>OX388172.1:6100444-6700444 GCA_947579745.1 Apocheima hispidaria | reverse complement strand
CAGTTCGATCCGAACACAACTGTATATGATATTAGGAAAAGACTCTCGCAGATCACCTCCTATAGATCCCGCACTTATGACTATTGAAGCGCACTATCGGTCAAAAAACACATAGAAATTCACTCTCATTGGTTGTTAGCTAGGCGCGTTGTGATGTAACTTTCAGATAGGCAACGAGAACGCTCGGTCGTAGTCCCCGTAACCCGTGTTTTCTTCTCACTTTGGTGGAATAACGATCTCGTAATGCAGTATCTAGTGATCTGTGGTGCCCGGTTCGTTACAGCACCGAGTATCAGCTCTTAGACGTCCACTACTGCACGAAGCCTCCCCCTATTTGGGAGAGTGCCATAATCCCCACGCCTGGCAGGCGGCATGGAGTTCGAAAAATGTTCAGCGTTCACTAGTTTACTGAGTGGACCCCGGTGGCCTTGCTTCGGTGGCTCTTGTCGCAGTTTCAGGACATCACCAACATCGTCAACAGCCTGAAGACGGCCACTGCTGGACATAGGCCTCCCCCTTAGAGAGCCACACCGAACGACAATTTGCAATTTGCATCTAAATTTAAAATCGAATTTTAAAATGTCTTCAGTCCACCTAGTGGGAGACATGCCTATGCTGCGTTTTCCAGTTCGTGGTCGCCACTCGAGAACCTTTCTACCTTTCATCGGTTATCGGTTCTTCGAGTGATGTGGCCTGCCATAGTCACTTCAGCTTGCAAACTCTGAAAGCTATATCGGTGACTTTGGTTCTTCGGTAAATATCCTCGTTCCGGATTTTATCGCGCAAAGAAACTCCGAGCATAGCTCTCTCCATTGCCCGCTGGGGGACTCTGAGTTCCTCTAAAAGGCCAGCAGTAAGGGAGCAGCCAGGGAGGCCTATGTTCAGCAGTGGACGTCTTCTGGCTGATGATGATGAAGGGGGCAACATAGTTGCCGAGAAACATTTTTGTCTCTGTCGCTGTCTAATTACTGAGGTTAGGACGATGCGCACACGGGAGCGACAGCAATGCTACTTTTTCGTAAAATTTCGCCGCATCATGAACATGGATTTCGAAGAGACGGTTGTGTTCCGCTCGAAGACGACATCGGAACAGGCAATATTGGATGGATCCATTATGGACTGACAGACTGACATCAGGAAAATTGAGAGCATTTCCAATTTTTCTCTTCGACATATCGCTTCTCTATTTTTAACAGAGTTCCAACGCAACGTGCGCAACGCAGTACTGATACCCTGTCCGAGGTGTTGGAGTTTCTTTACAGAAACTTTACGTCGTAGAACACGTCTAGAACCAGCGGTCGAAGCCCGACTTTGTTTCAGCCATTATTTTAGGAGATACCCGGGTGTTATATTCACCTGGTTATAAGCTCTGGTAGCTCAGTGGGAGCACGCTCGCCTCACATTCGTGGGGGTCGTGGTTTCGAACCCGGGCGGGCCCTTAACAATGAGTTCTTTGGTGTTTTAGTACGGATATACCACTGGCTTCTCGGTGAAGGAAAACATCGTGAGGAAGCCTGCATATATCCGGAGAAGAAATTCGATGGCGTATGTGAATCCGCCGAGCTGGGCCAGCGTGGGGGATTTGGTTCATTCACCCCTCGAGGGTAGGCTGATGTCTCAGCAGGGGGATGTTTAAAGGCCGAAGCGGATGTTCACCTGGAAGTTCTTCTCCGGCAGGTGTATGGCGATGTGCTGCACGAGGTTGGCGCGCCGGTGGAAGGAGGCGCCGCAGTGGTCGCAGATGTAGGGCCGCTCGCCCGTGTGGCGCCGCTCGTGGATCTACGGATGTTACACCACACCATCATCACCGGCCGGAACACGACCACTGCTGAACAAAGGCCAAAGCCTTGTGGCTCAGTGGGCGGATTTCCACGTTCTGAGCTGTAGGTTGTGGGTCCGATTCCCACCCAGGACAAATGTGAGATGAACATGGATGTTTGTTCTTTGTTTGGGTGTTTCTATGTATTCTATGTATTTATTTACAAGAAAAAAGTATCTATGTATTCTATCAGTTATCTGGTTCCCATAGTACAAGCTTGCTTAGTTTGGGGCTAGATGGCGCTGTGTAAAAAAACATCCACCAATATTTATTTATTTATTTAAAGGCCTCCCCCTTAGACCGCCACACCGACCGACAACGGGCCACTTGCATCCACCGTTTGCCCGCGACTTTCACAATGTCGTCGGTCCACCTTGTCGGCCTGCCTGTGCTGCGTCTTTCGTTTCGTGGCCGCCACTCAAGAACTTCCTTCCCCATCGGTTATCGGTTCTTCGAGTGAAGTTCTTCAATATCACATTACATCTACTTTATTCGACACTAGCTTGCCCCCACGGCTCCGCTCGCATACGATACAATTAATGAAACACCCCATTTCACTGAGACATGCCTTTCTTCTGGTCGATGATGATGAACGACCGTGGAGTCTAAAACAGTTCTTAGCCTGGTACATATGCAGCCTTTAAACATCCCACTGCTAAGATATCAGTTACCGGATTTACACACACCATCGAAATTCTTTTAATCAGGCGTTTGACAAAAAAAAAGTTCGACAATACTTACTAGATGGCGCAATAGGCATGGAGTTTTACCTGTCATTGTCAATTCTGTCGAAATATTTTGTTTGTTTTTTAAATCTTAAATTTTAGTCAGTGTCAACTATTGTAATATTTCAAATGAAGTCAAATACATAGTTGCATTACTTGAAATTGGATAAATACACACGTGGAGCCAAAAAATACGAGAAAAAAAAAAGGCACACGTAAATTTTTTTGTCTTTCATGTCTTGACAGTGACAGAAAAAGTTCAAGTGACATCTAACGCCATCTATTGGGTACTTTTATTACTAGGTTTTTTTTTTTTAAATGCCTCATTCAACGTCGAATTAGAAGAACGAAGTAAGACGTTAACTACGGGATCTGCGTCGGTGGTCTGACAAAAACTGAACTTTGCACCCTGCGCGCTGGGAACAGGACCCTGGATGCGCTACAGCTTTTGTAGTATTGGTGTGTGGTGCCTCAGAGGAAGAATTTCACAAAATCCGTTTTTATCTATCCCTGGTGTTACAGGTATCCATAGGCGACGGTGATCGCTTACCATCAGGCGGCCCGTCTGCTTGTTTGCCACCTATGGCATACAAAAAAAAATACTATCCCTCAAAATAAAAAAGAAGAAAGAGATTTTCTCCCCTGGAAGAAATCGCTTTAGGCGATAAGGCCGCCGATTATACTGCAGGATATTTTATTATTGTTTATTTTTTTTGTACTCTCGGTGTTTAATAAAGTTATATTGTATTGTAAATATTTGAGGGCACAGTTCGGCGCGAACTACTATAAACTACCCTTAAAAAACCCCGATTCATTCGGAAAGAAGCTCTTAACTATATAAACCGTCGAAAATCATCAAACATATCCTGGCGCGGCAATGAAAAAAAACCGCATCAAAAACGGTCCAGGCGTTTTGAAATAATGTAATACTTACAACTAGCGCCTCTTTAGTGGCGGAGCTGTACTCGCAGTACGCGCACTTGTGTATCCTGCCGAGGCCGTGCCGCGCGCGCTTGTGCTCCTGCAGCTGGTTGTTGTTGCGGCAACGCTTGCCGCACGACTGCAACACATTATACTGATCCAAGCTGATCTCCACTAGCGCAGCCTCGGGTCGTGTCGCCCACGCGCCTTCACTGTGTCGCGTATGCATCGTGAGTGTATCGCGTATGCATCGTGAGTGTATCGCATATGCATCGTGAGAGTATCGCGTATGAATCGTGATTGTATCGCATATGCATCGTGAGTGTATCGCGTATGCATCGTGAGTGTATCGCATATGCATCGTGAGTGTATCGCGTATGAATCGTGATTGTATCGCATATGCATCGTGAGTGTATCGCGTATGAATCGTGATTGTATCGCGTATGAATCGTGATTGTATCGCATATGCATCGTGAGTGTATCGTGTATGAATCGTGATTGTATCGCGTATGCATCGTGAGTGTATCGCGTATGCATAGTGAGTGTATCGCGTATGAATCGTGATTGTATCGCGTATGCATAGTGAGTGTATCGCGTATGAATCGTGAATGGAATGGCGTATGCATCGTGAGTGTATCGCGTATGCGCATAATGGTTTATCCAAATCATTGACACCAAAAACAAAAGACTTTGTTAAGGTTCAGGAGGTGATAACAGACTACCCTCGAAACGCTAATTTCATGAAAGAGTTGGGAAAATTCACTCTCTCTATCGCACGCACGAGAAACAGCTATACAATTTCAAATATCGGATGCGCCAAAACCACAGATCACACCCTAGATTCTGCATTCAGGACGCTCGAAGCGCAACACGTATCAGTCTAAATACACTTATATGAAATGATTGTGATCGGTCGATTGTTAGGCGCGAGTAGCCGTAACCTTGAGCCAGCCAATGACAGCGCTCGGCCGCCCTCTCCGCGCCCCGCGCCCCGCGCCGCGCCTCACACTATAGTCACTTGTAGGAACAACGAATCTCGTGATGCGGTATCTAGTGTGATCTGTGGCCAAAACCTATCCTCTTGACCTGCCTTCTCACCTCACAGACACAATAGTTAGTATGGAACCTCAGATGCGCCGAGTAAGTGGCCTTCATTCGGAACTCCTTATTACACGTGTTGCATTTGTACGGGGGTCCGCTCGGGACCTTCATGTGTTTCCGACGCGTGGTCACTTTGAGGGCCGTTTGCTTTTGCTGAAAAAAAAAAACAAAAAAAAATTGAATTCTTCATTTGCACTTCCGGGATATACCTTCGACTGATATCATTGGGTTCCTTGTGACGTCTGGAACACGAAACTGTTGCTCGTATAGTAAGCAGCATCAAAGATGGCGGCTGGGCAGTTTAGTTATTACCCCATCTAAGAAGTATTTTAGCTTAAAGAAAAGCATAAACAAGCAGGGCTAGCACGCGCAACGCGACAAAATCTTTTTCTTATGCAAGAAGAGGACACGGCTAACATTATGTATACGTTTGACTCTTTTATACTTCGCTGTAGTCCAGTAAAAATCAATATACTAACTTCTTTTTTCACATAAATAGGTTTAACATCCTCTTTGCAGTCAAAATCTTCATCGTTCGGAAAGTCATCGGCAAACGAAGTATCCTCATACTGATATTCTGTCTCCACCTTCGTTTTAAGAATTTTAGGCTTCACTTCTACGTCGGCTAAAGACTTCTTTTTAGGTTTAACGGCAAGCATTCCGAGTAGGGTCTTCTCAGCTCGCTTGCTTTTACGACGGAATTGCAATGTCAAATTGAATACGCTCAAGCACTTGTTACATATCTTTTGGGATAGGCCGTCATTTCTTTTGATCTGAAAAAAAAAGTGGTGATATTATTAAAATAAAAACAAAATACCCGACTGCAAAATGTAGCCTATGTCATTCTAAGCATAAAGAGGTAGCCAAAAATAGTTTCAAAATTAGTCTAGCCGATTCAGGCTGCAAGAGTTAAAATAAGAACACACAAAGAGACGATGTGTTCATAGATGGTAAAGACACATAGCCTGGAATGGAAACTGGCTCTCAAGTGAGTTTGCCAGAACACACCATGATATGGTTTCCTTACGATGTTTTCCTTTACAGGTAGCTTAAGATCATAGTTGGGATTTGAACCCACACCCTGCGGAGTGCGATTCTAACGAGTTAACCACTGCGTCCGTCCTTCACTACAAAATATTGTGTATGGATTTATTGGTATTTTTTTTTTGTGTTTAATAGTTAAAGACTGAACAAATTGAAAATTTTTGTGCAGATCTAGCAAGGACCTAAAAAAAAACTTGGATACTTTACAAGTAATAAAAAAACTTAGGGATATACTCTATCATCAGTTTTGCGAGACAATGTAGATACATGCAGCGGTTAAATATCATGTTTTGAGTTTTGTATTACATACGACCCCATATTGGTGACGCCAACAGTATTAACACACATAAATACAAACCTCTAGACCGGTTACAAGCCTCAAGTTCTGCGACATCTTGTCTTCGTTGGAATTACAAAATATCGACACTAAATTATCCGTGCTTAAGCAAGTCCTACAGCATACACTCTCAGAAGTATTTAAATCACATTTTTCACGACTTGCGGTCCGTTTTACCGCAGAAATACGGCGTTTTGTGCTCATTCTTTGTAAAAGTAACGCCGCAATCATTTTACAATGTGTTAGACATTTTTGACTGGTTCAACTTATTTGACTTGCAGTTATAACGTGAACCATGGCTTTGTTGGTGCTTTGGTTGTTGAATTTCAGAGAAAAAAATATCATTTTCATACAAACATTGTCGAGAATGTAAATATGCGACAAAAACAAAACAAGGCATCGGCCATTTTTTTATTTTTTTTTAAATTACCATTGCCATAGATTAAAATGACAGTATTTAGTCTTTAGTCTTATTATGTTGGCTCCACGCAAGGTGTATTTAGCTAGTGTCACGTTTTCATATTTTCAAGTAAAGTAGTATAGCAGAGTATATTAAACTAAAAACAAGACTCAGTCATAAAGAGTCTATAACTGCGGTCACTGTCCAGTCCAAGTCATGCTTCAGTAAAAAGTGCTTGAATTTTTTTCTAGAGAAAGCAAAGCCAGTTTTAGTTTAAAAAGTTGATCAGAGTTGTTTGTTTCACTGTCAAAGTTTTCCAAGGTGTCAAATGCAAGTTTGTTTTGTTTGTGTATTTTACGATAGAGATACTATTCTATCCAATTAATTCTGTAAAATTGAGGTAAATCCGTCTTTTAAAGCTATTCGACGAATTAAAACTTCGACCCGCTGTATCCCTTCACAAATAACTACAATGGAACACTTGCAATGCTGCAGAACCTGTCTCAGTGTTCAAAACTTGAATTTGATATTTCTAATGCCTGAGCACAGTGAAAAGTATTCCGACGTTATATTTACTGCTACTGGAATCAAGGTAAGTATTTCTAGAGTTATCATACAGTAAAATCAATCTACTAACTATCTTGTAAGAGCCTTTTTAAAAACAAAACATAAACTCAGTGCTATTGCATGTTTGTTTGAGCTCGTTTCGGTCGTAGCCTAGTTCATGTAAACCGTCTAGTGGATAAGGAAAATTAATCAAGATTCAAATCAGCAATCAATTCAATCAATCCTTGAATGGGCAGTGACTGCTGGGGACAGGCATTTTCTGTTCTAGTCATTTTAAACTTTTGTTTGGTAAAAAAGCTGTAAGTAGCCTTAAAACTGAAGAAGGGTAGTCACTCAGCCAATCAAAGCTCACTTTTTGACAACAGTACACAGTAGTAGTGTGTATAAATATAACCGACTCTTCCATAAAGTTTACAATGCAGAAGACTTCTGTAAGTGATTTTTATCACTTTGTTTCTAAACCTTACACCCAAAGAGTGAAACAAGTTGCTTCCTGAGCTTCAATTTAGGGCTTTTCTAGGTCAGAGTGAATAGGTATCTAAGTTTGTGTGCTTTATCTTTGACCATATCGTTGCACACCAACAGACTAGTTGGTGGTTAGAAAAATATAAACTTCAATGTGGTTTAGATTAGTATTATAAGTATTCTATAGTTTTGTCTTTCTCTGCATTTTTCATCCCACTGCTGGGATACTGGGCTACCTGAGGGTGATTGGTCCATATCCACCACACTGGCCCAGTTCAGGTTGGCCGATTCACATATGCCATCGAATTTTTTCTCCAGAAATATGCAATTTTCCTGCACTGAAAAGCCAGTGATATCCATATGTGTATATATATGTTAGCAAATTCTTTAGGTGGTCAATTAAACAAACTTCAACCATAAAATCACATAACAATATAAGGATTCAAACCAGCTCTTCAATAATTAAATTACATGAACACATAAAACTCAAAACCAACTTCCATCTTTCGAAGCTCCAGCAAAAAGCCATTACATGCGTCACCGATTCCAATCACACATAGCTTCATTTTTCAAAACGCTATCCTTCAATCAGCCAGTATTGCTTAGACTGCTGGCTTTCTTGGTGTCGACACGGCCCTCCTGACACTGTGCATGTCCTCAGGCATGCCGCAAGCCTTAATCAAGACGATTTTGCTACTGGTTCTATAAATGGTTCATGCATCTGAAATAACACACACATGATTGTAATGGTTTGTTAAAATTTTCAATGCTCGGCCTATCACGACAATGCATTTAACAGTGACCCGCCCGGGTTCGTACCCCGAATATGAGGAGAGCATGCTCCCACTGAGTTACCGCTACTACTTGTCTTTACTATCTTCTCACTATTCCAGGTTCGGCCAAACGACTCTCTCTCACGGCTCCTGTGCGTACAATGTATAAACTTCATCAACGAATCCTACAAATTCAGAAAAAGGTGCGAAGAAGCACAAAGGACATTACAGGAGCGACTGAACCAAAGCTCTTTGTACGAAATTAAAATAGAACCGATAATTTTAAAATCAGATGTTGAAATGTCTATAGATATCACGGAACTGTTGATAGATGGAGACTTTCGAGATTATGATGATAATATTACTTTAAGCGAGTATTACATAGAAATCGAGAGAAATAAACAAGCAGAAACTGTTCAAAACGACCAAAAAATTGAAAAAAAACCCACTGACCAATCAAAAAAAACTAATGCAGAATCGGATTTGAATCAGCAATTAACCAAAAAAAGCTCAAAAGAAAAATCTATAAAGAACAAAGAGAGAACAGCAAAGAAGAGAGGCAGAACGAAAAAGGAGAATCAAGAAGAGAAAAGAACGAAGGAGAAAAAAGACCGGGTCAAAGAAGAGATCCAGTGTGAGCTCTGCCATAAGATCTTAACTTCTAAATTATCACTCAGAAACCATAATAAGATACACACGGGGTTCGATGTTGTTTGCGAGGTATATTTTATTTATTCAAAGAAACACAAGTTTTTTTAAGACTTTAAAGTGAGCGCCGGCGCTCACCTTGCTTCAGTCGCTCTCAGTCTGAAAAGTGCGAGGCGTAATTTTCTATGGGAATTATTTTAACTGGTATGAAGCTCACCGGGTCATCAAGTTATTAATAAAAACTGTGGTATATCTATCATTTCAACCAGTAACTATTAATAACTCAATTTATTACATTGACCGTAACAAATACATTGTAATATAAATAATAATAAATATCGGTGGACGTTTTTCACACAGAGCCATCTAGCCCCAAACTAAGCAAGCTTGTACTATGGGAACCAGATAACTGATAGGATACATTTTTTTATTATTTTTTTGTAAATACATACATAGAATACATAGTAATACCCACAAAGAACAAACATCCATGTTCATCACACAAATGTTTGTCCTGGGTGGGAATCGAACACACAACCTATAGATCAGAAGGTGGAAATCCACCCACTGAGCCAAAAGGCTAGTCACACATGTTAATTGTAAAAAAAAAATGTTTTAATAAAACGGGAATACTCACGTTAAATTGAGTCGGTTATTCCGACTATAGTTTCGATCACATTCGGTGACCTTTATCAAGGAATGCTCAGCGAGACACGCGCGCGACCTCGTCTTGCCTTGCACTGCAGGCTGCGTCACAGTCGTCGTTTTATTAAAACAAAATGTATAAAAACCACGTCAGTTTTTATAGTAAAAAAAAAAATTGTTCCAGCATTGTGGAAAAAAGTTTATAACACGTCGACTGCTCCTAATGCATTGTAAAGCGAAGCACGGCTACGAGAAGACAGACAAATGCTCATACTGCGACTACAGGGCCTCCAACGCTGAGCAGGTCAAGGTAAATGCGCATGATTGTCACCACCTTTTCTTGGCGTCTTAAGAAAGCCTTCGAAATAACTCGGGATGTCTGGATTGAGTCTCGAAAACACATATACTGAATAAATAATTATATTTTATTATAAACAAGTCTTAAAGGGGAGGCCTTTGTTAAGCCAAAGAAAATCTACACGAGAAGAATGACAATCTCATACAAAAAATGTACCCCCGAAAAATGCTTAAAACTAGATGGCGCTTACGTATTTAGTCGGCTAATGTCCAAACCGCTATAGAAGCCGGTGAAAATATGGTTAATATAGAAACGTAGTATTAGTATTATGTCTGCTATTTAAGGTTTAGTTCCAAATTAGATTGCAATATACGACTTGTAAAATATGTTTACATAAATAATGTTTTCAGCGCCATCTCTTGAGAACCTAACGAGTTTTGGAAATAAAATATAAAATTTACTGATATTATTAATGCAAAGATATTCATAACAAGTCGCGTATTTTCTCCGCACCATTACGAATGGGTAAGCTTGCAACTCCACCGCTTTTATTAGTGATTTCCTAACACTTCAAATACAATAACGTGGCCATGGAATACAAAACATGGCCGACGTGCCGCAAGGCGGACCCAAGTGACGTGAGCAAACAATACTTTGTGGCCCATCCGCTATAGTAGATAATCCTTGGTCAAAGTCGACGACATCTTTAAGCAACATCTGTAAAATAAAAGTAGAAAGTGTGTTGTGTGTGTGTCGTGTTGTGTGTGTGTTGTGTTGTGTGAAAGTGTTGTTAAGTAGAAGAATATTGTTTAAAGATTGCCACGCCATCTATATTGGATGAAAGAAACGGAAAACAGCAAAATCAATGGAATAAGATGACGGGTTGCAAACACGCAAAAGAGTTTTACCCATTGATAAATAAAAATGACTAATAAACTACTAAAGTTAACTAGGTCGGACCTACGTCTAATGATAGGTATTATCACAGGACACTGTGAGCTAAACTATCACTTGCACAAAGTTGGAGCTACAGATAGTCCGCTATGCCGAGGGTGTCTGCAGGAAAACGAGACCGTGGAGCATGTGCTACTGCACTGCAGGGCCACAGAGGACATACGAGTAAGGTTGGGACTCCTTCGAGAATCTCAACAACATGTCTCCAATAGCATAACATCTGACGAAACAGGAGTGGAACAGGTATGCCAGCGACCCGAGGCCGTGCTCCGTTACTTTAAGGAGCTCGGCTGGTTTGGGGCTGGCAGCGTAAATGCACAAAACACCCTTAGCGGGACGTCAGTGCAGGTCTTATCACCCCCAGTTAGAATTAGAATTAGAAGAAACGGACATGAAGTGCCAAAAAGGAAAACGGCTTATTGTGAAACTTGCATAAGAACGCCATCTAGTGTAGTTGAATGTAAGTGACCGCTTAAACCGGTCATTCTTCTTCTTCTCTTATGTTTTGAATCCACACCTTGTGTATTTAGCCAGAGTCAAGTATTGTAATACTTCAAGTGAAGTCAAATAATTCAGAATTAAAATAAGTCCCAGTCATAGTCATCAAGCAAAGTAAGTCACGGTCAAGTCCACGTCATGCCCCAGTAAAGCGGCGGAGACTTTACTAGAGGTTTCTATGGAGTTTTGGAGACAACACGAAGAGTCACGTTTCAAAACATTATACTATTCACCAACACTTGTGCTCGTTCACGAACACTTAATGGATAAAAAACCACAATTTTTACACATTAACACTCGAAATAACACAAGTTTTGGAAAATAATATAATGTCGCGACATGACTTCTTCACGTTCCCGCCAAAATTCAAAACTGGTCATTATCTCTGGTACTCGTGGTCTAGATCCACGAGCGGCTCCACACGGGGGAGAAGCCCTACGCGTGCAGCTGCTGCGGCGCCAGCTTCCACCGGAAGAGCTCCTACCTGCAGCACGTCGCCATACACCTCCCGGACAAAACTGTGCAGGTAACTTTATACTAGGTGTTCGCCCCGTTCCGTGACCACGCGACCCTGACATGTTCATTAGACCGGTAACTACTTGCGTATAGAATTTCATGAAGATGAGCGGTTTTCAATTTCTTTTCCACAAAAAAAAAATGTATTTTCCTTCATTCAGTTCGGGATCCTTAGCGCGAGCCCGACTCACTCTTGACCGATTTTTAATGTTTTTTTTTCTCTGAGGATTTTGGCTTCGCACGTCTTGTGTCTTTTGGAGAAACTAAGAGTCGCACAGCGGGCAATAGAGAGAGCTATGCTCGGAGTTTCTTTGCGCGATAAAATCCGGAACGAGGATATTCGTCGAAGAACCAAAGTCACCGATATAGCTCTCAGAGTTTGCAAGCTGAAGTGGCAATGGGCAGGCCACATCACTCGATAATCGATAACCGATGGGGAAGAAAGGTTCTTGAGTGGCGACCACGAACCGGAAGATGAAGCGTAGGCAGTCCTCCCACTAGGTGGACCGACGATATTGTGAAAGTCACGGTGGATGCAAGTGGCACATTGTCGGTCGGTGTGGCGGTCTAAGGGGGAGGCCTATGTTCAGCAGTGGACGTCTTCTGGCTGATGATGTAAAAACGTCTTATGAATTTGCCAGTGTCAAATATAATGTTTCGGCACAAAGATGAGACAATGAAGCACCCTTTGAACAGTCCCGCTGAGGCGAGGAGGGGCTGACGTGTCGACACAATACATGTCGCGTCCCACACGAGAGCCCTTCCCCGCTCCCAGGGGGTCAGAGTCAGGCCATCGGGGCGCTTGCCGTTGTCTCGAACTGTCCCTACCGTTTTATTATTATTCATTATTAATTGACCGAGCGAAGCGAAGGTTTTAGAGTTTACTGGGACAAATCGGCGTTTGTATGTTTGTGTGTATATTTGTCCGATGATAACTTGCGAACCGTTGATCCGATCTTCATGAAATTTTGTAGGCAAGTAGTTCATTTCAATACAATTTTTAAGTTCGAATATGAGCTGAATCGGTCCAGGGGTTCTGGT
This sequence comes from Apocheima hispidaria, assembly GCA_947579745.1. Taxonomy (NCBI): domain Eukaryota; kingdom Metazoa; phylum Arthropoda; class Insecta; order Lepidoptera; family Geometridae; genus Apocheima; species Apocheima hispidaria. The sequence continues at coordinate 6,687,692 of OX388172.1, read as the reverse complement.
GATATAGGGGTCGCGAGGTCTCAGTTCGCCGCGAACTGTAATGTAATGCAACTTTAATATTTTGTTGAAAACGGTTTATTTTATGTTGTGCTATGTGTTTTTTTACGTTGGTCATGAACAATTTCGTTTTATGTTTTATGTTTGTGTATATAAACACTAACCTCGCTCTAACCGTTGAGCACTAACCTCGCTCAACGTCTTCTCAGTTAGTTTTTCTGTGTGCACAAGTTTTGAATTACGATGTAGAACCGATATCCTAGATATCTTGCTATGTATTGATTGTAATTTGTGTTGTGTGTAATACAATAAATGATGAATGTGTTATCCCCAGTGCGACCAGTGCCCGGCGCGCTTCAAGTCCACCACGCTGATGCGCATCCACCGCGCGCGACACCGCGCGCCGCAGTACACCTACCGGTGCCGCGTGTGCGACAACACATTCGCGCGGCGCCGGAATGTCGTGCGACATCTGCTGCGGATACACTCGCTGCAGGCGGAGACGGGACATATCGACCGGACTAAGTGCGCTTGAGGCGATACTGACGGCGACAAAATGTCTTCCGACGTGGCAAGCGAATTGTCGCGGCGCAGTTTTGAGCGACTACATGTCGCCATCATTGTCATCAGCAGCAGCTTATTCAGTGCAGAGCATAAGCCTACTCTTGCCGCATATTTTTTTTTTTCTTTTTCAACTCGTCACTGTAAACAACTCTTATTATGGGACCAACACTGAAATCACAAAAAAAAGCAAACAGAAAAATTACATTCACTCAACGAAATGTATTCACTACGTCGCCGTAAACTTACACCATACACCCTTTTTTGTTCTCTTGAATTTTGGCTCCACCCGTTGTGTATTTAACCAGTGTCAAGTTTTGTAATATTTCAAGTGAACCACAATATTTTACAACAAAAAGAAGTCCTAGTCATAGTAAGTCACGGTCAAGTCCAAGTCATGCCCCAGTAAAGTGCCGGAGATTGTACTAAAGGTTTCTGTGGAGTTTTGGAAACAACACGAAGAGTCACGTTTCACGATATTGTACTATTCACCGACACTCGTGCACGTTCACGAACAATTGAATTTTTAATCATGAACACTCGAAATAACACATGGAAAATAATACAATGACGCGACATGACTTCCTGCCTGAGCTTAGCAATGATGTGGTCTAGGACGGAGCACGCTCACCTAGAAGCTATCTGTTTACTTCAAATTTGAAAACTGTATTGTTGTTTTCCGAAAACAGTCTCCGATAGGATGGGGAAGAAAGGTTCCTGAGTGGCGACCACGAACCGGTAGAAGCAGCTTAGGTAGGCCTCCCACTCGGTGGACCGACAACATTGTGAGTCGCGGGCAACCGGTGGATGCCATTGGCAGGAGGCCTATGTTCAGCGGTGGACTTCCGGCTGGTGATGGTGCTCCGATAGTGTTCCACATCCCTCGCTGTGCGTAGCAATGTGGATGTATTATTTCTGTACTAGCTGCGCCCCGCGGTTTCACTCGCTATTCTACAAAACCGAATATTTTTCCGGGATAAAAAAAGTAACCTATGTGTTAATCCAGGGTATAAGCAACCTCCACACCAAAGTTCATTCAAATCCGTTCAGCCGTTACAGATATGAACGGGAACTCACACACTTACATACTTACAAACTTTCGGATTTATAATATTAGTGTGATGTAATTATAAAATTGTGATATTAGAACAAATAAATAATTTAAATAAAATAATGTCATTTTATTCAGTTTCATGGCAGCCATGGCGAGGGCGCCGACTCCGGGACACGATATTAAACATGTCAGGTTGACGAGCGCAGTGCGTTGCCGCGCATACATAAAACATCCAATCTGATTTTTAAATAACTTTATTCAGTGGTAAAATTCTATGAAACTTATCTCTAGGATAATAATTTAAATAAATAACATCAAAGATGTTTGAAACGATGGATTCCGGTTCAATATCCTAGTAATTAATTCAGAAATCTGTACAAAAAAAAAAAACACTTACATAGAAAGTCAATAGCGTGGCCGCATGAGACAAAACATCATTTATATCTACTAATTTTCGACCAATAAGGATGCAGTGGAATTACAGAAATATTATAACTGTATCCTTTGTCTTCATGAGTAATACTTAATTTTCCATCCTTTTTTTCAGAGTATTTTTTTTTGTTTATTCGCCCATTTCTGGGCAGGCTAAAGCCATTAAGGCCATACCGCCTTGTCTTCCGTATTTTTATTCCCTATTTTTTTTTTGCCTCTGTAAAGTGGTAGAAACTTTACTAGAAGCTTCTATGGAGTTTTGGAAACAACACGAAAAGTCACGTTTAATAATAGTATAATAATACTATTCACCAACACTCATACACTTTCACGAACACTTAATGGTCAAAAATCCACCATTTTTATGCATTAACACTCGATATAACACAAGTATTGGAAAATAATACAACAGCGCGCGCGACATGACTTCTTCATGATCCCGCCAAAAACTCCTTTTCTGTGGTAAAGAGACATGTATCCAGCCGTCTATTGCTTTCTCTGTCTACGGTTACAAGCTAAATTATTTAAACGACAGTGTTCCAAAAGGTAAAAACACTAGGACACTGTTCTAGTGAATATTGTACTATCCAAATCCATAGTTTTAAATATCTTTGTTAATGCAAGTTTTGGTTTTAAATTTACAAAAAGGGAGTTCACAAAATGCAAAACGTCGATTCATTTCCACCCACAGATCACACCCTAGATTCTGCATTCAGGACGCCCGAAGCGAACCACGCATCAGTCTAAATACACTTATAAGAAATGACTCTGATCGGTTGATTGTTGGCGCGAGTGGCCGTGACCTTGAGCCAGCCAATGAGAGCGCTCGGCCGCACTCCCCGCGCCCCGCGCCCCGCGCCGCGCCTCACTGACGTCACTTGTAGGAACAACGAATCTCGGATGCGGTATCTAGTGTGATCTGTTTGCACCACTCTCTGAGCTAAACTAACTGGAAGTAGCAGATCGCGTTTTTTTTCTTTTTTTTTCCTCTAAGAGGATTTTGGCGTCGCACGTCTTATGCATTTGCCAGTGTCAAGTATACATATATATTCTCAATTTTTGCTAGATATTATCAAACAAGCAAAGCAAGTCACGGTCAAGTCCAAGTTTTGCCCCAGTAAAGTGGTGAAAACTTTACTAGAGCCTTCTATGGAGTTTTGGAAACAACACGAAAATTCACGATTCACGACATTATACCATTCACCAACACTCGTGCATGTTCACGAACACTTAACGGGTGAAAATTCACCGTTTTTACACATTAACACTCGAAATAACACAAGTTTTGGAAAATAATAAAATGACGCGACATGAATTCTTCACGTTCCCGTCAAAACTCCCCAACAGATCGCGTTTATAAGTTAGCTGGACCATCCTGGATATATAAACGGACCGAGACAGGTGTATAGCGCTAGAGGAGGCCTGCAGGCCTAGCACGGGCGCTGGGATAAAGTTATATGTCCCCCGTTTTGTCTTCGCGTCAACGTGACAAAGCTAGAGTATGGCCACATGACAAATGGACAAAATTGTATCCCGGTGCCCGTGCTAGGGCTGCAGCGGCCTAACACTTTGTCCACCATATTTATCCTGCGCGAAAGAGACGGATGAATCGACGGACGAGACGGATTTTTTGGTTAATAGTACTCATCAGTATGAACAACTTTTACTATGGGACCAACCCTGAAATCGAGGAAAAACAGCTGTTCCATAGAATGATGTCATACGTAACCTGAAGAACATTTAACAAAACGATTCGAAATTAACCTTCCTCATTGTTAGAAGACCCTCGTTACCACGCTTAAAGGCCTCGCTACATGGCCTGACCTGACATCGTTTGAAAGAGGAATATATAAGATTCTGGGGGAGCGAAAGGGAGAAGTTATAACCTTAATAGTTTGTTTCTCTTGCTCCCGTGAAATTCAAATCTAGTTGTCCCTTTCACACGACGTCAGGTCAGGCCATGTGTAGACACCCTTAAGCATATTAACGCCATCTATTTTTTTATATGAATTTATCTCTTTTTACAGCGCAATCTAGATTTTGATAGAAAATAATAATTGGTATATTTTGTTGTTCCGTTGGACCCCTATATCTTCACAACCCCTCATATTCAAACTTAAAAATTGTATTGAAATGAACTACTTGCCTACAAAATTTGATGAAGATCGGATCAACAGTTCTCATGTTATCGTCGGACAAATATATACACAAACATACATACAACTGCCGGTTGATCCTGTAGGCTTTCGCTTCGCGCGGTCAATGATAGGAATAAAATTATCATCTGTTATCATCGTTGGCAACAATATTAGTGCCATCAAATTTAGTTTAGCTCAGAAAATGGTGCAAATGAATCAAAGTTTTCAGTTTTGAATAAGTCTCCTGTACACGACTGAACAACTTTTGATCAGATTTTTGAAATAGGTAAACACCTTGAAAGGAACAGCACGAATAAAAATACAAAAAAAAAACGTGACATAACGAATTGCACTTCTTGCAGTGCTTTAAGGATTAAGCGCGGACCACTCTTATGCAGAGCTCGAAGCGAGGGTTGTTCGAAGTTGGTAATCTATTATACAGGGTTATTAGGAAAGGGTGTGCTAAGCCGAAAAGGGCTCATAGTACTCATCAGTATGATCAACTTTTACTATGGGACCAACCCTGAAACCGTGACTGTTCTGTTCCATAGAATGATGTCCATGTCAGTCGATAAAATGTATGATAGACAGCTGTTTTTTCTCTGCAGTCGGGTAAAGCGAAAATTCACCCACGACGCAATGTATAAAAAAGCTGTTTTTTTCCACGATTTCAGGGTTGGTCCCATAATAAACCTCATCAAAAACGGTTCAGCCCCTACGAAGTTGAGTTCCAAACTAAACAATTTCGCGTTTTTAATATTCTGTGTACACATTTTGGCTAAACTTATTTTTTTTTTATCTACAATAGAAGAAAAACCACACCGAAATTGGTCTATCCCATACCCAATAGTACTTAAGTAAGCCAAAAAATATATATAACTGCTTATAGCATTACGAGTTCTCTTGCGACAATAACGCTCCAAAGTTGGAGGAAATCACGAGTTGCGGGGACTGAAATCCATACATGAATGAACATTAATTTACATATTCCTTTATAAGAACACACCCCGTCCCTTACCTCTTCCTTATAAATCCTCTCCATGCTAAGGTTGCCTGGAAGAGATCGCTTTAAGCGATAAGGCCGCCAATTGTTACACTAGTTTTAAGTAGATTTTTGTATTATGTATGTAATTTCTGGTGTGAACAATAAAGAGTTATCTATCTATCTAAATCAAGCGTCGTCATTGGCTATCTCAAGATTACGTCACGATGCGCCCAACAATCAACCAATGAGGAGTCTAAAACTCCAACGTGAAAAAAACAATTACCCGACTGCCCAAGGAGGGTAATCTTTTTGAGGTGTATGTATGTTTGTGTGTTCCCTATATTACTTCTTCAATAGTGTTCCTGTTCTTTTACAAGCTTTTATGTAACCTGCAATGTATGTATGTATGTATGTTCGGGTCAAATCTTGCAACTGAATTTTAGACCAATTTTTGACCGAGCGAAGCGAAGGTCAACAAGAGCAAGTTTACTGGGACAAATCGGCATTTGTTTGAATGTTGGTGTGTATATTTGTGCGATGATAACTTGCGAACCGTTGATCCGATCTTCATGAAATTTTGTAGGCAAGTAGTTCATTTCAATACAATTTTAAATTTCGAATATGAGCTGAATCGGTCCAGGGGTTGTGAAGATATAGGGGTCGCGAGGTCTCAGTTCGCCGCGAACTACTAGTTCAATTGAGTTGAAATTTCGCATCCCTGTCAAGTTCCGATGACAATACAATATTACGAGAGCGCGCTGATCTGATGATGGAGACGGAAGGTGGAGAACGGAACTCCTCAGTAACTAACAGTAGGTTGACGGAGTTTCGACTCATTTTGATCAGCTCACAGTACCAATAACGGAATTTATAAATGATCTGGGAAAAAAGCGACGGCCTTCCTAATGGTAAGTGGTCACCGCTTATGGATACCTCCAAAACCTGAGGCATTATCAGTCTGTTCATTGATCGCAGTCCCTACAACCTACGATTTCCTCCATGTTGAGTTTGTCGGAACGACGGTCTCGTAATGCTGTATCTGCACGACCTAAAATTAACTTTATTGCGTTGTCAAAAAAAGTCTTTGATTATTTAAGACTCGGCCATCTCGTTCGCACTTTTCAACATTTTTTATAAAAAAAAATTACAGAGGATTTCTTAAAAAATTTGAATTGAATTAAAATCATTTTATATGTTTAGAATACCATTACCATTTTATATGAATTTTCATGTTAATATTTTTTTATTTTGACGAAGAAAGAAAAAAAAATCGAGTTTATTTCTTTCGTTTTCTCAAAAATATATTATTTTTCTGTAAATGTATTATTTACTATTAAGTTTGGTAGGTAGTTTTGTTAAGGAAACTCGGCGGTGTCCCTGGAGGCTCACTTGAGGGCCAGGTCCCGTTCCAGGCTACGCGTGTTACCATCTTCGATCACACCGTTCCATTTTGTAACCTAATCAAGTATAACTCTGATAAAAATATAGGAATCACTAACAAATATTAGGAGATCCGTGGCTGAACAAAACGTGATAGAGTTCTAATTAAACTAGATTTCCACTCGTTGATCGATGTATCAATATCTGAAATTAAAGAAAATTCAATATTAAAACAGGCCAATTAAAAAAAAAACATGTTTCACTAAATAAATAACATTATGCTGACGATTTAAGGAGGTCGTGGGCTGGCTGAAACTAACTAAAACTTTGACCTTAAGGTTATACGATTCTCATACAAAACTGTCGGTTAATTTTTAGGCGTCCTACTACGATTTTGAACTGGGCATGACTTAACATAGGTCTAATTTGGCCTCTAAGTATCGCAAAGTCGATAATTTAAAATGTTCATGGCTAGGAAATACCATCTTTCAACCCAATAATTACGACAAATTTTACGATTGTAGTGGTGTGTTCTTTACATGCGAATCATGCGATCATGGTGTGCGTGAAATATTGATGTGTGCGTGCGTCTTGCAAAATCGTGACACCGGACACCATGAAGTTTAGCCAGCACGTGTTGTCCGTCATTTTGACCGTGGATACTAGTAGTTCGCGCCGAACTGAGACCTCGCGACCCTTATATCTTCACAGCCCCTGGACCGATTCAGCTCATATTCGAACTTAGAAATTGTATTGAATTGAACTACTTGCCTACAAAGTTTCATGAAGATCGGATCAACGGTTCGCAAGTTATCATCGGACAAATATACACACAAACATACATACAACTCTGAGACCTTCGCTTCGCTCGGTCAAAAATGTAGGGTGTGATCTGTGACTTATAAGCATTAAAGGAAAAGGAACCGATTAACAAGCGTTTTTTTTTTATCCCGGAAATATGGTAAAATAGCTATTGCCCGCGATTTCGTTCTCATATATCTGCAAAAAAAAAAAAAAACCGAAAAAAAAGTAGCCTATGTCCGTCTCCGACCCTTAAGCTATAACTATGCCAAAATTCAGCTTAATCTGTTTAGCTGTGATAACGCGACAAACATCCAGACAGATAGACAGTTACACCGTTTTTATAATGTTACTTAGGAGAGTAATAACCTACCCCTTCAATTTTGACTCGTTACACCCCATCGGATCAGTAGCTATGACGTTCCCTGGTAACAAACAATTTGGGAAATAAGTATTTTTTTTAATAAATCCCATCCCAGCCTTAGCATATATTCTGTGAATATTAGGTAATAATTGGAAAAAAGCGTTCTTGTCAAGCGCCAGAATTTTCGCCATCTCCCAACATTCTTGTCCCTCACCACTAAACTTGTTAGTAGCCAGCGTTCTTGTATTTTCCCACAAAATTGTTAGTAGCCAGTGTTCTTGTCAATCGCCAGCGTTTTCGTCACTTACCAACATTCTTGTCATTTACCACCAAACATATTATTAGACAGCGTTCTTTCCACTTTCCACCGAACTTGTCACTCACTACCAAACTTGTTAATAGCCAGCGTACCTGTCATTCACCACCAATCTTGTTAGTAGCCAGCGTTCTTTCCACTTACTAACATTCTTGTCACTCACCAGCCGTCACCACCAACAAACTCGAAGATAGCCAGCGTAAATGTTATTCACCACCAAACACGTTAGTAGCCAGCGTTCTTCTCATTTGCCAATATTCTTGAACTAGTCATCGAACTTGCCAATGTTTCTTGTCTACTCACATGACGCCACCTACCGTTGGAAGGTGTTAAGTTTCTCGCAGCTCGGAGTGCGCAGTTTCTGGGCCTCCGCGTACTGCTTGGAGTCTCCGAAGTTGCGCGCCTTCCACGCCATGCTGTCGCGGTAGTTACGCTCGCGCTGGCACGCGTGGCGTAACCCCACTGTTGGGACAAAAATTATAGTTTATTTTTATCGAGAAAATGTCATGTAATCAAGTTTTCCCGCCACGCAATACTAGATGACAAAACCAAAAAAATCATATATCTCAAAAAATAAGATTTTTAACCTACATAACTAATGAGGGTCGCTAAGAGTATACCTAAAGCCCGAAAAATAAATGAATTGAAAATTGAAAAGGGGCGCTAAATAGAAAAATCACATTTTTATAAAAGTAGGCCGATAAGATAACCCATACCTATGTATTCCTCCTCTATGGCCATCTCTAGTCGTCGGAGCGAGCCCTGGTAGTCTGTGTGGAAGTTCTCCTTCACGTAGTACGGCACCTGGAAACAACACATACCTATATCATACAGAAATTATATTAGGAGCGGTCACAGTTTCTGCTTCACTTGAAATAGAAACCCAAGCCATAGAAAAATTATATTAGGAGCGCTAACATCCATAGAAACATGTGTAACCCGATTGTAGTACTGATAAGGACGTAAGATGTCGCTATTGCTTTAATCTGCGACATGATCCTCACAATTTCTGCTCGACTTGAAATAGAAACCCGAGCCAACGACCATAATGATAATGGTGCGGAGAAAAAAAACGCAACTTGTTATAATTTTTTTTTTTTCATTAATAATATCAGTAAATATAGTAGTAATAATATAGTAGTATATTGTAATGTAATTGTTTGTAACTGTTTAAGTTAATGTGTTTAGATATATACTGTTTTTGAGCCTTTCGTGACTTCACCGAACGGCTTCGACGGAAGATCAGCGCTGTTTCCTAAACAGCATTATGCTGAGTTGAGGCCATTTTTGTGACACATGACATTGACAGCTATAGTTATTTGATATTGCACCTGCTTACCCTTCAATTTATTTAATGTTAATGTTGTTGCAAAATTAAATTATTTTCTTTCTTTCTTTAAAATTATTAATTTTATATTTATATGCAAAACTCAAGGTTCTCAAGAGATGCTGTTCCATAGAAAAATATCAATGTCACTCGACAAACTATAACAGCAGATTTTTTTTCTCGATTTCAGGGTTGGTCCCATAGTAAAAGTTGTTCATAATGATGAGTACTATGAGCCCTTTTCGGGCGGTCACTTGCCGATGGGCCATCCTTTATTAAAACTACTAGTTCGCGGCGAACTGAGACCTCGCGACCCCTATATCTTCACAACCCCTGGACCGATTCAGCTCATATTCGAATTTAAAAATTGTATTGAAATGAACTACTTGCCTACAAAATTTCATGAAGATCGGATCAACGGTTCGCAAGTTATCATCGGATAAATATACACACAAACATACAAATGCCGATTTGTCCAACTCTGAGACCTTCGCTTCGCTCGGTCAAATATTTAAAAAAAGTCACGTTCGTGTGGGACGCACCTTCATGTTGACGGTCTCCCTCGGCACGGGGTACTTGGGCGAGGGCGCGAGGCTGAACACGGGCTCGTTAATGAACAGACCTGAAAACAATATCACGTACAATAGTTTTACCCGACTGCCCAAGAAGGATTATATTATTGGGGTGTATGTTATCATTTTACCCGTAATTTCTTAAAACAATTTATTCATTTTAGCAAAATTGTTTTCAATAAATCCACGACGAGTAATTAGGCTGTAATTGACAAAAAACGCAAGAAAATTTGAATTTCGCGCGCTGAGCGAAACGTCGCTCATTTAACAACGCCATCTAGTGAAGTTAGATGGAAGCCAACCCCGAAGAGCTGTCACCGGGGATGCAGTGGAGGCGCCACCTCGGTCCGTTGCAGTTACCTGACATCATTGAGAGTAGTACAAGCACCGCGACGGGCAGTAGTTGCACGAGGCCGCCGTGCCCCTCGCGGGGCTCCGGCTCGCGAGCCCGGCGTCTCGCGTACACCGTGGGGCCGCCGCCGGGGAACGCTGCCGAGGCAAACATATACCAATGAAAATCTACACGAGAAGAATAACAATCTCATACAAAACAGTGTACACCGAAAAATATACTTAAAACTAGATGGCGCTTAAGTATTTAGTCAGGTAATGTCCAAACCGCTATAAAAGCCGATCAAAATATCACACTTAATTGACCGAGCGAAGCGAAGGTCTCAGAGTTTACTGGGACAAATCGGCATATGTATGTATGTTTGTGTGTATATTTGTCCGATGATAACTTGCGAACCGTTGATCCGATCTTCATGAAATTTTGTAGGCAAGTAGTTCATTTCAATACAATTTTTATGTTCGAATATGAGCTGAATCGGTCCAGGGGTTGTGAAGATATAGGGGTCGCGAGGTCTCAGTTCGCCGCGAACTACTAGTATTATAAATGCGAAAGCTTGTGTGTAAGTATGTAAGTGTGTTTGTTCCCGTTCAACTCTGTGACGGCTGAACGGATTTGAATGAAATTTAGTACGGAGGTTGCTAATACCCTGGATTAACACATAGGCTACTTTTTATCCCGGAAATAAATACCGTTCCTGAGGGATAACAAAAACCACCCGATGATCACCCGCTTATGCAACCATTTTACGAAGCGAAGCCCTCGACAGTCATGTAAAAGCGAAGTATTTTTTTTTCTTTTGGCGTCGCACGTCTTGTGGATTAACGAATGAACATAACTTTAGAGTCGTATTGCCAGTACTCGCTGCTTACATTACCACAAACAGCACCCAAGACTAATCCCAAACTAGGTTGAACCTGTGAGCTGGTGATTAACTAAAGTGCAGTTTGGGTACGTTAAATATACTATGTTAAACATATTAAACAAAACGGCTGAAGATGCGAAATTTGATATTGGGTAGGGTACAGCTAAAAGTTATGTAAGTAATCTAAAATAACTTTACAAATTTGCAGGTTGGTTGAATACCACAAAAACTTCTAGATTAGAGTATCTCTGTATTCTAGAAGTTAGTATATTAGTTAGTTAGATGGTTATTTGTCCCATAGTAAAAGCTGTACACAACCATGAGTTCTATAAGCTCCTATTAGAGTATCTCTGTATTCTAGAAGTTAGTATATTAGTTAGTTAGATGGTTATTTGTCCCATAGTAAAAGCTGTACACAACCATGAGTTCTATAAGCTCCTTTGGGCTCAGTATACCCTTTCCTAATAACCCTGTTGTGATTCATACTCACCAGCCGCCCCAAAGAACATGTTGAACAGCTCCTCCGCCGTGAGGTCGGACTCGAACCCGCGCGCGTAGTACGTGTGGTGCGCGTGCTGGCCGGCCGGCGGCTCCGCGCCGCGCGTGTCGTACGCCTTGCGCTTCTCGGGGTCCGTCAGGATCGCGGCCGCATTGCCGATAGCCTGCCAATATTTACGACTCGTTTACAAAACTGCCCAAAAATGAGATAGATAAACTAGTATTTCGCGGCGAACTGAGACCTCGCGACCCCTATATCTTCACAACCCCTGGACCGATTCAGCTCATATTCGAACTTAAAAATTGTATTGAAATGAACTACTTGCCTACAAAATTTCATGAAGATCGGATCAACGGTTCGCAAGTTATCATCGGACAAATATATACAAACATACATACATATGCCGATTTGTCCCAGTAAACTCTAAGACTTTCGCTTCGCTCGGTCAACAACTGCCCAAAAAAGAGATACATAAATAATGACATGCGTTGTTGCTTAGTGGGTGGATTTCTGCCTTCTTAGGTAGGTTGTGGGTACGATTCCCATCCAGGACAAACATTTGTGTGATGAACAAGGATGTTTGTTCTTTGTCTGGGTGTTACTATGTATTATAAGTATGTATTTACGAAAAAAAAGTATTTATGTATTCTATCAGTTATCTGATTCCCATAGTACAAGCTTGCTTAGTTTGGGGCTAGATGGCACTTTGTGTGGAAAACGTCCACCGATATTATATCCTAATCAATGTCATAATTCAGAGGAATATAGCCGCAGTCGTATCAGGACCAATAAAGGGTCAAAGTATGAAAAAAAAAACTGCTGTTCCATACATTTTGTCGAGTGTCATTGTCATTTTTCTATGGAACAAAAGATTTTTTTTTCTAGATTACAGTGTTGGTCCCACAGTAAAAGTTGTTCATAATGATGAGTACTATAAGCCCTTTTCCGGCGGTCACTTGCCGATGGGCCATCCTGTATGTAAGTACTTATGTGTTTTGTTCTCATTTAAAACTGTAACGGCTGAACGGATTTGGATGAAATTTGTTATAGTGGTAGCTTATACCCTGGATTAAATGAAAAAAATATTCGGTACCTGTAGAATAGCGGGTGAAGTCTCGGAGTGCTGCTAGTAATAAGTGTCTGTGATTCTGACACTCTCCATTGCCCGCTGTATGACCGAGTTTCTCCAAAGGCCAGCAGTTAAGGACCATGTTTCAGTTTCATTTCCATCACTGGCAACACTCATTGGTTACACACAAAAAAAACTATACAATACCTTAAATGCGTCTGAAGCGCCCGGCGCTTGGTTCTTGTCGGGGTGCAGTTGGAGCGCCAGTTTCTTGTACGCTTTCTTGATGTCCGAGTCGGTCGCCTCCTTCGTTACACCTGGAATGGAAGTTACTCCGTGTTGTAGGGCTTGTTGTAAGCTGACCATCCTAACACTTAACACTTTACAGAACATTGACAACTATCGTATTATTTTTCTAACAGTGAGTTTCATTGATGCAACATGCAACATCAACACTAACTAATATTATAAATGCGAAAGTTTGTGTGTAAGTTGTGTAAGTATGTAAGTGTGTTTGTTCCCATTCAACTCTGAATGGATTTGGATGAAAATTGGTATGGAGGTATGTAATTCCCTAGATTAATAGATAGGCAACTTTTTATCTGGAAAAATTTAACTGTATCTTAGGAATAGCGGATGAAACCGCGGGGCGCAGCTAGTATAACATAAAACTAACAACGTCACAACAGGAATACTACTTATTACTGTGTTCCGTATATACTTCCAGGAGCCCAGCTGTCGCAAGCAGCACCCATTTACGAGTCGACGCATGTGCCAGCCATCGCTCTCCTCAACCATATTTGTGGGAAGAGGGAGACCTGCCACACGCGCCGCCTCAAGAAGTGGGTGTTTGTTGCGTTTTCATGGCTAAACCGCTGAATGGATGAACCTGAGTTTTTGCATAGATATAGTATAAGGGTCGGAGAGGGACATGGGCTACTTTTTTCCTCATGTGGAAAATGCTCCTAAAATCAACTTGAGACCTCTTAATTAGATCTTATTTCTGATTATTTTTTAAATAAATATCCAGAAATAAGAAAGATACTCTGAACCAGCCTTTATTTGATGTTGATATAATGTCGCCTAATTAATTAAATTAAATAAAATAAAATAAATAAGAATCAGTAATTGAGTAGCATGCACTAAATTAACTAATTTAACTACATTAGCATACAATCGCAATAAGGTATTAAATATTCACATAAATATATCATTAAAACAATTTAACAGTTAGATCAAACATTGTTAGTTGGGAAATTATGTTTTAGTATGTTAACAACAGCGGCATTAAAACCTAAAACAAAATACTTTTTAGTTGATTTTTGGAACCAATACAACTTGTGAGCAAACATGTCTCTGGTTTTTGCTGAATCAAGAATTTCATATACCTGCCAACCTTGAAGCCTCATTCAACTACAAGGAAAAGTCCAAATAATACCACTACAAACAAAAAAATCGCGTCGAACGACCTTGAAAGAAAGAACACGTAAATCGTAGTCGAAGTTATCAATTATTCATCTTACCCAGTATTTCGTAATAGTTCTTGCATTTAGTATTGATTCTGCGGACAGCTTCTAGCTGATCTTGGCTGTATTCTCGCTGGGGAGTCGTGTGTGTTGGAGTTTTGCGTTTCCGAATGTCTTCTGCTGAAGACTCTGGTGTGGTGCTAGCGCTTTGGGGCGTCGATGTAGAAGGCCCAGCGGCCCGCAGCCGCGCCAGAAGCTCCTTTGCCCTCGTTGTAGGGTACAAACGCTCGGCCTTCAGCAGGAACTTCTCAGCTTTCTCAATTTGACCAAATTGTAACGCAGCTCGAGCGACGATAATGCATTTTTCAGCTTCGTCCTTGTTTCCTTCGATCGTCATTGTTGGAGCTCGTGGCGGCGGTTGGTGGACAAACTTGATGGTAAATAACGCGGCCGATATTGCAGAACAATATGTTGGTGTTCTGCGTAATTTAATTAGCGCAAATAGAATTAAATTAACTTTAATCACTCCATTTATTCTATTGTGCGTACGGTAATGCGTCAAAAAAAACAAAACGTCAAAGTCAATCTGACATGTCAGTCAGTGCTGCCAGCTCTCGGGTATCGATAATGTACAGCCCCATAAAGATTATTGGGCACCCTGTCGTTTTTCCATCTTGAAAAAACAAGTGGTGAGTTCAAGAAGATTGTAGTTACCTACAAGCTTCTTGGGTGAGTTACAGCTTCATGGTATATTACTACTACTAATACTAATACTAGGTAAATTTGGGACTAGATGCACCTATTCCTAGTCCACGCAGATACCTGATCAAAAAATCTATTCCACCTAGTCCACCTAATCCACCTAATATTAATAAAGTTTGGATTTCATATTTCAAAGTACGTGTGGCATATCAACTGTGCATATATGTGCGTAACTTATACTTCGTCACTTACTGTAAAAAAAAAACAAATAAACGATCAATTCATTTTATTTACATAATTTGTACTCCTGATAATTAAGTAGTATTTATGTAAATGAAATGATTTGTTTTTTGTCTTAGAGGAAAGAAAGTTTTTGTTGTTTTTTTTTTTCGGGCCGAAGCGTGAAAAACTACAGTAAGTAACGAAGTATAAGTACTCCTAATATGTACTACTTTACATTTGTTTTTTTTTTTGGTATTGAATCATCTTTTCACACTTTTTTTTATTATCTAATCATTTAATAACTAGTTAGTAGTTTTCAATATGAAATAATAATATTAAATTTTCAAAAGTTACTATCGAATATCGTCGAAATATCAAACAAAGAAAAGCGTAATATACGAATAGCCACAAGAGATCGCGGGTACTTGACTGAGTCAACAAGACGACAAGATCATATCGTGCAACAGTCCATCGAGTCCACGAAGTACATCGCGTATCTAGTCTACAAAGTAGATAGATAACTCCGATTGCTAGGTACAAACAAACTTCGTATATACTTTGCCGGATGGCGCCACGCGGCGTAGGAAAGTTCGCGAGGTGCGCGCGCGTGCATGTCTTTCATGATACTAGGTGGAATAGGTGGATCAAGTCTAATATCAAAATATACGTGATCTCTGCATCTATTCTAGTATATACGCCTCACCTCTACTACGTGCGTTCCAAATTTGAGTTTTCATAAAGCATCAATATTTAACATTCATTCCTTGTTGCTCTTATTGAAATAACGTTTGCTGTCTCTTTCATTCTTGTCACACAACACAAATATTTCTGACGTCATGCAGTCATGACGTTATGACGCATCCTTCGATTCTTTTAGAAATTGGTATTTTTATGCGCTAGGCGTAACTCGAGATTAGTTTTTAAGCGCAATTTCCTCGGCAGCGTTGTACAGCATATTTTAATCAATATCTATTATCTTTACTTGCTTGTAGTTTGCTGTGTATTGTGAAACAGTCGTGTGTAAACAATGGCTGCTCCCATCTACAACCCGGTACGTAGCTCAAGATTTCAGCTTTAAAAACGTCGTTTCGGCATTTTCAAGGGCATCTAGAACAATACGAAGCAATTAGTTACGATAGTCGCTATGTAAATACTACGTTCTGTTGGATTTGTGCGTTATCAAAAGCCTAATTTGGGGCGGTAAAAAAACCAAGATATTTGCCGTGGTCCAAGGTTAGCTTTCCATGTAAAGATGTTAAATTCACGCTCTTTTAACAGTTTTTCCTTCCTGTATCACTACTACATTATATGCGTAGTCATGCTTTGTATTTTACCACAAATATGAAAATTATTCTCCTACCTCCATCTTACCACTGTACCAGGTGAAGAGAAAACTACAACAAAACACTTCATTACATTCCACTGATAATATGGTTAAGAAATATTCTACAATAACATTGTACACTTCGTTTTAAACAACTCTTACTATGGGACCAACAACGAAACCATGAAAAAAAGCAAACATCTGTTCCATAGAAAAATTACATTCACTCTCAACAAAACGTACAGAGCAGCTGTATATATTTGCAATATGATTCTTATTCAAAATGAGGGTGGGACTCAGACTTTACTGGGACAAATCGGCATTTGTATGTATGTTTGTGTGTATATTTGTCCGATGATAACTTGTGAACCGTTGATCCGATCTTCACGAAATTTTGTAGGCAAGTAGTTCATTTCAATACAATTTTTAAGTTCGAATATGAGCGAATGGGTTGTGAATATATAGGGGTCGCGAGGTCTCAGTTCGCCGCGAACTACTAGTAATATTAGTTAGGATAAGACAAAAACTTTATGCCAAGTCATAATATACAACTCGTAAGTCTTATCACATGAGTAACAAGTGCAGTTGAGTAACCTCTTATCTTAAATAAGTGTCCTGAGTTCATCTACATAAACAATCTCTACTAATATTATAAATGCGATAGTTTGTGTGTAAGTATGTAAGTGTGTCTGTTCCCATTCAACTCTGTAACGGCTGAACATATTTGGATGAAATTTAGTATGAAGGTAGCTTATTCCCTGGATTGATTGGTTACTTTTTATCCCGCAAATAAATGCGGTTTCTGTAGAATAGCGGGTGAAACCGCGGGGCACAGCTAGTAGCATGTAAAAAAAAAACATCGATATCGGGTAACATTTAGGGGTGGGTATCACACTACACTTATTGTACTCTTACTCATATATTTATAACAATAGGCGTCACTGGTTTTAATTACACTTGAGTATACATTAATAATAGAAAATAATAATAATCTGCCATTATAAAAGTCAATAATTAATATTAAATTTAAGTTATACTAATCATAGTGAATGTCATATTTACAATAATAATTAAAAGAAAAAAAAATGAGAAAGAATTTGTATGGACTTGATGGCAGTATACTCTATTCTTAAGGTGCAACGTTTCGCTCATCGCGCGAATTTGAAATTTTCTTGCGTTTTTTGTCAATTACAGCTTAATTACTCATCGTAGGTTCATGAAGACCAAAATTGCGATAATAAATAGATTGTTTCAAGAAATTACAACAACAAAAAATTCAAGTTGAAAGCTAGTATAAGTACATTTCTCACTAAAACAAAAACCGAGATGAAAATCAGCTTATTGAGATTCGTAGCTGAACCGATGTTATCTAGGTGATCAGTTTACCCGTAATTTCTTAAAACAACTTATTTATTGGTGCAAAATTGGTTTCAATAATTCCACGACGAGTAATTAAGCTATAATTGACAAAAAACGCAAGAAAATGCAACGCAAATGCAATGAAAACGTTGCACCTTAATGTTTACTATAGTTTGGTAATTTGTCTTTGACCTTTGTGCGGTTAGTACACAGACAGATCACCCCCCAGATTCCGCACTCAGGATGACCGATGCGCACCACTCATCAGTCTAAATAGATTTGTAGTGCAATGAAATACATCTATAAACATTTACCCTGATTGGTTGATTGTTAGGTGCGAGTAGGGGTAACCTTGAGATAGCCAATGAGAACGCTCGGTCGCAGTCCCCGCGACCCGCGCTTTCAATCAACTTTGGTGACTGCCATTTTACAACAACTCACACGATGTTAAGTGACAGGTGGTGTTAAGTGGAATGACACTGGCTCTCAAGTGTTCTTATAAATGTTGTGGTTTCAGGTAATACCATGCATCCATCCAATCCCCAATGGCATGTACCCGGGACGCATGATCCGCGTCCAGGGCTCCACCCCGCCCGGCGCTCAGAGGTAAGAAATTATTTGATTTGGACAAAGAAAATCTACACGAGAAGAATAACAATCTCATACAAAAAAGTGTACCCCCGAAAAATCTGCTTAAAACTAGATGGCGCTTACGTATTTAGTCAGGTAATGTCCAACAGCTATAAAAGCCGATGAAAATATGGTTAATATAAAACCTAGTATTAGTATAATTATGTCTGCAATTTAAGGTTTATTTCAAATTAGATTCAGTTCAATATACAACGTAAAATATATCAGATGTTTCCGAAAATAATGTTTACAACGCCATCTCTTGAGAACCTAGCGAGTTTTGCAATAAAAACATAGATCTCAAAGTAAGATTTTTAATCTACATAACTAATGAGGGGCACTAAATAGAAAAATCTCATTTTTATCAAAGTAGGCCGCTTACCATCAGGCACTTGTCCTACTCGCCTCGTACTCATTAATAGTAAGAAAAACTCTTATACATACCTCGGCACAATAGCTGTAGTAATACTCTTATCCTTTCTCACACTGTTTTCTCCTCCCAAATGCCCTCCGACTCTCTTCTCGCGTACTCTCCTCCCTCCTGCTCTCTCAGTGTAGGTTGGATTTCACTTTACGCCCGGATTGACAGCGTACAAGTACAATTTGTACAAGACACAGATCACACCCTAGATTCTGCATTCAGGACGCTCGAAGCGTACCAAGCATCAGTCTAAATACACCTATAAGAAATGACTGATCGGTTGATTGTTAGGCGCGAGTAGCCGTAACCTTGAGCCAGCCAATGAGAGCGCTCGGCCGCCCTCCCCGCGCCCCGCGCCCCGGGCCCGCGCCCCGCGCCTCACACTATAGTCACTTGTAGGAACAACGAGTCTCGGATGCGGTATCTGGTGTGATCTGTGGTACAAGGGTACATTTTGCAGTCTGTTTTTTTATCATTTTTTTAAATAATAATACTTCTTTTCTACGAAAAGTCGGGAAACTTGTAAATCGCATACCATTAGGAACGTTTCCTTCCCAGGTTCGCGATCAACCTCCAGTGCGGCCCCAACACGGATCCCCGAGACGACATCGCCCTCCACCTGAACTTCCGCTTCGTGGAGATGTGTGTGGTCCGCAACCACCTGACCGCCATGTCCTGGGGGAACGAGGACACGTCCGGAGGCATGCCGCTCACAAGGGGAGAACCCTTCGAGGCGCTGATACTCTCCGAGCAAAACTCGCTGAAGGTAATCTCGATTAATATTATAATTCAGAGGAATATAGCCGCAGACATATCACGACCTATAAAGCTTCGAGGTACGAAAATAAATACGTTCGTCTCGAGGAAAAAAACTTCGCTTGCGCGATTCAGACCTCCCTACATTACAACTAAACGTCCATACAAAATATCAAAAAATGCACAAAAATAGATCAACGCCATCTAGCGAACTATAGGCAGTAACTTTGTCTCTCGTCTGGATGTTTGTCGCGTTATCACGGCTGAACGGATCTTGATAAAGATAAGGAGTTTCTGTATATCACAAAGATGGACATGGGGTACTTTTTTTAAGTCAACGCGAACGAAGACGCGGGTAACAACTAATTTAAAATGTATAAAAGAACAAGCTCTTTTTTAGGAATCAACGTACAGACCATAACCGTTTATGATAGAGACTTGAAATTGGGACCAAATACGCCTGGAATGGTTTACAATAACACCTCTAAAGGGGTAAAATGAACCCCCAAAGTTTGTATGGAAATAAAATATGTTTTCATGGTAAGCCAATGAAACTCGGTTGGTGTACTAAGCATTAAAAAAAAGAAAGGCATGTCTCTGGATTTTTCGAAAATCGTCCCCTACAGAGGTGAAATGGGGTGTTTCATTTACTGTAGCCCACGCGAAGAGGTTTTTTTTTTTTTTGGCAATAATACCCTTCATCATCTCAAATGAGATGCCAAGGGGATTAATAGATATTAGATAGATAGATTTGGGGATAGATTTATAATAGATAGGGGATATTTATTTATTTATTTACCATAAATAAATAGACAAAATATACAGAAATCCCCTACGCAGGGGATGGTCTAAGGTGGAGTAAGCAGTTTAAATACATGTATTTTGTGTGATTCTATTATCATCCATTCATTCTAAATCCTTTCATTACATTCTAATATTCTAATTCCATCGAAATTGCTATTCTAATTCCAGTTATTTTCTGTATATACTGGGTATATACAGTAATATTATACTCTGTATATAGTTCTACTAGCTGCGCCCCGCGGTTTCACCCGCTATTATATAGGAACGGTTACATTTTTCGGTATAAAAAGATGAAGGGAAGGATAGCCTATGTGTTAATCCAGGATATAAGCCGCCGTCATACCAAATTTCACTCAAATCCGTTCAGCCGTTACAGATTTGAACGGGAACAAACACTTACATTACATTATCAGCCAGAAGACGTCCACTGCTGAACATAGGCCTCCCTCTTAGAGCGCCACACCGACCGACAATGTGCCACTTGCATCCACCGGTTGCCCGCGATTTACACAGTGTCGTCGGTCCACCTAGTGGGAGGCCTGCCTACGCTTCGTCTTCCGTTACACTTACACACAAACTTACATACTTACACACAAACTTTCGCATTTATAATAAATAAATATACGTGGACATTTTTTACACAGCGCCATCTAGCCCCAAACTAAGCAAGCTTGTACTATGGGAACCAGATAACTGATAGAATACATAAATACTTTTTTTTTTGTTGTTGTATATACATACATAGCATACATAGAAACACCCAGACAAAGAACAAACATCCATGTTTATCACACAAATGTTTGTTCTGGGTGGGAATCGAACCCACAACCTACAGCTCAGAAAGCGGAAATCCACCCACCGAGCCACTAGGCTAGTCAAGTAATATTAGTGTTTTACTATGAAAACTGACGTGGTTTTGATACATTTTATTTTAATAAAACGGGAATACTCACGTTAAATTGATTCGGTTATTCCGACTATAGCTTCGATCACATTCGGTGACCTTTATCAAGGAATGCTCAGCGAGACACGCGCGCGACCTGATCAGTGCAAGGCAAGACGAGGTCGCGCGCGTGTCTCGCTGAGCATTCCTTGATAAAGGTCACCGAATGTGATCGAAGCTATAGTCGGAATAACCGACTGAATTTAACGTGAGTATTCCCGTTTTATTAAAACAATATATGTGTTATTCCATTTCCCAATATTTCGATTGTCCAGATCGCGTTGAACGGCATGCATTTCTGCGAGTTCCCGCACCGCGTGCCGTTCCAGCGCATCTCGCACTTGACGGTGGACGGCGACGTCATGGTCCAGTTCATAGGGTTCGAGGGTGCGCAGGCGCCGCCGCCGCAGTCGCAGCTATACATGGTAACTTGTACTTTGTTTTACTATGAATACTCACGTGGTTTTGATACATTTTGTTTTCAATAATTCACTTTTAATTGTGGAATGAGCTTCCACCAGCTGTTTTTCCGAGTAACTACAACACGGGGTTCTTCAAAAGGGCTGTTAATATAGTCGGCAACGTATCTGGTGTTACAGGTATCCATAGGCGACGGTGATCGCTTACCATCAGGCGGCCCGTCTGCTTGTTTGCCACATATGGAAAAAAACAAAAAAACGTTAAATTGAGTCGGTTATTCCGAATATGGTTTCGATCACATTCGGTGACCTTTATCAAGGAATGCTAAGCGTGACACGCGCGCGACGTCGTCTTGCCTTGCACAGCACTATAGTCGGAACACAGATCACACCCTACATTCTGCATTCGAGACGCTCGAAGCTAAGGATCTAATGTAATCTAATCGAAGGATTATTTTCAAAGAAAGGCTTAAGAATCTGTTTAAATTTGCTATGATTTAGATATACCTACACGTATCGTAGGTGTTCGTAGTACAGCACAGATCACACCTAGATTCTACATTCAGGACGCTCGAAGCGCACCACGCATCAGTCTAAATACACATAAAGAAATGACTGATCGGCTGATTGTCAGGCGCGAGTAGGCGTAACCTTGAGCCAGCCAATGAGAGCGCTCGGCCGCACTCCCCGCGCCTCACACTATAGTCACTTGTAGGAACAACGAGTCTCGTAATGCGGTATCTAGTGTGATCTGTGATGATCTGCGGAATAACCGACTCAATTTAACATGATTATTCCCGTTTTATTAAAACAAAATTGTACTTTGTTGTTGCGTGTGTTGTGTCTACTAGCTGCGACCTGCGGTTTTTTCTTTCAGGCTAAAGGAGTGGCTGGGATTTTACTGTTTTTTTTCTTCCGTGTTTTTCAGCAACAGCCCGCGTACGGCACGTACGGCGCTCCGCCGGCCTACGGAGCCCCCGGCTACGGCGCACCTCAAGGTTAGTTCTCGATACTTGGATAGTATAATCGTTCATTACTGTCGCGGTATTCCCATGTATATCGTCGCTGTGTTCGGGATAAGCACAAGGTTTGACGAAGAAAGGCGTTAATGAGTTCACGTTATGTGTGCCTCGGCTACCTAGATTTTTTATGTTCGCCCTTTTTCATGCCTTGACAGTAATGTACGATACTCTTGTAGAGATAAGTAAATATTTAATAATATACATAATAGGTAATATGTATTTAATTGCACATCAAATATATAGAACGCGCATCGAATGTCTAAGGTAATTAATCATAAATCTTAATTGTTCCTGTAATTAATTAATGTAATTGGTGTTTTGTACCGTTTTAATTAATACATATTTAAAATAAAAAAATTAGAAATGTAATGGACAGAATATTACTTATTTTCACGAATTGTTCATAACATGTCTATAGTTTTGGTTATAATAACAATTTCGTTACATTCGGTTCGTAATGGTAATTACTACCTAATGGTAGAAATTCAACGTTAGTGCATGTTATCACTGGTTTGACAGTTAAATATCCGCGACAAGTTAACTTGGGCCGCCTAAATTACCTAACTTGTAATTTACTTTATTATTATTTGTATTATTATATTAATTTATATAAATATAATACTTTATTAACTTTGTGATATTATTTTTACTTTGACAGTTCCGCCATAGTGAAACTGTCAAAACTGTGAAATTTGCGGGTAAATCACGAGTTGCAAATTACAAAATCAGGCAGCAGATCAATAATTATCTCAATCAAATTTTTACCAGATTTCCCAGAAGTATGGTAATGTTAATCGGGTGTATGTATGTATATACAATATGTATGTTTACCAACACCCACAGATTACACCCTAGATTCTGCATTCAGGACGGTCGAAGCGCACCACGCATCTGTCTAAATACACTTATAAGAAATGATTGTTTGATTGTTAAGCGCGAGTAGCCGTAACCTTGAGATAGCCAATGAGAGCGCTCGGCCGCACTCCCCGCGCCCCGCGCCGCGCCTCACACTGACGGCACTTTGTAGGAACAACGAATCTTGTAATGCGGTATCTAGTGTGATCTGTGCCAACATCTAAACGGCTTGACCGATTTTGGTTTGCTAGGTGTTTCGTTAGATTCGTCTTTATGTTCGGAGTGTCATGGGCTAAGTTTTACAATCGGTTTTTAAGTGTTTATTTTTAATAGTACACCCGCACCAATAAGTACTTTTGAACTTACGTACTGATATACCACTATATTTCTGTGAAGGAAAACATAGTGAGGAAACCTGCATATTTCCTTAGAAGAAATTCGATGGCGTATGTGAATCCGCCAACCTGCGCTGGGCCTGATATCCCAGCAGTGGGATGCTTAAAGGCTGCGGCAGACTTAATATAATATTGTATTTATTGAAACTGGTTGAATTTTCATCAAAAAGTTTTTGTTAAGTACTCTGTCCAGGAATTTCTTTTGTCACAGATAATTCTGGGCGTAATTTGATGTGCAGTTAAATTTTTCTCCGGAGCATTTAGCATGAAGATAAAATATTTTTGGTGTGCGATTAATTAACATTGAACAATATAAAATAAGATTAATGTTGTTTGGTGATCTTCAGTAGTTTAGTTAAAGATGTAATTGAAACTAACTACTAAACTTTAAGGCTTTATATAAGTTACTATTGGAACTTGATTCTGTTTAACCATTTTCTAAAATTTATAAACAGTTCTTAAATTAATGCCATCCTTTTCTAATATACTGAAACGAAGAGAGACGCAGATAATTTTAGTCCTTTCAGAGAGAGTGGTACGGCAGAATCGACACATACATGGGGTGAAAGTAGTGTCCGGTCGCAAAGGTGTTTTTCCGTATCGATGGTGATTCTTTATAAATTGTCCTTTGTATGAATTTAATTTAAAAGATTTCTCAATTTCAAATAGACGGGCTTAAATAGTACCTTGATTGCATTTAGCAAACAACTGAAAAAAAAAGACGTCACACATGAAATTATAGTGGCTGCACGCTGCTCTTCCCGTGTTTCGAGTTGTTAAAGTTTGTTTATTGGGTAAATATAAGTTTCATTTTCAAATATATGATAATTAGATATATTCTTTATATTTATATTTTTTTTCTCTTTTTTTTTATATAACTTAATTCAATGAATTAATAATAATTTAAAAAAAAAATTAATTAGATTTTTAATTTTATTCTAATCAATGATAATTATGTATTTATAAAAATACTGTTTATTATATATCCACGGGCTCCGGGGTCCGGGCCTTTTGTTTACGTATTTTTTTTCCCACGATTTTATTAAAACAAAACAAATCATTTCACATAATTATTATGAACTTCAAAATTTTCTATTCTATACGCGGTTATAAGGAAAGGGTATGCTTAGCCGAAAGGGCCTTATAATACTCATGATTGTGAACAACTTTTACTATGGGACCAATTGTGAAATCGGGAAAAAGAATATCGGCTGTGCCATACATTTTGCCGAGTGTCTTTGACATTTTTCTATGGAATATGATATTTTTCTCGTTTTCAGGGTTGGTCCCATAGTTAAAGTTGCTCATAATGATCAGTACTACGAGCCCTTTTCGGCTAAGCATATTCCTTATAATTCTTTTTATTTTTTTGTTTATGTTTGGGCTTTTTTATTGTCCTCACGGGCCGGACACCACAAACACAACACGCTGTATATTGTAAAGTCGAGTTTAAACTAGCAAGATGTTATTGGTATGAAGAACTTGCAGCAAGTTTTGTGAATGTTTATACAGGTTGTTTGGTAACTAGATGCAAAGCTGTAAGGAAATTATATCTTACGTCATTTTGGGGAAAAAAACTAATAAAAATACAAGGAATATTATTAAAAGCAGAACAAAATACCCGACTGCAAAATGTAGCCTATGACACTCCGGACGTAGAGGAATCCAACGGCACCTTATTCGTCCAAATCGGTCAAGCCATTACTACATTATTACTACAGGAGGTACTATAGGAACACACAAACATACCTACTCACATACAGTAATCGCTTTAGGCGATAAGGCCGCTCATTATACTGCCGGATATTTAAATATTGCTTAATTTTAATTGTATTTTCGGTGTTTAATAAAGTTATATTGTATTGTATACAGTCCTAAAACATTACCCCGTTTCTTGGGCAGTCGTGTAAAAAACGAAATAAATTTGAGATATAAAAAAAAAACGAGGTAAAAAACTAGCTTTGGCTGAAAATTCTTTAAATGTCCCAAGCTATAATCCTCTTACAGCTTTGCATCCAGCTTCCAAACACCCTGTATAACACGTTAACATGGCTCCATTGCTGGTTTAAACAAAGGTACATAGAAATACTTAAAAAATTTGCATGTTTTAATTAGTTTTTTTATTTTTTATTTGCATGCTTGGCTGTATTCGAGCTTGTTTTTTTTTTTTTACAAAAATCTGGAAATTATACTTCGACATACTGATATTAAATTATATTTTCGATCCAAAAATTATTATTTATTAAAAACAGTGGTACTTTTTCCGTCTAAAAATTATCTTTGTATATTAAATATTTTATTTAGTGGAACAAATGAATAACTATAATTATATACAGTTTTAACGCGTGTGCAATATTATTAAAGTGTATATGTGTATACAATTTCAGGTAAGTTATCTTTATAATACTATTTGTATATTATACACAAACACACAAACGAAATATACTCACTATTACATAAGTTATTTATAGTTCGACTTTTCATTTATCTCAATGGAAAATTTAGGCTGAGACGGGGCAAGCAGGAGATACCTATGGCAATGTTAATTTCGCAGATTTTTAGGGTTCCGTACCTCTAAGAAAAAAGGAACCCTTTTAGGATCACTTCGTTGACCTTCTGTCTGTGACTCCCCTTTTCTTAGGTACGCGTGGAAGTATTCAGTTAAAATTAATATATAATACTGAGGTATACGGTGCTTTGGAGACATAAAAAAATAAAGCTTCTAAGATAACGCAATTAAAAAAAATTTGTCGACTTGAGAACTTCCTCCTTTTTTTTTGGGAAGTCGGTCATTTACGCCGCATATTATCACGTAAAATAAATCTCGACCTATAGGGTACTTCCCCAGAATCTTGCAATTACAAACAAGCAAGAAGAAGTACTTTTACCCGAAAACAATCGGCTTATTCTAGATTTAATCAATAGTAAGTGGCTACACCTAGCTCTACCCGGCTACAATTAGGCGAAGCCGCACTTCGGTTTCTAGCCGTAACATATATATTTTTGAAATGCGTTTTATTTGATACCCAACACGGCATAATTAAAACATTATTTTTTGTCAATGCCTTTGTCCTCTAGAGGGCGCCATATTCAGTTTGATGTGACGTCACATAGCTTAGTAGCAGCGGACGATGAAGACGCTTCCAATGATATCTCACTTATCAAATTATGATAAGCAGTTTAGAAGTTATGAGGGAACAGATAAACATACATACTTATCGGTCAAAATCCTAAAGTCAAAGTCAAAGTTATTTATTGGTAAATATTCATCTACAAATCAAAAATAATAACCTTTTGTATACAATAGTATATTTCATTTTTACTAAAATAATCTAAACTTAAATGTACAAACTAAAACTATAAACTATACTAAACTAAATAAGTACTTAAATAAATTAAATCTAAAATATCTACAAATAAAAAACGGCATTTAGGTCGCTGTCTGCGGGTAAGGTGCCCAAAAAGCTGGCGACATTACCCCGTTGAATTGCCAAGCTCACCCTTTGACCGAGGTAAGCGCCAGCTCTTTGGTCACCTGTAATTTCGACTAGGCGCCTGGACAGCTCCTTAACTAAACAACGGGCGGCCGGACCCCAAGGTCCCATGGTCTCAACCCCAAACGGAAGGAATATGTATCCCTCGCTGAGCGATTCATATTTCCTCCGTTTGAGGTTTTCCGCCATTTCCGCCGCTGCACCAGCCGCCCTCGAAGTGCTTTGGAGGTGGGAGGGTGCCAGAGTATCTGCACAAGTTGCGTCCCATACTAGTGGTCTCCCACGACTCCAAGGAACTAACGTCATGCCGTCAGGTCTCTTACCATCGTCGCGTGAGATACCGTTCGGCTCTAAACAAGCCGGCACGCTGACGGTGGCAAGGGCCCGACGGATGACGTCGTTCAGAGCAGCGTGGCGCGAGAGACGTCCAGCACTGCGGCGGCAAGATAGGCCATGGTGACCCAGGCGATCAACTTCAGCCCCGCAACGACAATTGTGAAGTTCAGTTCTGGAGATGCCCAGGCGCAGACCTATAGCGACTGAAAAACTAGTATTGTCAATATATCATACTATACAATAGTATGCAAATTAAGTAGAGGCTATTAATTGAATACAATCATCATTTAAATGCGTTATACAATGTTAATAACATTCTATTATAATAATTATTACGTCAGAACATAAAATGTCAACAGAAGTTGACATAATTTTATCCTCAGCTTACAAGAACTCATAAACATGAACTCATAAAAGTCATAAAATGTCTGCTTTGCTTTCTCGGTTTTGCTTTGCGGAGTCGGGTAAAAAAAAAACACAAATTAGTCTATCCTATATTATATACAATAGAGGATTTTGAAAATTAAAAAATCTTAAAGGTAACTTTGGCATGGTATCAATTCTACTCCGTGTACCTGTCTCACTCTAACTTTTCCGTTTCGATTAAAGTTTTTTTTTTTGGGTATATACATTGTTATAAAGTACGTAGTAAATTATAGTTTCCGATTGTTTTTCCTATAACAACCGCAAAGTCATGTCGGTGGCCTCCAGGGGCGCTAGTCTCGACTTTTCGCTACAGCACTTTGCGACCGAATTCGGTCGCAAAGTGCTGTAGCGAAAAGTCGAGACTAGCGCCCCAAGCCTAGCACGGGCGCCGGGATAAAGTTATGTCCGCCATATTTATCCCGCGAGAACGAGACGGATGTATCCATATTCTAGCTTTGTCACGTTGACGCGAAGACAAAACGGGTGGACATAAGTTTATCCCGGCGCCCGTGCCAGGCCTGCTGGAGGCCTAAAAACGGACACCAGGGCCAGCCACTCGGCCTTTACGAACTCACGTTTTTACAGTTATTTTCGGGATTTTTGGTTTTCGAAAAATTACTAACATTACTAACAAAGTTGATTCTAATATAGATGTTTAAATCCACGGAGACGCTCCTCAGTCCTCACTCTTTTTCAACCGACTTCAAACAATGAGGAAGGTTAATCTCGAACCGTTTTGTTAAATGTTTTTCAGGCTACGTATTTGACTACAAATTCATACGCTAATGTTTGAAGATGGGAAACAGAACTAGTTAGAAATAGGAACTGGCGCTCAAGTGAGTGCCGGACACCGTTAGTAGCTCGACGACCACCGCCATGATATGGGTTCCGAACCGATGTACTTTTTCATCGACAGAGGCTCACTGTTGGGATTTAAACCCACACCCTGCGCCGTTCGATAACCGAACAGCAACTGAGCCAGGCAGTAGTGTGCAAGGGTTACTGTGCTCTCAGATATAACTAGAATTCTCATCTAGAATTTGCGCTTATATATAAAAAAAGAAACGGCAAAATCAATTGAAAGCCACTTCCCATTTCAAAGCAACGAGTGGTTACATTGTGAGCTGCGGTCAAACACCAGGCCTGTGAAACATACAAAAAAACCCACTATGTTATTAAGAGAAATGTCTCCGTGCATTTGACTATCGCAACACTAAGTAATTTTATACGCACAGCTTTCGGTGATGGTTTCTGCTTTAAATAGTTAATATTTTTTGTTACTGGCAATACTTTTTCTTCTTCTGTGGCGACATATTTTTTTTATTTCTCTTTCTTTTGGCGCAGGCTTCTACTGACGTGCTTCATAGTGGCAGTAAATAAGTAAAGGTGAGTTTGAAAAATTACTCTTTTTTTTTCTCTCTTTTATATTTTGGCTTCACACATAGTGTATTTAGTGTGTCAAATTTTGTAATATTTCAAATGTAGTAAATTGTAATATGTATTTTGTAGTGATAGGGCTCTCTTGCAGAGTCCGCTTGGGGAAGTACCACACCTTTGCCAGTTATTCGACCGCCAAGTAGTAGTGTGCAAGCATTACTGTGTTCCGGATGAAAGGGCAATGCTTCCAGCGTAATTACTGGGCATACAGAGATTAAACATCTAACATCTCAGGGTGACGAGCGCAGCGCATTGCCGCGCTTTGTTTTGAACTGTTGAAGGTCAAAATTCTGGGTGGCACTGAACTGTTATGGGCAAGCTTGACGTTTAACATCTGGTGAGCGACTTGCTCGTCTCGTCACCGAGTAACATAAAATAAAAAAATAAAAAAATATTCTTGCATTCGGGAAATTGCGTAATATCTTCTCGTCCAAAATCTCGCAGTGCCTGAGGACAAGGGTCTTCAACCAATATGTGTTGCCAGTGATGACATAAGGGGCCATAAGGGTCCTTGACCACGTTTCAGTTCCACCGGCCTTTTAGAGAAACTCAGAGTCGCACAGCGGGCAATAGAGAGAGCTATGCTCGGAGTTTCTTTGCGCGATAAGATCCGAAACGGGGATATTCGTTGAAGAACCAAAGTCACCGATATAGCTGTCAGAGTTTGCAAGCTGAAGTGGCAATGGGCAGGCCACATCACTCGAGGAACCGATAACCGGTGGGGAAGAAAGGTTCTTGAGTGGCGACCACGAACCGGAAGACGAAGCGTAGGCAGGCCTCCCACTAGGTGGACCGACGACATTGTGAAAGTCGCGGTCAACCGGTGGATGCAAGTGGCCCGTTGTCGGTCGGTGTGGCGGTCTAAGGGGGAGGCCTATGTTCACCAGTGGACGTCTTCTGGCTGATAATGTAATGTAAATATTCTATAATGAAACTAATTCTTTATCAAGGACCGAGCGAAGCGAAGGTCTCAGAGTTTACTGGGACTAATCGGCATTTGTATGTATGTTTGTATGTTTGTGTGTATATTTGTCCGATGATAACTTGCGAACCGTTGATCCGATCTTCATGAAATTTTGTAGGCAAGTAGTTCATTTCAATACAATTTTTAAGTTGGAATATGAGCTGAATCGGTCCAGGGGTTGTGAAGATATAGGGGTCGCGAGGTCTCAGTTCGCCGCGAACTACTAGTTTTAATACAATTTTTAAGTTTGAATATGAGCTGAATCTGAATTGAATATGGGGTCCCATAGTAAAAGTTGTGAATCCCTGGAAATAAAAAAACCCTGGAATCAAGCTGGTCCATAGAAAAATGTCAATGACACTCGACAAAATGTATTATAATTCAGAGGAATATAGCCGCAGTCGTTTCAGGACCAATAAAGGTTCGAGGTAAAAAAAAAATACCTTCGTCTCGAGAAAAAACTTCGCTTACGCGATTCAGAACTCGCTACATTACAATTACATTCAAGTTCAAAAAAAGGACAAAAATAGATCAACGCCATCTAGCGAACTTGGAAGTAACTTTGTCTCTGTCTGGATGTTTGTCGCGTTATCGCGGCTAAACGGCTGAACGGATCTTGATAAAATTTGATAAAGAGCTACTGTATATCACAAAGACGAAATAGGATACTTTTTATGTCCACGCGAACGAAGTCGCGGGTAACAACTAGTTAAACTAGTAGTTCGCGGCGAACTGAGACCTCGCGCCCCTATATCTTCACAGCTCCTGGACCGATTCAGCTCATATTCGAACTTAAACATTGTATTGAAATGAACTACTTGCCTACAAAATTTCATGAAGATCGGATCAACGGTTCGCAAGTTATCATCGGACAAATATACACACAAACATACATACAAATGCCGATTTGTCCCAGTAAACTCTGAGACCTTCGCTTCGCTCGGTCAATTATAAATTGAAACGTTACAAAATGTATTTCAATTTGCATTAACAACGTCATTCATATGGAGCAATGCGTATTGTCCAAACGGTGCCCTCTTAAAAGGTGAAACAAACAAAAAAATTGCCAAATCATTTCGTTCCTATTCAAAATTCATTGCATATCTTTTTTTTAATTCCAGGTCAGGCGTGATTCCCATCCACGATGACGTCATATAGCATCTGGTGAGCTGTGGTCAACCTGTCAAGTCAACCTTATTTGCACATCAAAAACGATAAATGCGCATCAAAATGTCTCCTTCAATTTATTTGTATCTAGTCGTGTTTCTGTTTCCATTGCACATTTGTAATTTTTTTGTAGCAATGAAAGGAATTTGAATTTCCAAAAACAAAAAAACAGAAGAAAACATGTAATTCCGCTCCCTTAGCAGAACTTAAAAATGTTTTTGACAAATATATTTTTAGTAGGTAAGTTCAAAGTGGATAGAGACACATGATGTCTTGAAAAAGCCACGGATTACCTCGTATAGATACCGTAACGAGATCTCAGTCCCGACAAAAACGCACTAAGGTTGTAGTCACAGATCACACTAAACACCGCATTACGAGATTCGTTGTTCCTATAAAAATTTACCAAAATATGACGAAGGCGCGGGTCGCGGGGACTCCGATCGAGCGTTCTCATTGGCTATCTCAAGGTTACGGCTACTCGCGCCTAACAATCAACCAATCAGAGTCATTTCTTATAAGTGTATTTAGACTGATGCGTGGTGCGCTTCGAGCGTCCTGAATGTAGAATCTAGGGTGTGATCTGCGGTTATAGTAAAGCAAGAAAGGAGTGGAACAAACTGCCGGCTTTCTTGTTTCTCGAGAGATCTATGTTACTGTCGAATTTTTAATCAAAAGGAGTAAAATAACATTACGAGTGTTGCCACTTTTTCATGAAACAAAAATAGCGATGTGGTGAAATTTGTTAGTTCATTAGCTCATATCAGTTCAGTGAATTTCATTAATTCATAATTATTCTAAAATATTCCTTAAAGACAACGGGTCCATTATGTAACTTTGTATTAAAATGTTAATTTTTTGTACTTAATGGAAGCAATAAACCAACTGAATCTGAAAAAGTGACATTTTGATCTGTCAGTTTACTCCGTCTGACTAAAAAAATCGAATGTAGGGCTTTTCAAGGCCAGAGTTAGTAGGTATCTTCTAAGCCACAGGCAACAACAGGCCGCAGCAACAGGCGAGTTGGCGGTCAAACGCGGGCTTACCAGCGTTAGAGAAATACGTTTGTTGCGGTGACAGAAACCGAGCGTTCCCATTGGCTTTCTCAAGGTTACGTCACGACGCGCCTAGCGATCAGCCAATGAGAGCAATGTTTGAAAGGTGTGTTTTTTTGTCCGATGCATTGTTCGTTTCGGAAGTCATGTGCGCGGAATCTATGGGGGTGATCTGTGGTCCAAGATTAGTACTTGTATAGAACAGCGTCTTAGATGGCGCCACCAATGCTTTGTTGGTTGACTATATACAGTAGTTACATTTGACATGTTATTTTAGGTTTGACTGTAGCTCCATTGGCACAGCAGATGTGAATGAAACCCACATAGTTGTTCGTATGCAGGTTCGAGTCCCGTATGTCACCAGATTTTTTTTAAACTGTCCATCACAAACTGTTTTTATATTGTTTTTTATTGGCAAGGTCGATAATTTTATTATCAGGATAAATTATTTTATTGTCAACATAAATAATTTTATTGTCAGGATAAATGATATTACTGTCATGATAAATGATTTGTTTGTCATGATAAATGGTTGTACTATTACGATAAATAATTATTATTAAAAAAAAAAATGAAACTAATTTCAATAAATACGACAAAATTATCTGGTAAAATTATCGCTGATGTAGGTTTTATTGTTGTGATAATTATTTATTTATCATGGCATTATTATCATATTAATTAATATTTGTCTTTTTAAAGGGTTCTGCTTTTCCATTTTTTTTTAAATATTTTAGTTCCTTATAAACTATTATAAAAAGATAAAAAAAAAAAGATTAGATAAAGTATTATTAATAAGAGAAAACCAAAAAAAAAACACCCTGGACTTAAAGAGGAATCCAACGACACTCGTCAAAATCGGTCAAGCCATTTAAACTACAGGAGGTTATAAAAAAAAAATAAACATTCTTAAATACATGCCAAAAACATTACTCTCCTTTTTTTTTATAAAACGGGAATTGTTACGTTAATATGAGTCGGTTATTCCGACTATACTTCAGATCACATCGGGTGATCTTTTTCAAGGAATGCTACAAGCCTAATTACTGAGAATATAGAGATCTAATATCTCGGAGTGCCTATATAGTTCAAAATTCTGAGTGGAATTGAACTTATGGGCAAGCTTGACGCTTACCATTAGGCGAGCCACTAGCTCGTCTCGACACTTGCCTTGCACTCAAAGCATTATACATTCCTTGTAAAAAGATCACCGGATGTGATCGAAACTGTAGTCGGAATAACGGACTTCATTTTAAAGTGAGTATTTCCGTTTTATTAAAATTTAAAAAAATCACGTCAATTTTCGTAGTAAATTTACCATCCTCTGGCAGTCGCGTAAAAATAGGGGATGTTTTAAAATCGGCATTTTTGGTTGCATTTAAAAAAGGTAAAACACCAAGCGAATGTATCTAGTGAATAAGTGTTTAAAAATTGTATATTTATCCATTATGTTTAAATAAAAAATATATATCGAACAATTGTTTTATTTTTGATGACTTTCCAGTTTTCCCCCGTGGTTCCCTTAATTTATTTATTTTATTTTATAAATTTATTTCAAGTAATAAGACTCATGTAAAAAAAAAAACATCATTAGTCACATTCAAAGAGGTTACCCTATAATATAGGGGGAAGTCACATTTCGAATTAATTTAATACAAAGTCAAATTACAATTAAATTAAGGCCGGCTTTCGTGATTCTCGCTATCTCTTTCGCACTTTTTCAACGTCTTTAAAAAAAAAAAACAAGTTTTTTTGCCCGTGTCACTGAGTCGATATTTCATAGTTGACACTACAGAGAAGAAATTAAAAAAAAAACGAATTAATAATTACTTAATTTCGGACACAAATCACACTAGATACCGCATTACGAGATTCGTTGTTCCTACAAGTGACGTCAGTGTGAGGCGCGGCGCGGGGCGCGGGGAGCGCGGCCGAGCGCTCTCATTGGCTGGCTCAATGTTACGGCGAGTAGCCGTAACATTGAGCCAGCGCTTAACAGTCAACCAATCAGAGTAATTTCTTATAAGTGTATTTAGACTGATGCATATATAATTCAAAAATATCTGTGTAAAGTAATACAGTAAGTATGTAAGTAGTTCTTGTATGGGTAAAATTTAACCTGAAATAAATGATTTTGAATTTTGTTTTTTTTTTGGATACCTACCGTTTATTTTTAAAAAGTATTACTTAGGATGTTGTAACTGGATTTTTGGACAATAAATATTTGTATTTGATGCGTGGTGCGCTTCGGGTGTCCTGAATGCAGAATCTAGGTTGTGATCTGTCGTTGCAACGTTTCGCTCATCGCGCGAAATTTTAATTTTCTCTCTCTTTTTGTCAATTACAGCTTAATTACTCAACGTGGATTTATTGAAAATCAATTTTGCGACAATAAATAAACTGTCAAGAAATTACGGCTAAAATGATCACCTAGATAACATTGGTTTATCATTGCTACAAATCTCAATAAACAACTTGGTATATGGTATGGTTTAGTGAGAAGTGTACTTATGCTAGCTTCCATCTTGCATTTTTGGTTGGTGTAATTTCTTGATACAAACTATTTATTGTCGCAAAATTAGTTTTCGTGAACCCACGATGAGTAATTAAGCTGTAGTTTTGGCGGGAACGTGAAGAAGTCATGTCGCGTCATTATATTTTTTTCTAAAACTTGTGTTATTTTGAGTGTTAATGTGTAAAAATGGTGGATTTTTATTCATTAAGTGTTCGTGAACGTGCACGAGTGTTGGTGAATAGTATAATGTCGTGAAACGTGACTTTTCGTGTTATTTCCAAAACTCCACAGAAACCTTTTGTAAAGTCTCCACCACTTTACTGGGGTATGACTTGAACATGACCGTGACTTACTTTACTTGACTTAGACTATGACTAAGACTTGTTTTATTTGTGAAATACTTTACTTCACTTCAAATAATACAAAACTTGACACTGGCTAAATACACAACATGTGAAGCCAAAATTTAAGAGAAAAAAATAATTAAGCTGTAATTTAGAAAAAAACGCAAGAAAATTGGAATTTGGCGCACTGAGCGAAACGATGCACCTTAAAGAGTTATTATATTTAAAAGTAATGAGTTTTCAAAAAAAAAAAAAAACTGGTAATAAAAGTACCCAATAGATGGCTTTAGATGTACCTTGAACTTTTTCTGTCACTGTCAAGACATGAAAGACAAAAAAATGTACGGGTGCCTTTTTTTTTCTCGTGTTTTTTGGCTCCACATGTGTATTTAGATAATTTCAAGTAATGTAACTGTGTATTTGACTTTATTTGAAATATTACAATAGTTGACACTGGCTAAATACACAACATGTGGAGCCAAAATTTACGATTTAATAAATAAACATAAAATATTTCGACAGAAATGACAATGACAGGTAAAACGATAGGACTATTACGCCATCTAGTAAGTATTTTAGAACAATTTTTTTTTTTTGCATAACGCCTCATTACTTTTTAGCGTTTCAAACGTCCGCCTCCGGCATCCGTTTCAATTGCCGGCTCCGGCTGCGGAGGTCCTTTTAAGGCCTCGCTACATGGCCTGACCTGAAATCGTTTGAAAGAGATGGCTATATATAAGTTTCTGGGGGAGCGAAAGCGAGAAGCTATAAACTTAATAGTTTGTTTGTTTGGTCTCGTGAAATTAAAATCTAGCTGTCCCTTTCACAAGATGTCAGGTCGGGTAATGTATAGACACCCTTAAATATCTTCGGGTATTTCACGAATCTTTTTTTGTTTTGTTACAGGATTCGGTGGAGGGGTAAGTTTATTTATTTAAGTAACAAAACATTGGCTTTTAAATAATTTACTTTTAATTCTACAGCTATCTCGCTCGCGCATTTTAACATAATGGAAGACGTAAAATCACTAATTGTTATAATTTACACATAGTAAAAAAATAATTTGTTTTGTCTGTATATTCTAAAATTACAACGGTTTTAAAGAAACTTTCGTTTCTATATTTGTAAAACAATATTTAAAAAAGAAATGTTTTTTTTTTTTTTGATACAATTAAAAGACATTAAAACGAAAATTCCTTTAAAATATTTATAATGCTCCGATAGACTGATACAAGATACGGTCTTTGGAAATAAGCATTATCTACAAAATCATTCAAAAGTGCGAGCGAGATTACTAGATAACCTCTAAGTTAAAAACTAATTAAATAAATTACTTTTCGAAATCAGGTGTATGAATCACAAACGACCACATACGTGCAACAGCAGCCTGAAAGGCGCGGTATGGGCACAGGGGCGGCGGTAGGACTGGGCGTCGGGGCGCTAGCCGCGGGGGGACTCGCCGGGTACGCACTTGGGGGCGGATTCAGCAGCGACAGTCCCGACAGAGAAGAGGTAACTTGGGGTTTTTATGGCTAAATACGTCTTACAAGCCACTTATAACACGCCTGTGAATTTGAGCGCTATATTCGTAAACTGCCGTCACCAACTGAAAACAGTCGATTCTTGCAGACTCAAAAATTGATAATAATTTCAAAATTGTAATACAATGAGGGATACCAAATCTTTGTAACCACCTCTCACAACGAGGAACGAAACACATGCGCGTGTTAATAGTGTACAGCGCCATCTAGCGTCATACTGTCAAGTTTCCATGAGTCAGGATGGCGGAAGCTTACCCCGCTTGCCTCAGAATAATCAAAGCCGTATCTAGGAATCAACGCACAGACCAAAATAATCAAGACGTACAATTTGGACCCAATACTCCTCAAATGGTCTATGTAAAAAATAAAGAACGGGTTTTGCGAAATTCCACCCCTAAAGGGGCAATAGGCTTTTTACCGTAAATTTAATTCTATTTATAGTTTTTTTTCACTAATACTTTAGTATAGTTCATGGATTTAAATATAATTAAAATCAAACTATGTTTTTAAAAGACTTACCGAGGCGTTGCTAGCCTGAAGAAGTTATTCACACAATATTGGCGTATACAATATTTTAGAGTGTGTCTAGTTTGTACGTATTTAATTATTATGTTAAATAAAGAAGTTTAAAAAAAAATAGACCCCCAAAGCTTGTATGAAAATAACATATTTAATATAATTTAATAACCCCGTTATATTTCAGGTGCACG
Organism: Apocheima hispidaria; assembly: GCA_947579745.1. NCBI lineage: Eukaryota > Metazoa > Arthropoda > Insecta > Lepidoptera > Geometridae > Apocheima > Apocheima hispidaria. The sequence goes on along the minus strand of OX388172.1, from coordinate 6,649,676 downwards.
TGTCGTCCTTCTCCGAGTCGGTGGACTTCGGGGGCGACGACTGGGTGGAGTAAGGACGCGCCCGCCTTATTTGGACCCTGTATGAACGACTAAAGCCTACAAACTTCTTCATCAGCCTTTAAACGGGATATCTGCATACCCTTGAAGAGTGATTGTGCCATATCCACCACGCTGGCCCAGCTTGGCGGATTCACATACGCCATCGAATCCCTTCTGAAATAAGCAGGTTTTCTCACGATGTTTTCCTTCACCGTAAAGCCAGTGGTATATCCGTACGTAAGTTCCAAAGAATGAGTACGGACCCGCCCGGGCTCGAACCCGCGACCCCACGAGGCAAGGCGAGCGTGCCACTGAGCTACAGCGACTTATTAATCTGTAAATCATTTCGACTGATTACTATTTCATATTTTCGTCGAGATGAAAATATATTGTCGGCTCGAGAACCTCCTCTATCGATTGCTTTTCGTCGGCTAACTATATAACTGTAGTTGTTTTGTTTGTACATATTTAGTCGTTCGTACGTATTCCGCGAATTATAATTAAAAAAAAACTATATTATTTATTATTACATAAACATTCAATTCTTAGTGTGTAAGAAAATAAAAAGAATCGTGTTGATTATGCCTTACTGTAATAAATAAATAAATAATTTATGTCAATTCTGTCGACCATTTTCTGAAACCGTAATTTTTATGCAAGCGAGCGGTGAGGCGAGCAAGTCACTCGCCTGGTGGTAAGCGCCACACTTGGCCATAACAGCTCAGTGCCATAATTTTGAAGTTGGACAGTACAAAACCCTAGCAATAGACTGCGATTGTCAACCCGAGGTACAGGGGCGTAGCCCGTGTCAATGATACGGGGCCCCTGGGCTACAGGGGCCCCGAACGTCGTTCCTTTTGTGAAAAACTTTACTCTTAATGTGGGCCCCTTAAAAAAATGTTTATACAGGGCCCGTCTAAGGCAAACTACACTGCTGAGATATTAAATCGCAAATCTCTTTAAGCTCAGTAATTTCACTGGAAACATTGGTCTGCAATCCGGAACACAGTGGTGTTTGCACACTACTGCATGGTTGAAAAACTGGCAAAGGTCCCCAGGTGGTGGGGGCTTCCCCAGGTGACTTATGCAAAAGAATCCTACCACTTCAATCACACTAATATTATAAATGCGAAAGTTTGTGTGTAAGTATGTAAGTGTGTTTGTTCCCGTTCAAATCTGTAACGGCCGAATGGATTGGAATGAAATTTGGTGTGGAGGTAGCTTAAACCCTGGATTAACACATAGGCTACTTTTTATCCAGGAAAATAGCGAGTGAAATATATATATAACTAGCTGCGCCCCGCAGTTTCACCCACAGTTTGAGAAACAGTGGTTTCGGAAATGGCACTTCGGAATCGACATTTTATACATGGTGTTCGGGTAGACTACGACATATTCGAGGAAATGATTTAAGCTTACATGGTACTAAAAATAATGTAATTTTTTTTTGACAATCGAAAGTTTAATCAAAAATAAAATTCATGTCACATTCACGCACATATTCGTTGAAATAAAATTGTATAAACAACTGATAAATAAAAAACAATTAACATATTATGGCAAAATTAATAAAAACCGCACCGCTTCTGTCAAATCAAAGGGTCCTATTTTTGGATCATTCCAGCTAGATCCAGTGCTACGATCCATAATGGATCTAAGGAAAGAAAGAAAGAAAGAAAATAATTTTATTTTGCAACAACAGTAATATTGATAGAGAGATAATTATTTTCTCTTTATATCCCACTTAAAATTATGGATCTATCAATACCTTTTTTCTTATTATATCCATTGGTAATTTCTCGATGGACCTGTTGTGAATTCTTCTTCTCGTTAAAGAAATAAATACCTCGTTAAAAATATGAATCATTTCTCTCTAACAAAAAAAAAAAAACAAATCTCCATATATCAATATATATCAATATATATATATATATATATAGTTTTTAATATTATACCCATAATGGATCTGACCAATGGATCCACTGAGAAAAAAGTTCTCGATAGATCCAATATTTCAAAATGGGATCTAAGGAAGAAAAAAAAAATCTCTATAGATCCATTGAGGCGGATATTTAATTATTACTTAATTTTAATTGTATTTTCGGTGTTTAATAAAGTTATATTGTATTGTATTGTGGATCTTACCCCCGAATACTGAAACGTTAACTTTGACGACAGGTTAAGTCTATTGCTGCCTTTGTCATGTGCTTAGTGCCAGACAAAGGCAGTATTAGAATTAATCTGTTGTCAAAGTTAACAAACGTTTCAGTATTCAATACTCAATACATTTATTGCAAACATTATGTGGATTACATGCAGATCTTAATTAGCATATTTTAAATAGGTAATCATAATGACCCTGATTGGGTATGGCAATATCATGGGGAGCGGGTCAATCTGTTCCATAATTGTCTTATCTTTAAAAAATTCGTCTAGGGTGTAGTAGGATTCGGGGGTTAGATAAATGATAATGATCGGTATATTTCCATATTTGGGTTCAGAATCATGTACTGAATACCATCCCAAACTATGTCCGTCGTTTTACCGAACACCGTGTAGATGTACGCTTTATAATGCACGTAGATATAGAAGGTTTAATCAACGAAGACACGCCCCGCCTTTTCTTGTAGTCAGAGCAGTCAGTATTCTTAAGTCCTATCCGCAAACATAGCCATTTAATAAAATTAATAATTCGAGTAAAATCTATTTAGATTTTTATTTAATCGATTTTTATTTAAAAATCGAAATAGGATATTAAAAATGCTAACATAAATATTACATTGGCTAAATAAATAAATAAAATGTTTTTAACTTTTGGCGGGGAGAATAAAAACAGTTAAGTAACCAAAAGTTCAAAATAAAAAAAAATACGTAAATGATTTTTTTTTTCTTAATTCAGCGAATTTACTATTTATGTGGGCAAATTAATAATCACGAGCAGAAAAATCAGATTAACAAGCGATTACGACGAAGGGCGTGTCTTCGCTTATCTATCTAGTGTCTGTTATATATTGACAAAAATATTTAATTTAACTACATAAATACATTAAAATATCTATGCCTTTGCAATATTTTATTCAAAATACGTTACACTGCACAGTTCACTATTTTCTGAGCACAAGTGAAAATACACTTTGTCTCTATTTAGAAGTGAAGTGTGGTAGAGCTGTTATAAATCTTTGAGTGAATAGATTACGCATACAGTGTGTGATAAAATACCCTGTCGATGTTATATCGATACTGTACTTTTATTATCTAATCAGAGAAGCTATTTTTTTTTTCATTAGCGTCATTAAACCTCGCAGCGGTCTGTCTCCATCAGGTCCTCAGCAGGCGTATCCTCTAACTTTGAAACGTTGGTGATTCTGATTGCGAGAGCATGCCATCCCGCTCGTACCGACTTAGTCGCACTATGCGCGGTCTCGCTCGCGCACTATCACTATCGCTTTCAGAGTTACGGGATAAGCCCGCTGCTCTGCTGTATTGAAACTAATTAATAAAAAAAATACAATTAGCGAAATAAACTAAAGACTTGTGGTGTCGAGATGGCTTCTATTTACATCATTCATTTTAATCTAAAAAATATATCCCGTGGAAATATAAGGGGAAAACTTACACGGAAAGGTGAATTATATACGCTGAATAAACAATTTACAAGCTCGAGGGTGATACCACATGAAAATAAATTATACTTGCAATATTTTGATTTAATAAAACACACGTGGAACTGAGTTGTTTATTCCGACTATATATTCGATCGGCAACCTTTATGGAATGCTATAAGCGTCTCACGCGAGCACGCTCGTCTTGCCGACGAACCACTCAAGTTAACGTGAGTATTCCCGTTTTATTTAAACGAAATGTGTCAAAACCACTTTAGTTTTCATAGTAAAATTTGCAATATTGTTTTTTTAAGAAGTTACGATTTAATTGAAAGATATATGTATTAAAAATTTAATATAAGTACTCAGGAAAATTAAAATGGAAATTAATATGTGCCCATTAACAATCGGACACGTTTTTTGTTACATTCTGTATATGGGCCCGGAAATACCTGTAACTATTTGGCTGTAATGAAAAACAAAGTGTGATAATCGTATAGGGTAGCGGTAAAATATATAAATGTATTTTATTTATACAAATTGGTGTATTTGGTGTTTTTATTCGGTTTTTTTTATTTATTTATTATTTATTGACTAACGCCTATCTAAAGGCCTCGCTACATGGCCTGACCTGACACCACGTGAAAGGGACAGCTAGACTTGAATTTTACGGGAGCAAAAGAAACAAACTATTAAGGTTATAGCTTCTCCCTTTCGCTCCCCCAGGAACTTATATATAGCCATCTCTATCACACGATGTCAGGTCAGGCCATGTAGCGAGGCCTTAAATATATACCAATAAGGTGTTCACAAACGGAATAACGAAAAAAGTTTTTTTTTTTATTCCTTTAGTATGTCGTAAACAAAACCTTGTATACGCTGCAACATAGACTTAAAAAAAACATTCCTTTACAGGAAGGACACTGCATCTATATTGTTTAAGTATTTTCTAGTTTTTCTTTTATGTAGTTAAGTTTTATTTGGATTTTTTTAGAAAAGATCGATGAGCTTTTCGATTGGTTATTCTTTTTTTGGCTTCTTTTAATATCTCTTAATGTTTATGTTTAAGTTGAATATTAAAGAGTTACGTATTATTAACATGTGATTTTATTAAGGATAGAGTATACCGCCGTCTCGTCCATACAACAAGCGTAGTCTGATACCCGCCACTAAATGTTATCCGATTTCGATGATTTTTTTATATGTTATCTACACCGTGGAAAACTATGTATGTATGTTTTTTTTAATTTCGCAATATCTTCGTTGGTATCTTAAGGTGCATCGTGTCACTCATAGCGCGAAATTCAAATTTTCTTGTGTTTTTCGTTAATTACAACTTAGTTACTCGTCGAGGATTTATTGAAACCAATTTTGCGCCAACAAATAAGTTGTTTTAAGAAATTACGGGTAAAATGATCACCTAGATAACATTGGTTTAGCTACAAATCTCAATAAGCTGATTTTCTTGGTTTTTGGTTTAGTGAGAGATGTACTTATACTAGCTTTCAACTTGAATTTTTGGTTGGTGTAATTTCTTGAAACAATCTATTTATTATCGCAAAATTAGTTTTCATGAACCTACGATGAGTAATTAAGCTGTAATTGACATAAAACGCAATAAAATTTGAATATCCCGCGGTGAGCGAAACGTTGCACCTTAATGACATTTGCGTCGAAAATACGACGAACAAAAGTAGTTGTTATTAGATTACCATAAATATTTTTTGAAAAACAAGACAAAGCGTCATAGATTATGGTTTATCCAAGCCTTTGACACCAAAAATAAAAGATTTTGTTAAGATTTAGGGGGTGATAACAGATCTACCCCCGAAACGCTAATTTCATCAAACAGGATCCTCGTTTACCATCAGACGTAATGGCAGTCAAACGGAAGCCTATAAAAAAAAGAAATAATAAAAAAAAGAAGGATAATTCAGTAACTCTCTCTATCGCACGCACGAGAAACAGAGCGACAGCAGATATCTGCAGAACTACTGACAGGCCCAAAACGCTACACTCAATGATATTTTACAAGAGATACATTACATTAGCGCACTTATAATGACCCCCGCAAATCTGTCCTTTCGGACAGGTTTCATTATAGCTATCACTTTTACTCTCTAACTTTTCACATCTTCTTTCGCACTCTTTGGCGGCTGTATGCAGACTGCAGCGGAGCCGAATTCAGAGCGCCACTTTAAACTTAAAAACCTATCTTTAGTGATATATCGAATAGCCTTGTGGCTAGTGGACGGTTTTCCACCTTCTGAGCAGTAGGTTGTGGGTTCGATTCCCAAGGAACAAACATTTGTGTGATGAACATGGATGTTTGTTCTTTGTCTGGATGTGTCTATGTATTCTATGTATGTATTTACAAAAAAATTGTATTTATGTATTCTATCAGTCATCCGGTTCCCATAGTACAAGCTTGCTTAGTTTGGGGCTAGATGGCGCTGTGTGTGAAAGGGTCCACCAATATTTATTTTATTTATTTAACATTGGCTACAGTACTGTTAACAGCGTTTTTGGGGACATTGGCCCGGGGCCGTATCATGTAGCTCTGGTGGCGATGGTCTTCGTTTGCTATCCTGCTCGCACGCATTATGCGAATAAGTTGGCGCGAGTGGGACGGCACGCGATGACCATTGTCACCAGAGTTACATAATAAGGCCCCCGGTCGGCATATTTAATGGGTATGGCAGCGGCTTTCTTTCAGGGCGGTTCCATCACACGTTTGATCTACACAAAAAAATCCGTTCAGCATTCCTGATTTTTACCCGACTGTCCAAGAAAGAGAGTAATGTTTTGGGTGTATGCACCGATAAAAGGAATCTGTGTGTGTGTGTGAAATCTAACTTACTATGTATGTTTGTGCGCTCTTAAATTACCTAACCTGTAAATAAAACCACTTGTAGTGCAGAAATAATTTATTTTAATTAAATGCTTAAAATTAATGTAAGTAGGTATACCCGAGCGACGGTAAGAAGTCATGACAGCGGCCGAAACCATAGAAAGCTAAACAAACTAAATTCTGATCAAGTAATGTTTAAAAAAAATGAGAATACGATTTTGTTTGTGATTTACCTACAATTTTGTCCATAATTCACAATAATTGCTCCCTAAATAATGTTATTTTAATTAAAAGTGTTTAAAAATACGATATAGGTACTGTTGATGCAAATGGCGATTCTCACATTAATACGCACCACGACCACGCGGACCACGTTTCGAAGTAAGTATGTCAGTTTGTGTAGAGAACCCGCGCGGTACAACACACTGAGAACGCCTCTCCGCGCAGCTCCCTTGGCTGTGTGAGAACCGCCGCCATGTCACTCAGTGAACGCTAGGTACCGCGCGTGGAGTCCTGGGTTCCTTCTCTGCTTAATATTCATCATGGAATGGGTAATCCGGATGGTGGGTACTGAAGCAAAATAAAAATAAATAAATAACGCTTTAAACTGATAGTACCTACTAGGTTTTCGTTTCAAGGATGCCATGGGACACAGACAACTGAGGGGGTGAGGATCAAAACCCCACATATCCACTTGTGAGGTTCCACAATTTGTGAGGTTTTGATCCTGACCTCCTCAACTGACACTTATCATTCATATAGGTATCTGCCCGGTCGGCTACGTGTTCGTTCATAAAGATGACATGATATTGGTCATTCAGTAACACAGATCACACTAGATACCGCATTACGAGATTCGTTGTTCCTACAAGTGACGTCGGTGTGAGGCGCGGCGCGGGGCGCGGGGAGTGCGGCCGAGCGCTCTCATTGGCTGGCTCAAGGTTACGGCTACTCGCGCCTAATAATCAACCGATCAGACTCATTTCTTATAAGTATATAAGCGAGTAACAACAAGTAATTTTATATTTTCTCTACAGTAATCAACAAGAAAAATGCAAGTTCACTTAGCTTACAGAATACACACACTGCTCACTGATTTATTGCTACATGATCACTACATGCTATAATGGTCAGTTTGTAAAATACTCACTCTTATGGAGTCATCCGTTGCACTCGAAGCTGGAAATTTGTTTGATATTATCGAGAGTCAGTTGTAAGTCGAACAGTGGTCACTGACTGTTTACTATCAGTTCACTGACTGATTACTATCATGTTAGAATGGTTTTTACTTACTCTCCCATGGAGCAGAGTCATCCGTTGCGCTCGAGGCTGAAGTTTTGTTTGATATTATCTCGACTCAGCTATAATTCGAAAACTAATCACTGACTGTTTACTATCAGTTCACTGACTGATCACTATCATGTCATAATGGCTTAGTACTTACTCTCTCATGGAGCAGAGTCGTCCGATGCGAACGAAGCTGGTGTTTTGTTTGATATTATCGATAATCAGTTGTAAGTCGAAAACTGGTCACTGACTGTTTACTATTAGTTCACTGACTGATCACTATCACGCTATAATGGCTTAGTACTCACTCTCCCATGGAGCAGAGCCGTCCGTTGCACTCGAGGCTGGAAATTTGTTTGATGTCCTCAAGAGTCAGTTGGAAGTCGAACACGTGGTAGTTTTGCGCGATGCGAGCCTTGTTCACTGACTTCGGGATCACGACCATGCCGCGGTCGATCGCGTATCTGAATTTAAAAAAAAAAAACTGTACACTGGCAGCTCCTCCTCTCCTCACAAAGCTTATTTATTGTGTCGGGGTTAAAATAACGAAAATATAGATATCATTGTACTAATCTTTGACCAAAGTAAAATGAATGGACGGGCCCACGTAAGTGAGCGCCGGCGCTCACCGTGCTTCAGTCGCACTCAGTCTGTGAAAAGTGCTAGACGTACGTTCGTCAATACATGCGAACCAAAATATCCGCAAAAATATTCCTTGATATTATATCTGCTATCTCTCTTTTGTGACAAATTTACTATACATAGTTTTAATTACGTACGAAGTTGTGTGGTTAGGGCCCGTCCATTAATTTATTTCGGTCGAAGGTACTAATCATAATACACTAATTTTATTATCCCAAAAAAAACCCTGCTATTCCACATAAAAATGTCATTCACCATCGACGAAATGTATGGAACGGTTGGTTCGTTTTTTTCACGATTTCAGGGTTGGTCCCAAAGTAAAAGTTATTCGTAATGACCAGTATAATGATATGCTAGAATTAGTAGTCAATATAACAGGACACCAAGTACCTAACTGTCCTGCTTCTGACTAGACAATACTGATTATACTGTTACTGAGGCTGGGTTGCACTATCTACAGTTGACTTTTACCTACACTAATAACTGCCGTTAAAACCATTTAACTATGGTCAAAATGACATCATAACTTTTGGCAGGTTAAAGTAAATGTTATAGCAAAGAAACTTTGTATTTGTATTTCATGTATGGTTATAGTTAAAAGATGGCAAACAAAGTCTATATACTCAGTTAACTGTAACTATGACAACAAATAAGTATGATAGTTAAACTTTATGGTTAAGGTTAAATTTAGAAGTTAATTTAAACTGTAACAGTAACTTTAACTGGGATTATGGTGCCCTTAGTAATGCCGATGGGGCGCTAAGGTGATTTATAGACGAACAGTCAAGATCCCCTTCGCAGGGGATCCTCTCAGGGATTTCTGGACCATGCCAAGAGGCTCACCTGATCAACACCTGGGCTGGACTCTTGCCGTACTTTCGCGCGATCTCCTTCAACCTGGAAACAACTTGGAATTAACTAATTTTCATATAGCGAGGATTGAAACGAATATATCTACTTTATTTATAAAAGGCATACACACGTACAGAACACGTATATTATAAACTTAGGGAATATTTTGACGATAATAAAATTTCACATTCAATAGACAATAGAGATTTTTTGTAAATAAATATTTTTATAATAAGGTTGTGGCGACATATTCGCCACCACACACACACACGCAAGTGCGCCGGCGTGCGCGCGAGAGATCGGGTCAGAGGGCGCCCCATTCGCAAGGGATGAATCCCGCGCCGGACGCCCATCGCCAAGAACAGTCAGCCACTCGCTTCCGCTCGGGACGCACGTTTCACGCGTCCTTCGCCTCTCACGCGCACCGCACTCGCCTTTTGATTGTTAATAATTTAAGAAGCACGTACTTGCCTATCCGGACTTGGACAATATTGTGTGGTCAGAAATACAAACTTATACCCACATCGGACTGTGATTTCATTTCTGTGCCGATCACTTCGAACCTACGTCCGGCATCCAAAACAGCTTCAAGGTTAACAGTTTAGGTTAAGATTTTAATTAAAGTATAGTAGCTAGATAATGTGAATACACAGATGAATAGAACTGTGTGAATACTATTGAAAATGTGAATTATTGTACGCTCGCAATGGGTAAGCTGTTGAAACTTATTATTTTATTATTATCCAGAACACCTTTTGTACACAGTTTTTGCAATAAAATATTCTGATTCTGATTCTGACAATAATTCAATGTTTTAGTCCAAACTGAGCATAGAGATAACAAGTAGAATACCTAAGGTTCTCAGGGTGATGAGCGCAATGCATTACATTTGGTTTTAATTCGTTATATCAAATAAACTCAACCGAACCGAACCGGAACCGGAACCGAACCGAACCGGAACTCGAACCGAACCGGCCGACGCAGCGTAGGTAGGCCACTCACTAGGTGGACCGACGACATTGTGAAAGTCGCGGGTTCGGTGTGGCGCTCTAAGGGGGAGGCAGCGGTGGACGTCTTGTGGCTGATGATGATGATGATGATCAAATAAACTTCCTTTATCAACTTCCTGTAACTTCCTGTATGTTCCTGTTCCTGTATCCTGTATCAATTCCTGTATCTGTTTTATCAATGTTTATATTGTTGTCGCCACGGAACATATAATAATACCGGTGTCGCTAAATTTAAATTGCAATCACTGTAGGGACATACATACATACTTATATTTTGACTAGCATCGTGGCTCAGTGGGAGGATTCCCAATTACTGAGCTGTTGGTTCGATCCCCACCCGGGACAGACATTTGTTTGATGAATTTGGATGTTTGTTTCTGGGTCTGGGTGATTGGTCCCATAGTAAAAGTTGTTTAAAATGACGAGTACATACACACCTTTGACTAGCCTTGTGGCTTAGTGGGTGGATTTCCGCCTTCTGAGCTGTGGGTTGTGGGTTCGATTCCCACCCAGGACAAACATTTTTGTGTGATGAACATGGATGTTTGTTCTTTGTCTGGGTGTTTCTATGTATTCTATGTATGTATTTACAACAAAAAAAAGAAGTATTTATGTATTCTATCAGTTATCTGGTTCCCATAGTACAAGCTTGCTTAGTTTGGGGCTAGATGGCGCTGTGTGTAAATAACGTCCACCAATATTTATTTATTTATTTTATTATTTATTTACCTTTGAATATTATTGCACTTTTCAGTAACATATAGATTTCTATATACTTATCATTCTAATCTATTTTTTTGTGTTTTTCTAGTGTTGTCTAAGACCTGCTTTGGGTCTCTGGGCAGGAGTAGCTGTACTACTCAAACAGTTTTTGCTGTAGTGTCGGGGACTTGAAAAATGAAAAAGTGTTTATTTACTGCAAATACATACATATAGGATAAGCAAATAATAATTAAACAAAATAAATACACAAGAAAATAAAGTCCGATAGTACATAAATTGCAGACAAGTTTTTCTAAAATTTAGAAGTGCATCACCATCAGTTTCCTCACTAGGCAAAGCCTGTATCGAGGAATCCTGTTTTCAAAAAAGTTTTACATATAATGATCCTCTGTCGACATAATGCTGATACAAAAAAAATATCAAGAAAGACTAGCTAAATAAAATAAATCAATAAATATATATATATATAACAATAACTGTAAGTGCTGTAAATGTAAGTACTTTCTTTGGGTCACGGCCCAGTGAAGTACCTCAAAGTACCTATTGTACTTGGAGTGGTTGATAAGCTTATGTTTGTCCTGGCTTAGTCTCTTAGTTCCTCGTTACCCAGCAGTAAGTAGTCTACCTGGGGTCGTCCATGAGCTGCGGGTCTCCAGGCTTGGCCCAGGGTCTGTCCGGGGAGCCGAGCGGGGAGTACGCCGTCACAGCAATGTCTTGCAGCTTGCAGTAGTCGAACAGCTTCTGCTGGTTCAGGTATGGGTGGACTTCGATCTGCAATATAGCATTTTATAATTATTCTTTACTAGCTGCGCCCCGCGGTTTCACCCGCTATTCTACAGAAACCTATAATGGTGATAAGGTAGATATTACACAAATACCGAAGTACTTAAAATTCTCTCAAGCTTAGCATTTATCTATGCCCTTTAATTGCTTGAAATAAATTAATTTGAATTGAAAACAGCATTCGCCTTGGCTTTCAAGATAATTGAACTAGGTACCTATTACCATAATTGGTAAGACTATACTTGGGTACAATTTATTTATTGTCGACCAACGTCAAATATTACTCGTCCATCTTCATCATCATCAGCCAGAAGACGTCAACTGCTGAAAATAGGCGTCCACCTCAGACCGTAACACCGCACGACAACTCGCATCCACCAGTTGGCCGCGACTTTCACAATGTCATCGGTCCACCTAGGGCGAGGCCTGCCTACGCTGCGTCTTCTAGTTCGTGGTCACCCCTCATGTATTTCCCTCCCCGTCTTTTCTTCCCCACCTCTTATTGGTTCTTCGAGTGAACTCTCGAGAGCTATATTCGGCGAATATCCTCGTTCCGGATTCCATCGCGCAAAGAAACTCCATCATATAAATAACTAATATTATATTATATTATATTATAATAATAAACATAAATAATAAGACAATAATTAGAATTTATCATTAATTTTAATTATATCCGCCACAGATCGAATACGTACCTAGTGCCGGCGCGCAGCCTCTGTGCCTGAACCCAACAATCATCGCAAGGACTGTGATCTGTGTTGAGACCTTCACTTAGTTACCTGTAGCGATTGAGGCTTGATTTTGGCCGCAGCGAGGACCCTCTCGATCTGGTTTTTGTTGAAGTTGGAAAGTCCGATGCTCCTCGAGAGGCCCTTCTCGACGAGGGTCTCCATCGCTTTCCAAGTGTCTACGATGTCCACGGGGGAGGGGACGGCCTTATCCTCGGAGTCTTTCGGGAACAGGTCGTCACCTTCCTGGGGTGGTGGAATCGATTGATGATTGTTCTGCTCGCTAGATCTGTCTCTTTCGAGCATTTTTTTCCCCCTGTCAGCGTCTACCCGAGCCAACCCAGCCCCTTGAAATACCGGAGCGAGGCTCAGAGGCGCTGGCATAGCTGCTCCAGCGGTGTCACTGCTCCAGATGGCAGTGTCGATGAAAACGAGAACAAGTCAAGCCGACGGGGTGACATGGATGATGTTGTTGAAGCTGCCTCAAGTAATTTATGTCAAATATGTCAAAATATCGAGTGATCACTTGGCTGTAGATCTTAAAATTCAATATTTTGACAATTCTCTGCTGCAATTCAATTGCATGACAGGGAAACTGCAATTTCACTTAGCGTAGATAACCTCGATTGCGCATTAACACACTCAGTTTGAAGTGAGGCCTAAGATGTAGCACTCTTGTCTAAAAGGTACTTATTCGCTCTTTTACCCGACTGCCCAAGAAGAAGGATAATGTTGTTGGGGCTTATGTAAGTATATCAGTATTTACAAACGGACATGTATTGACAGAGTGACAGTAGGTAAGTATATTTATGATAATTTATCCTTGACCGATTTTGACGGGTGATGCGTCGTTGGATTGCTCTTTACATCCGGAGTGATATAGATATTTTGTTTTTCCTTTAACTTGTCCTAACCAACTCCACCCCCTCTCCAGCCCCACCATAAACTTTAAACGCATATACCTTTACTAGATACATATATATAGAACTTTACTAGCCGATTTCCATTATTTTTTCAATTACGTGTCACATTTAAATATATATTTTTCCAAGCTCTTGTTTAAAAAGAAAATAACAGTCTTCATCATCTACCTCATCTATGGTAACGTAATGAAATCACCTTGTAAGCCTGCGGCCAGTGTATGAGATACAGGTCCAGGTAGTCCAGGCCGAGGTTCTCCAGCGTGGTCCTGAGTGCGCCCTCCACGAGGTCGGGGCGGTGGAACGTGCACCACAGCTTCGAGGTTATGAAGATGTCTTCCCTGGAAGAGACAGGAAATCAGTGGTGGCGGACTAAACCGAATTCGGGTTCAAAACCCTGTGATGGCGATCAACTGGTTGGTTCAATGGTAGAACGTCTGAGCGAGAGGTCCCGGCTGATGTTTTGCTCTGGGTGCTCTGGGTCTAGTTGTCCTTGTTAGTTCTGTGTTCCACGACATGCCCAACAGAAGAATCCTAGTGAGGAGACAAGCGTTAAAAGAAATAGTAGCTTTCAGATGTGAGTTAAAAATACTTTAAATGAACTGTCAAACTATTCACTAATCAATTTTGCAATGGAATACACTGAGTTAGTCGAGGTAGTAGTTACGTAGATACTACGTATTATCATTTTTTAGTAGAAATGACTCATTTCTAAGCGTTGCCATGATCCTGCCCGGTAATCTTCCAGACAGATAAGATAAGATAAGATAAGATTATTTATTTGCATACAACATGGGAAATATTATACAACACATGCATAAAAGATGTTAATTTAATAATATAAGTGGCCACATCATGCTGTGCCGGTTAGGCGTACAAATGTCTGGGTGATGGCGCTATGCTCGTACAAATATTCAAAAAAATTACTCAAAGAATAATACTAAATAATGCAAAACGTGATACATGTCAAAATTTTAAATAGTCAAAAAAACATAGAATAATAGGATTAAATAAAATTCCGATGTCAAAACAAAAATACAAAATTAGATTTAAAAATATATATCATTAATTAGAATTCGTTGATTAAAAAATCATTAATTGTATAATAGCATTTCTTCAATAACAGTTCCTTTAATTTATTCTTAAATAAGTTAGTATTCAGGTCCCTGATTGACTTCGGTATCTTATTGTAGACGAGAGGTCCCATGCACACTACACTGTTCTGCATCAGGGCTGTATTTCCCTGATGCACGCGCCGCTTTTCTTGGTCACGACGATTTCTTTTAGCAGAGTCATTTAGTGTGGGGAATCGCTCACGGTTTGTTTTTACAAATAGGGCTGTCTCTAAGATGTAAAGGCACGGAAGCGTAAGAATTTTATACTTGACAAAGTAGGGTTTACAACTTCTCTTTTCTGTCTTGTCTTTCTCTTTTTTTGAGTTTGAACATAGCCCGAATGCAACGTTTCTGTCTTTTAAAGATAACTGTTTTGTTTGTCGAATTGCCCCAAAAAATTATACCATATCTTAAAATGGATTCAACTGTGCCGTAGTATGCAGTTAGTAACGAATTAGTATTTAAAATAGGAGCCAGTTTGCCTAGGGCATATGCTTGACTGCTTATTCTCTTTGAAATGTTTTCTGTTTGTAGATTCCAATTTAATTTTCTATCAATAGTCAGACCGAGGAATTTGGCGTTTTCTACTTCTTTCACTATGTTATCATTATATGTCACAGTAATATTATATTTGTTTGATCCTCTTTGTCTAAAGTGCATCGTATTGGTTTTATTTAAATTAATTTTTAGGTTATTGTTGTCAAGCCATGATATAACTGATGTTAAGGAAGTATTTATGTCATTTTCATACGTGTCAGGTGTCTTACATGCTATTGTAATTGTACTATCATCTGCAAATAATGTCATTGGTTGAGATGTCGCATTAGGCAAATCATTAATGTATTCTATGAATGAAAGTGGGCCCAGGACACTGCCCTGTGGAACTCCATACGTCACTTTGCGTTCACAGGATCTTGATATCTCTTCAGTCTTAGTGTCAAGATTCAATCGACTGATTTCGGTGATTTGAGTTCGGTTGGACAGGTATGATTTATTTAATTCTAAAACGTTGCCCCGTATTCCATAAGCTTCTAATTTACTTATTAGTATTCTGTGATCTACATAATCAAACGCTTGGGTCATGTCACAGAATATTGCACAGATTGGAACGCTTTTGTCAATATTTAATAAGACTGGTTTGATAAAATCGTATATGGCCATATTAATGTTTTTATTTCTCCGGAAACCTTTTTGCTCGTCGCATAATATATTATTTTTCTCTAAATAACTATTAATCTCATTGCAAATATATTTTTCAATAATTTTTGAGAATATCGATATGAGTGCAATTGGCCTATAGCACTCCATACTCTCTTTATTGCCTTTTTTAAATAAAGGTTTAACAATCGTCGTTTTTAAAGATTTCGGAAATGTGCCTGTAGAAATACATAAGTTAATAATAAAACTCAGGGGCGCACATAAATATTCATTTACTGACTTTATTATTTTAGTTGATATTTCGTCGTCACCAACACTGTTAGTGTTTTTAAGGTTTCTTATAATTTTTCCGATGTCTTGTGGCAGACTTGGGGCCATAAACATAGAATCTTTTCTATTTTTTATATTTGAAGTCACATTATTTCCTGAATTTAAAATTGGTTCTATTTTGTCCACAAAGAAATTATTAAAAGCGTTAGCTATGTCCTTTGGGCTGGTTATTGCTTTATTATCATGTTTGATTTTTTTTATGGGTTCTTTAGGCATATTTAATCTGGTCTTGTTTATGATCTGCCATGCCGTTTTTGATTTGAGTTTGTCGCCATTTATGACGATCAGAAGCCTCGTGTATGGCGTCACTGATTACGGAGCCAAGAGTATCGGGGTCAGTCCATCGTTTCCTTCCACGTTTCCAGTTATTATAAGCTTTTCCAGGTTGTCCGCCAGGTTTCTCGCAACATGTCCAAAATACTGCAAAATCCTTTGGTGGACAACCTCTGGCTTACTTTGAGTTCACTCAGAATTGATGCATTCGTTTTGCGAGCCGGCCCAGGGGTAAGCAACATCCGCCACCAGCACCACATCTCAAAGGCACCTTCGCGTCGTCTACTATAAATATCACAGAATAACTATACTATACTTATTACACACTTGGTACACACCGTCTGACAAGCCGGTATTATGGTAGCCCCGGGTGCCATAATCCCCTCGCTTGCTAGGCGACTGAATGTGGATTGCAGAACGTTCTCCGTTTACTAAGACGACACTGCTGCTCGTCCTCCGGTGGCTCTAGTATCCTTTTCACCCCAGAAGATGCGGATTAAATTCTTCGACAAAATTCGCGTGGGGAAGTCTCTGATAGAATTCGCGTAGGAAAGTCTCTGATAGAATTCGCGTGGGAAAGTCTCTGATAGAATTCGCGTGGGAAAGTCTCTAATAGGTATATCTAAATTTTTTTAAAGATCCTTGTGAATGCTACATGTCTACCTTAGAATATATAAGCCATTAAAAGATAATGCGAGGCCGAGATAACAGATAACAATGTAAAAAGATTATACCTGTGAGGATGATAAATCAGTTTTTAAACTTTCGTAGATTAGTTAGTTAGTTAGTACTATAACACTAATATTATAAATGCGAAAGTTTGTGTGTAAGTATGTAAATACCTACTTACATACACTTTTGTGTGGTCAATAAAATGTTATCGTGTTGTAATCCCCACTGACCGACTGACATGATAGCCTCAGTGGGCATTTCGGAAATAATTTGTCGCAATAACTACATTTAATCACACTAATATATTATGAAATGTGGTGTGGAGGTAGCTTACACCCTTAACACATATGCTGCTTTTACAACGCGGGTGAAACAACGGGGCGCAGGTAATTTAGTACTCATATTTATTTATTAATAACCATTGGTTACACGTCAGTTTATATCTGTACTAAATTTTAAATTTAAAAATTAAACATGAAACAAAAATAGTTGAAAAACAAAATAAACAATAAAAAAAATATATGGCATTTATACATTGATCAATTAATGTCTAATCAAATAATAATAATAGAATTTACATAAATCAATAATGGGTTGTTCCGTCTTCGTCCCAGCGGTCTCAACCCATTTCGTGACTCATCCCAAACATGTTTTACCAGCTCAACTCACACATTTTTTTAAATCGCTCCATGTGCTATTCTTGGCTCATCCCACGGCAAAAGTGACTAAAAAAGTATGGATAGCAAAAAATGCATGTTATATAATAGGTAATCAATTAATAAAAATAAAAGCATGTGTCAATAATAAAATTAATCAATAAAACATATAATTTAAAAAAAGTATATAGTACTCCACATATTAGCACGATGCAGGTGAGATATGGGATTTTGCTGAATTGCTCTTTATCATAGTCTTACCAGTCATAGTCCACTCCAGTGATGCTTCACTAAAGTAGTAGATGCTACAATACCATCGTCATGAAACACATTTTGGGTATTTTTCTACGATCAGTTTATTGTTACCTCTTTACGACTCCCTCGGCGATCTTGGCCCGCAGCGCCTCTCCGACCTCCTTCTCATTGAGGTAGATGTGAGCGCAGTCGATGTGACGATACCCGATATCGATCGCGTCTTTGACGGCCTGCGTCACCTCGCCGGGCTGCGACTGGAAACGAAACACAGACTATAAGCTCGAGGGAAGATAATCCTGACTAATATTATAATTCATAGGAATGTAGCCGCATTATCAGGACCAATAAAGCTTCGAAGTATTTCTCGAGGAAAAAACTTCGGTTGCGCGATTCAGAATACCCTACATTACAAAATTGTCAGTCTACCTGAGTAGAAAAGCAGACAGCACGCCCTGGGTGATAAGTGTGGACGCGATGATGGTGGAATACTCGAAAGCGGAAGTCGTAGACCGGCTGGGTTGCACTAAGGCCTCTGAATACCACGAGGTCGTCGTGTATGAAGACAGGGGAGAAAACTTAAGTTTTCTCAAGGCTCACGATCGAACAAGTGCAACAGACAGCTGGGGACACCCCGTCCCGAGTTCGACCACTCAATCTGGCTCCGAAAGGGTATAACAAAAAGCAGCAGTCGAAAAAGCCGCAGCCTATCCAAGTGGTAGTCGAGAGGGAAGAGAAGGCCACATAGCGACTTTCTTAACAGCTTTCAGCGCTGCAACGCAGAGCTTTTTCCGAATCACGCCCAAATCACCACCCCTCCCAACAGCAGTGACCCCAAGAGCAGCTTCACAACCTCAGGCAGCCCGGACGAGAGCCGACATGGGACAGGTTGATTCGCCCCGTTACATCTTAGCCTCGGGGCCACAAGGCCACGCGAGAAACGCCTTCCTTGAATTCCTAGCCACATTGAGAGCGACTAGAGTAGTAAATCTCAGGAACTGCCATAACATCCTGCAGTTCTTCAGGCTAGGAAGTGAAAGTCTACTAAATAAGGGACTTGAGGAGGCGGAAGCAGCCATATACAATAATTTCACTTCCCAGGTCATCAGGGGAACCATGAAAGGACAATATATGGCAGCTTACAGTGCAGAAAGTGGTTTTGTGGCACTGAACGAGACAGAAACGGAGCGAACAGGAAGACCGAAATACACGATACCATCGAATGACCCAATTGTAGTCATTGCCAAGTGCACCAAGATAATGCTGGACGACAAGATCCTCGAGATGGCTAAGACTGTCGAAGGGAACTCAGATGTCGAAGCAAGCTGGGAAAACTGGGTGATGCCAAAGATACAATGGGTCAACGGAGTTCCAGGATGTGGCAAGACAACATGGGTAATCAGAAACTTCGATGTGGACAGAGACGCAATCATCACCACAACAACAGAGGCAGCAAACGATCTGAGGGTGAAACTATCGTATCGCATAGGAGACCTGGTTAAAACCAGGGTGCGAACCATGGCTTCCTCCCTCGTAAATGGTTTCGGAAGAGATTGCTTCAGCCGCCTTCTGGTGGACGAAGCTCTCATGAACCATTTCGGAGCTATTGTAATGGCTGCACGGCTTGCTGGTGCTAGCGAACTTGTCCTCATCGGAGACGTCAATCAGTTACCTTACATCGACCGAGCCTGATCACAAATATCAGTCAGGAGTTGCTTTGCACACACAGGAACCCAATGGACGTCGCGTATGCGCTGAGGGAAATATACTCCGGTATATATTCCTCAGCTCCCCGTATTAGGTCTCTTGAGCAGAGACGGTACAAGGGGGCGCAAATACCCAGCACTCTCCCCAACACCCTTTTCTTAGTGCACACGCAGGAAGAAAAGGAAAACCTCATCATCCAGGGTTATGGGGGAGGCACAGGGTCGCGCACTCTTACCATCCATGAAGCTCAGGGGCTAACATACGAGTCGGTAATCGCCATTAAGACCAAGCCAAAAATGAAGCTGCACGAGAGCGTGTCACATGCGGTTGTTGCAGTATCGCGGCACACCGGGACCTTCGTCTACTACGCCGACGACATTGAAGACGATGCCATCAGTCGATTCGTGCGTCGAGCGTCGGCTGCGTCACCGAAGACCATTAAAGAGTACAACCTGCAGATGGCCATCAAAGATCGGAACGCGGCGGTGATGGAGGCCCTGGGCCAGGAGTAGGCGATTGAATTGTAAAAGATAGCGTGTATATTGTAAAAGTAACATTTATATTAGTTATTTATTTTTGTTTCCTTTGTTGTAAGTTTGTGTGTATACCCCAGAGCAATCACGCTCACTAAAAAGCTTCTTGCGGCGGCGTCGTGTGGCGGGTCGCCCTCTTCCCTTCAATATGGTTGAGGAGAGCGATGGCTGGCACATGCGTCAACTCGTGAACGGGTGCTGCTTGCGGGAGCTGGACTGCTCGGAGTATATACGCAAATCTATAATAGCACTTAGCTCTTTATTAGCATATTCGTTGGTATATTCCTTTTGTAAAGTCTTTAGTATTTATATTCCGTTTTAGTTGATAAAATATTTGTAAAACTTGATAAATGGCACGGACCCCGGAGTCCGTGGAGCAATATTGTAAAAAAAAAAAAAAAAAAAAAATGTCAGTCCATACAAAACGTCAAAAAACGCACAAAAATGGATCAACGCCATCTAGCGAACTATAGGAAGTAACTTTGCCTCTCTGTCAGTTTGGTGCGTTATCACGGCTAGACGGCTGAATGGATCTTGATAAAATTTGATAAGGTTTTTGATAAACTTATATAAAATTAGATACAATATATAATAATACTGCTCCGTGCGTGATTTTATTTTTTATTTTATTTTATAGAATATGGATCCGCAACAGAAGTTACACATTACATTCACATTATGAAACAGGCATCAAGCTGGGTGCACCCCCAGTTACAGGAGACCACGTCGTGCTCGTGGAGGTTCGACTAGACTAAACTAAAATGAAAATATTTTTTGCTGCCTGCAGAGTACAAAATAGTTTAAATTAAATTTAGGTTACATTGGAAGTGGAAAAATTTACTAGCGAGTCTTAATTATACAATGAGAAAATGTAGCAATATATGAAGCGAGTTAAAACTAGGAAGCATCAAAATAATTATATTTAAATTTGGCAAATATTTTCTTGGTTGAGATCGCTATAACCGATAAGGCTACCAACTAGGAACCCAGGCGGGTGCACATATACGATTTTCTGTGGTTTTTAGATCTATCTATCAAATTTGCTTGTAATGTGACCATGAAATCGTTTAAAATTCTTACGTAAACCATCAGCCATGGTTACCGAGACGAAGGTCTTACGATAAATGTCTTACGATAATTGTGCTAACTATGTATACTTTAACTTCATTTAAACTAGTAGTTCGCGGCGAACTGAGACCTCGCGAACTCTATATCTTCACAACCGCTCCACAGATTCAGCTATATTCGAACTTAAAAATTGTATTGAAATGAACTACTTGCCTACAAAATTTCATGAAGATCGGATCAACGGTTCGCAAGTTATCACCGTACAAATATACACACAAACATACAAACATACATATAAATGCCGATTTGTCCCAGTAAACTCTGAGACCTTCGCTTCGCTCGGTCAAAAAAAAAAAACTAATGTGGTAAAACAGAAGTGTCTCTATGTTATGTTATGTTCTAGTGACCTCGTAAAGCCTAAACACACTGACGTCTATAAAGTAGATAGAAAAATAGTAAAGCAAAAAGAGAAATCCTATTCCTTTACTAATATTATAAATTCGAAAGTAACTCTGTATATGTGTCTTAGATATGTCTCTCTGCCTTGGTGTTTGTCGCGTTATCAAGGCTAAATGGCTAAACGGATCGAGCCGATTTATTTGCATATATATAGTTTCGCTCATCGCGCGAAATTAAAATTTTCTTGCGTTTTTTGTCAATGAGGCGTTTTAAAAAAAAAAATAGGTCTAAAATACTTACTAGATGGCGTTATAGTCCTATCGTTTTACCTGTCGTTGTCATTTCTGTCGAAATATTTTATGTTTATTTTTAAATCGTAAATTTTGGCTCCACACGTTGTGTATTTAGCCAGTGTCAACTATTGTAATATTTCAAATGAAGTCAAATACATAGTTACATTACTTGAGATTGTCTAAATACACATGTGGAGCCAAAAAACATGAGAAAAAAAAGGCACACGTACATTTTTTTGTCTTTCATGTCTTGACAGTGACAGCAAAACCTCAAAGTACATCAAACGCCATCTATTGGGTACTTTTATTACCAGGATTTCTTTTTTTTTGGAAAACACCTCATTGCGCTGAAGAACCAAAGTCAGCGATATAGCTTTCAGGGTTTGCAAGCTAAAACGGCAATGGGCATAGGCCATGTCGCTGGAATAACGGAAGAAAGGTTCTTTATTTATTTTTTATACAATATGGATCCCCAACAGAAGTTACATTCACACTATGAAACATAGACATCAAGCTGGGTGCACCCCCAATTACAGGAGACCACGTCGTGCTCATGGAGGTTCGACTAAACTAAATAATAATTTTG
Organism: Apocheima hispidaria; assembly: GCA_947579745.1. NCBI lineage: Eukaryota > Metazoa > Arthropoda > Insecta > Lepidoptera > Geometridae > Apocheima > Apocheima hispidaria. The sequence goes on along the minus strand of OX388172.1, from coordinate 6,627,194 downwards.
CTGCATATAGAATACAAAATAGCTTAAATTGGCTATTAATTTAGGTTTACATTGGAAGTGGAAACATTTACTTGTGAGCCTTATCATGAGTAGCGACCACGAACTGGAAGATGCAGCGTAGGAAAGCAGCCCACTAAGCAACCGGTGACCGGTGTATGCAAATTGTCATTCAGTGTGGCGCTCTTAGGAGGAGGCCTTTGTTGTGCATTGGACGTCTTCAGGCTGTTGTGGACGATGATATTAGATATTATTACAGGCTACATGACGCACTCGGCAGTTAATTTGTCAGCTCAAAATCAATTTTATTCAGTTAAAAAAAGCAAATCGGTTCATAAATGACGGAGTTCCGAGATAACAAACATAAAAAATTAAAAAAATTGTCGACTGTAGAACATCCTCCTTTTTTTGGGAAGTCGGTTAAAAAGAGTGCCTTCCGCTGCTTTAGCCGGCAACTATGAAATAATGGAACTGCTGCCGGAGCTATGAAAAAAAAAAACGAATGTAAAAAAAATCAAAACAAACTAGGTATAAATAGGCTGTGAAAAGTCTAGTCTAGTTGCTAGCCGACGTCTGAGCAATACAATCACCGGCTTATCAGAGGATTAATATCACATCAAAACACCGGAACAGTTGCTTATCACGTTATCAGTGGATTATCACATCACAAAATCTGTTTAGATAGTAAAGTAAGTACTTCTACACCTCGCAACTCTGTAACTTCTCAACCCTAAACCGATTTTGTTCAAATTCGACCTTAGGCAACGTCTTGCTTGAGGCTTAGACGTGTGTAGGTATTTGAAAATTGTAATGCTATCGCGTTTCCCGTGCGTGCGAGAGAGTTAGTAAATATAACTATATTTTTTCGATGAAATTAGCGTTTCCTTGTAAAACTGTTATCAATTATCACCATCCTAACTAATATTATAATTCAGAGAAATATAGCCGCAGTCGTAAAGCTTAGACCACACTAGATTCTACATTCAGGACGCTCGAAGCGCACCACGCATCAGTCTAAATACACTTATAAGGAATTACTCTGACCGTATTGAAATTGCCTACATTTCATATAGATCGGATTAATGGTTTGAAAGTTTTTTTTTTAACGGGCAAGTGCCAATGCACTGCGCTCGTAACCATGAGTCTCTCGCTCGCTCGTCATCTCATTATGCCCAGTAATTACGCTGGAAACATTGCCCTTCAATACGGAACACAGTCATGTTTGCGCATTACTGCTTGGGGGTTGAATAACTGGCAAAGGCGGCCGCAGGCGGACTCTGCAGAAGAGCCCTACCACCACAGAAAACTGAACGGCTTTGGATGAATTATACCCTGGATACTTTTTATCCCGAAAATATAAATAGTTTCTGAAGGATAGCGGGTGAAACCGCGGGGCGCGGCTAGTAGTTGAATAAAAAGTATTTCAAGCAGCACTGTTATACATTTTAAATCGGACAATCACGCTGATGGGCTTTGAATTATTAAATTATTGGTGTACAACACGCTGTTTGTGGAATCGATCGAGTTGTTTTATATTTCGACCTTCATGCAGTCAGCTAGGCACGTCTTTTATGACAAGCTAGGCGTTTGACTACAGCTCGTCTGGGCATAATTATATTCATTATTCATAATTTTATCATAACGCATTTTTTTTTTACTTGTATGTTAGTTTTTTTTGTATGTATATTTGTCATAAGATAACTTAGTTGATACAATCTACATTTTGTAGGCAAGTAGTTAATTTCAATTCGAACATGAGCAGACTCTGTTGGCGGTCTTATCGCGGTTATTTATTTGTCTTGATACGTACTTAGTTGTACTTTTGTGTTTCTTTTTCTTTTTTGTGTGGTCAATAAAATTTTATCGTATTGTAATCCCCACTGACCGTCTGTCATGAAGCCTCAGTGGGCATTTCGGAAATAATTTGTCTCAATAACTACATTTAATCACACTAATATTATAAATGCGAAAGTTTGTGTGTAAGTAGGTAGGTAAGTATGTAAGTGTGTTTGTTCCTGTTCAATTCTGTAACAGCTGAACGGATTTGAATGAAATTTGGTGTGGAGATAGCTTACACCCTAGATTAACACATAGGTTTTTTATGCCGGTTAAAATATTTGGTTTCTGTAGAATAGCGGGTGAAACCGCGGGCCGCAGCTAGTTATAAATAACCATTCCATTCATTCATTATCATTGTGGAGTTCCCGAAGACATCTGTGGTCTTCTTCATCAATACCACTTCACCAAATGATACTTTCTGAATGCAAATGCTTTACTTCTTGATGAAAATACCAAAGTCGCTATATGTATGCCTATAATATTTTAGTTCCCTCAATTCCTCATGGATCCCATTATCAGAACTGGATTTAGATAAAAATGGGACCAATCTGGAAGTATCCTTACAAATTAGAAAATATATTTTTCCAAATCGGCACATAAATGATGGAGTTCTGAGGTAAAAAAGACAAAAAAAAGTGTTGAATTGAGAACCTCCCCCCTTTTTGGAACTCGGTGATAACTTACCTTCCAAGTCCCAAGTCCAATTACAGGACAAGTGTGCCCATTGTTGAAAATAACCGGCGCCGGCACTGACATAATATTGCAATTTATTATTATTTTTTATTAGTTAATTATTTGATTCCACCTGACTATGGTGAAGTTTTCAGTCAAACTGTTTCGAAAAGCGCTCGCTAGCTATTTCTATAGTAATTTAAGGCATGGTTTCATTAATGCGACCGATGATGCGACGCAAGGCGTTGCATGCGACGATCGACTCGAATACTTTGAAGCATGTACTTATATGAGTAGCAAAATTAAGCTGTTTGCGTAAATATTCCAATATTTTAATAACTAAGCATTTCATAAATATTAGGAATATTGATAACAATATATCTACTTCTTAGTTAATACGCGTACATAGTAACTACCTAAGAAAATGTTCATAATGAGAGTTATTCTGCCAACAAAACTGCTATGCAGTTTGGCAGAATTAGAAAAAAAATATGTTTAATTATAGAGAAATAAATTTAAAAAAAAAAAAAAACATGATTTCCGTCTGGATTGTTCCAAAATAAACATTTTTTCATTTTCTGGGATCAAAAAAATTCAGACATATTCTGAAAATACAGTCGAGACCAACAGTCGACTTTTTATCGAATGTCATTTTTTTTTCGATTTCAGTGTTGGTCCCATAGTAAAAGTTGTTCATAATGATGAGTACTATAAGCCCTTTTCGGGCGTTCACTTGCCGATGGGCGGCATTGTATATACACTTTAAAAAAAAAGAGCATCATAAAGTTATTTTTTGCCTTGTTTGACCAACTCGCCAATTACGGCTTTGATAAACAGGAGTTCTAGATTGTTAATTTTAGAACAGCACTCGTTGCACAATTTCAGTGGGTCTTTGAAAGCTCTAATAACTAACACGCCGGCCGATAAATTCGAGGTACGAAAGAATGTGTCTAGTTACTGAAACTACGTTGTTACCGTCTCTCACTTATTTCAAATAACGTTGTTATCGAAAATTGTTTTTCAATTTCAATTGTCACATTGACAAATGTCAATGTGACATTCAAATTGACTTTCAAGACGCGTTCCGTTACCAATTTTCCAATGTATGCAATAAAAAAATATACCTACCTAATTATCATATGTAAAGCAATAACTTTTTTTGACTGGACCGAATACCTACTGTCTAGGTGTTTTAATTACGAGCCATGCATGTTGTTCAGGTGTTGCAAACATATGTAAATGTTTGAATTTTTAAGGCGACACAACTGACTTTTAAATAAGTGTTTTCTAGCAAGTTAATTAAAATAAATTAATTATTCATCATCGTGTCTCGTAGACACAGAAAAATAACTTTTTTTTAAATTAATGGCTAGCCCTCAGTGTAGCCTGAGCTCATTAATCTTATCGCGATGAAATTCTCCCTTAAATAAGCCACGACACATTCCGCTGTGTTTGACCGAACGCACTGCCACAGAACACACTATCAGTGAGAACGGCCGTGGCTGAAACTATACTATAGCAGTATATCAACAGAAACACAAATTCAGTTTTCAGGAACCCCGAAGAGTTAGCTGTGCAAAACATGCCTAACACAAATTAACTAGTAGTTCGCGCCGAACTGAGACCTCGCGATCCCTATATCTTCACAACCCCGGGATCGATTCAGCTCATATTCGACTTAAAAATTGTATTTAAATTAACTACTTGCCTACAAAATTTCATGAAGATCGGATCAACGGTTCGCAAGTTACAATGCAATTTTTTAGTTCGAATATGAGATAAATCGGTCCAGGGGTTGTGAAGATATAGGGGTCGCGAGGTCTCAGTTCGCCGCGAACTACTAGTAATATGACAAGTTAAAACTTTAGCGTAAGTTCCCATACTGTTAACTATATCGTTGTAGCTCAGCAAGCCCGTAGTTAGTACCTACTACTGATTCATAAGGAACCCGCGCGGGAAAATAACTATGGCCTTGCACGTGATTGTTTTACAAGTGACGTAATGGAAGGAACCATTGGGTGCTTGTGGGTCTGTCTGCAGTCCACTGGCAATGCGTAAGTATCACGGAACGGAAAAAAAAAAGAACAGGCTAAACAGCTTGATCGAAATTGACGAGTGAGGTGTCGTTGGATTCGTCGATGGAACAGCTTTCTTTTTTCTCGATTTCAAGGTTCACAATCACGAGTATCCTTAATCGGCTTAGATATCCTTTCCTTATATCCTTGTATAGAGGGATATTTTTTCCAATGAGTTTTAAAGTTGCCAATATAAGTATTCGACAAGGCATTATGTAACTCGGTATGTATCCGAGGGTCAAAACGAAGAAGTATGAAAGCTAAAGAGTTTTTAGTTGAAACTAGTTCCTTCACTTCTCAACGTCAACTATAGTCGCTGTCATTAAAATTCAGAAATTCAACTTCTACCAAACTAACTTTTCTGTCATGAAAATTATTTGGTAAATATTTACTAAACAAAATGTCAAAATTTTCTGTATTCCGTTATAAGACACACATAATAATTAAACACTTGTTCAACACGAAGAAAAACGATATGAAGGACTTTGTGAGCTTCAAACTGTCTGTCAACATCTAAACGGGAGTCAGATGGGGAACGTAAGTTTTCTTTTTACCCGACAGCCCAAGGAGGGTAATATTTTTGGGGTGTAATACCTATGTATCTGTGTACATATGTATTTAATTGCATGGCAGGCCACATCACTCTAATCACACTAATATTATAAATGCGAAAGTTTGTGTGTAAGTATACTAGTAGTTCGCGCCGAACTGAAACCTCGCGACCCCTATATCTTCACAACCCCTGAACCGATTCAGCTCATATTTGAACTTAAAAATTGTATTGAAATGAACTACTTGCCTACAAAATTTCATGAAGATCGGATCAACGGTTCGCAAGTTATCATCGGACAAATATACACACAAACATACAAATATACATACAAATGCCGATTTGTCCCAGTAAACTCTGAGACCTTCGCTTCGCTCGGTCAATAAGTGTGTTTGTTCCCGTTCAACTCTGTAACGACTGAACGAATTTGAATGAAATTTGCTATGGAGGTAGCTTATACCCTGGATTAACACATAGAGTCATAGATAGGCAAATTTTTATCCCGGGAAAATGTTTGGTTTCTGTAGAATAGCGGGTAAAATCGCGGGGCGCAGCTAGTAACCCATAAACGGATGGGGAATAGAGGTTTTTGAGTAGCGACCAGGAACCGTAAGACGCAGCGTAGGCAGGCCTCCCACTAGGTGGACCGACGACAGGCCACGACGGCAGGCCTAGCAGTGAACGTCGTGGTGAAGTAGCTATGTATGTCCCGCGCGAAAATGCGCGATCGATCGAGCAACTGTGGACTGTAGACGCGACCCTTAATCATTTTCAGTTAGGTACACTTGAAAATAAGCTTTTTGGATTTCCTTTTATACACCGGGCCACCAAACGGTAAGAAATGACGATTATTGAAGAATAATGTTTTTTCTGTTTCCGGTGTCTCTTTGACTATCGGAAACTAATAACAAGAAAGGCATGCTTTTCAATACAATAATAATGGACAGACAGTTATTTATTTGTCACAAAAACAAAAGTTAAAAGTAAATACATAAAAAATAAAATATAATAAACTTACAATTTTGTTTTATTTTTGTCACAAACCGGCCCCACCCGGCTGTGAACAACCGGCGCTGGTCTTCCGTTGGGGCCGGCAGGTGACGTAACGCACGAGTATAGTTAAACAAAAAACAGTAAGAAGAAACAATAGTCAACTAAACTAAACCAGAAAATATAGACAGTAATAAAATATAATTTCAAGTGTAAGACGTTCAAAATATAGAATTATAAAGCGAATTATAAAGAGAATTATTTAGTATCATTATGATAACTTCAGATGGTGCCCGGAGGACATGGCCACGGACATGGACAGCAGCCGCCCTGGGGCCAGGGGGGGCAGGTGAGACTCAACTTTATACTGAACTTTCCGTTAGACCAGGGGTCTCCAAACTACGGCCCGCGGGCCAAATCCGGCCCGCCACTGCCATCAATCCGGCCCGCGACAGCTTAAGACTAGTGTCATCAATCTGGCCCACGACAGCCAATGTTTTACTGTTGTTACTATTGCTGTGATAAGTTGAATGGAAGAGAATGAAAACACAGAATGATAATTGATGTTTGCTTAGGTGGGGAGAAAAATTATAATTGTTATGGCCCTTGCAACATATCGAAAAAAATATTATGGCCCCAAGGCTTCAAAGTTTGGAGACCCCTGCGTTAGAGGATTAGCGAGTAAATAAATTAGCGTTAAGTTTGTCGGTGTGTTTGTAGCAAAAAAGACTAGTTTGTAATATGTCTGGGTCGTTCAGAATCAGAATCAGAAAAACTTTATTGTCTAAACTGTGGCTACAAAGATGGCGAAGGTAAATAATCGTACACACCTTATGTGTTATTGTTTTATTAAAAATCTAGAGCGCATCCTCGAATCCAAATGATCACTCTTGACGAATTTTTTAAAGATAATTTTGACAATCTACAGATGGACCGCTCCGGACCAACTGTTGCCATACCCTGATAAGGTCATATGTATTACTAAACCCAAAACATGTTTGACTGCCCCGGTGGCTCAGTTGGTAGTGAACCTATCTTCTGTGTTTGGGGACGTGGGTTCGATTCCCATCTAGGACAAACATTTGTGTTTGTTCTATGGCTGGGTGTTAATAATATCTATATAAGTATGTATATAAAAAAATATATGCACGTATATCAGTCTCTGGCAGCCATATTATAAGCTTTTGCTTACTTTGGGGTCAGATGACCGTGTTTGCAAAAATGACCCAGATATTTATTTATTTATGTTATTCAACAAAAATAATAACCGTCGTAAATACCCCGAGTAGTAATAGTGATGTTATTTAAGACCTGCGTGTATCCATATATGTCACAATTAATTATTGATGTTAGGGAACTTACCGCATTATGCATATACGTATAATGTTTTAATTAATATTATAAACATATAGATAATTATTTAAACTTACTGTGTCTCATGTTACATACATATCATTTAAAAGTACTAAATCGATTATACTTCGTAAGTCACTAGCCGACCGGTATGGTGCGCCACCGTCGTCTAGTTCAGTTGGTTTTTGTTACGTGAAAGTGACGGACGCTCCGGCAGCCATTTTCTGATTAAAAAGGTAATATTTAATGGTGACGGTTCCTGCTAGAGTGAACTAAGGTTGGTCCAATATATGACATCAAAGTTATATTACCATTAGGTTCCTAGAATAAGAGTTCCATTATTAATTGTTGTTAAATAACTCGTCGAAGGTTAAATTAATAAAAAGCTACTCATATACAAATTATTATTATTTCCTAACGTTAGTGCCCTTTCAGTTCAGAAGTGGGATAAACGGGTTCATCACTCGTTTGTCCCGCCCACAAACTTAGCGAGATGTTGACGAGATCTTCTCTCTTTTCTCCATCATGCTAAGTACCCACATTTTTTTTCACTCCCCCTTTCATGCCCATTGAGCTATGATTTCATGTCCTAATAACTTATTCGCTGATCATCTTGATTTAGAGATAATGGAACTCTTAAGGTAGAACTAAAGTGAGTAGGGACTATTAAATATTAAGGTTGAATAACCAATGTTTACTTATTTTTGAAGTAACGCCCATTTTCTTCATCTTTTTCGAATAAAGTAATATTCATGATTTCTGATGAATATTTTGTCATTTCTTTCGAAATTATTTAAGAAATATATAGATATTAACGACGAAGGTCGATCAATGTTACTTGTTCAATTTATTTACTGAAAGTAAATATACATTGAAATGAAATGGAATTTACATTATAATTATTATGTATAAATTACAATATTTGGCAGCTACTTGAATTTTAATGTCATAACGTTAAAAATGTTTCTGAGCTAAGCAATGAACGGCTCGCCGTGCAGCACCGATGAAGAGTGTGAAATTCCTGGCGGGGGCGAAAATATGACCCTTGGCAGTGGTCAAGAAGACGACACGGGTGAGTGTCGAGCGACATGCATCGTAAGTTCAGCAAATGGCGTTAAAAGTAAGTACAGTCGGGCTCACAGAAAAGAGAAATTATAGAAGAGCACTGTAGGCGTGGCATTGTAGCCAGACATCGAGAGAGGTTATACGGAAATGTTTCAATCTCTCAGGATAAGACGAAAGTCTACGACCCATACTGCATCTATAGCTAAGTATCCTAAAGCATCGCTTTAGAATTTTATTCAATTCGATCATGTGGACTTGGTAGAAAGGAGACCACATTACTGAGTTGTACACTAAAAATAAGAGTATAAGTAAATGAAAGTTGTAGGCTTACAAAAGTCTTTAATTAATCTTGAGATAAATCCCAGTAACTTTGAACTTCGGTTTATGATGTAGTCGTAATGGCTAGGAAAAGTAAGTTTGTCATCGCAAAACACACTAGCAACATGATTGCGCATAAGAATTTCGTTGTTAAGTGAGAATTCAAAAGTAAGACTGTTAATTTTCCTAGTGAAACTAATGACAAAGCATTTACTGACGTTAAAATACATGTAGCTACCATCACACCAAGCTGGCTGTGAATTAAAGTCATTTTGCAGTTGGAGAAATCGTTGAAGTTTTAATTGTACTAAATACTTTAAGATCATTTCATACATCAAAAGAATCAGTGGCTGTAACGCCTTAATATTGCATATAAATAGGGATGTAGTTTACTGACTTTTTACTATTGAAAACCCTACAAAAACCTTTAATACCGTTATCTAAAGAATTTCAGTTAATGTTATGTAACTTCTGTAACAGGTTTCAATGAGTAACGTACATTGGCTCTATATTGCAAGAATTGATCTTGATCAAGAAGATTACCAATTCTTTTAAAGAAATGCCTATGACATTTATGTTTCATTCCTAAGCAGCGTTTTAGCGCGGGGCTAAACCAAACCAGATATTTGGTATCATCGCTTTTTGACATTGGAGTGTATTTAATTGTTTATACCCTTGAGTATAGTATAAAATGCTGTCAAATCCACATCGATATTACAAGACGACAGGGCAGAGTGACACTCTGCTTCCGATAACCCAGCACACACTTCACTGTATTTTACACTTATTAAAATTGTAGTTCTCGCCTTTAAGAGTTTCATAAACTGAACAGAATTATCATCTATGTCCAATACTATGGCAGGGTGATATCTGTCCAGGCGACTAAGAGCTTCTGCACCATAAACATGAACATCAACCGTAGCAAGTACAAGATCTAGTATACGGTTATAAGTGTTACATTGACGAAGGTGACAAAGAGACGTCGTGTCTAATAACAAGCGTGGTTTACTATCATGTGCTGGACTAGCCTTTAAAGCCATTGAGTTAATTTCTTTAGTCCAGAACAGACCAGGAATGTTACAGTCGCCAAAACAGACGAAATCATTTGAACTATCAGAATTTAAGATATTTTTATAACAATTATCGTAAAAGGGTTCATGTTGTTCCTGTGGTAAGTATGAAGGCAAATAACAAATACAAAAGTATACGGTTTTATTATTTGTTATCACGTGGCGGAAGTGTTAACCATAAGTCTTCAATATACTATCCCAAGAAGTTTTTCGGATAGCATGTATGCTCTTTTTTATAGCGATATCAATGCCGCCGAATACTAGAACGATCACGTCGGTAAATATTATAGCGAGCATCAAATAGCTCAGCATCAAATATACTACTGTTAAAGTTAGTTTCTGTGAGATAACATACATACATAATTTTAAATTAAATTTTTATAATTTGTAACGTGTGAACAGCGTAATGATTTCTATGCAAATATTTTTGCGCGTCTGAAAGGACCGAATGTAGTGGAACATTTAGATTGCCAACGCCCTGCTTACTAGACATGGGCGTTATTTCACGTCACTAGATACAATAACTAGCTACGCGGCATGTAACCGAATCACTAGTTTCTAGTCAAATTACAAGTGGTGATTTTTGTAAATGCGTTACTGACGCTGTCGGTCGGTCAAACGCTTTTTCATCGCGCATATAAAATAGTTAGTTATAAAAATCACTAGTTTTGAAACAGGTGACACCGACCAAGTCACTGGTTTCATTACGCTTATTGAAAATGACGTAACGATCCACGTCTACTGCTTACCTGCCATCTGGCAAATGGAACTCATTTCATTTCGAATTGACTGACCGAACTTTAGTCAGGAATTATTTGGAATACTTTGAGGTTTCATTATTGGAACAGGAATTAAAGATGAATTAAATTAAAGTCTGTCTTTGAAGTCAAGGAAACCTGCAAAATAATTGTGCAGTTTTTGGACTGGCAGCACTTACATCCCGTTTCACTCCTTGTATAAAATAAGAATTCAAAAAAGACCCATAGAGAACCCAACCGTATACGACAAAAATAAGGTCGATTTTAAAATGTTACAGCGTGACGCTTGTAACGCTTTATTCATTCACTACCTAGTAATTCGTTAATTGGCAGCATTGCCATTAGGCAATTATACTACTGGCATTGATACTAGGCTACAGAGGATTTCCATACAATATTGCCTTGACAGCTCTTCTAATCTAGAAGTAAACATATTTTTCTCGTCTGTGGTCGGACTAATCCGTCGCGGCGAAGTAACAAACTGAGCGAGGGAGCGGAAGGTAGCCGGCGGAGACGCCGGCGAAGCCGCAAACGCTCTGCATACCATTGAGCGAGGGAGCGGAAGGGAGCTGGCGGAGACGCCGGCAAAGCCGCAAACGCTCTGCATACCATATATTCGATGCGGAAGGGAGTCTAGTTAGTAGACAAAGCCGCAATATATCTCCATACGTTGTCTTAATAGTGTGGCAGGGAGCCTGAGAGCTAGGCAAAGCCGCAGAGACTCGTTATAAAACTCTGATGACGCGGAAGGGAGCCGAAAGAGTCGGCAAAGCCGCGGTCGATCAGCATATGATACAAATAAAGCGGAAGGGAGCCTGAGATGTAGGCAAAGCCGCGATCACACGTCAACTTATAGAAATGATGAAGCGGAAGGGAGCCTGAGAGGTAGGCAAAGCCGCGATCATACGTTCATTAATAATACGAATAAAGCGGAACTTAAACACTTAAAACCTCCGGACGAATATTTCTAAGACAAAAGTAATGCAGTTTCACAATTATGAGGCTACTCCGATTGACCTCAAAATAAACATTGCTGGTTCTTCTGTTGTTGAGGTTTGTAAGACGGATTTTCTCGGAGTAGGTAACTCTGGACACAAGCCTGAATTAGAAATCTCACCTCACAGACATCGACGGTAGAATCTCCAGCCATTGTTATACTTTATCGGTGTTAGTTGATGTAGCATCCACTGAAGTTGCCAAAAATGCTTACTATGTAAAGGGTAAATAACATTTACCCTTTACTGACATATGGGGTTATCTTTTGGGGGAATTCCGTCAATGTGAAACAGACTTTTACCCTCCAAATACGCTGTCTAAGAGTAATATATAGTAAAAAATAAAATAAAAAAAAAATAAAACGATGACACTTTGAGGCAATTATTTAAAGGAAAACGTCACTTGACTTTGACTGGAATTTATATTCTCGAGATTTCTTTATTTGTAAGATGTAACGGGGATTTATTTAAAAATAGGTCTGATTTGCGTGTGAGGAATAATGCAATGAGAGGCAATGACTACTTCTTTATGCCACGTGTTCAGTGTGCAATTTATGAGAAAAGTACCTTCATTAGTGCTATTAATGTTTATAATTTGTTACCAAAAGCTATTACTGACATACCAAGCAATACGCAATTCAAGCCTAAACTAAAAAAAGTGGCTAATTAATACTGTGTTCTACGACTTGAAGGAATTTATGAATAGAGATAAGTCTACAGAAATGACATTATGAAATAAGCAATTTCAAATCTGATTAAACATAGATGATGAAATTGACATGAAATTGTGAAACATGAAATTTATTTAAATTTTATTCTTATTCTATAATTAATTATTGAAATCAAATTAAAATGACTTGACATTTATCAAATTAGAAATTATTAAGTAATAAACCTATGATTGCAAAAAAAAAAAATATTATGTGTAAAATCCTGAATATTGAATGCCCGATTAGGGTATGCTGATAGAGACTATTGTTGCACTAATACCTAGCATAACACACAATGTATCAGTTGGTCAATAAATATTTCTGAATCTGAATCTGGAAGGGAGCCTGGGTGATAGGCAAAGCCGCGAACGTTTATTTTCTGATGCGACGGGTTCATCGAGAGATTCCAGCTTAGATTTTGTTAGCGCTTAGAGTGTGCTTCGCGTATTTCAAACAGGTTGACCTGTAATCACGCTATAGGTCAACAAAGCGACCATCGATGCCTACGACGCGAATATCATGTAAAGGGGAATGCTCAGGCTGTGCGGACGAATGGTTGCCTAGTGATAGGCGGCGCAAGTATTATTATCGTTGTTTACAAAATGATCCTAAAACACCAGATCAAAATGAATCTAGGTACCGACATCCACGCTTCCCGAGTCCGCTTAATTTAATAAGCATGTTTCTGCAGGGAGTAAGTAGATAACGGTGATATAGTTATAATTCTCGCTACAACTCTGAAAAATCAAGACGAGTTTTCTGCTTGTCTCGTCTAATTATCAAAATTGTATACATAATTAGATAAAAATAGTTATACATTTTTAGTAATATTAATTATAATTTAAAGTCAAATATGTGTGACATAACTATACAATTATAATTACAGTGTTGCTAAATTGTCTTAATGTTTGTAGATTTATAAAACTTATAAAAATACTACCAGATAAAATTACATTTGTGATAATAGTTAGAATCTTATATATTTAATAAAACAGCTTAAAAATATTATCTAAACATACTAAAACTACAAACAAAATAAAAATAAACTATATTATAATTTAAACTTGAATGTACAGACTAAAACTACAAACAAAATTAAAATAAATACTTGGATGAATTGAGTCTAAAATATCTGTAAATGAAAGGCCGCATTCAGGACGCTGTCTATAATGATAATGTCGCTGTGATAATAGTTACTTGTTAAATTCAATGACTTAATTTGAAACTGTTTTCTTCCTTGTTCTGATTTGTGTACTTGCACATAAATATCATAATTAAGTTTATATAATATAATGATTACATACACAAATAATTTAAAATAAAGAATTGAGGCGATGGGACTCGCTCTAGCAGGATGGCCGAGCTGTTAGGGAACTTACCGCATTATGCATATACGTATAATGTTTTAATTAATATTATAAACATATAGATAATTATTTAAACTTACTGTGTCTCATGTTACATACATATCATTTAAAAGTACTAAATCGATTATACTTCGTAAGTCACTAGCCGACCGGTATGGTGCGCCACCGTCGTCTAGTTCAGTTGGTTTTTGTTACGTGAAAGTGACGGACGCTCCGGCAGCCATTTTCTGATTAAAAAGGTAATATTTAATGGTGACGGTTCCTGCTAGAGTGAACTAAGGTTGGTCCAATATATGACATCAAAGTTATATTACCATTAGGTTCCTAGAATAAGAGTTCCATTATTAATTGTTGTTAAATAACTCGTCGAAGGTTAAATTAATAAAAAGCTACTCATATACAAATTATTATTATTTCCTAACGTTAGTGCCCTTTCATTGAGTATTGAGATTTCATCTTTAGATCTATAATATATATTTATCTGCCTAAGTAAATATTACTCAGATGTTCGTTTTGTGTAGTAGGTTAAGTAGTTTGTATGTATTTTATTTTATTTCAATCGCTCTACTTCATTTACATTTCTTTTGTAGGGATTTGGGCAGCAAGGTTACGGGCAACCACAAGGACCTCAAGGATATGGGCAACAAGGTTACGGGCAACCACAAGGACCTCAAGGATATGGGCAACAAGGTTACGGGCAACCACAAGGACCTCAAGAATATGGGCAACCACAAGGACCGCAAGGATATGGACCACAAGGGCAGGGTCCACAAGGGTACGGGCAACAAGGGTACGGGCAACAAGGATACGGGCAACAAGGATACAGGCCACCGCAGCAGCAGCGTAATTTGTTTTTTGCTCAATTTTTGCTCAGTTAAGCGCAGTATTAGTTCGAGGGAAGCGATGCCACGTGGCAGTGGCGGATTTACACATTTTCCAAGAATAGGCGGCAGTTTGAAGAGGCGGCTAATTTAGGGACCGACGTTTTTTTTTTCAATTTAGTAAACGGTCCCTAAATTCTCCGCCCCTAAAATCTGCCGTCTTAGGCAGATTTTCAGTCTGCTGGTAAATCCGACACTGCCACGTGGATTGTTACAATACGGCAAATATCTTGATAAATGACGTCATGAGCGGAAACTCAACTTTTAAGGGTAATCGGAGATATATAAAGGAGATTTCGACGTACGAATATCACAAAGGCGGACATAGGATACTTTTTTGTCCACGCGAACGAAGTCGCGGGTAACTAGTGTACATATAAATAAATTAAATACATATATGCATAGAGAAAGACATTCGTTTCGAACCTGGACCAGATAACATAGAACCGAGGTAGGCGGCAAACACTGATAAATAGAATCTGTGACGGCAAAGCACGAGAGGGGCCTATTATACCCAGCAGTGGGATAAAGAAGGCTGTGGATGATGAGGGTTATAAGGAAAAGGTATGCTAAGCCGAAAGGGTCTCGTAGTACTCATGATTGTGAACAACTTTTACTATGGGACCAACCCTGATATCAAGAAAAAAAAACAGCTGTTCCATATATTTTGTCGAGTGTCATTGTCATTTTTCTATACAGCTGATATTTTTTTCTCGATTTCAGGGTTGGACCCATAGTAAGAGTTGTTCGTAATGATGAGTACTGTGAGCTCTTTTCGGCTTAGCATATTATTCCTTTCCTTATAACCCTGTATATATGGTTTAAAATCGACGCTACATTCAGAGGATCATTGACCGAGCGAGGCGATGCGAACAAGTCGTTTGTATGTCGTATGTTTGTAAATGTATACGGCAAATTTATACAGTTTCTAGACAAGTAGATGCACTACTTGCCTACAAAATACAATTTTCAAGTTAGAAATTACGAAAATCGGACAGAATGTTGAAAAGATTGGTTTGATAGTTAGGGGTCTCTGTATCAGCCTTTAAACATCCCACTGTTGGGATATCAGCCTACGCTCGAAGGGTGATTGGGCCATATCCACCACGCTGGCCCAGAGCGGTTGGCGGATATACATACGCCATCGAATTTCTTCTCCGGAAATATGCAGGTTTCCTCACGATGTGTTCCTTCACCGTAAAGCCAGTGGTGTATATCCGTAAGTAAGTTCCAAAGAACTGAAGTACGGGCCTGCCCGGGTTCGAACCCGCTACCTCACGAATGTGAGGCGAGCGTTCTCCCACTGAGCTACCAGGACTTTTTTTTTGAAGTAGATGAACTACTTGCGTCCAAAATACAATTTTCAAGTTAGAAATTAGCAAACTCGGACAGGGTGTTGAAAAGATTGTTTTGATAGGGGTCGCCTGGGTCTAGTCATCACACTAATATTAAAAATGCGAAAATTTGTGTGTAAGTAGGTAAGTATGTAAGTGTGTTTGTTCCCGTTCAACTCTGTAGCGGCTGAATGAATTTGAATGAAATTGGGTATGGAGGTAGCTTATTCCCTGGAATAACACATAGGCTGCTTTCACACATCGCACCCTAGATTCTGCATTCAGGACGCTCGAAGCGCACCACCAGTCTAAATGCACTTATAAGAAGTGACTCTGATCGGTCGATTGTTAGGCGCGAGTAGTCGTAACCTTGAGACAGCCAATGAGAGCGCTCGGCCGCCCTCCCCGCGCCCCGCGCCCCGCGCCGCGCCTCACACTGACGTCACTTGTAGGAACAACGAATCTCGTATAATGCGGTATCTAGTGAGATCTGTGGCTGCTTTTTACCCTGAATAATATAACCGTTCATGTAGAATAGCGGGTGAAACCACGGGTCGCAGCTAGTAGCCTATATAAATAATACGATGATCCTTGCTAGTAAGTATTGCCAAGTGTAATGTCGTATTACCATTTCAGAGCAACAAACCGGCGCAGGCCAGCAGATGTGCTGCGGAGCCCTGATGGGGTGCTGCGCCGCCATCCTCTGCTCCTGCTGCCAGGGCTTGATGATGGGCGGTGGAATGTCAGACGAAGACGGAAATTACGGTAGTTCTCTTTCTGGTATCACTTAGTCGAGTAAAGTAAGTCACGGTCACGTCAAAGTCACACCCCAGTAAAGTGGTAGAGACTTTACTAAAGGTTTCCACGGAGTTTTGGAAACAACAGGAAAAGTCACGTTCCACGACATTATACTATTCACCAACACTCGTGCACGTTCACGAACACTTTATTGATAAAAATCCATCATTTTTACACATTAACACTCGAAATAACACAAGTTTTAGAAAATAATATAATGGCGCGACATGACTTCTTCACGTTCGCGCTAAAAAAAAAAGGATTTACTTGTTACTTTATAGGTCAAGGGGCAGGGGCAGGGGCGGATCAGGGCGGCCAGCTTGGTGCTGAGGGTGCAACGGACGACGGGTGATCCACCTATCGATAACATGGCTCCCGGTAAGATCCCGATCCAATGAACAGTCAAAACCCTCGGCAACTCTACTGTGCTGTCTTTTGTGAGTGCTGTCATCAGGCGAGAGTCTGTGAGTTAAAAGTACTTTTAGGGGAACGATAACAAATTGGAAAAACAATAAATTGTCTGATCTCGTATGATATTTCGCACGAAAATATCATGCGATAAGAAATTACTGACATTCGAAAGAAATCTCAAACAAAAGTCGCATTTTTATAAATTAATCATATCACTCGCTAACGCAGACGAATTTGCTTGAACAATACGAGCGATTCACAGATCACACCCTAGATTCTGCATTCAGGACGCTCGAAGCGCACCACGCATGTCTAAATACACTTATAAGAAATTACTCTGATTGGTTGTTGTCAGGCGCGAGTAGCCGTAACCTTGAGTCAGCCAATGAGAGCGCTCGGCCGCACTCCCCGCGCCTCACACTGATGTCTCTTGTAGGAACAACGAATCTCGTAATGCGGTATCTAGTGTGATCTGTCGAGCGTTTAAATAACTTGTTAAAAGCATTTCGGGCCCGTTAGCCGTTACAGAGTTGAACGGGGACATACACATTCACTCACGTTTCCTAATTGACCAAGCGAAGCGAAGGTCTCAGAGTTTACTGGGACAAATCAGTATTTGTATGTATGTATGTATATTTGTCCGATGATAACTTGCGAACCGTTGATCCGATCTTCATGAAATTTTGTAGGCAAGTAGTTCATTTCAATACAGTTTTGAAGTACGAATATGAGCTGAATCGGTTCAGGGGTTGTGAAGATATAGGGGTCGCGAGGTCTCAGTTCGGCGCGAACTACTAGTTATATTTTTTTTATGATCTCTTTTTCCTTCGTATCCAAAGGATACAAGGAAAACAAAACAACGAAAAAACATATTTAATTAGTATGTCATCTATCCGTCCCTCTCGGATTTCAGTTGACTACTGCTGCGTGCGATCCCAACGCCTTAACCACTGAGCGATTATCGTTACAGAATAATATACGTGTTTTAAAGTGGCTATAATACCGCATTACGAGATTCGTCGTTCCTACAAGTGACGTCAGTGTGAGGCGCGGCGCGGGGCGCGGGGAGTGCGGCCGAGCGCTCTCATTGGCTGGCTCAAGGTCACGGCTACTCGCGCCAACAATCAACCGATCAGAGTCACTTCTTATAAGTGTATTTAGACTGATCTGTGGTTAAGGTGCGCTTCGAGCGTCCTGAATGCCGAATCTACGGAGTGATCTATGATGACGTGACCTGACATCGTGCGACTTTATATGAGTTCCTGGGGTCTGAAAGAGAGAAGCTATAAGCTTAGTAGTTTGCTTCTTTTGCTCCCGTTAAATTCATGTCTAGTTGGCCCTTTCGCACGATGTCGGGTCAGTTAATGTAGCGAGGCCTTTAATTTTACTGTGTTTTCAGAATTACGCAGCGAGGAAAAGAAATACAGGAGTGCCCTAACTGAAGTATTAAAAAAATATTATGCTTTTAAAGGACACCGAGAAAATATTTCCCTTGCTAAGAAATTAAATTTTGCTTGTGGAAAAAATAATAAATATTAAATATATTTATAAACTCATGAGAGGAACTGCTTTGCGTTGTTTCGCTCCCACATTAAAAAAAATTAAGTTTTAAAATTACTAAGGGTGATAGTGTAAAAATATTCTGCTCCGTTTTAAAATTTATCATAACATTTAAAATGTCTAACTAATTCTAATTTTAATCTATGCAAGTTTTTATTTATTTGAGCGATAAAAATATTTTAACTATTGCTCAGTTCTAATAGATACGATTAAATTGAATTGAAAATATAAACACATTTAATGTTGAAATAAAAAAAAAGTTTCAAGAACTTTTTATAAATATCACCCTTAATAAAAATTTAATTTATATATATTTAAAAATAAAAATCTTGATTGTGTGGGCGAGACAGCGCGTCGTGTCAAAAGTAGTGCCAACACGAAACAATAAATAGATGTATTGAAAAGCCATCAACAATGAAAATTAAGAAAAAAAAAACATTGTAACTTGTAATCATTAATTTGTGAAAAAAAAAAAATTTGCACAGTACCAGTAATGCTGCTTATAAAACTTTTTTTTTGCATAATTAGTAGAATAATTAATTTCTGCAACATTTTCTATGTACTCATTCAATCATGGAGAGCAAAATATTAAATATTTAATAAGTAATGTTTGTTTTTACTCTTGTTAATTTACGAACGAGGTGAAAGCTTGAAAATGATAACACATTCGTTGTCGCCCGCTATCGCGCGCGCCTGCACTGGCGTGGTAGTGACCCCGTGTATATAAATCAAAGCTAGGTAGGCCTACTTAGGTTATAGATACAAGGCATACAAGGTTTCGCTGTTAGGAGATGCTATGAAGAAGTACTTTGCATGGAACACAAAGACTCGGACAATTAAGTACCTACTAGTATCTCCGAACTGAAAACTATAAGCAAGTTAAAAGCATTTCGGGCCATGCAGCCGTTAGCCGCTACAGAGTTGAACGGGGACATACACAGTCACTCACGTTACGTAATTGACCGAGCGAAGCGAAGGTCTCAGAGTTTACTGGGACAAAACGGCATTTGTATGTATGTTTGTGTGTATATTTGTCCGGTGATAACTTGCGAACTGTTGTTCCGATCTTCATGAAATTTTGTAGGCAGGTAGTTCATTTCAATACAATTTTTAAGTTCGAATATGAGCTGAATCGGTCGAGCGGTTGTGAAGATATAGAGGTCGCGAGGTCTCAGTTCGCCGCTAACTACTAGTTTTTATTTTATAGAATATGGATCCCAACAGAAGTTACACATTAAATTCACTTTATAAAAGGCATCAAGCTGGGTGCACCCCCAGTTACAGGAGACCACGTCGTGCTCATGGAGGTTCGACTAGACTAAACTAAAATGAAAATATTTTTTGCTGCCTGCAGAGTACAAAATAGTTTAAATTAACTTTAGGTTACATTGGAAGTGAAAAAATTTACTTGCGAGTCTTAATTATATACATAGAATATAATTATACGTCTGTGGGTAGAGCAATGACGAAAGAAAGAAGAATCCTTGTGGTAGAACCTTTACTTTCATCTTGTTTTGTTGTTAAGAATAGCGCCACCTATTGTGGAGATAAAGTAGCGAAGCATCTTTTTTTTTCTCTTATGTTTGGCTCCACACAATTAGAGTATTTAGCCAGTGTCAAGTTTTATAATATTACAAAACGTAAACTCAACGAAAAGTTAACTCTTCCCGTTTTACCGAAGGTTCAAGTTGTTCTAAGAAGATTGTTTTTTTTTTCTTTCTATGGTATTGACTGAACAATTTTAGATGAAAATAATGTGGTGTGGAAATAGTTTATATGGCTTAACACGGACACGCTTAGGTATGGTTTAATATGTTATTTCCTGAAATAATAAATTCACTTAGAGGAAATAAATTTCATAACTTTTTAACTCAGAAAACGTGTGGTTCGTGTAGCACGCTGATAGCATAGATAAATGCATGCAAGAAAATTATTTGTAGTTGTTGCAGAGCTCCACCTTCTCGTCTCGAGAGATCTCCTAAGTATCTCAACTATGAGAAACAGAAAAATAATTAATGTAGGTATCTGTGTATGGTAGTAGGACCCTTTTATTGCATTCTGCCTGTGAAAGTACCACATCTTTGCCAGAAATTCAACCAGTAGTGTGCAAACATTACTGAATTCCAGATTCAAGGACAATGTTTCCAGCGTAATTACTGATCATAAATAGATAATCTCAGAGTCACAATAACACGCAATGTTTTGAACTGCTATAGTTCATAATTCTGGGTGGCATTGAACTGTTATGGCATAGATAAAATATAGCGTGACACTTACCATCACGCGAGCGTTTTGCTAGTCTAGTCATGCAGACAAACTTTTTCAACAGAAAGAACCTCCTTGGTCACAGAATCAAAAAAGAATAAAGCAGATCTAGAAATTTGCAAAACAAAAAAATTTGAATTTCGATTATCTATCAGAGCCTTTGTTCCGACAACACAGAATTGGACGCTCTCCTACAATGGCCCAAATTTTCAAGTAAAAGTTTACAAAACCTCCAAATTTTTCAAGTTCCATCCGACATTTACCTATAAATTAATAGTAAAACCTTCGTAAAACATGGCTCTAGTTTTGAGGAAGGCGGTTTTGCCAAGAAACATATCGTTGCTGAAATGCTTAAAGGGACGATCCCTTGCATCTGCAGCGAACAAAAACAGCCCTGCACCCCTATGTGAGTATTTGTAGCGCTTTTCTGTTCGCATCGTACATTTTAGATCATGTAGTGCTATTTTAAAGGTTTCCTTAATATTTTCTGCATTCAAATATAAGGCGGGAGAGTGTCTACCGGAGTGTTTACCTGCTTATCTGAACGTGGAAGCCCTATTTATCCGTAAAATCGAGAAAAATCGGTATATTTTTTAATGCATTGAGCCCATTTTTCATGTTTGTAGTGAGGTGAGCGTAGTTATAATTAGTAGGTAGATGTAAAGCAAAGCAGGTAAGTGGTAGTCTATATTTCATGGGGAAAATCTTGAAATTCGTGACTAGTTAAAAATTGACTATCGGTTGCTGTCAATTATGCTGTTATGTCAATTTGACATAACAATAAGAGACTTGTTTCTCGAACAAGTTTTGTATGAGCGACCTCATTATGATAATTCGGTTAGCTTACTGAGCGGGTCTGTTATTTTGGAGAACGGTGGTCGCCGCCGTAGGACCTCCAAGCTATAATACTCGGCGAGACCGCGTCGTACGTTCTTCTGAATAGCATGAACCGAGCAGCGCCATCTCGCTAAGTATTATATCTTGGATATCTTTTCAGTGGCGGCGAACGGAACCGTGTTCGATCCTACCTGCACCGGTTACACCAAGCTCCTAAGCTGTGGCGACAATCGGGGGTTGGTGCGGAGGTTTGCGGAACAAGGCGATGACAAGAAAGATGGAGCAGCAAGCTGCAGTTGTTGCGGGTGTTGTGGACCTTGCGGCCCATGTGGCTGTGGGCCTTGCGGCTGTGGACCTTGCGGTTGTGGACCTTGCGGGCCATGTGGACCGTGCGGGCCGTGCGGCTGTGGACCATGTGGCTGTGGACCGTGCGGGTGTGGTCCTTGCGGTTGTGGTCCGTGCGGCTGTGGACCATGCGGCTGTGGACCATGCGGATGTGGGCCGTGCGGCTGTGGACCCTGCGGCTGTGGACCCTGTGGCTGTGGGCCATGCGGTGGCTGCTGTGGACCGTGCGGGCCGTGTGGTCCCTGTGGGCCTTGTGGACCGTGCGGCCCGTGCCGCTGCCCATGCCCATGTGGCCCATGTGGCCCTTGCGGCCCTTGTGGTCCATGTGGACCTTGTGGACCCTGTGGGCCCTGCGGGCCTTGTGGGCCTTGCTGCCCATGTCCTTGCCCATGCCCCTGCCCATGCCCAGCCAAGCCAAAAAAGTGTTCTAGCGCTCCGTGCCCATGCTGCGCGTCTGGCCCTGTAATGCCAATGCCAAAGATTCAGGATGAACCTTATAAGAAAGAGAAAGCCATGTCTCCCCGCATCGTACCCGGACCGATTAAACTAACACCAATACCAGCATAGAATATTTTTAACGACAGTTCAATTAAATAAAACATGTATTCTATTTATGCAATTATAGGTATTGAAGAATATTTTATGTAATAAATTATCATCACATGTTTTCATTCGTTTAATTTGTTAGGGGATCGATAGGCAGGTTCTTTTAAACGCAGGGATAGGGCCTTTGAGATTGACGGATCTTTAATCCAGGTGAACAGCGTAACATACCTTTGCAGCGTCGGTGGTGCCATGCGGGAGATTGAAGAAGAGCAAGGTCTTCAAGCAGCTCTTCGGTTATCTGAAGATTGAGCAATCGAGGCGGCTGTCGACGAGAGAATCTGCGTGCTCACCCAGGAGCTTGCCGCTGCATCGGAGCACGTCCTGCCCTAACCTCGTGTCGGGATCTAGGACGCGACTCCGCTTAACGCTGCGGTCTTTCAGCCTTCCCAGGACTAGAACCTTGTATTACGAAGCTGCCCATCACACGAATTCCCTGAACTCGCCCCTTTCTCGAAATCCTGTTCGTGTCTCTAGTCTCTTGCAAGATCTCGGGTTTCGGTTTACCTCAGCCAGACCGTACGCCAAGGCTTGTTGTTGCGGCTGCCCTTGTCCTTTCCCTTGCGGTCCTTGCGGTAACTGCTGTGGCTGCGGCTGTCTTCCCCCTCCTTGCAACACTCCACCTCGTTGTATACAGTACATGACCGGCTACTATTACTATCCTTATGGCGTTTGGTTCTGCGGTCCATACCACGTAGCCGGTACTTGTAAGGCTATCGGGCCTTGCAGTCCTGGCGGTCCTTGCGGTCCCTGTTGTAGTCCGGGCGGCCCTTGCGGGCCATGTTGCGGCGGCTGCTGTGGGCCTTGTGGCCCTTGTGGGCCGTGTTGCGTATGCCCTTCACCTGGGGGCGTACTCTCTGCTGTGGGCACAAGTCAAGCGAGTCAGGGAAAATCTGGTGCGGTTCCCAGTAATCAAATAATCCAATCTATATCCAGCCCACAACCCCAACAGTCCCAATCTGCTACGACGCGATGTGGGATATCTAAATACTTTCCATTTAATTCAACTGTAACTCCCCAAATGAACTATGACCCGGGTTTGCGATACCGAATGCATACTTCCACATCACCTGGAACCTCCTGTTTGGTCAGCCCGTTCAGCACTCAGTTGTATAGCACTAAAGCAGCTTTCAAAGAGGATCAGGCTCACGATATTGACATGAAACCTAAGCATTCCGGCACTGGGCCTGGATTCGTTCAAAGCATGGCAAAGATTTCTTCGAACCGCAAAGCTCCTTATAGTACTCTAAATCTAAGCGTTTCATTCAACTTAGGTCGTGCGAGCAGAAGTCCTATACGTCATAGGTCTTCAGTTAAGCGTTATTCTTTCAAACTTTGTCCCCGAGCCGTACCAATGGCATGCGCAACGACGTCTGCAGAGAGGCCACAAACCTCTAGTAAATCTTCCGTTTCCAATACTAATAAAAATCCCTGTTCGTCTGTTCATCCGGATGACTTTGAATTTAAACCTCTTGAATTTTAAATTATTTTCAACGAGCAAGCCGACGGACTTTTATTATAATTATTTAAATGTACATATCGAAGCTGAATAAATAAATTTGGTACATAAAACCTGTTTTTATTTAAAAACTTTAATTACCTCTTCAGGTGTAGGTTTCTAATAGGATTGGATTATGATTACAATAAGAAATCATCCTTTCAGCGAATGTCGGGAAGAAGAGGAACTTGAAAGAGCAACGTAAAATGATTCGCGAGATTTCTATGATCAGGATGAAAGAAGTACCCTTGGTCCATAAAGAACAGCCGCAGAAGCTCGCGCGATCACTGTACAGGAGTTTGTCCTGCCCGTGTTTCCGGGCCGGCGTCCCCCACGCGACAGAGCAGGCAGCAGACACCCAGAACCTACCCAGAAGTCAATCCGCCGTCTTCCACTCAGAACAGAGCTACCAAAACCGCTGTCCCTGCCATCACTCACACAGACAACATAACATCGCTTCCCCCAACTACTTCCAGTCTTTCTTTTTCCCTCTCCCGGACCTCTCGATTCCACGTCCAGCATCACCATCAGAAGTGGACGGCTATGGTATGTCAGAGATAGTAAAACAGCTTTGCAGCGTGTGCGGCTGCCCGGGTCCCTGCGCCTGCGGCTGTTCTGGCTGCTGCGGCTGTGGTTGCTGTGGCTGCCTCCCGCCTCCCTGTAATACACCCGCTAGATGCCTTCAGTGCATGACTGGTTACTATTACTATCCATACGGCAATTGGTTTTGTGGTCCTTACCATGTTCGTGCTACTTGTTGTGGCTTTGGTCCTGTCAGTCCTGGTGGTCCGTGTGGACCTAGTCCTCCAAATCCTGGTGGACCTTGCGGCCCTTGTGGGTCTTGCTGTTGCTGTCTACCATTAGAGGTCGGTAAAGGTTCTGCAAGTGGCTTAAGCAACGTCTGCGGACTGGGGCCTCTTTCTTGTTTAAGCAATTTCAATACTCCTGACATGCCGAATCAGCTCAAATCACAAATCACTGGTCAGGACCCTTGCTCAAATCCTGGCGTGCAATGTATTCATCAGGGATGTGGGACACCTGTATCTCATCCTTTAAGTAATGTCCAGCCGGATAATCCAGGCCTGTCGAGTTCTGTAGTTCCTTCCAGTGCAAAACCACCTCAGTCAGGTGGTCCGTGCAGTCCGTGGACCTGCGCCGGTTTAATGCCATTATCACCTCCTTGCAGAACAAGTCGATATTTTAAAACTAGCCCTTTGTGCTGTTCCGGACCCAGTGCTTGTGCACATTGTAGAGCTTTTTGTGGTCCGTTTGGCCCGTACGGACCTTGTGGTCCATGCGGAATTTGTTGCGGTCCTTGTGGGCCCTGTCGCGGTCTTTGTGGCCCATGCGTGCCATGCGGCTGTGCCTGCGGTTATGGTTGTGGCCCCTGCGGTTGTAGTTGTGGACCCTGCGGTTGCGGGCCCTGCGGTTTCTGCGGTTCGGCTCCCTGCAGTTGTGGCCCCTTCGGTTGCTGCGGTTGCGGTCCCTTCGGCTGTGGTCCCTGCGGTTGCGGGCCCTGCGGCTGTGGACCCTGCGGCTGCGGTCCTTGCGGTTGCGGTGTCGGCTGTTGTGGCCCATGCGGATGTGGGTGCGGCCCCTTATGCTGTCCTGGCTGCTGCAATGGCCCTTGTGGCCCCCCCTGTGGTTGCGGGCCTTGCATTTGTGGAGGATGTGGTTGTGGCCCTTGTGGTTGTGGCCTTGGCTGTGGCAGCGGATGTGGCCCGTACGGTTGCGGATGTGGCCCTTGCGGCTGCTGTAAGCCATGGTGTGGACCATTCTGCAACTGTTGTCTAACTCCAACACTAGTAGATGGAGTTTTCGATCCTCAAGGCCCGTTCCCTATCAACAACCCGAATGTCATACCTTTCCCTCCATGTAACTTTTCACCAGCTACTGAACCATTTAAACAAGCTCCAAATCCTGGGCCAGCACCTAACGTCTCTACGGCTGCTGGAAATTTATCAGCAGCTATTGCTCTATCGGGAGGCTTAAGCGATATAAATTCTAAACTTGTGAGGACCTTCCCCTTCAACAACCCAAAACCTACACTACACAAACGCACCACGTCATCACTTAGCTCTGTGCTCGCCAGATATATCTCATCAGACAGTAGCTCGTATGTGGCAGCTTCCAAGGATAAAATTCCGCAGCCCACAAGTAAGGATACGACTAAGTTGAAGTCCTACTCTGACTGGGCAGTATATAACCGAAATGCCAAGACTGGCGGTGTTATTCCGACTCTAAGCAAACCAAAGACCCTTCTGACGCAGGAGGCACGAGACCACCCTCAAGTGCCGTCTTCTGATTTCTCGTATTCTAGCACGCCACAATTTAAGAAGCCATTTCCTCTGCTTGATGAAATCCTGTCGTCGAATGGTCAGAAAACATGGACCCTTAAGGGAAGAAACTTACACAATAGCGGAGACCAACGCTTCTAATAGTTTGTACTAAAAGCCTTGTAACATCGAAACAATAAAAATACTCAGTAAATATAAATGACATTTTTCATTTCAGGCTTACTATAACTTCTGTTGATATTTTTATGACAGTTCTAAGTTTATTTATTCAATTAACAATTTTATAATTTTCGCATTTTTGGGTGAAACATTAGGTAGGTATTTACGATTTTCAAAGGTTCAAAAAAAAGAGGTGAACAGCGTAATATACCTTTGCAGTCACGGCGGAGAAGCATTGTCGGGGTTTGAAGTTCAAGGCGCGGTACTTCGGGCTCGTTAAGAATGAGAAAATGCTTCAACCACCGAAGAAGAAGAAAAGTAATCCGCTGAAGAAGATGAGAATAGGGTGCAGTAGATCCAGCCCAGACCTAGTGATGGAGATGAAAGCTACGCCCCAATATATGCCGTTTCGCTATGTCAGCCCTCACAGGGCCCCGTATCCTATGAGTGAATTTCGACCCGACTACCGTCACACCAACTTGAAGAATACTTTCGCTCACTCCATCTGTTACCAGCTCGGTTGTCTGAACTGTATGCGGAAAAAAAAGATGGAATCCAAAATTGCCTGTGCAAAAGCTTACTCCCAAGACTGCAAAGATGATAAAGATTCCAAACCTTGTTGCTGCGGCTGCTCTGTCCCTTGCTCGTGCCCTCCCCCGTGTCCACCCTCGTGCCCTTGCTCATGCCCTTGCTCCTGCCCTTGTCCTTTCCCTTGCGGTCCCTGCGGCTATGCTTGTGGTTGCAGCTGTTTGCCCCCTCCGTGCAACGTGGCCCCTCGTTGCATCCAATACATGACAGGGTACTACTACTATCCATATGGATACTGGTTTTGCGGTCCATATCATGTTTGTGGGACATGCGCCCCTTGCGGGCCTTGTACTCCTGCAAGTTGTTGCCCTTCCTGCCCTCCAATCTCGCCATGCTGCCTTTGCCCCTCCTCAAACCCTAAAGAGTCAAAAGAATCATGCCCTCCCCCATGCCCTCCTTGTTGTCCTCCATGCCCTCCTTGTCCTCCCCCATGCATAGGAAGTTAAGATAGATCCACCTTTCTAAGCCGATTCAGACTTCTGACAAATAACGATGAAATCCTTGATCTAGTTCTGAAGTCTGTCTTAAAAGTTATTATTTTAACCTACCATTTCCCAAAATAGTAATACTAGTACTAGGGCTTTATAATTATAGTAGCATTTCAATTTTCGTTATTACTGCAAGCCGCTCATGTCATGAGCTAGCTGAGGCTGTTTAAATTTTCCTTAGCAATCTTGGTGTTAGCCATGGTATTATAAATGAGCCACTTTGATCGTTACTTCGCCGTCACTCATAAATGCGTTTGGCATTGCCTCGACGAGGATTCAAAGTAATGTCTTGCAAAGACGAAAAATATTTATTGCGAGTGGAGACAATGTTGAAGACTCGTGTGTTACGTGACGAGTTGCGGTGATTGGTCTGCTGAGAATGTTGACTATAAGCCCTAAGATTTATTAAATTGATCATACATAATGAAGTAAGAGAATCTGTGAAAATATATGCTTAATAAAAACAGAATGTAACAACTTGTTTTATTTTACGTACGTCCTCTTCAGGTGTAGGTTGATCTATTCGCCTGTGATTACAATTAGAATCATCCTTTCAGCGAATGACAGCAAGAAGAGGAAGTTGAGCTTGACAGAGCAACTGACTGAGCACATTAAATCGCTATGTGGATTCCAAATAGCGTTGAAGGATCCGAAAATACCTTTGGTGTACGAAGAAAAGAGCGGGCACCTGAATCTGAAGGGAAGATCGTCTGCTTTGCCAGGTGACCCTCGAGCGTATAACACCCAAGCGGATAAGCCCGAAGCTAATAAATCTGATACAAACGCTCCCGAAGCAGATACACCTGCACCGAGTAATCCCGATGTTAATCCAAACAAACCTGAAAATGAAAAGACAGAAACAAAATCTGCTCAAATGAGGACCCTCTTCACTAGATCACTGAAAGAGCAAGAAGACATGCCCATTTGTCGAACCACTACCCAACAGAATAGCTACGCTGATGCGATCCAGAAGCCTCAACCCAATGCGACCCATTACATCCGATCTTATTTCTCGCCACAAAAATTTCCGAACGAAGAACCTGCACCAGATAATAAATCAGATTATCCAAAACCTCCTGGAGACTCTGATAATCCAGATGACTTAAACAAACCTTCCGAAGCGGCAAAAAATATAACTGTATGTAGCTGCTGTGGATGTCCTTTGCCCTGCGGTTGCCAAGGGGGTTGCTCCTGCCCTGGTTCGTGCTTCCCCGGGGGTTTCTGTTGCCCTGGCGGTTGTCTTCCCTCCCCTGGCTGTGCACCCCAATGCATACAGTACATGACTGGTTACTACTATTATCCTTACGGCATTTGGTTCTGTGGCCCATACCATGTTTGTAATACATGTTGCGCGATTCCTAGTTGCGGTTGTGGTCCATGTGGTTGCGGTTGTGGTCCATGTGGTTGCAGTTGTGGTTCATGTGGTTTCGGCCCCTGTGGTTGTGGTTGTGGTCCATGTTGCGGGCCGTGCGGTTGCGGATCGTGTGGTTGCGGACCGTGCGGTTGCGGACCATGCGGTTGCAGACCATGCGGCGGTTGCGGCCCATGTTGTTGCGGCCCATGTGGCTGTGGTCCATGTGGTTGCGGCCCATGTGGCTGCGGCCCGTGCGGTTGCGGCCCATGTGGCTGCGGCCCGTGCGGCTGCGGCCCGTGCCGCTGCGGCCCGTGCGGCTGCGGCCCGTGGGGCTACGGCCCGTGCGGCTGCGGCCCGTGCGGTTGTGGACCTTGCGGATGCGGCCCGTGTGGTTGTGGCCCACGTGGTTGTGGCCCGTGCGGTTGTCACCCATATGGTTGCGGTCTTTATTGGGGTGCGTACGGTTGTTGCGGCCCAAACGGTCCTTGTGGTCCATACGGTGTTTGTCGTCTAGGTGGTTGTGGCCCGTGCTGCTGTTTTTGCCTCGGTGATCAATGTGACTCGAGTAAATCTAAGCTAAGCATTAACTCAAAAATCGTTAGTTCTTTTAATCCTTGCGCTGCTTGTTGCGGGTGTATACCCTTCAACCCGGATACTCCAACCGACCCTAATAACCCTTTGGGTATTTGTGCTACCACCTGTTCGTGCTTACCCATGTGCCCTCCCTACAGGTGTACTAAATATTTCAATACCAGTCCACTCCTCAAGCCATGGTATGCGAGAGCTTGTGAGCCCTCATGCGGTTTTAACCCTTGCACCAGTCCGTGCGGTCCTTTCGGATGTTATGGTCCTTGCAAGTTTTGCGGTCCTTGCGGACCTTGTGGACCGAGCGGTATCTCTCGTCTCGTTGGGCCTTGCGGTGTCTGCCGCGGCGGGCCATGCGTCCCGACTTGGTGCGGCTGCGGCCCTTGCGGAGCTTGCCGTTTTTGCGGCCTTTGTCCTCCCTGTGGTCCCTACGGTCTAGGCCGCCTTACTGGCTCCCAGGGCTACTGCACTGACGGCGCCTGCTGGCCTCTGTCTTGTAACATGCAATCGAGCGGACAAACACCCTGCTGTGGACCATGTGGGGCTTATAGACCTTATGGCCCTTGCGACTGCGGACCCCTTGGACCTTAATGCCCAACATGCTATTCTGGGTGTGGTCAATTATTCAACTGCTACTGTATTCCATCACTCTTAGATTCGCTGACACCTAATTCACTGACACATAAAGAAGGCCCTTCTATTTTACACTCTGACGACCGTGCGAAAATTTTCACAACATTATTGATGCCTACGTTTTTGGACGGATTATTTTTTACATCCAAATCATCACGTGACGTTCCCAAACCGCCTTCCAAAGGTAAAAAAATAAAATCTAAAAAAGAAAAGTTCATACCCTTGACAGAAAATCCTTCTGAAAGGGACAACATGGATTTCGACACGCTCAGACGCTTCCCTTCTGATAAACCCAAACCGGAGAAGAAATAGAGACATGAACTGTAGTCATAATAGCCAGACACCCTCAGCCAGCTTAAAATCTATCGCATCAGATAGAATTCTGGCTAGGATTGAAGACTCATATCTGTACTACTACGAAAATGGTCAGGCAACCAGTTCACAATCTGAAGTATCTGATAAACTGGTAGATACCGTCACCGCAGCCCGAAATGCCGATAAGGTTTTCGCATCGTCTCTCATACAAACTTCAGTGGTATTCAGTAGGAATTATTTGAATACAGCTGATGGGCAGTCTTCTGGACAGAGTTTTCTGAATAGCTTAATTTATATTTTACTTTCTCCAGTAAAAGTGCTTTTGATGCTGATCACACCGACCATATTTTTCTGAACTTTTAGAAAAGTGATTTCTACGCGTTTTTTATTTATTTATTTATTTATGACTGTA
Organism: Apocheima hispidaria; assembly: GCA_947579745.1. NCBI lineage: Eukaryota > Metazoa > Arthropoda > Insecta > Lepidoptera > Geometridae > Apocheima > Apocheima hispidaria. Next base: position 6,596,072 of record OX388172.1, on the reverse strand, counting down.
TAAAACGGGTGTGAGGATTTCCTTCAATCACGATTATAGGAGAGATTCTCGTCAGGATTTAACCGAAAATAATACTATGAAAATCAGGGTATACTTATAACATCATACTGTAGATATGTATTCTAGGTAGGCTAGATCAATAGAACGCTCACACTCAACACTCTGAAGAAAACTGTAAAACAAAATTATTAATAATAAAAATTGTAAAATACTAAGTATTTTTTTCTGCTGAACTACTGTTAAAAGTTATGTATGTTTCCACTGCTCGTTCTTTATATTTACATTTGATAGGTAGGATAATTGTATTCTTATATTTTACTGTTAGCTTGACGACCTTCGAAATGACCTTACAACAAATATTTTATTTTACAAAGAATGGTAAAACAAATTGATTTAAAAATAAACTAATTTAAGAACTTCGTAAATGTCTTATTCAGCTATAAATTTTTAATAGGATTGGATTGTGATTACAATAAGAAATCATCCTTTCAGCGAATGTCGGGAAGAAGAGGAACTTGAAAGAGCAACGTAAAATGATTCGCGAGATTTCTATGATCAGGATGAAAGAAGTGCCCTTGGTCCATAAAGAACAGCCGCAGAAGGCTGCGCAAGCTCTGGCCAGGAGTTTGTCCTGCCCATGTTTCGTGGCCGGCGTGCCCCACGCTACAGAGCAGACAGCCGACAACCAGAACCTGCCCAGGAGTCAATCCACCGTCTTCCCCTCAGAACAGAGCCAATATCCCTGTTATTATTGCCGACGACATAATATTACGTGTCCCAACTACTTACAGTCATTCTTCTTACCCCTCCCGGACCTCTCGATGACTTCGAAAATAGCATCAGAAGTGGACGAAAAGGGACTGTCAAAGATGGAGAAACAACTTTGCAGCGTGTGCGGCTGCCCGGGGCCTTGCAGCTGCAGTGGGTGTTGTGGCTGCGGATGTTGTGGCTGCGGCTGTTGTGGCTGCTGTGGCTGCCTCCCACCTCCATGCAACACACCTGCTAAATGCCTCCAGTGCATGACTGGTTACTATTACTATCCCTATGGTAATTGGTTCTGCGGTCCTTACCACGTTAGTGCTACTTGTTGTGGCTTTGGTCCTGTCAGTCCCGGTGGTCCGTGTGGCCCCAATCCTCCAAACCCTAGTGGTCCTTGCGGCCCCTGCGGTTCTTGTTGCTGTCTACCTTTAGATATTACTGAGGGTTCCAAGAATACTTATAAGGACCTTCACGGTATTGGACTTCATGGTTTTTTATGCAGTTTCTCACCTCCTGACTGCTCAAGTGTCCCGAACCTATCCCTATCTGAAAATCTAAGCCCTTGTAATCCTGGTGCTCCCTGTAGTACAGTTGCACCTCGGTCTGCTTGTGCCCCGGGTAAAAAAGAAGAAATGTCGCAATGCCATAACGGCCCGTGCAATTCTTGGGCTAGCTGTGGTGGATGTTTGCCTCTAACACCTCCATGTGGAGTCGCGAATTTTTTTTACACCTGCCCTGTGAGCACTTGTAGAGCTAATTGTGCACCTTATCGAGTTTCTTGTGGCCCCTGCTGCCAATATGGCCTTTATAAGCCTCGTTTTTGCTATCCCTACGGATCATATGGCCCTTGCGGTTCCTGTAACTGTGTGGGGTCTTGTGCTTGCAGAGGTCTTTATTACAAATGTTGCCTTGGTGCTAACTGTAGGTTCTCTCGACTGCTTGGTCCATGTGGTTCGTGCCGCTGTGGCCCGTGCTGCCCATGCTCTGGAGCCTGGTGTGGATGTTGTTGTTATCCTTGTGGCTGTGGCAGCAGCTGTTGTGGTCGGGGGGCCAAAATATGCTGCGATTCTTTACTATGCTATTGTGTCCCCCGCCGTCCTGGTTGTGGCCCTTACGGTTTCTGTAGTTGTTCCCCTTGCGGTTGCTGCAATAGATGTGGCCTCTGCTGTCGTGGCCCGTATAGCTATAATCAGGGTGGCTGCGGTTGTGGGCCATGTCGAGCTTACTGTGATCCGTTTTTCAGTGTTTGCTGCACACCAAGTTTCGATTTTAAATTTTAATAAATCCTTCTCCAAGAACAACCCCTATATCGTTTCGTTTCCTCAAAGAACCGCTTGTTAGTAATGAGTGTTTTGTGATAAGACACCTCAACTGTCACAGAACCTGGATCACGTACCAAAATCTGGATTTGAAGATTTCAAACCTTACTGACGAAAAAACGCGAGCTATTTCACAAGTATCTACACAAAATACACAAAATACTAGCTTCCCGAATCAGGCATAGCACAGCGGCATCCTTCTGAAGCTGGTGAAAACGCCACATAAATAGTTTCTTATATTTTACCTAACGAAGAACTGTTTGTGAACTCTCAGCGAACAGCAACCACGGACTCCAAGGGATTATATGGTAGCAGATTCGACAGCTCCAGGTCCAATCATCAACTTTTGGACCACCTATTGGAGTGTACAGCAGTATTAAGTCTGTACCTGTACCAGTGTGATCAGATTTTAATTTCTCATCCTGCAAGTCTGGAGGAAAAACCTTCTAAAACATGCTATACTGTAAGACATTTGAGATTCTAGCTGTTATTTATATAAAATAAAATTATTTAATCACTTATAATCTATTTATATCTAACACACTAATCATATAAATGCGAAAGTCTATGCGTAAGTGTGTAAGTAGATAAGTAAGTATGCAAGTGTGTTTGTTCCCGTTCAACTCTGTAACGGCGAATGGATCTGGCTGAGGCACAGAAAAGAGAAAGATAGGTAAAAAAATACGTGCGTGTGGACCGAGAGGTCTTAAAACAATTTAAAAATATAATCTTGGAATTTGTAAAATTGTAGGTAAATAAGTAGTTACAGACCTTTGGTCCACACCACACGGTCTCTCATTCCTCCAACCCTAAAATTTCTCTTCTGTGGGCTGAGGTATGATAGTAGAAGTTTTTTTATTATTATATATTGTTTTTATGTAGTTGGTAGCAAACAAGCGATGGGCCACCTGATGGTAAGTGTTCACCGCCGCCTATGGACATCTCAAATACCAGGAGCATTGTCAGTGTGTTGCCTACCTTTGACGACTCTAGTCACCCTTCGTTTAAAGCAGATAGTTTATACCCTGGATTGACACAGGCTAATTTTTTATTCCAGAAAAATATTCGGTTTCGCGGGTGAAACCGCGGGGCACAGCTAGCCTATCGATATGTATAAAAAAAACGATTGTCACGTGAATGATGGAGCATCACTTGAGAACGGCTCGACCGATTTTGTTGTTTTTAGGGTTCCGTTACTACAAGGAACCCTTATAAGTTCGTCATGTCCGTCTGTCTGTCTGTTCGTCTGTCTGTCTGAATCCTTTACAGCCTTATAACTTCCAAAGTTATAAGCTTACATGCATGAAATTTTGCACAACATTAGTCTAAATAAAGACAGTTTCAAAATATAAAAAAACAGTTTTTTTTTAAATAAGCGTAGCTCCCATACATGTGAACGGGGGGTAAAAAAAATATTTCGCTGCACCCCATCATGTTGGGTGTCGTTGAACAGGTCTTTGTAAAGTGACACTTTTGACAGAATTATAAAAACATAATTTTATATTAATGTCATACATGTAAAGTGGGGATAAAAAAAAATATTCGCCTGTACTCCACATGTGGAGTATCATTAAATAGGTCTTTTAAAATGATGTTAAGATTTCCTATACCATTTTTTTATCAAACGTACTGCTTGTGAAATATGGGCCGCATGGATTGCAATGTGTCCCTCCCACCCCCCCCCGGCCATTTCTAAATTATGCATTTCAGAAACATGTAATCTTCCATGTTGATAAATCTTAGTAAAAACTTTCTTTTAAAATTATTTCGGGCAACATGTGATAACTAGTTTTTTAGATATGCTGTAATAACGGATAAAAACTTCAAACGTCCTGCGCACCTATGGAACCCTACTAAGCATGGCCCGACATGCTCTTAACAAGTTATTTGGACAAGGTTTACATGAAGAGTTTAGCGTGGTCGAAGGCCGAGCTAAACCAATAGGTACATACATCCTTAGAATATTTACACTATATTCTAATGGTACTTTCCTTGGTACATCAGATAAGGGTGTCTACACATGGCCTGACCTGACAGCGTGTGAATGGGATAGCTAGATTTGAATTTCACGGGAGCAAAAGAAACAAACTATTAAGGTTATAGCTTCTCCCTTTCGCTCCCCCAGAAACTTATATATAGCCATCTCTTTCAAAAGATGTCAGGTCAGGCCATGTAGCGAGGCCTTAAAATCTACAATGAGTAAGAATGGCTATACATAAGGGTGTCTATACTATAGACACCCTTATGTATTATTATACTTATTTATTTTTTTCCTCGAGACGAACGTATTCATTTTCATACATCGAAGCCAAAGTAATACGGAGAAAAGTGCTCAAAGCTTTATTGGTCTTGATACGCCTGCGGCTATATTTCTCTGTATTATAGAAACAGAATCAGAAAATTTTATTGACATAAAGAAACACGATATCAAAATTAGGTAAAATCATTATTATTTATTGTATTATAATATTCAACACCGCTGTTTATTATTTAGCTAAGATATCTAACCTCTTCGCTAATATATACGTATCAAACAAGGATACTCTAAGCCTCCGAGGATGTTTAACAAGTGGTCAATATTCTAAGTACTCGTGTGTACACGAACTGGGAACTAATCGCCAATTAAATGGGACCACGTGCAGGATCGAGGCAAAGTGGCACAGCAAGAAAGAGGCCAGAAGTGGGATAAAGAAGGCTGTGGATGATAATGATGTAGATCGATAGATAGATCTAGAGTCGCAATTTAAGTTTATATAATATAAAATAAATGTTTATGAAATACAAAGAATAACAATAACGTCAAAAAAACCGTCAATTTTCCGGAAGACCGGCAATCGTCAAATCGATCGATTTTGCTTTTCTTGGCCGTTTACCACGTCACTAAAAGCAAGACTCCCGCTCGCACCCGCCCCGCCCGGCCGCCCGCGGCCCGCGCATGCTCGCCATTTTGAATGCGTCCATCTTTGTTTGAATTGTCTCGCGAAATATTATTTCTGTAAGCGTTCTTTGGATTATTTCCCAGTTTTTGTGCAGTGATGAGGACTTAGGTTATTGGTGTCATAACAATTTTGCTTACAATGGAGGAAGACTACAACATGGACGCACAAGACTCCGCGCTTAGCGATCAAGGGAATCGGAGTCTTGATGGAGACAACATGAGCGATTCCATGAAGGATTTCGGTGACCAAGGTGTCTACGATGAATCTTTTGATGACGATGATGGTGGTGGTAATTTCCGAAACAATAGGGGACGTGGGAATTTCAGGTAAACACCTACTCACATGCGTTTCACTTATCTATCTCAAGGTACCTCTACCACGCGAACTTAACTATTGATTTTGCCGGCTTCTTTGCATTCAAAAACATGGCCTTGTTGGTATTAATTGTTAAAGTTATTGTATGTTTGTCGTAAAATGTGCACAGCTGGTGCTAAAGTTTTAATGTATTCAGGAAAACAACTGGCAAATCAAAAATAACATTCAATTTATCATGCTTAGATATTTTCATGCATCAATACATTACTTACTTGTGTAATGTGTACATATTTTGTTACGAGACGAGCTTTACAGTTTTGTTTAGGTACTAGGTATTTAAGTATCAGCCCCTAGCAAGGTACGATTACTGGACTGTGTCCGTTCTTTGTAAGTTACAGTTTATATGATTAAAAATAAAGATCTTTTTAAAATCAAAATCGAGTATTGAAAACCACCTGAGATGTGTGCTGCGCTTATGACCCCTATGAATGTTTAAGTAAGCTTGTCTTTCTGAGCAAACTTCTACACTGGCGTTTAATTTAATTTAAATTTATTATTATATGCACCAATTTCCATAAAATTGCAGAACTTTGTATAAAACTAGTTGTTACCCGCGACTTCGTTCGCGTGGAACTACAAAAAAAATAAGTAGCCTATATCCTTAAGCTATATCTATGCAAAAATTCGGCTCATTCATTTTGTTTCACTTGTTCGCATACAACTATATCGTACCGCGTGACATCACCTTCCGGCCCCAACAGAATACCAGCGCTGGTTGTTTACATCCAGCTCATGCTGATTTGGAGTCGATTTCCTACATCCTGTAGACAAAATAAGATATGGTAGAACTCCCTCTCCCTACATAAAAAACCTTGTGGAACAGAAACAGGGGTCGCGGACCACCCCCTGGCTGGATGAACGGGCCACCGATGCGGTTCCGCGGGCGTGGGTATGGCCCAGCCGGGCCGCCCATGCGGGGCCGCGCTTTCTTCCGGACCAGAGGCGGACCAAGGTTCAGCAATTCACCCAACTTTGACGGCAACTGGGGGCCCATGGGACCGCCACCGCCAGGTACCAACTTTTATTAAATGTTTGATGGGCTATTGGTACTGCAGCTCGTTGATAGTTTGTTGCTCTGTACATACACGGACTATTGCCACTGTAAAGTTGTACTAGTTCAGTCAACTTGGTCTAACAACCTAACTACTGCTACTGATGGAGATTCTCAAGGTTTGTCTCATTGACCAATGGAAGTAAATTTTATTTATTTATTAGGTACACAAAACAGATCACCGATGATACATGATATAAAATTTTGACAAAGGTTCTATTGTTCCGCCTTTGGGTGTTATGTCATAACAAGTTTGAATATTGGTTTATAGGTATGATGGGCGGGCCCCCGCCGTTCGGGCCACCGCCGGGCATGATGCCGCCGGGCGGGCCGATGGGGCCTCCGCCCAACATGATGGGCCAGCCGCCACCCTTCGGAGGGCCCCCATCCATGCCTCCGCCTAATATGGTAAGATTACTTTTCTATAATATGGTAAATTTCCATGTTGTACAAAGAACCTATTTCATTAACCTTGCACTGGTGCTAAAGTACACGTGATTACTTCACAACATCACCACCACAAAAAGCTGACTAGTCTTGACCCTGGGGCGGCAAGTTTAGAGACCGACTAAAAAAATAATTAAGAAAATCTGTTCTTAAATTTGCCGCCCCTATAATCTGCCGCCCTAGGCGCAGGCCAACTATTTTGCACTATATTTGCAAGAACATCTACTATTTCTTTAGATGTGGAACATAAACTGGGCACCGACGATTTTAGAGTTGAGGGCGGCAATTTTAAGTGCCGAATTTTACAACATATATTTGGGAAATGAGAAAATCCGCCACTGTTATCTTCTGTAGCTTAGACGGCTTGACCGATTTTGACGAGTATCGTTGGATTACTCATGTCCGGATTGCCAATGCTATATTAGCTGGTCGGTTTTGTTGTTAATCACACTAATATTAATGCGAAAGTTTGTGTGTAAGTGTGTATGTACCCGTTCACCTCTGTAACGGCTGAACGGATTTAGATAAAATTTGGTATGGCTTATTCCCTGGATTAAAACACATAGGCTACTTTTTATTTCGAAAATTTTAACCAATCCTGTAGAATAGCGGGTGAAACCGCGGGGCGCAGCTATTAATAATATATTTTGACTACAACAGCCCGCTCCGGAACTGTGGGTGGAGACGAAGTCTGAAGATGGCAAGTCTTACTACTACCACGCTCGTACCCGGGAGACGACATGGACGAGGCCTCAGGAGGGTCCCACTTGCAAGGTCATCACTCAGCAAGACGTGGAAGCTATGGCCACAGCCGGTAACTCGTTAATTTATTGACATACTAACTTACCTGCTTGACTTCACTCGCCAAAGCTACAGTAAATTAAACCTCAATTTACCTATTTCAGGTTAGATTTTCGAAAAATGCTTAAAACAAAAAAAAACATACAAACTTTGGGGGTCCATTTTACCCAATTAGATGTGGAATTTCACAAATCCAATTCTTATTGTTAATGTAGACCTTTTGAGGAGTATTAAGTTCAAATTTCACGCCTCTATCATAAGCGGTTTGGTCTGTACGTAGATTCCTGGCTTGTTTATAATATATTTACATTTTATATATTTACATGTCGCAGGTGCGTTGTCAAAGCCGTGATATTATAATTTAACTAGTGAAATTATAATTGCACAGTACATTGTCTATCGGCTCCATTTCATACAATTTTATGGTCTGTTTTAGTGTCATTGTAATTTCACAGGGCCACTATTAGTGATATTGTAAGGCAATGATATTTTGACAATTTCACTGGTTGTTATATTATAATGCAGTCATTGATGTTTCACAATGTCAATTTTGTAATGATAGAGTTAAAAATAAATAAACATATTTTTAAAATCACAGACTTTATTATACGATTATAGGATGTAATGAAAAATAATTTTCCAACTGTCAATTTGACATTTTGAAGTTATTATGATCATGATCATGTATAGATTGATTTATGTAATTGGAGTATTGTGCCGTATTATCACACTAATATTATAAATGCGAAAGTTTGTGTGTAAGTGTCTAAGTAAGTAAGTATGTAAGTGTGTTTGTTTCCCTTCAACTCTGTAACGGCTGAACGGATATGAATGAAATTTGGTATGGACAGCGTAAATTAACACATAAGCTAATTCTTATCCCTGAAAATTTGAAGTTTCTGTAGAATAGCCGATGAAACCGCGGGGCGCAGCTAGTAATTGTATAATTTGAATGTTAGTAATTTTCACTAAAGTAACTAATATGATACAGTGGCCTCAATATTAGTCATTTCCACTTTAAATCTTTTGAACTTGGGCATTTTTGGCTTTTAAACCATTTAACATTTAGATTTTAGACATTTTGAACCTAGAAATTTCGTCGTTAGCTATTTAATTTTTTAATATTACAATACGTACTCGATTGTGCGTATATTTTGTCTGACGATAACTTAAGAAACGATCCACATTAATATTTGTGGGCAAGTTGTTAATTTCAATACAATTATGTCAGGTATGCCCGGGCAGAACATGCCGCCGATGAGCGGGCCGATGGGCGGCATGCCGGGCCCGATGGGTGGCATGCCGCCCAACGGCATGATGCCGCAGATGATGCCGCCCTCGCAGCAGCCGCCCGCAGGCGCAGTGCCGCCCTTCATGACGCAGCCGCCGCCCTGGGTTAAAGACGGTAACATTGACATTGACTTAAAACATTGACTCGGCTTAATACAAGGTTAACAATTACAACCTCTCACAAATTACAAAATAAACAATTTCAATAAAGCCTGGCCAATTGTATCACACTAATATTATACATGAGAAAGTTTGCGTGTAAGTATGTAAGTGTGTTTGTTCCCGTTCAACTCTGTAACAGCCGATCAGGTTTGGATGAAATTTGGTATGAATGTAACTTATTCCCTGGAATAACACACTACTTTTTATTCAGAAAAAATATACTGTTCCTGTAGAATAGCGGGGTGCAGCTAGTTCTCTAATAAATATTAATTAAGACGTTTGATTCCCTGCTTCTAAAAATATTCGAGATATTTAGAAAAATTGGTAAATAAATCGCACTAATATTATAAATGCAAATGTGTAAGTGTGCAAGTGTATTTGTTCCCGTTCAACTCTGTAACGGCTGAACGGATTAGAATGAAATTTGGTATGGAGGTAGCTTACACCCTGGAATAACACATAGGCTACTTATTATCCCAGAATAATATTCGGTTTCTGTAGAATATCGGGTGAAACTGCGGGCCGCAACTAATTAGAAAAAGATACTTATTGCATTCATGAAAGGCACTTCACAGTCGCCATTGTTCCTTATTTATTTATATATAAACATACAAAACAACGTAATCATTTCTTTGTATGAATGTTGTGTTTTTTATTTTATTATCTTGGACTTATTTGTATGTAAGCAATAAACATTCTGATTCTGTATATAATAAATAATAAATAAATAAATATCTGGGACATTTTTGCACACACAATCATCTGACCCCAAACTAAGCAAAGCTTGTAATATGGCTGCCAGAGACTGCCATATATATACGTACATATATATATATATATATTTTTTTAATACATACTTATATAGATATTAACACCCAGACATAGAACAAACACAAATGTTCATCACATGAATGTTTGTCCTAGATGGGAATCGAACCCACGCCCCCAAACACAGAAGGTAGGTTCACTACCAACTGAGCCACCGGGGCAGTATGTTTGTGTTATGTAATAATGTGTATGTTTTTGTTAGGCAACAAGGATCCCAGCATGGGCCCCGAAGAGGGCTCCCTGCCACATGTGATGGAGAGCGACGAGACGCCCCCGGGGGAGGCGCCGCTGGTGCCCACCTCCGGCTCAGGGCCACCGCCCGGTGAGTCTTAACAGATGATGGAGATTTACTTGGTAGTGCTCGGCTGACGAGAAGACACCTTGTCGTAGGCCTCTGGCTCTAAACTAGCATTAGGGCTGCTTACTGGGCCTGTACGAACTAACTTTTATCTAATTCTATTATTTTTATGTAGGGGCCAACCCATTCCCGGGCGGACCGGGACCCAACTTCGCCCCGGGCGGTCCAGGCCCCAACTTCTCTGCCGCGGGCGGTCCGGGACCCAACTTCTCCGCTGCGGGCGGTCCGGGCCCCAACTTCTCCGGTCCGGGCGGTCCGGGCCCCAACTTCTCCACCGCGCCGCCGAACTTCCCCGGAGGCCCGCCGAACATGGCCCAGATCGCCAACATGGGCAACCCCCTGGGGGGTCCCGGGCAGCCGGGGGGTCCGCCGCCTGGGGGCTTCCCCGGCGCATGGGGCGGCTGGGGAGGCTGGCCGCCCCCGCTCGTTGCGAACCCGCCGCCAAATTTGGGGAACGCAGCTATGCCTGATGCCGGTAAGTTTTTAACTGAAGTTGAATTTTTAATCAAGCGGAGGCAAATTACATTACGGGTGCTGTCACTTTTTCATGAAATAAAAATAGTGATGTGGTAAAAATATTATTTAGTTCATTCACTCATACCAGTTCAGTGAACTATTTATTTGATTCATATTCTAAAGTCTTCCTTATAGTCGTAATTCTTGCCGTAATATATTTTTACTACCTTGTAGGGGGTTTATAAAAGATTGCAATAAAGTTAAATCAATATAGCCAGATTTACAAAATAAACAGCATATTATAATTATATTTACACATGAAATAATTAATGGAAGTGAATTCTTATTCGTTAATACATTAATCAAACAATTAATTTACAGTTTATAACTATTAATTAATTTAAACTTTATAGTTCCGTCCTTTTCAACCTTAAAACCTGAACTAAAGTCGAATTTTTAATCAGATGGAGTAAACTGACAGATTGAAATGTCACTTGTCAAAATAATTTTGCCAACTTTTAAGTCGTAGTGATGTTCTAGTTCAGATTATATGGTTTAAAAGAAGGGAACTAACTATAAATGAAATGAGCATTAAATTAATTAATAAATGAAATGAGTTTTTATTTTCCAGAATGCAGGTAAGTAGGGTGTTGGCGTTTGAAATGTTCCATTACATTCAGTTATTTCTGACGTGCATATACGATGTAAATGAGCATATAAGATGATGATGTGTGTTATAACATGTAAATGAATTGTTTGATTTATGTATTAACGAACAAGCATTCACTGCCATCATATAATTTTTTTATTTAAATTACGACTTTAAAGAAGACCTTCGAATATTAAAGAAATAATTCACTGAACTAAATATTTTTATTTTATGAAAAATTAGCAGCACTCGTAATGTAAATTTACTCGGTTTGATTAAAATTTCGATCATATTTATTCTTTTTTACAAGCTTTTAACTTGTATGTATGTATGTTCGAGTGAAATCTAGCAAATGAATTTTAGTCCAGTTCCCCTTGTTCGATTGAGTTGTAATTTCGCACGCCTTTCAAGCTCCGATGACAATACAATATTATGAGAGCGAGCTGATCCGATGGCGGAGACGGAAGGTGGAGAACGGAACTCCTCAGTAACTAACAGTAGGTTGATGGAGTTTGGACTCATTTTGATCAGCTTACAGTACCAATAGCGGATTTTATAAAAGCTTGTCAGGAAAAATATATTTTCCACAAAACCTTATTTTTGGTCAAGTGTTCGACTGAAGTTTGTCATTCTCCAGTAGGAGCAGCCGGCCAGCAGATGCCGCCCGCCGGCAGCGAGCCGCCCGGCATGAATCCCGACCACATGCAGGTGGAGAGCCCTCACCACCACCACCAAATGCCGCAGAAGGATGTGGTGAGTACTTTCATACAACAAGTGCCGCCACGCTTTGTTTAGTGGTACAAACAGCGAAGTTTTCCAGCGGTTGTTGTCTCGAAGCGCCGAGAGATGGCGCTCAAATGTTTTGAATTTATCCCTGGATCACTAGGGTATTTCATTTTAATAAAACGCAAGGCAATCGTTAATGTCTTTGGCATAATCTAGTGGGCTGTGGATGTAGAGGTTTGTGGTATCTGTGGGAGGATTAATTGTATCAAATAACCATCGCCACTCCCACGGTTCCGTGAACCAGTGCATATTAATAATTTTGTTCTTCTTTGTATCTTGTTGTGTATTACAATTTAAAAAAAAATGCGAATAAAACAATATTGATATAAAAATATATAGAGGTCTTTTACATAATCTAAAGATCTTTGACATAGCCTAAAGGTTTTTTACGTAATCTAAAGTTCTTTGACATAACCTAGAGGTCTTTCACATAATCTAAAGATCATTTACAAAACCAAGAGGTCTTTTACATAATCTAAAGATCATTTACATATCCTAAACATAACCTTGACATAACCTACCAATTACATAACCTAGAGGTCTTTTACGTAATCTAAAGATCTTTGACATAACCTAAAGGTCTTTTACATAAACTAGAGGTCTTTTACATAATCTAAAGATCTTTTACATATCCTATAGATTTTTTACATAACCTAGAGGTCATTTACATAATTTAAAGATCTTTGACATAACTTAATGGTCTTTTACCATAACCTAGAGTTCTTTTACATAATATAAAGATCTTTTACATATCCTAAAGGTTTTTTACATAACCTAGAAATCTTTTACATAATCTAAAGATCTTTGACAAAACCTACAGATCTTTGACCTTGCCTTAGGCCTTTTACATAAACTAAAGATCTTTGACATAGCCTAGAAGCCATTGATATACTTTGAATACCTCCAAATTTACCCAATGAATACATTAAATTCATTTTAATCTGCGTCTTCGGTATTTAGTAAACTATAATCCGGTACTTTTTAATTACCAGAAGAAAATCGTTGTTATATAAATGGGTAAAATTCTACCCGTAGCTATTTAACGTATATTTTGTTCCCCGTAGTTTCATTTAATAGTCTCGCAAGCTCGCTCGTACCCGGCTTGTTCTCTCTTATTTTTTGGCTCCACACGTTGTGTATTTAGCCAGTGTCAAGTATTGTAGTATTTGAAGTGAAGTCAAATATTTCACAATTAAACTATGTCATAGTCAAGTCAAACAAAGCAAGGCACGATCAAGTCCACGTCATGCCCCAGTAAAGCGGTAGAGACTTTACTAGAGGTTTCAATGGAGTTTTTTGGTAACAACACGAAGAGCTACGTTTCACAACATTACTACTCTCAACTATTACTATTATATTACTACTCACCAACACTCGGAAATAAACACACTTACATACACACAAAATTTTGCATTTATAACATTAGTGTGATTTTGCTACATAAGTAAAATTATGCCGTTATGCTGTCATATCGTTGCGATTATAGGGTTATAAAAAATAACAGCGAGTTCCCCCGCAGGTGGCCCCGGCCGGCAACGGGATGCTGTCGCCGCGCCCGGTGCGACGCCGCCGCCTCGAAACTATAAAAATTATACGTACAGTAAGAACTAAGAACAGATAATAAAAGCTTAGAAATAACTCGAATCTACCATTATAATGTTGCGCTCCCGGCCGCATATATTTAGAGGTGGGCGTTATAACATACAACAGCCTATTAATAATCTTACAACACATTAAAAATATCAACCATGACTGTTATAATTAATTTATAAAAGCGCCACCTAGCTGACACAAGCAGCGGGTGTTACAATGTTGCGTCGCGCTGATACGCGGCATTCGGCAACGATCGGAGATATTCGGGATTCATCGTGTCTCGCGTGGTTCAAACAAAACAATCGTTGCGTACCTCATCCCTATTATTCGTGACACTTCATCGAATACCATCTCAGCAAGTTCAGACTAATATGATCTCTCAATGGCTAATGATAAGAACTAATTTTATATAACCTAAAAAAACGATTCTTTAATGCACAGTGAACTTCGTTCCTGTTGATAACAATATAATATAATTTATACTAGTTGTTACCCGCGACTTCGATCGCTCGGACAAAAAAAAGTATCCAATGTCCGTCTTTGTGATATACAGTAAGGCAAGGCAAGACGAGGTCGCGCGTGTCTCGCTGAGCATTCCTTGATAAAGGTCACCGAATGTGATCGAAACTATAGTCGGAATAACCGACTCAATTTAACGTGAGTATTCACGTTATATTAAAACAAAACTCCTTATCAAATTTAATCAAGATCCGTTCAGCAATAAAGAAATTTGAACGGATTTTGTAAAAATTATACCAATGCTATTATACGTAAGAATAGGACGACCATAGGAGGGGGCGGGTGAGAGTTTTTCGGGTGTTACTTTTAATTTTTTAATGCCTTCTGAATTGAACGTTACGTTGGATTTTCAAACGTCTAAATATTACATTCGGACTTATAGTTGTGTAGATTCGAGCTGTTTCTTATATCCTACCTGGCCGAGCGAATTTTATTTGCGAAATGATCTTACTTTATTATGTGTTCTTTAGTTTTTTTGCGTTTTTTTTGTATAGTTTCCGGTAGTGCTGGTTTTACCTGCGTCCTAAAACCCGTATAATTTTTTAGAAATATTAAAAAAATACTATATTTTAGACGTATTTCCCGCGACGCGACTGAGACGCAAACCATAGGTCGCCTACGCATACTACTCAATCTAGATTGTTTCCGCACATGGCGCCACCTAATTGACCCAAAGATATACCTCAGGATTCTGAAACGTTTGTTAACTTTGACAACAGATTAATTCTAACGTTGCCTTTGTCTGGCACTAAGCAAATGACAAAGACAGCAATAGACTTAATCTGTTACTTCTTTTACGCTAGATGGCGTTGATCCATTTTTGTGCATGTTTTGACGTTTAGTATAGAATGACAGTTGTAATGTAGGGAGTTCTGAATCGCGCAATCGGAGTTTTTCCCTCGAGACGAACGTATTCATTTTTATACCTCGAAGCTTTATTGGTCCTGATACGACTGCGGCTATATTCCTCTGAATTATAATATTAGATAGAATTAAAAGAAAAATAAAAAATATATAATTAAATGTCTTTAGCACACCATTTTTTGAAAAAAAAAAAAAACATTTTTTCCGTGTTTTTTTTCGCTTCCCTTCGCCAAAATAAACTTAACACAAATTTTTTGGCCTATAAAGAATGCCGTCTTGCATGTAGCCGAGGCTCACATGCCTATAAATATAATTATTAATTTACAAAAATATTAATGTACAATAAATTACCTAATTCTATAGTTGAACGGGAACAAACATTCTTACATAATTACCTACTTACACTTGATTTTTTCTGATTACTAAGATTTTAAACAAACAAACAAGACATTAGGAGAAGAATGAATATACTTAGAAGAGAAGAATTAATATGGCTGTTGCTAAAAAAGCAACATCGTTATATGTTTTTTTTTAGCAATCTTCTGCTGAGCGACGGATTTAGCTTTGCGAACGTGTTTAGTGGTCGGCTAGGAGTTTTTTTAACAGACTTAAAAAAAAAAAAAGGTTGAAAAGGCTGAAAAAAAGGCTTACTCCAGATATCCCCTTAGACAATACCCTGCGAAGCGGTTTTCTGGATTGTTTGTCCATTAATCCCCTTAGAATCAAGTTGAGAGACGGAAGGGGATTATTGGCCAAAAAAAAAACAGAAATCCCCCTAGCCATTTATTTAATTTTGGTGAAGGGTGTAATTGGACGAAGTCCAGAAATCCCCTTTACCATTGTTTTATTTCTGCGGAAGTGGATTATTGTACAAAAATCCAGAAAGCCCCTTAATCATTTATAAAAGTTAATTGAAACAATTAACATAATACAAAATTAAGATAATTTCTTCAATTAAGTTTTTTTCAGGAAAAACGCCAGAATTATTAATGAAAATTATCAGTAACTCAGCTGCATGCGAATAGAACCCTAATTGACCGAGCGAAGCGAAGGTCTCAGAGTTTACTGAGAGAAATCGGCATTTGTATGTATGTTTGCGTGTATATTTGTCCGATGATAACTTGCGAACCGTTGATCCGATCTTCATGACATTTTGTAGGCAAGTAGTTCATTTCAATACAATGTTTAAGTTGGAATATGAGCTGAATCGGTCCAGGGGTTGTGAAGATATAGGGGTCGCGAGGTCTCAGTTCGGCGCGAACTACTAGTTATATATGTGCAAGTGTAACACATGTTCGTTTCCCGTGCAGGTGATCCCGGCCGAGCTGGAGGCGGCGGCGGCCGAGTGGACGGCGCACCGCGCGCCCGACGGCCGCCCCTACTACTACCACGCCGCCCGCCAGGAGAGCGTCTGGGAGAAACCCAAACCCATGAAGGAGCTTGAAGGTACTCTTATTTCTCATACCTACCGGACACAGATCACACCAGATACCGCATTACGAGATTCGTTGTTCCTACAAGTGACGTCAGTGTGAGGCGCGGCGCGGGGCGCGGGGAGTGCGGCCGAGCGCTCTCATTGGCTGGCTCAAGGTTACGGCTACTCGCGCCTAACTATCAACCAATCAGAGCCTTCTTTAGAGGCTTCTTTCTTTAGATAATCAATTAACCTTCTTGCAGAATCTAGAGTGTGATCTGTGCTACCGGACTAGGTTTGTCTGGGTCGGAAAGGCTTAGTTACACCGTACCCTTTGAGTTTTCACTAGTGGGGCCGTTAGGAATTTCAATTCCCAACATAAATATTAAATAAATAAACATTTGTGGACGTTTTTCACACAGCGCCATCTAGCCCCAAACTAAGCAAGCTTGTACTATGGGAACCGGATAACTGATAGAATACATTTTTTTTTTTTTTGTAAATAAATAAATAGAATACATAGAAACACCCAGACAAAGAACAAACATCCATGATCATTACACAAATGTTTGTCCTGGGTGGAAATCGGACCCACAACTTACAGCTCAGAAGGCTGAAATCTACCCACTAAGCCACAAAGCTAACAAACATAGCACAAACCATAGCACTGACGATTCAGTAGTCATTGGGGATTTTCATTCCCAACAAACCACTGATGTTTCACTAGTGGGGACGTTCGGGATTTTAATTTTCCGACATGCCAGAAATCCCCACCGTCCCCACTAGTGAAATATCATTGATATATCACACACAAAGGCACGGACAACTAACGCCTATGTTAATTGTCCGTGGGTTCCATTTTATCCTCGACATAGGGAATCTTATGAGTGTGTATCTATATTTATTTTTATTTACACGGGCGAGAATCAAACCTTGGACTCCGTGCGAAGAAAACGGATTAAACAACTACTAGCCATCTGAAATTTATCATTTACAGAACTCCAAGCTAAGATTCAAGCTGAAAACGACAGAGCTGAAAAACTTGCCATCATAAAGGACAAGGAGATCAAAAAGAACCTGGACAGTAAGTTGACATTTTACCCGACTGCCCGAGAAGGAAGTCCATTTTTTTTATCAAACGGTGTAAAATGACATTACGAGTGCTGCCACTTTTTCGTAAACAGTGATGTGGTAAAAATAATATTTAGTTCATTCATTCATCAGTTCAGTGAACTATTTCGTTCATTCACATTCTGAAGCCTTACTTAAAGTCGTAATTCCTGTCTAATGTATTATTTTTTTTACTATATCTAGTAAGGGGTTTAAAAAATATTGCAATAAATTTAAATCACTGTCACCAGATTTACAAAATATACAAGATGTTTTAATAATATTTTCAGTTTCAATAATTACTGGCAGTGAATGCTTAATCAAACAATTTATTTACAGTTTATAATTACTATTGATTAATTTAATTTGATTGTTCCGTTCTTTTGAACGATTAAACTTGAACTACGATTTGAAAGTTGGCAATATTTTTTTTTTAATTTCTCCGTAATTAAAACATACAATGCATTTTTTTTTTCTCTAAAATTTGAAATCGAGAAAAAAATTAAATGCTGTTCCATACATGTTGTCGAATGTCAGATTTTTTTTCTCTATTTCAGGGTTGGTCCCATAATAAAAGTTGTTCATAATGAAGCCCTTTTCGGGCGGTCACTTGCCGATGGGCCACCCTGTACACTGGATTAAAGAATAGCGAGTGAATCCGCAGGGCGTACTAGTAAGCGCATAATAGCTGAATGGTGTATAATGGGTTTGATTTGTCTGTTTGATTAGTTATTGACGTGGAGACGCACGAGCAGGAAAAGGCGGCAGCGGAGGCCCAAGCGATCGCGGACCGGGAGCGCGCCGCCGCGGAGGAGGTTGGTGCACTTTTTATAGTTTACAGACTAGGCGTTTGATCGCAGCTCACTTGCCGATTGCAAAAAATAACTTAACGCCATCCAACGCGTAGGCCTTTTTTTTTTTTTTTACTATGTGACGAGACGAGCAAGTCGCTCAAATGATGTTAGGCGTAACGCTTGCCCATATTAGTTCAGCGCCGAAAAGAATTTGAATTTTCAATTCAAAACCAGAGAGAAAGAAGAGAAGAGAGAAAAAAAACCGCAAGAGATCGCATTGAGCGATAAGGTCGCCAGTGGTTACACTAGTTTTTTTAAGAGACAATATCGAGGTATCTATCTATCGAAACCATGCGCGGCGCAGCAGTGCGCTCGTCGCCCTGATATATTAGTTGTTACATCTCTTTTTGCCCAGCAATTTCGCTGGAAACATCGCCCTTCGATCCGAAACTCAGTGATATTTGCACACTACTGCTTGACGGTTAAATAACTGACAAAGGTGTTGTAGTGGTACTTACCCAGGTTGACTCTACAAGAGTCCTACCACTACACAAAAAAATATGTCAATTAATGTTTTCATAATTTCAGAGAGAGCAACAAGAGCGCGAGAGGCTCGAGAAGGAGAAGGCGGAACGTGAAAAGGTCGAGAGGGAGAAAGCCGAGAAGGAAAAAGCAGAGAAAGAGAAGGAAAAAGCGAAAGCGGATAAGAGTCGTCCTATATCCAGCACGCCCATATCCGGCACTCCTTGGTGAGTGGTTTTATTTGTACTAGCTGATGCCCGCGGCTTCGTCTCGCTAAAATCCTTGTCCTGACAAAGGAATCCAACAAAAAAAAAAAACATCTAAATCGGTGCAGCCGTTCTCAAGCGATGCTCCGTGATCACACTAATATTATAAATGTGAAAGTTGGTACGTAAGTGTGTTAGTATGTAAATATGTTTGTTCATGTTTAACTCTGTAACGGCTTACCGGATTTGGATGAAATTTGGTGTGGAGGTAGCTCATACCCTGGATTAACACATAGGCTATATACTTTATATCTCGGAAATATATTCAGTTTTTATAGAATAGCGGGTGAAACCGCGGGACGCAGCTAGTCACATGTGATATACTACTCGTCATCCGAGATTGCGTTCGCGTGGACATACAAAACGTATATTATTTTCGTCTTGGTGATGTAAAGTAATTCCTTATCAAATTTTATCAAGATTCGTTCACCCGTTTAGCCGTGGTAACGCGACAAACGTCCAGATAGATAGACAAAGTTACCTCCTATAGTTCGCTAGATGGCGTTGATCCTTTTTTGTGCATTTTTGACGTTTTGTATGACTGACAGTTGTAATGTGGCAGCTCTGAATCGCGCAATCGAAGTTTCTGCCTCGACGCGAACGTATTCATTTTTATACCTCGAAGTTTTATTGGTCCTGATACGACTGCGGCTATACTCCTCTGAATTATGATATTAGTTAGGAGGTGTGATTGTAAGTTGCGTGTTGTCGCAGGTGCGTGGTGTGGACGGGGGACGGACGCGTGTTCTTCTACAACCCGACGGCGCACTCGAGCGTGTGGGAGCGCCCGCCGCAGCTCATCGGGCGGCAGGACGTCGACAAGGTCGTGGGGCAGCCGCCGCAGGCGCTGCTCGACTTACAGGTAACTAGTGTGGGAGCGCCCGCCGCAGCTCATCGGGCGGCAGGACGTCGACAAGGTCGTGGGGCAGCCGCCGCAGGCGCTGCTCGACTTACAGGTAACTAGTGTGGGAGCGCCCGCCGCAGCTCATCGGGCGGCAGGACGTCGACAAGGTCGTGGGGCAGCCGCCGCAGGCGCTGCTCGACTTACAGGTAACTAGTGTGGGAGCGCCCGCCGCAGCTCATCGGGCGGCAGGACGTCGACAAGGTCGTGGGGCAGCCGCCGCAGGCGCTGCTCGACTTACAGGTAACTAGTGTGGGAGCGCCCGCCGCAGCTCATCGGGCGGCAGGACGTCGACAAGGTCGTGGGGCAGCCGCCGCAGGCGCTGCTCGACTTACAGGTAACTAGTGTGGGAGCGCCCGCCGCAGCTCATCGGGCGGCAGGACGTCGACAAGGTCGTGGGGCAGCCGCCGCAGGCGCTGCTCGACTTACAGGTAACTAGTGTGGGAGCGCCCGCCGCAGCTCATCGGGCGGCAGGACGTCGACAAGGTCGTGGGGCAGCCGCCGCAGGCGCTGCTCGACTTACAGGTAACTAGTGTGGGAGCGCCCGCCGCAGCTCATCGGGCGGCAGGACGTCGACAAGGTCGTGGGGCAGCCGCCGCAGGCGCTGCTCGACTTACAGGTAACTAGTGTGGGAGCGCCCGCCGCAGCTCATCGGGCGGCAGGACGTCGACAAGGTCGTGGGGCAGCCGCCGCAGGCGCTGCTCGACTTACAGGTAACTAGTGTGGGAGCGCCCGCCGCAGCTCATCGGGCGGCAGGACGTCGACAAGGTCGTGGGGCAGCCGCCGCAGGCGCTGCTCGACTTACAGGTAACTAGTGTGGGAGCGCCCGCCGCAGCTCATCGGGCGGCAGGACGTCGACAAGGTCGTGGGGCAGCCGCCGCAGGCGCTGCTCGACTTACAGGTAACTAGTGTGGGAGCGCCCGCCGCAGCTCATCGGGCGGCAGGACGTCGACAAGGTCGTGGGGCAGCCGCCGCAGGCGCTGCTCGACTTACAGGTAACTAGTGTGGGAGCGCCCGCCGCAGCTCATCGGGCGGCAGGACGTCGACAAGGTCGTGGGGCAGCCGCCGCAGGCGCTGCTCGACTTACAGGTAACTAGTGTGGGAGCGCCCGCCGCAGCTCATCGGGCGGCAGGACGTCGACAAGGTCGTGGGGCAGCCGCCGCAGGCGCTGCTCGACTTACAGGTAACTAGTGTGGGAGCGCCCGCCGCAGCTCATCGGGCGGCAGGACGTCGACAAGGTCGTGGGGCAGCCGCCGCAGGCGCTGCTCGACTTACAGGTAACTAGTGTGGGAGCGCCCGCCGCAGCTCATCGGGCGGCAGGACGTCGACAAGGTCGTGGGGCAGCCGCCGCAGGCGCTGCTCGACTTACAGGTAACTAGTGTGGGAGCGCCCGCCGCAGCTCATCGGGCGGCAGGACGTCGACAAGGTCGTGGGGCAGCCGCCGCAGGCGCTGCTCGACTTACAGGTAACTAGTGTGGGAGCGCCCGCCGCAGCTCATCGGGCGGCAGGACGTCGACAAGGTCGTGGGGCAGCCGCCGCAGGCGCTGCTCGACTTACAGGTAACTAGTGTGGGAGCGCCCGCCGCAGCTCATCGGGCGGCAGGACGTCGACAAGGTCGTGGGGCAGCCGCCGCAGGCGCTGCTCGACTTACAGGTAACTAGTGTGGGAGCGCCCGCCGCAGCTCATCGGGCGGCAGGACGTCGACAAGGTCGTGGGGCAGCCGCCGCAGGCGCTGCTCGACTTACAGGTAACTAGTGTGGGAGCGCCCGCCGCAGCTCATCGGGCGGCAGGACGTCGACAAGGTCGTCGGGCAGCCGCCGCAGGCGCTGCTCGACTTACAGGTAACTAGTGTGGGAGTGTTTATACTTCAAAACTGGCAAAAAATAAAATATATATACAGGGTTATAAGTCGTTAGATAAGAAAATGACTAATAAACTATTAAAGTTAACTAGGTCGGACCTTCGTCTAATGATAGGTATTATCACAGGACACTGTGAGCTAAACTATCATTTGCACAAAGTTGGAGCTACAGATAGTCCGCTATGCCGAGGGTGTCTGCAGGAAAACGAGACCGTGGAGCATGTGCTACTGCACTGCAGGGCCACAGAGGACATACGAGTAAGGTCGGGACTCCTTCGAGAATCTCAACACCAAGTCTCCAACGGCATAACATCTGACGAAACAGGAGTGGAACAGGTATGCCAGCGACCCGAGGCCGTGCTCCGTTACTTTAGGGAGCTGGGCTGGTTTGGGGCTGGCAGCGAGGTAAATGCACAAAACACCTTTAGCGGGACGTCAGTGCAGGTCTTATCGCCCCCAGTTAGAATTAGAATTAGAATTAGGGTTATAAGGAAAGGGTATGCCAGTACTCACGAGTACTATGAGCGTTTTATTATAACAAAACTTTATGTCGGAGACATCATCTTCGTCAGAGATCTTACTCGTACTTACTCCGGGTACTCGTGCGAAATGAGGAAATAAACTGTCACAGTCGTCCCTAGACGTCATCACTCCACGGCTATCGATACAGAATGACGAACACAGTCGAACGAAGACGCAGAGGTTCCGCACGAAGTGACGTCGTGCAGGTAGTTACCGGCTGATAAATATACACACAAACAGACATACATACAAATACCGATTTGTCCCAGTAAAGTGTGAGACCTTCGCTCCGCCCGGTGAATATGTTGTTGTGTGGCGCAGCGCAAGGAGCAGCCGGCGGCCGCGGCGCCCAAGCCCGCCAACGGCGAGCTGAAGCGCGCCGCCGACTCCGACTCGGACGACTCGGACTCCGAGCCCATCAAGAAGAACAAGACCGAGGACGCCGGCAGTAAGTCTTACGGTGGACCTTTATCTAAGAAATGTCTTATGCAGGGTTTGAAAAAATCCGATTTTTATATAATTATCCGATATATATCCAGGCTAAGAAAAAGATGCAAATTTTCCCTAGAAAGTGAAAATTATTAACGCTATGAGCACCCGGGGAATCCCCATTTTTGATTACCTCATTAAATATACGTTATACGATATGAAGTTAATTAAGGTTTGAATTTCAATAAAAAGCTAGCCGTAGTTAAGTTAAAGTAAAGGGTATTTCCCCAACTTTAAATGAGGTTGCCATTTTGGGAAGCAATCAAAATTAATTGTTGTTTTCGCTACGTGTTGCCAGGGTAAACATTAATATCCAAAATGTTTAGTTCAGAAGACAGGAAAAAATCAATTGATATATATCAAGTTAAAAAACAATTGATATATATCATGATATATGTCCGCTGATAATATATAAAATAAAATTGTATTGAAATGAACTACTTGCCTACAAAATTTCATGAAGATCGGATCAACGGTTCGCAAGTTATCATCGGACAAATATACATACAAACAAATGCCGATTTGTCCCAGTAAACTTTGAGACCTTCGCCGTACTGTGTTGGAGACAAGGTGACAAGCTGCCAACGTCCCGCAGGCAAGAAGCCCGTGCAGATCGACCTGGGCAAGGAGGCGGCCATCGAGGCGGAGGTGCGCGCGGCGCGCGAGCGCGGCGTCGTGCCGCACTCGCAGCGCCTGCGCTCCTTCCTCGCCATGCTGCACGAGAAGCAGGTCTCCGCCTTCTCCACCTGGGAGAAGGAGCTGCACAAGATCGTCTTCGACCCCAGATACCTCATGCTCAACTCGAAGGAGAGGAGACAGGTACCTTGGAGACTCGTTCACTCTCCGGGTGACACATTCACTCGGGACTCACGAGCTTACTCTCCGATTAACACGTTCAGTTTCTGACCATAAGCAGACTCTATAATTAACACGTTCACTCTCTGATCATAAGCAGACTCTATAATTAAAACGTTCACTCTCTGACCATAAGCAGACTTCTCTTATTAACACGTTCACTCTCTGACTCACAAGCCGACTCTGATTATGACGTTCACACTCTGACCATAAGCACACTCTTATTTACATGTTCACTCTCTGACCATAAGCAGACTCTCTTATTACCACGTTCACTCTCTGACTCGCATTACTTCGTCTTTTGTCCGGTGTATCACAGCGTAAATGACGCTAGCTGTGTTTCTTTTTTTTTATATTATTTAATTTCAATGTCACTTACAAAACCTACGTAATAATGTTTTATTTGTAGGTGTTCGACCAGTACGTGCGAGAGAGAGCGGAGGAGGAGAGGAAAGAGAAGAAGAATCGTCTCCTGCTGAAGAAACAGGCCTTCAGGACCTTGCTAGAGGAGGCCAAGCTGCATTCCAAGTTAGTTTAAATCTACTATTTTTTTTCCACCAATTTTAGTCCAGGATAAAGGTTACTTCTGTACCAAAATTTAATCCAAATCCGTTCAGAGTGAGTTAAGTTTAAACCAAAGAATATCTACACGAGAAGAATAACAATCTCATACAAAAAACAAACCCCGAAAAATCTGTTTAAAACTAGATGGCGTATTTAGTCAGGTAATGTCCAAACCGCTGTAAAAGCAGATGAACATAATATGTTTAATATAGAAACGTAGTATTAGTATATGTCCGCTATTTAAGGTTTAGTTCAAATTAGATTGCAATATACGACGTGAAAATATGTTTCCAAAAATAATGTTTACAACGCCATCTCTTGAGAACCTAGCGAGTATTGCAAATAATTGACCGAGCGAAGCGAAGGTCTCAGAGTTTACTGGGACAAATCGGCATTTGTATGTATGTTTGTGTGTTTATTTGTCCGATGATAACTTGCGAACCGTTGATCCGATCTTCATGAAATTTTGTAAGCAAGTAGTTCATTTCAATACAATTTTTAAGTTCGAATATGAGCTGAATCGGTCCAGGGGCTGTGGAGATATAGGGGTCGCGAGGTCTCAGTTCGCTGCGAACTACCAGTATATAAAATTTAGGATATTATTAATAGAAAAATATTCATAACAAGTAGCGTTTTTTCTCCGTACCATTACGAATGAGCTAGCTCGGGTTTCTATTTCAAGTCGAGAAGAAATTGTTCATGAGGCTGGCACGCGCACCGCGACAAAATCTTTTTGTTATGCAAGAACAGGACACGGCTACGGTTATGGCTTTTGTCTCATTTTTCACGACAAAGAGTAGAGAAGATTTTATCGCGGTGCGGGTGCTAGCCCTGCTGGTCGCAGTTTACAGCACTAGCGACATCTTACGTCCTTATCAGTACTACAATGAAGTTTTGCATCTTTCTAAGAACATTAGCACTGTTTGTGTTATTTCTCTATGGTGTGAACAAACACACATTAAGTTTCGCATTTATAATACTAGTAGCTCGCGCCGAACTGAGACCTCGCGACCCCTATATGTTCACAACCCCTGGACCGATTCAGCTCATGTTCGAACTTAAAAATTGTATTGAAATGAACTACTTGCCTACAAAATGTCATGAAGATCGGATCAACGGTTCGCAAGTTATCATCGGACAAATATACACTCAAACATACATACAAATGCCGAGTTGTCCCAGTAAACTCTGAGACCTTCGCTTCGCTCGGTCAAATAACGGATTTTATAAAAGCTTGTCTGGTAAAATATATTTTTCCACAAAAAGTTTTAAAATACAATTGTTTTATGAATACAACTTATCGTCAGGTCTTCGTTCACGGAGTTCGCATCGAAGCACGGCCGCGAGGAACGATTCAAAGCGATAGAGAAGGCGCGAGAGAGAGAGCTATACTTCAACGAGTACATCGTCGAAGTGAGAAAGAAAGAGAAGGAAGACAAGGAGAAAAAGAGAGACCAGGTGAGTGGGACGCGTGTGCGAACGGGACAGATGATAATCTCTAATCAGTTTTATAATCTGAATGAAATGGAGATCAAAATTGAATATTATGAAAATAATGTCTTTTTATACATACAAGCTAAAAAATACTACATAAGCCTACTACACAAAGCAATTGAATACCATACCATTGAAGGTGTAAAAATAATCTAAATGCTCGTCCACTACCAGTCGGCAGCGTGCTCAAAATGCTTATGCGTTGCGTCAAATTAACGAATTTATTTTAGTCGCGTCGTAAATAATTGAAGTCCTCGAAGTTTTGCTGTGGTAGGACTCTGCAGAGTCCGCGTAGGGAAGTGTAGCACCTTTGCCAACTACTCGACCGGTAAGCAGTAGTGTGCACACATTACTCTATTCCGGATGGAATCTGATCGTCGGAATAGGATAAATTTCGGAGAGTGCGTTGGAATTTCACAACTTTTTCTTGATACCCATCTCTCCTTTCTATTATCGGCGCCACCCTAACGTGGTGGACATTTGCCACGTACGCACAAAGTGCCACCTGTACGTGCTAGACTCTCCGCATGTACGCATAAAATGACACCTCCCTCTACGTGGTGGACATTTCCCACGTACGTGCAAAGTGCCACCTGTACGCGGTGGACTTTCCGCACGTAGTCATAAAATGCCACCTCCCTCTACGTGGTGGACATTTCCCACGTACGTACAAAGTGCCACCTGTACGCGGTGGACTTTCCGCACGTAGTCATAAAATGCCACCTCCCTCTACGTGGTGGACATTCCCCACATATTCACAAAGTGGCACTCGTACATGGACGTGGACATGGACTACAATATGGGTGTTAGAGTAAACAGGCACCTTCTGGATAAGCGTGCTCCACCCTAGACCACATTACTGCTAACTATCACGTAAGCTGTGGTCAAACGCAAACCTATTCTGAATTTGTGTCCTTTGCTCAGCAGTGAACGTCTTCTGGCTGATGATGATATCCCTTTTTTTTTATAATATCACTAGCTGTTACCCGCGACTTCCTTCACGTGGACCTACAAAAAAAAAGTAGCATATATCCGTCTCCGATCCTTAAGCTATTTATATGCAAAAATCCAGGTCGATCCTTTCAGCCTTTTGGCCGCGATAACGCGACAAACACCCAAACAGAGACAGAGCTACTTTCGCAGATTTTTGATGCGTAAAATAAAAAAAAACGTTATTTATTTTTATCACAAGGCTCGTAAATGCAAATTTTTTTAAAGTAACGCAGCGAAATTGGGTTCAAGTCCCGTGTACTATTTTTACCCGACCGCCAAAGAAGGTAATTGTTTTGGGGTGTATGTTTGTGTGTTCCTGTAGCCTAAATGGCTTCACCGATTTTGTCGAGTGAAGTGTCGTTGGAGTCCTCTATACGTCAGGAGTGACGTAGGCTACATTTTGCAGAGGTTTTTTTTTTTTTGTAAAAATTATGTTACCCGTAAGACAGTGGCTCTCAAATTTAATTCGTAGCCCCTAATGTTTTATCTTTCAGGTTCAATTTTATGACAGCCAAACCTTAAAAAGTGACAGGTTCGATTCCTGTCAATATTTTATTTTTAAAGCGTATCAAGCTTTTGGGTTCGAGTCCCAAATTAGTTATTGATTTATGTGTGTGTCTCCTTTTATGTTTGGCTGTTCGCCGGTGCTGTAATATGTATTTATAAATTTTTACACAACGAATACTGTCAATGATAAATATTGAAGGCAATATGCGATGGAGTTTATTTAAATATGTTTTCGTCAATATTATTGTGATTTTAGTATGAATGCTGAATTGTTATTTTACATACATCAGATTTGTTTGTTATTGACGAAAATATGCTGTGGCAATTTGAAAATTTCTTTTGAAAATAGGCATTGATCCTGTTTGAAAACTTTGCGGGTATGTTTCATGATATGTCCCAAATATCATCCAGATCACTCGTTATTTAAAAATATCGAAATAACTTTTTGCTTCTGAAAGTGTGTTTTTGTAAGTACTTTATGTAATATTGCTACTTATTATTTTATAAAACTTACCAATACATTTGGTAAAATTAATAGTTGTACTATATAAAAAGGTTAAAACCCACCGGGATCCGTTTGACGGAAATGTATTTGGGCAGTTCACGAACACACGCTCGCTCAGTAACCCGGACTTAACCCCCATAATACGTTAATCCGCACATTTAGCAACTCCGGCCGCTGGTGGCGACCTCTTGCGGCGGAGCGGCGGCGCTGTGGTCGGCGCCGGGTCGAATCGCGACTGTGGTCATTTGACGATATTACCCTTTACTGTGACTCATCATTGACACCGGGTAGGGCTCACTTTCATATTTTGTACACTCGTGTCTCTTGTAGAACGGGATGCTTCAAGGCATTGTTTTCCGAAGGTTTCAAGAGTTTGTGTTACGGGGGGCCTCACGTCTCCAAAGTTTGACATTCACTAGATTGCTGATCCGAATGCATTTATTGCAGAATTATAATTCTAAAATCTATATTAAATTTAACATTTTTAAATCTGTGATGTTTGAAAAAATAAATTTCTTGCAATGAAATATGATTCAGTAAGTACATGATTGAAGTCGAAAAGATTCAAAAAAATATTGGTGATAAAAATGTAAGTTATTCGCTTCATTCCTTTATTTCAGAAAGGAATAGAGTACGATAAAGGATTACCAATACGCTGTAAAATAAATTGACATCGTCAAATGGTCACTGCGCGCCGTCACAAAAATATATAAGGTTAGATATACTTTAAGCAGATCGAAGTTTACAATAACACGAACATGGTCAAGTCTTAACAATAAATCGATATGGCCAGAGAAGTACAAATTATTACGGGTTTTTTTTTCAATGATGTTTAGAGCAAATTTTTCGATCGAAACGCCGAGTCGCTACAAACTGACCGTAATATAGATTTATCATTTACACGAATATTTCTGAAAAATGCCTGCACGGTCTCAGTGCTTTAAAGAAAGATTCATCTAAACTTTCTTGGTATTCGTATTTCTATTTAATCGACTACTAATTAATTATGATGTAAATAAAATAAATATAGCTTGAAAGTTTTTTTTTTTGTATAATTGGCACTCGCATACATTGCTCTGAACAACATTGGATTTTTTTGTAAGTTCTAATGTAGAAATATATATTTAAAAAAACAAAACTTTTTAATATACAGAGTCTTTTGCCCAGCGGTGAGAACGTTACCCTTAATTAAAGATATCGAACGTTTTATTAAATCTTGCTTTAATAAAAGTTTATAATGCATGCCTCTAAATACCGGCAATGTCATGCCAGCTTCAAAAAGCTACTGTAAAGTAGATATTGGTGATGGGTTGCCAGGATAGAGGCGAATACCGAACAGAAATATGTAAATAGATGAAACGAAACCAAGTGACCCGAGTAGGCTGACTAATTATTTTATTTTCAGCTATATTTATATTACAATTCACAAAGAAATCTCGAAAATAATTCGAAAACCCCGGAATTGTTATTAAAAGTATGTAATAAAGTGTTCTAAAACGTTTCACGGTGTAGCCATATGTAAAAATTTCTTTGTGAATTTTATTTAATAAGATATATAAATAATAATCCGTTTAGGATTTCAGTATAGTAAACAGAACCCTTATAAGGGTTTCTTACACTTAGTCCCTTCAGGACACAACCCGGTTCTTGACACAAAGTTGTAAAACAAGCGAAATGTAAATTCATCAAAGTTATTGGATATAGTACGGAATAGAAGCAATTTCACGGATGAATATTATTCGATTACGTTATCTATTCGGTTTGAAATGACAAACTTGAAAGGCTCGTACCATATTTTCCCCGCAATACTAAAAAACTTCAAGGAGTCAATTTCTTGAACTTAATCTTGTTAGATCCATTTTTGTATTTCTTTATAAAATGTAACCAACCGCAAGGCTATGATTGTCTTGTACAGGGCTATAAGGAAAGGGTATACTAAGCCGAAAGGGGCTTATAGTACTCAAGATTGTGAACAACTTTTACTATGGGACCAATAAGGAAACTAACCCAGAAACAGAAAAAAAAAATCTGGTGTTCCATACATTTTGTCGAAGTGTCATTGACATTTTTCTATAGAACAGCTGCTTTGTTCTTCTCGATTTCATGGTTGGGCCCATAGTAAAAGTTGTTGATAACGTTGAGTACTATGAGCACTTTTCGGCTTAGCCATACCCTTTCCTTATAACCTATATTTTGTCATCCATCAGGTGGGGCCGGAATTTCTATAGCTTTTTATTAAATGGGCCTCTTGACAAGTAGATTTTAAATTTTTAACCGATATTTCATACTAGAACAATTTTTATTGGTGGTAACAAACGTTAAATATCAATAAACAGTAATCATCGCTTGGTTCCATATATATAAACCAGATTGATAAGCATTGTTACACACACTAGGAATAAACCTGTGTTATGGAATAAAGGATGCAGTGCAATGGGTTCGATTCCCATATAAATGTATAATGTTTGTATGTTTGAAATTATCAACGTATGAGCTGTTGTCACTTCTAACCGAATAAAAATGTGGCCATATTTATTTTGCCGATATTCTTCATCGCCTATCTATCCATCAGCGACGATGAAAAATAGCAAAGTATAATAAATGTATACAATAACAATGTAGAAGAAATAATAATTAATAAATTTCGTCCGTAATATTGGTTCTGTTGCAGAAAAATACATTAAAAAAAAATACTATAATCAAATTTAGAGTCACTTAGGGAAATGTGTGGTCAGCAAATATGGAGGTGTGACTCAAATTAGGACACCCGGTTTTTTCGCCAATAAAATCGTTTTTTTTTTTTAGGATTAACTAAAAAAACATACTTCAAAATTAGCACAACAATGATTTTGGTAGTGGTAGGGCTCTTCTGCAGAGCCCGCCTGGGGAATACCACACATTTGCCAGTAATTCAAACGCCAAGCAGTGGTGTGCAAGCATTACTGTGTTCCGGATTGAAGGGCAATGTTTCCAGCGTAATTACTGGGAATACAGAGATTTAACATCTAATATCACAGGGTGACGAGCGCAGTGCATTGCTGCGCATGGTTATGAAATGTTGAGATTCGAAATTCTGGATGGCACAGCAAGCGTGAAGCTTAACATCAGGTGAGCGACTTGCTCGTCTCGTCACAAAATTCTATACAAAATAAAATACTATGAAACTTGACTGTACCAAGTTATTTTTGTTTGTATGTATGAAAAGGAGGTAAAAAAACTGGTTGAAAGTTTTTAGACCGTCAAGGACTCGAATATCGCCTGACGAACTAAATATAGTTTATTTTTTATGCTAAGAACACGTAAATTTGACTTTTAATGATACGTTCTATACGTCTTCAAATTCGCTGACCACGCATACACTAATCAACAAATTTTATTTTTCAGGAACTAATGTAATTTTCTCTCCTCAGCTGTTAACGATATTTCTTCTTTTCAGTGATTAATAAGTGTTTTCTTTCAGGGGGCGCTCGCACTATCTGTGCTGAATATGCTTAGGATAGGATACGTTTTGGACGGGGGCGGGCGGTGGAGGTTTTGCAATATTGCCTATTTTTTTTATTTAAAATAGGTTAAATGTTTTTCAAAAAAAAGCGGCGAAAAGGTATTTTACCTCTATTCTATTTCTAAGAAAAAAAATGTTGTATTTTTAATCGTACCCTAATCTCATATTTCTTATTAAATATATTTTTTTTTTATCACAAATAAGGGGCTTCGCGATTTGTGTCTTAAGTGGTGGTGGAAAAAGTTTGAGAATATGTGGAAAAATAAATGGACTATTTCCTACCAATAATGTGCAATAAAAGCTATATCATACAAAAAAAAATATCTTATATATTACTATTTAATTATTTTATCGATAGAGTACAGTCCCACCCACTCTACTCCAAAACAAAAGGCCGCTTTATAAATTGAGTTTATAAGACAAAAAACCTCCACTACCCTGCTGTTCTAACACTACCCACTCCACCCTGCCAGTACTACCCGGTTGACTCTACGCTCTCATTCTAGGCGAAACTGGATTACTTTGCGCTGCTCAAAGAAAAAGGCGTGGACAGACACGCGAGGTTCAGCGAATTCAAGAAGAAAATAGACACGGAGCCGCGGTACAAGGCGGTGGAGGGCGGGGCCGCCAGGGAGGACTACTTCCGGGAGTACTGCAAGCAGCTCAAGGACGACAGGAGGAAGGACAAAGATGGAAAGGGTACGTTATTTGACCGAGGGAGCGAAGCGATCGAGGTTTTTTTTCTTCTATGTTACTCGGTGACGAGACGAGCAAGTCCCTCACCTGATGTTAAGCGGCACGC
Source organism: Apocheima hispidaria (assembly GCA_947579745.1). Lineage (NCBI taxonomy): Eukaryota > Metazoa > Arthropoda > Insecta > Lepidoptera > Geometridae > Apocheima > Apocheima hispidaria. The sequence goes on along the minus strand of OX388172.1, from coordinate 6,563,775 downwards.
TTGCCCATGACAGTTCAGTGCCACCCAGAATTTGGAACTTCAGCAGTTCAAAACTATGCGCGGCAATGCACAGCGCTCGTCACCCTGAGATGTTAGATGTTAAATCTCTGTATGCCCAGTGATTACGCTGGAAACATTGCCCTTCAATCCGGAACACAGTAATGCTTGCACACTACTGTTGTAACTTGCAAAATTAGCTTATAAATTGTTGTTATTAGCTTATTGTTTTTGCTCTGTTTTAACTAACAAAATTAGCTTTCATCTGTCCGTATGTCGGTACTCGCGTACAGGTTGTATTTTTCAACCAATCTTGACGAAACTTGGTATACAGGTTCTAGAGTTTCGTCGTATTTTATTGGTGGGTATTTATCTCAAAAAAAAGGGGGGGAATTTGCTGCGCTGGTTTATAACGGCCGATTTTGATAATGTCCGTAGGTTGGTACTCGCGTACAGGTCGTATTTTTCAATCAATCTTTAATAAAAATTTTCAATCGGGGAATCGTTCTAGTTTGATATAACAGAGTTAGATTTAAAAAAAAACGTGTACTTTTTTACACACAGCACTACCTAGCCCCAAACTAAGCAAGCTTGTACTCTGGGAACCAGATAACTGATGAAATATTTTTTTTTTGTAATTACATACATAGAATACATAGATACAAGACAGAACAAACACCCATGTTCATCACACAAATGTTTGTCCGGGGTGGGAGTCGTACCCACAACCTACAGCTCAAAAAATGGAAATCCTCTCCCTGAGCCACGAGGCTATTCATAACGTTAGTTTTTTTTTTTACAAAAGCTGTTACAGTGACAGATTTTTATCTGATACAGTACCGTTCCATTATTTCATTCGTTTGTAAAATTTATCACAATATACGTTCCGCTTCATTCCAGAGCGAGACCGCAGCAGTAAGAAGGAGAAGAAAGAAAAGGACAGAGACAAGGAGAAGGACAAGGACGGCAAGAAGGAGAAAAAGAAGGAAAAGGGAGAGGTAAGTCTATAACTTTAGTCAGAGTAAAAATATATAATTTTTATTCAACCTGCTAGTCGAAGCGTCTAATAGCATGATGGCCTAAATGACCTGACTCGCATAAATATGGACGGAGTGACTCACGAGTGCAAGCGACCTCTAGTGAGGGACTGAGTGTAGTTTAGCAAAGTGATCACAATTAAATGGGATATAGCTATGTAATGCAGTATTATATCTAGCTCAAGGGATGACGTACAGAAATCGACTGACGAGTATAATATTGTAATTAAATAAATCGTTTATTCTATTTACTAACAGTTGTTGTAAGTTAAATATAAAATATAGTTGTAAGGCGACATTATTTGCTCTTGCGATTTGGAAAGTGAATCTGCTTCGGACACGGTTTTTTAATTAATGCGTCTAAGAGAAGATCGTTTCTAGTAAATGTGTAATCGCAGTTTAATCTAGCGTCAAGCCAAAATATTGAAATTAAAAAAAGTTCCGTAAAATGATAGCCTGTTTAGGGCCGCCTATTGGTGGTCCATTTAATATACCTACACGGACGGGATTTTGACATTGTATAGTTTGAAAAGAAACGGTGAGTAATGTTGACGCAGTTGTAATGTTTTTGCGCGTACAGTAAACACTTCATTTACGCGGCGAACGCGCAAACGTTTCCACAACAATGACAAGAAAATTATCTATTGTTACACCTTTTGGATTCGACAGTGAACGGTCACATATTTCCACTGTCACGTTTTGACAATGTGCCGTCACCAAATTTCCTTAATGATCCTCGACAGTGACCTGTCACAAATTTTCATAATGATCCTCGAAAGTGACCTGTCGTAAATTTCCATTGTGAACCGTCACATTTGACAGTGACCTGTAACAAATTTCTGTAGTGAACCGTCACGTTTGACAGTGACCTGTCACATATTTTCATAATGATCCTCGACAGTGACCTGTCACAAATTTCCATTGTGAACCGTCACATTTGACAGTGACCTGTAATAAATTTCCATAATGTTCCTCGAAAGTGACCTTGCACAAATTTCCATTGTGAACCGTCACATTCGACAGTGACCTGTCACAAATTTCCATAATGATCCTCGACAGTGACCTTGCACATATTTCCATTGAAAATCGTCACATTTGACAGTGACCTGTAATAAATTTCCATATTGTTCCTCGACAGTGACCTGTCACAAATTTTCATAATGATCCTCGAAAGTGACCTGTCACAAATTTCCATTGTGAACCGTCACACTTGACAGTGACCTGTAATAAATTTCCATAATGTACCTCGACAGTGACCTGGCACAAATTTCCATTGGGAACCGTCACATTCGACAGTGACCTGTCACAAGTTTCCATAATGATCCTAGACAGTGAAGTGTCAGTGAACTGTCACACATTTTCACAGTAAACCGTCTCATTCGATCGTGAACCGTTACACGTTTCGACAATGAACCGCCACATTTGACGGTGAATTATCACAAATTTCCATAGTGAACCATTTTTTGGACAGTGAACGTGCTTCGTTGTGACGGCGAACGAAGACCAGGCAAGTATTCAATTCACAATACGAAGGAGCCGGCTACTCGTCAAATATGACACAGCATACAGAAAACGCTAAGTGTTACCATATCAAACAAACAAATAGTAATAAGACACGTCCCGTGGTGTTGCCATAAAATGCCGATTGTCATTATCTGCGGGTGGCCGCTCGCTACCTATGCTTTTGCCTGCAGTCGGGTAATAGATGAAATAATGGTGTTTTTACAGTGTTTTTTTGTATGGGGACGCGGCGGATGAACGGAGAGCTGCGGAGGAAATGTGACTGCAGACTGTTAGGCCAGAGGGCTAGTGTTAGGCCGTAAAGTTGAACTTAGCTATTGTTAGGCCTTAATACTAGTGTTTATTTTGAAATATCGCGCTTGAAACAACACCAACAGTACTCATAGACAAAACAATGTATTTTTACAGTAGGTGGTGTTATAGGAATAAGTCCTGCGCGTTTGACCATTAAAAAAAAAATAAAAAAAATTGTTTCGTGTCGTTTTTAAGTAGAAACACTTTGTAAATTCAAACTAAGTTTAGTTTATGTTCGTTTAGGCTCGGTACAGACGAGCGAATCCTACATCGGACACGGTGGCAAGCCCGCAGATATGACAGACGGCCTTAGGGACAGGCCCCGTTATTCGGACGCTCTGCAATGAACTCTGTTTATTGGCAGTGAAACACAGTGAACCGTCGCGTAAACAAAACGGACGTTTGCAATCGGAATAGTTTGGCATTCCAATTTTAAACGGATGTAAATTTTACGTGACGTTTCACCGCGTGACGTTTCACTGCCAATGAACCGTCACGTAAAAAGTATATTTATAGAGATATATCTACATTTAATTATAATGTTTATTAACGAAATTTAAAGGTGGATTTAGTAAACTAAGGCCGTGTTCACGTGTGACAGTGTCCGATGCAGGTTCGCTTTGATTTTACTGGTCTATGTCTAACTCACATTTCCTCCATGTTTACTGGTGTGTCCTTGGCTTTATTTCGATTATTTCGTGATAGACAGAGACGGCTATAAGAGGCAGCGGGCGAGCAGTATTTTGTCGGGAATTTCAACAAATTTTAAATAATATATAATATATAATAATAATAATATAATTTAAATAATAAAAAAGTTAACGTAAAGCGTTTCCGGTACTGATTTAAAGTCTAGTCGAGTGCATAGTTGTTTTGCTCTCGCATTTGCGCATTATTGAGAACGTAAAATCACTAAGTGTGAACTATCAACATGTATAATTATGTTGTGTCCGTTTACGACAAGAACACAAATATTCTAAAGTTTTTTAATAGCTTTTAATCGAAGTCTTCAGTCAAATCAAAATATCTATTAAAAAAAAAGTGTTTTTTTTTTTAAATGATATACAGATAGGCAGCATACAGTTTTTGGATATTCACTCTAACTACAAATTAAAGTGCGACCGAGTAGTTATTTTTTTTGGTCAAGTGTGAGTTCATAAAAATGAATTGTTTTGATATTTTTTTTTTTATTGCCTTTTGACTCATTTTCATGTAAGGATCGTTTCGTAGTATTTGAGAGAAAAAAAACGGAGCAGCAGAAGTTAGTCCCACTTAATAAAATACTAACTATAACTACTTCTACTGATTTGATTTTCTCTTCTGATACAATGAAATGATTCTTACGTGAAACTGAGTCAAACAGCATTAAAAAAAAGATCATTATAAGTCATCTATACGGGGAACTCACGCTTGACCAAAAAAATTATATGCCGAAATACAAAAAGTTTTTACAAAAAAATACCTGATGAGACAGTTTCCTTGTATCTCCTACTCATAAAGATCCAGTTGAAAAAATCAGCCTGCATTAATAATATGTAAAAATAGCAAAGTTAATATACATAAACATAAAACTTCCCGACATCAAAATACCAAATTTTCACAGATCTTATTTCATAAAATTTAAAATCTTAACGACTACATCCATATATATTTTAGAAAACTGCAAATTTGTGAAAAAACATCCTCAATTCTTTACAAAATTATCAGACAAGCGAGATTACCGAATAAGGTCTAATTATAAAAACAAATTAATAGTACCACCGTCTAAACTAGAAATGCATAGCTCCGGACCAAACCCAATGGCTGCTAAAATATACAACAAACTACCAGTACAGATAAAAGAGATAGAAGAGTTCAAATTTACTAAAGCCCTAAAAAGTGTATTACTCGCGAAATCCTACTATACCCTGGACGAATTTTTGAGAGACAAGATAATTATGGAATAGATTGACCCGCTCCGCACGATATTGCCATACCCAATCAGGGTCATTATGATTTACCTATTTAAAATATGCTAGTTAAGATCTGCATGTAATCCACATAATGTTTGCAATAAATGAATTGAGTATTGAGTACATATCGCCCGCTGCCAGGAAACTTGTCTGTCCATGAGATAGTAAAGCCCAGCATACGCCTCACGCCTCCGTTTGTCCACGCAGGCCCAAACAATGGAGGAGCGCAAACAGCCCACTCCCCCGCCCGACCAGTGGGCCGAAATCCTCGGCATACCGGCCGAGGAGCGCGCCAGGGCCAGGAAGAAACTAGAAGAACAGGAAGCCTCGACGTCCGAAGCGAAATCCTCGGAAGAAGACGCCCCCTCCCCCAAACAGCTACGCTCTTCGAAAAAAGAACAACAGGAGAAATCTGAAAAATCTCCCATAAAATCACCGCCCAAGAAGCGAAAAATCGAGGAGCCACCCCAGGAGCCAGAGAAGAAACAGAAGAAAAAGGCGGAGAAGAAGCCCAAGGCGTCGGAAAAGACTGAGAAGAAGAAGAGGAAGAAGAACGAGAAGGATTAGTGTTTGTTGTACGTCTTCGCGAAGAAGTGACGGGTGGTCCCCGAACAGTGACAATGTGACGGTTATTAATGTTTTTTTTTTAAATTCTGGTTTGAGTTTTGCGGGTAGATTGATATTTCGAACTAGACAGGGATGAATGGTGGGTAGAACGAATTTCGTACGGTTACTGCTCGACTTTATACAGTGTAATAATTGTTAAAAGTGCATACCTGAAAACGGTTTGAAAAGCTGTTTTTTTGTTCTCCGCCATTGGTGTTGATTCTGTTGTACAACTCTCCAAACTAAACTTAAATGACAGCACTAAAACTATCTAGGATTCTTTTCATTTGAATGTGTTAGAAAAAGGCGGCACGATTTTAGAGCTGTCAAATTCAGTTTAGTGTTTTTTTTTTTTCGAACGAAAAATGCGCAAAAGGCTGCACATACAAGACGATGAAAAATGGAACCGTTGCCGGAGGTACGACCAACAGACTGTCACATCTTTTACCAACAAAAAAACTGGTTGTTATAAAAATACCACCTACTGTTATCTGTCGTTTTGTGTAATAATCGAGTCGGCATATCACACCAGAACCGTGTCCTGGTCGTCACAAAACAAAATAATTTAATAATCTACAGTTTCACCGGTCTACCTCCGGCAACCGTTACAACTGCCGGCTCCGGCTGAAGCACTCCCTATTTATTACTATGGACTGGATAATAATCCAATATCTGACAAAGGGAATAGAATATTTGTGGCATATCCACCAGCCGCCATTTTTTAAAAGTTTCCGCGCACTATAATATTGGTATATATGGGTAGAAGACACTTAAACAAACAAAAGATGTTCCATGTCATAGTGTCCTAAAGTCAAGTTCCCGAGATATTTAAAGGTGAAAATCGCTATATGAGAACAGTGAAGTCTACCTCCAAATATTTCGGGAACGTGGCACTTTAGGACACCATGTTACAGAAAATACTTCGTTCGTTTAAGTGCTCTCTACCCATATATGCTACATTTATGATGCGCCGAAACTTCGAAAACAATAAAATAATGCGCTGGGTGGATATGCCAGCTTCCATACAGAAATGTTCGAACCCCTTACTTGGCCGATTTTTCTATTTCGTAGATTTTATTTATGTTTCTTAAAGTGCTTTCTGAGGTCTTTCGAGTTTGCGCTTTATCAAAACTCACATTGTATTGAAACAATTTCTTATAAATATTTTTTTTTGAATCGGCCTCAAATTTAATGCCGCCAAAAATAGCTTTCATGATGATAAGTTATGAATCTTCAAAAGATCATAAAATTATGAACAGTCGGAAATGGGTGTCCATAATGTGCAACCCAATAATGTACGACACGATAAAGCACAGCCTGATATTCCATGTACAGGTACACCGATTATCAGGATGTGGATTATCGGGTCGTACATTATTGTCTCCCGTCGGGATAACAAATTTATTGTATTCCCTTTATTAAAATAAAATGAACCAAAGTTCGAAGAAGTCGAGCAGCGATTATGAAATCGGATCTTATCCAAAAAAAAGTACTGCTCAGCGTTTTAGTTAAAAGTTTTTAGTCAAAACTATTACGTAATGGTGGAGACAAATATCGAGTTTTAGATCAACAATTTTTTTTATGTATGATATTTTTAGAGTCGTACTAATTAATTATAATTTCAAGTCTGGAGCTCTACAAATTTCTTTCGATTCCCATGTTTTAGAATTAAAATTGTTTATTATTACGAGTATTAGAAAAATTCTTATAATTAAAGATTGTATACTAAGCAATCTTTTCAATTTAGACCTTGGCGTTTGTCATCTCAAAAACATACGTAAAATTCTGAGCAGTATTCAAGTATATTTTTAATTTCTTTATTGTAGGGTCCAGGGGCGGATCTGAGTAAAGATTTTGGGGGTATCGCCCTCCATTCGAGACCGGAGACGTGAAATCCGCCCCTGTCAGAGTTTAAAATATAAACTCTTACCAACAAAGATCTGCTCATTTTTCAAACTACCCGTAGTTTTAGACAAAATTACATTGCGCAGACGTCACACAACTTAATAAATAGTTTAATGTATCTTGTGTATGTTTCGTGTGTGTTATGTTTTGTGTGTGGCGGTGAGGTGTTATAATAAAATTATTGCAAAGGGAAAACTCCTTGGTCTTTATAGAGGGAGAGAAAATTAACACTATTTAGACTTAACGCGTCTCCTATGAAATAGGGTTTTTTTTTTGTCATTGCGCCAAAATCGTTTCATACTTAATGCTTTTTTTTCTTCTATTTTTTTTGGCTCCACACTGTTAGCCAGTGTTAAGTTTCATACAATTTCCTTGGACCAAAGTAAAATGTATGGACGGGCCCTAACCTCACGACTTACTTAAAAATAACAAGTGAAAACAATCGAACTTCAGTATGCAATTAAAAGTTTATGTACATTTGTAACAAAAAAGAGATAGCGAATATAGTATCTACGAGAGAAAACGGGACTCTCGCACTTTTCACAGATCGAGAGCGACTGAAGCGAGGTTAGCGCCGGCGCTCACTTCAAAATTCTCTTACTTGGGCCCTCCATTAATTTTTTTTAGATACTGGCATGCAATTGGAGGGAATATTAAATGTGGCAGTGCGTTGAAAGTTTTCGCCCGGCGTGATGTCTGTGGAGTGGGCAGTCGAACGACCGAGTAGCCACACGCCTCGCTCGGCTATCTTGGCGCTAAGCAAGCCACATGCCAGTAAGTTTTCGGCTTAAAGTCCATAAAAATAAAGTCTACAATAAAACTTACCGATCGTGCATATTTTTGGTTAGCTCTCGCGGTTTTGTGCCACTCTATTTTCGACTCTTATTTCAACGTTTGAAAATTCTCTTTGGTCTCAAATCTGTCTGTTGATAGATTTAAAAAAAAAAGTTAGAATTTTAATAAATTGATTCAATAAAAAAAGGTTGTGATATTTTTCGTAGTTATAAACTGTAAACATCGCTCCTTTCATTTTAAAGTAACTAACAGTAAATTTTCGGTGTTTTTTCATTGTAATATGTGGAATAACGATGGCATTAATGTAACAGAGCAGTCTTTTAGTTTGTTGTATTCTGATTGTAGAAATACACATCATGACACGGCCTGCTACATCAGGAAATGACTAGCCATATTAGACCTGTGTCGGTCGGTCGTTTCTCGCGACCCGGTTCGATCGTGACCGATAACCCAAATGATTCGGTCGATCAATCTATCTGGTGACCGATAACCCAAGTGAATCACTACAACTCATCGATCAAAGACCGACTGAATACCGTGCGGTTCGCGGTTCGCGATCATTAATTTTCACACTTTTCGACATGCGAAAAAACGCAAATATAGCGTTGAATTTTGCATTTTGCGAAAATTTAACGCTATGTTTGCGTTTTTTCGTTAACAATTCGTGTTCAAAGTCGAATTTTTACGTCATAGCGACCGAATTCGGTCCCAAAGTGCTGTAGCGAAAAGTCGAGACTAGCGCCCCTGATTGGATCGCCGTTTGGAAATCAAATGGTAATATGTTAATATCGGGCAGTAGTTTTTTTTTTCTTTTAAATTTACCTCTTTTATGTACAGTTTTTATTTTAGATAACATTAAATAATACAAAAATTGAAATAAAACGTAAGTAAAAATAAATCATATCTGAGTCTGTTTCGGATAACCATTTTGTTTAATTATTGAATATTAATATGACAGCTTGGCTCTACAAATATACTGCAAAGTAAAACCTGCTATTAATTACTACCGGGTCAAACGCTAACTTGGCTGGGCTATGGGTCAAAATTGATCGAGTGTTTTGGAGACCGGTGACCGACTCGGGTCACGAACGAGTCGCGAGCCGGTCGTTCTTGACCGACACAGGTCTAGGCCATATCACAAAATGGATAATTACGCCAAATTCACCGGCCGGCACACACAAAGTTGCTAAATAAGAAAACTGATATACAGAGTCGCATAATCAAACATTGGACATTGTAAATATTGAACAAAATTTGTATAAAATTATACTTAAATTTACTTAGAATTAAGTTGTGTATGCATAAAGGCTCGCTAACGTAATCCGTGGCTTTCGTGGACAAGGACGTGTCGCGTGAATACCAGACGAGTATACAACGGATTAATTTATCGAGCGTTTATGAATAAGAGCTAGGGCTATCGTCATCTCAAAGTAAAGTGTTGATTAGCTCCTTCCGATTAGTTGTAATGAGGCGTTTCCCAAAAAAAAAAAATGTTCTAAAATACTTACTAGATGGCGTAATAGTCCTATCGTTTTACCTGTCATTGTCAATTCTGTCGAAATATTTTATGTTTATTTTTTAAATCTTAAAATTTGGCTCCACACGTTGTGTATTTAGCCAGTGTCAACTATTGGAATATTTCAAATGAAGTCAAATACATAGTTACATTACTTGAAATTGTCTAAATACAAATGTGGAGCCCAAAAATACGAGAAAAAAAAGGCACACGTAATTTTTTTTGTCTTTCATGTCTTGACAGTGACAGCAAAAGTTCAAGTTACATCTAACGCCATCTATTGCTTACTTTTATTTCCAGGTTTTTTTTTTTGGAAAACGCCTCGTTTGCGGATAATATGTTTTAACGACTCCTACTCCGACATTTTGAAATTAGTCCTGGAGTCACTTGCCGTTGTAAGCGGCGTGTAGCTTGCTCGGGCCTTTACTTGGAGATGGTGGAAACTGCCCTTGGAATATAAGATAATGTAAGATAAATAAAATTAGGTAAACGTTGTTGTTGTAATTTCCTAATTTTTTAATCAGTTGGATGAAGTTGCTTACGTCTATTTTTCTTTTAATGTGTGAAGGCCGAGTTACACGAATTAAGTAGTTGGCCGAGCGGAGCGAAGGTCTCGAGAATCTACAGGAACAAGTTGGATATATTTATATTTTAAATAGTATAAAATAGAGTCGCTTTCCGCGTCTGTCTGTCTGTTTGTATATTCGCTAACTCCTCATAAACCACGCAACGGATTTTGATGCGGTTTTCATTATCAGATAATTTTTCACGGAAGGATTATACTGTTACTGAAAGGTGCAACAATATTGAAATGTTGACTATGGGACCAAGCCTGAAACGCGGAAAAAAATCAGCTGTTCCATAGAATGACACTCGACAAAATGTATGGAACAGCTGATTTTCCCCCACGCAATTTCAGGGTTGGGTCCATAGTAAAAGTTGTTCATAATGACGAGTACATACCTATCAATATTGTAGCACCTTTCATAACAACCTGTATATATATTTTTTCTAAATTACACCCGTGCGAAGCCGGGGCGGGTCGCTAGTTTATTTATAAGGGTGGCCCATCGGCAAGTGACCGCCCGAAAAGGGCTTATAGTACTCATCATTATGAACAACTTTTACTATGGGACCAACCCTGAAATCGAGAGAGAAAAACAGCTGTTCCATAGTAATATGTATGGCATAAAACTGTGCCATACATTTTGACACTCGACAAAATGTATGGAACAGTTTGTTGTTCTTGTTTTCAGTGTTGGTCACAATCATGAGTACTATGAGCCCCTTTCGGCTTAGCATACCCTTTCCTTATAACCCTGTGTGACATCCCTGCGTCTGCTCCGACTGTGCTCATATACGAATTTAAAAAAGTTATCGAAATTAACTACTTGCCTACAAAAAAAAAACATGAAGATCCGATAAACGGTTCTCAACTTATCGTCTGACAAACATACATACATACATACATACAACTGCAGATTTTTCCCGTAGACTCCGAAAGTTTCGCTTCGCTCGGTCAATTATTTAATACTTGTAAATCGGCCACAAAACAGAGGGAGCAATTTTAAATCTGTCAAATTTTGTTTTAGAAAATTCCACACAAGATTGACTTTTTATTATAATTACATTTGTTTTAAAATAATGTAATGTAACGTTTTCCAAAAAAAAAAAAACCTTGTAATAAAAGTACCCAATAGAAGGCGTTAGTAACTTGGAACTTTTTCTGTCAATGTCAAGAAATGAAAGACAAAAAAAATATGTGTGCCTTTTTTTTCTCGTATTTTTTGGCTCCACATGTGTATTTAGTCAATTTCAAGTAATGTAACTATGTATTTGACTTCATTTGAAAATATTGCAATAGTTGACACTAGGTAAATACACAACGTGTAGAGCCAAAATTTAAGATTTAAAAAATAAACATTAAATATTTCGACAGAATTGACAATGACAGGTAAAACTCTACGACTATTACGCCATCTAGTAAGTATTTTAGAACTTTTTTTTTTTTGAAAACGTCTCATTATATGTTTTGTTTATGTATGCCAACACTGTTATGGCATAATCTACGTTGATAGGTTATGTTGTAAAAAAAAAATGTTTTTTAATAAAAACTTTACTTTGTTAAAAACTAATAATTTTAGTTAATCTATTAACCCTGGTTCGCGCTGTCTCGTTTGCACTTTAACATTTTTTTTTGTTATAAAACACTAGCTGCGCCCCGCGGTTTCACCCGCCATTCTACAGAAACTGAATATTTTTCCGGGCCCATTTGTTATCCAGGGTATACCAAATTTCATTCAAACCCGTTCAGCCGTTACAGAGTTGAACGAAAACAAACACACTTACATACTTACACACAAACTTTCGCATTTAAATATTAGTGTGATTGGCAAAAAAATATGTCACAAAAAATGGTATTTTAAAAAAAAAATTTTGAGAGAGTGAAAACGAGATTGCGAGAACGGTTGGCCCGCTCTTAATAATGGATTATTTTACGCCCTAGACTCTGACAACATTAACTTCAGTGCAGCATTTGATGCTGTGCTGCGTTTGCGATTGATATGTGGTATGCTTTAGATCTGTGTTCACTGATGGTTTGGTGAGACCATAATTTTTAAACAGATCACACTAGATACCGCTATTTAAACATGATCGTTGTTCGTTAGAGGAAAGCGCGGGTTGCTGGGACGGCGTACAAGCGTTCTCATTGGCTATCTCGAGGTTACGTCTACTCGCGTTTATCAATGAACCAATGGGAGTACATTTTTATAGGTGTATTTAGACCGATCCGTGGTGGGTTTCGATCGTCCCGAGTGTGGAATCTAGTGTGTGCTATGTTTTTATATTATAATTTGAAAATCAAAAGTGAAACTATGTGATTCATAGTGTGATTGGTCAATTCTTACCATCGACCAAAATAAAAAAAAATGATTAATGCTTTGAAAACTGACGTGGCTTTGACACATTTTGTTTTAATAAAACGGGAATACTCTCGTTACATTGAGTCGGTTATTCCGACTATAGTTTAGATCCCATTCGGTGACCTTTATCAAGGAATGCTAAGCGAGACACGCGCGCGACCTCGTCCTGCCTTGCCTTGCTTTAACTTTTTCCCGTTTTATTAAAACAAAAAGATTAATGAAATTTTCTTTTATGGTTGTAACTATTGTAACACGCCCAAACGGGCGATCATTTTAAGGAATAGTTTTACATGCAAATACTGTTTGACATTATTGTATAAAGGTGTTCTTACACGAGCAACTCTTTCGGGAGTTATTGCCCGGTAATAGTCGAGCAATCTCGTTAATTCTTCGCAGTATTGTTCAGGTTTATAAGGAAAGGTTAGCTAAGGGTTATGTAAGCCGAAAGCGGCTCATAGTACTCATGATTGTGAACAACTTATACCATGGGACCAACCCTGAAATCGAGAGAAAAAATATCAGCTGTTCCATAGAAAAATGTCAATGACCCTCGACAATATGGATTTCTTCATTTCAGGGTTGGTCTCGTCGTAAAATTTAATCATAATGATGAGTACTATGAGCCCTTATAAGGTTAGCATACGCTTTCTTTGTAACTCTGTGTATTCATTGCTACACGTCAGCAAAATGACCTAGATACGACCTATTTATTGTCGAAAAATTCGTTTTCATGAACCCACGGTGAGTAATTAAGCTGTAATTGAAAGCAAGAAAATTTGAATTTGCCGCGCTGAGCGAAACGTCGCACTCTAGACGCGATATCAGTCCCTTTCCTGTACGACAACTACGTCAATAATCGACAAGAATATGGTATATAAAAACAAGAAAAAGAAAACTTATCTACTGTCCTTCTGATAAAAAAATATATATCGAAAAAAAAGTTACATATTGGTTGAAATTCCACCCGTAGTCGTAGTACATACGTAGTGCCTGATCCTTGTAAAAAAAATGTCCTTTCTGACAATAGACAATAGACAAAATTTTATTTATGGGTAAAAAACGAATTGTACACAAAAAACAAAAAAGGTAGGTTAAAAATAAATAAAAAAATACATAGTACACATTGTTTTTAACCACAAATCGGTTCCAGCTCAGCATAATACAGGGGCGCTAGTGTCGACTTTTCGCTATGCACTTTGCGACCGAATTCGGTCGCTATGACGCAAAATTCAACGCTATTTTTGCGTTTTTTCGTTAACAATTCGTGTTCGTTGTTGAATTTTTGCGTCATAGCGACCGAATTCGGTCGCAAAGTGCTGTAGCGAAAAGTCGAGACTAGCGCCCCTGGTTGCGAACAACCAGCGCTGGTCTTCCGCTGGAACCGTTGGTTCTGGACTTTGGCGTCGGAAATCCCTTTGTATTTTCATATAATAATCTCGCAACAGATCGTCTAGCTCGCTCGTGTCGTGCTCGCACTCGGCTCGTGTGCGAGTGAGACACAATCCCTGCAGGGTTAAGGCCTCGCTACATGGCCTGACCTGACAGCGTGCGAAAGGAACAGCTAGACTTGAATTTAATGGGAGTAAAAGAAACAAACTATTAAGGTTATAGCTTTTCCCTTTCGCTCCCCCAGAAACAAAGTATTCCAACTCATGTATGTACTCATATACGTAACATATATGTATCCAACTCTTTCACACGATGTCAGGTCAGGCCGTGTATAGACACCCTTACTGAACATTTAGACTATGACGTCGAAAATTCAGACTGCACATTTACGACGTCTTTTACATTGCTCATTTTTTTTCTTCGGATAATTGAAAAGTAGTGGTGTATATGTTTTTGGGATCTGTTAATTTTATTTGTATTTTGTAAGCTCGGCGTACATCTACTCTGTGTCTGTGTCTGTCAAAGGGTTTTAAGAAGAAAGGACAAAATTAAAAGTGTAATCGTTGAATTTTCTACCGAAACATTATCTGTATTTTTTTTACAAAGTTTTGTCAATTTTTAAGAGTACACAAATGTACGGAATTTAATCGTGTAACCCCCGAATACTGAAACGCTTGTTAATTTTGACAACAGATTAATTCTAATGCTGCCTTTGTCTGGCACTAAGCAAATGACAAGGGCAGCAATAGACTTAATCTGTCGTCAAAGTTAACAAACGTTTCAGTATAAGGGGGTAAGTAATATAGTTTTTAATATGTAAATATACTAACGCAACGTTTGTATTTTAAGATGTGAATAATATATGTAATAAAATATTTGTGAGTATTATTTGTCTGTGTATTTTGATTATTTGTTCGTTCCACAACAATCGATGAAGTAAGTCGCGTAACGAGAGAGAGAGAGAGGCGATATGTTGCTGTCACAGACATTGTAACCGGCTGACTGCTAGTAATCATAATTATTTCATTAGTAACGGTTGTTACAAGGCATTTTTTCGTTACGGGGTCGTTTCCAACTATGTCCAACCAGTTGGACTACGGGCCTTCGATAGGGGCGGTGGTTCAACTATATTTTTTTGTTGCACAATGACCCCATGACTATACCCGTAGTACAATCTACAATACCTTGGTGTCCCTGATTAGATTAATACAACACCGGGGACACTAAACAGTGGCCACTGTCAGATCAGTCTAGCAAAAATGTTCAACCGCCATGTTCCATTAGTAATATGTCCATATAAACTAACTAGTATACGAGTACTGGCATACAGTAATGTATCACATTTTATAAACAACTTCGTTCGCGAGGACCTTCAAAAAAGTATCCTATGTCCGTCTCTAATCCTTAAAAAAAACACTTAAAAAAAAAAAACAGGTTCAATAAGGTTCAAAATCCGTTCAGCCGTTCAACCGTGATGACGCGACATACACCCAGACAGAGTTAATTGCGCATTTTTAATATTAGCTAGGATTAGGATTAGAAATTTATATAATAGTTCATCATCATCATCAGCCATAAGAAGTCCACTGCTGAACATAGGCCTCCCCCTTAGAGCGCCATTAATATATTATCAAATAAAAAAAAAAACATGATAACAAATAAATTAACATAATAATATTATGTACAAAATAGCACCACGCTGTGTGTAGTTGAGTACACTCTTACTTGAATAGGGTTACAAACGGACAAACACACTATATTTCGCGTTATACAGCAGCCGAAGCCCGAGGAGACCCCGGCCGAGGAGGCGGAAGTGACCGAAGAGGCCCCCGAAGTCGCCGACGAGACCACGGAGGCCGACGACGCCGCGCGCGAGCGAGAGGCACGGGCACAGGCCTCCATCAAGGAGCGCGAGAGAGAGGTGCAGCGCGCGCTCGCCACCAGCTTGCGGGACAGGGACAAGGAGAGGGAGCATCACAAGAGGGACGAGGCTGTGCAGGTGAGTGCGAGCGAGAGGACACGTATATATGATATGTATATGATTATTTAAAGTTGCCAGACTATTAATGTAATTTAATCTATTTGATTTAATTTATTTTATTTTACAATGCTTAATTTTTACTTATTATTATTATTATTATTATAAACAATTTCAATGATTTATTGAAATCGAAAAAGAATTATTATAATATCCGACATGTAACAATGGTGTTATTAATAAATTATTTGTATTTGTATACTTAACGTTAATCAGGGACTCGTATAGTCGCCTCTGATTGGCGGATGTCGTTTCGTTGCGCAAACGTTCGGTATTCGGCAAGCAAGTCTGGGACCGGCATAAGAAAGTTAATGAAGAGTTTTGGGAACGTGAAGAAGTCATGTCGCTTCATTGTATTATTTTCCAAAACTTGTGTTATTTCGAGTATAACTTGTGTTATTGTAAAAATGGTGGATTTTTATCCATTAAGTGTTGGTGAATAGTACAATAATCTGAAATGTGACTCTTCGTGTTGTTTCCAAAACTTCATAGATACCTCTAGTAAATTCTCCGCCACTTTACTGGGGCATAGACGTAGACTGAGACTTATTTTAATTGTGTAATATTATGTACTAGCTGATGCCCGCGGAGCTCGGTCGTCGGCCACGCTAAACTCTTCATAAAAACTTTGTCCTCGCAATTACGAACACAACAAAAAATAAACTATCAAAATCGGTCCAGCCTTTCTCAAGTTATAGCGTGACCAAGAGAAATATTATATATATATATAGATTATAAATACTTGACACAGGCTAAAGGCTAACGGCTACACAACGTGTGGAGCCAAAACACGAGAGAAAAAAAAGTTAATGCTAGTAACGCGTGTGTTGCAGCATTTCAACGCGCTGCTGGCGGATTTGGTCAGGAACCCGGAGCTGTCGTGGCGCGAGGCCAAGAAACAACTCAAGAAGGACCACAGATACAACCTCGCCGAACTCCTCACCAAGGACGACAAGGTAACCACACGCTTCACACATCCCCTCCACTAGGCCTCCCTGGGTCGAGGACGCCGTCCAACACATAGGTACGTACCACAGATCACAACAGATACCGCATTACGAGACTCGTTGTTCCTACAAGTGACGTCAGTGTGAGAGTCGCGGGGAGTGCGGCCGAGCGCTCTCATTGGCTGGCTCAAGGTCACGGCTACTCGCGTCAACAATCAACCAATCAGAGTCATTTCTTATAAGTGTATTTAGACTGATGCGTGGTTCGCTTCGGGCGTCCTGAATGCAGAATCTAGGGTGTGATCTGTGGTACATACACACACAAATGATCTTACTATGAAAACTGACGTGGCTTTGACACGTTTTGTTTCAATAAAATGGGAATACTGACGTTAAATTGAGTCGGTTGTTCCGACTATAGTTTCGATCGCATTCGGTGACCTTTATCAAGGAATGCTAAGCGAGACACGCGCGCGACCTCGTCTTGCCTTGCGCAACCGATCAGCCTTCCTTTCTTTGAAAATGAGAACATATTCAATAACATTGATAGCAGAGGTAGGACTCTTCTGCAGAGTCCGCCTGGGGAAGTACCACACCTTTGCCAGTTATTCGACCGCCAAGCAGTAGTGTGCAAACATTACTGTGTTCCGGATTGAAGGGTAATTACTGGGCACGTAGAGATTTAACATCTAATATCTCAGGGTGACGAGCGCAGTGCATTGCCGCGCATGGTTTTGAACTGTTGAAGTTCTAAATTCTGGGCGTCACTGAACTGTTATCGGCAAGCGTGAAGCTTCAGCGACTTGCACCAAAACCTGTTGTGTACGAGTTTGACAATCGTCCACTCCGTGGGAGGCCTCCCTGGGATCAGTGCACGAGCACGGCCGGTGTTCCAGGAGCGCCTGTTCAGCCAGCACACGTCGACGCTGGCCTCCAAGCGGCGCGACAAGCTGCGCGCCATCCTCACCGAGCTGGCCGTCACCTGCACCGCCCACTGGCGGCAGGTGAAGGAACTGCTCAAGAACGAGCCGACCACGCCGGCCTACTCCAGCGATAAACAGGTGTGTATCATCTAGGACATAGGGTTCATGTTGGTGCGACAAGCCGCGCGCCATCCTCACCGAGCTGGCCGTCACCTGCACCGACCACGCCGGCCTACTCCAGCGACAAACAGGTGTGGTTTTTTTAATTCTCTGTTTTTTTTTTATTATTTACAATATTGCTCCACGGACTCCGGGGTCCGTGCCATTTATCAAGTTTTACAAATATTTTATCAACTAAAACGGAATATAAAAACTAAAGACTTTACAAAAGGAATATACTATGTTCTCTGTTATGTGATTCTCTATGTTTTAAGATGGCTGCCATACAATCAATTTCATCTTCTATGTGCTTTACGAGAAAACTAGCTGCGCTCCGCGGTGTAAGACTACTCTGTGTGTTAATCCAGGGTGTAAGCTACCTCCGAACCAAAATATAATTCAAATCCATTCAGCCGTTACAGAGTTGAACGGGAACAAACACTTACACACAAACTTTCGCATTTATAATATTCGTGCGACTATTACTACTAGAAGAAGACTTCACCTGTGTGACCTGTGTGAAGTCGCGAGCCGTAGGCAGTTGACACAGATCACACTAGATAGCGCATTACGAGATTCGTTGTTCCTCAAAAAATCACCAAAGTTTGAGGATCGCGCGGGTCTCGGGGAGTGAGGTCAAGCGTTCTCATTGGCTAGCTCAAAGTTACGGCTACTCGCGCCTGACAATCAACCGATCAGAGTCATTTCTTATAAGTGTATTTAGACTGATGCGTGGTACGCTTCGAGCGTCCTGAATGCAGAATGTAGGGTATGATCTGTGGCAGTTGATCAGGGTTCCTGGTTTCTCGAGCTCTCACAGAGTCTTTTCATAAAAATCGATAAAAATTTGTTGAAATTGAAATTGAATTGAAACAAAAATGGCGACAAAGTAATTAAATCAAATTATCTACTGACTTGTAGTGACCGCAGTCTAACTTTCCAGTCTCAAATTATTAGTTACTAGTTGTTACCCGCGACTTCGTTCGCGTGCACATAAAAAAAAGTATCCTATGTCCGTCTTTGTGATATACAGTAACCCCTTACCAAATTTTATCAAGATCCGTTCAGCCGTTTACCGTTTAACGCGACAAACATCCAGACAGAGAGACAGAGTTACTTCATATAGTTCGCGAGATGGCGTTGATCCATTTTTGTGAATTTTTTGACTTTTTGTATGGACTGACAGTTGTAATGTAGAGAGTTCTGAAACGCGCAAACGAAGTTTTTGGTTCGAGGCGAACGTATTCACTTTTATACTTCGAAGCTTTACTGGTCCTGATACGACGGCGGCTGTATTCCTTTGAAATATAATATTAGTTAGGTTATTTTGAAACACGAGGTTCGCCGTAGAATCTGATCGGGAAGCTGACACGACCGCGCCGAATGACGAAATATGTGACCACTGTGAGTTTGAGTGTGTTAACAAATTGATAGCACGGCGCGGCTGGCGCAATTTAATTTTGTAGTGGTTAGGGCTCTCTTGCAAAATCAACCTGGGGAAGTACCACACCTTTGCCAGTTATTCAACCGCCAAGCTTTAGTGTGCAAGCATTACTGTGTTCCGGATTGAAGGGAAACTACTGGGCACATAGAGATTTAACATCTTATATCGCAGGGTGACGAGCGCAGTGCATTGCCGCGCATAGTTATGAACTGTTGAAGTTCAAAATTCTGGGTGGCACTGAACTGTTATGGGCAAGCGTGACGCTTAACGTCAGGTGAGCGACTTGCTCGTCTCGTCACCGAGAAACATTAAAAAAAAAAAAAACGAACACGATAATTCTCGTTAAATTTTTTTCTCGTCTCGAATGATGCCAAAACCCTCGAGTTCGAGAAAGCTCGAGCAGAGACCCGTGCTCTGTTCGTGTGGAGAGTGCACCAATACCGATATGTCACGTCAGATGGAGCGCGAGTTCCGCGAGTTCCAGCGCGACAAGCAGAGCGCCGCCAAGACGGCGTTCCGCCAGCTGCTGGTGGAGAGCCGCGGCATCACGCACCGCTCGCTCGCCGCCGTCAAGGAGAACGACGCGGCGCTGCACCAGATACACCAAGCCATCAAGCACTCGGCCAGGTACGTGTACATTACACACCTAGCACTGTCCCAGTACTATCGTTCCGATAAACACTGTGTTAGGTCGCACAATTTACAATAAACACATTAGTAGACGAGTGAAACTCCAATAAACACTGTGTTAGGTCGCACAATTTACAATAAACACATTACTAGACGAGTGAAACTCCAATAAACACTGTGTTAGGTCGCACAATTTACAATAAACACATTACTAGACGAGTGAAACTCCAATAAACACTGTGTTAGGTCGCACAATTTACAATAAACACATTACTAGACGAGTGAAACTCCAATAAACACTGTGTTAGGTCACACAATTTACAATAAACACATTACTAGACGAGTGAAACTCCAATAAGCACTGTGTTAGGTCGCACAATTTACAATAAACACATTACTAGACGAGTGAAACTCCAATAAACACTGTGTTAGGTCGCACAATTTACAATAAACACATTACTAGACGAGTGAAACTCCAATAAACACTGTGTTAGGTCGCACAATTTACAATAAACACATTACTAGACGAGTGAAACTCCAATAAACACTGTGTTAGGTCGCACAATTTACAATAAACACATTACTAGACGAGTGAAACTCCAATAAACACTGTGTTAGGTCGCAGCGTCCTTTCAGTTCGTTTTGTGATCCCCAAGTCTGGTGCCGTCTTTTGGCTGATGATGCTGATAGTTGACATAATGCCTAATGGAAGTGTTGTAACTATCGATATGTCCGTTCCAGATACACAGCTCTGGAGCACATTCCAGAGGAGCGCGAGGCCATCATCATGTCTTACCTCGAGGAGCTGGAGAAGAAAGGTCCGCCGCCGCCGCCCACCGCCACCGAGCCCGCGCGCCGCTCCAAGCAGTGACAGGTGAGGACCGAGCTTCGTGTTCCCTGCTGACAGCTCTTTGACAGAGTCTACATACCTTACCAACAGTGCAGGAGCTGTACGGTTGTATGCCCCATTATTATCCCCGTGACAGGATCTGTATGTCTTACTATTAGCCCCGTGACAGGTTCTGTGGGTCCTACTAGTATCCCCGTGACAGATACTGTATGTCCTACTAGTATCCTCGTGACAGGTACTGTATGTCCTACTACTATCGCCGTGACAGGTTCATTATGTCCTACTAGTATCCCCGCGACAGGTTCTGTATGTCCTAACCATCCCCGTGACGGGTTCTGTATGTCCTACTATTATGAGATTAATTTTGTTTCAGTTACCAAATACAGAAGCGAGCGACCAAATGACGAGGACAGTCGAGTAGACAAGTCTGTTAATAAATGAATTCCTCTAGGTGTAATTATTAATGAAATACAATACAAATGTTTGCCTTTAAAGGGGGTTTTTATTGGGTTCCATAAACTAACAATTAACTATAAGTAGGGATTAAACACTAACATTAAGTCAATAAGAAAAAAAAACATTGGACTGCACTTGTATAGCTTGCTAGAGAACTGCAGGCTTAAGGTGCTTCGTTTGAGTCCGCTAGGTAGGCAGGCGCCAAGAGATGGCGCTGTCGTTGAAAACTCAATTGAGGTAATCTGCCCCAGTTTTAATTCACTTTGCGACCTCTTACTATTGTTATAAACACATCTCAAAAATAATAGAGCCCATTAATAGCTGCACTCGACTGAAAATTCAAATAATGTTCAACGCCTGTATGCACGCATGAACATTACGCACACATGCGAATTCAAAACGGTTACAAGCAAATACGAAATTTCGTTGCTCTGTATATCGTCTCGGTGGCCGAAGTCATCAGTTTGATTAGGTCGCGCTCGTGAGGTTCTGGGTTCGAACCCCTAAAATTAGGTAGTATTATTTTTTATAATTTAATTTCGAGAATACTATTTATTTTAATTTTTGCTGTGGGTTTCTTGACAAACTTATTCAAAATTAGTAACGAAACTTATAAAAGTATATATCTACATAAACCTAATATTGTCGCATAAATATTTAAAATGCGAAAGTTCGTGTGTAAGTGTGTAAGCATGTAAGTTTTTTTTTTTGTTATTTGGTGACGAGACGAGCAAGTTACTCAGCTGATGTTAAGCTTCACGCTTGCTCATAACAGTTCAGTGCCACCCAGAATTTTGAACCTCAACAGTTCAAAACCATGCGCGGCAATGCACTGCGCTCATTACTCTGAGATATTAGATGTTAAATCTCTGTGCCCAATAATTACGCTGGAAACATTGCCCTTCAATCCGGAACACAGTGATGTTTTGCACACTACTGCTTGACGATTGAATAACTGGGTCCCTGGAATAACCCCATATCGGGGGTTCTAAAGGCACCGAGTCTGGTACCTTCCGAACAAATTTTCCATTTTTTTTCGTTTTTTTTCAAATTAATTTCGAATTTTACATACCTAATACCTAATGAAATGAACCTAATGAAATATGCAATACCCAAAAATGTTGTGTTTTCCGCGTCGATAGACATTATTCTGCGACTAAAAATATGGATTTTAGACCCGGGTTAGATTAATTTAGTCCATAGTAGGTACTGTTGTTTGTTATTTGTTATTTACAACACACAAAACTAACTTATAGGTAGGTATGTAGTTCATCTGTGGTATGTAGGTAGGTAGGTTGGTTGCTTGGTTGGTGGCTAGGTAGGTATTATTAGTATAATGTGCATATTTTGATCGCGCAGCACGAAATATTCAAGATTTTCATATACCTCTATCTACCACCTTACCACCTACTTATATAGGTACCATACCTATAGGCACCTTTTACAAAAAATCTATTATTTCACTAAGAAGGAAGTTTTTCAGAATTTTTTCAATATTTTTCCCGGGATCAGTGAGCGTGCGCGCAACGAGATCATACATAAAAATGCAAAAACCACATTCATCATCATTATTGAGGTGAATTTTTTTCCAGAAATTTTGCATTATTTTTCCTGGCAGCACTGATGGAGCGCGCACCGAGCCCCATACTCAGAAATGCCGAATTCCAACAAATTTTAGATATGGGGTTATTACTTAGTCACACCAAAATGCGAAAGTTTGTGTGTATGTAAGTAGGTATGTTAGTATGTAAGTGTGTTTGTTCCCGTTCAAATCTGTAACAGCTGCATGGATTTTAATGTAATTTGGTATGGAGGTAGCCAAATTTAGGTATGGTAGCCTCCATTCCAAATTTCATCCAAATCCGTTCAGCCGTTACAGAGTTTATACCGCGGGTGAAACCGCGGGGCGCATCTAGTATCCTATAAATTTTGAAAGTAGCTCTGTCTTTCTGTTTGTTATCTGTTCACGATAAAACGGCTGGACCGACCTTTACGAATTTTGGCAAAGGTATTCTAGTAAAATAAAATATTTTTTAATTTAATCATTTTATGTATTTTTTAAGAAATCTCGTTACGTTAGGGAGAAGGCTGATGATGATGATGGAAAATTTTAAATCTATGACCGCAAATGTAAAACGCAGTCGGACGGGTAGAAATCCCCCCATTGCTATGAAAATGGGTAAGAAATCTCGGTACGATAGGGAACAGGCGGATGATGATGATAATGATCCTTAAAATCTATGACCGATAAACGACGAAGGTCTGTGACGAAGGTCACAGTTGGACGGGTACCAATCCCCCCATCGCCATGAAAATGGGTAAGAAATCTCGGTACGATAGGGAACAGGCTAATGATGATGATGATGATGATATTTAAATCTGTGACCACAAATGAAATTCGCAGTTGGACGGGTAGAAATCCCCCCCATCGCCATGAAAATGGGCAAGAAATCTCTGTACGCTATCAACAGGCTGATGATGATGATGAATTTTAAATCTATGCCCGAAAATTAAAATCGCAGTTGGACGGGTAGAAATCCCCCATCGCCATGAAAATGGGCAAGAAATCTCTGTACGTTATCAACAGCCTGATGATGATGATGATGAATTTTAAATCTATGACCGCAAATGAAATTCGCAGCTGGACGGGTAGAAATCTCCCCATTGCTATGAAAAATGGGTAAGAAATCTCGGTACGATATGGAACAGGCTGATGATGATGATGATGAATTTTAAATCTATGACCGAATCACATGCGAATTCAAAACGGTTACAAGCAAATACGAAATTGAGTACCCGATTTTCGGCGTTCCACCTATCAGTTCGACTGGCCGAGCGGTCGAGTAGACGGATTTTCATTATGCTTCGTTTTGTAGTGTGTCAATGAGACGAAGGATCAATCCTCATTTGAAAATTACTGTTTTTGTAGATTTTTGTTCTTTTTGTGCTATTTTTTTACAAAATAAGTTATCAAACAACACAACAAACACCACACACAAAACTAACTAACTAATAGGTAGGTAGGTAGGTAGGTAGGTAGGTTGGTTGGTTGGTTTGTTGGTAGGTAGGTAAGTATTATTAGTATTATGCACATATTTCAATCGCGCAGCACGAAATATCCAATATTTTCATATACCTCTATCTACCACCTTACCACCTACCTATATAGGTACCTATACCTATATAGGCACCTTTTACAAAAAAACTATTATTTCACTAAGAAGGAAGTTTTTCAGAATTTTTTCAATATTTTTCCCGGGATCAGTGAGCGTGCGCGCAACGAGATCATACATAAAAATGCAAAAAACACATTCATCATCATTATTGAGGTGAATTTTTTTTCCCGTAATTTTGCATTATTTTTCCTGGCACTGATGGAGCGCGCACCGAGCCCCATACTCAGAAATGCCGAATTCCAACAAATTTTAGATATGGGGTTATTACTTAGTCACACCAAAATGCGAAAGTTTGTGTGTATGTAAGTAGGTATGTTAGTATGTAAGTGTGTTTGTTCCCGTTCAAATCTGTAACAGCTGCATGGATTTTAATGTAATTTGGTATGGAGGTAGCCAAATTTAGGTATGGTAGCCTCCATACCAAATTTCATCCAAATCCGTTCAGCCATTACAGAGTTTATACCGCGGGTGAAACCGCGGGGCGCATCTAGTATCCTATAAATTTTGAAAGTAGCTCTGTCTTTCTGTTTGTTATCTGTTCACGATAAAACGGCTGGACCGACCTTTACGAATTTTGGCAAAGGTATTCTAGTAAAATAAAATATTTTTTAATTTAATCATTTTATGTATTTTTTAAGAAATCTCGTTACGTTAGGGAGAAGGCTGATGATGATGATGGAAAATTTTAAATCTATGACCGCAAATGTAAAACGCAGTCGGACGGGTAGAAATCCCCCCATTGCTATGAAAATGGGTAAGAAATCTCGGTACGATAGGGAACAGGCGGATGATGATGATAATGATCCTTAAAATCTATGACCGATAAACGACGAAGGTCTGTGACGAAGGTCACAGTTGGACGGGTACCAATCCCCCATCGCCATGAAAATGGGTAAGAAATCTCGGTACGATAGGGAACAGGCTAATGATGATGATGATGATATTTAAATCTGTGACCACAAATGAAAATCGCAGTTGGACGGGTAGAAATCCCCCCCATCGCCATGAAAATGGGCAAGAAATCTCTGTACGCTATTGTGAAATATGTAAGGGATAACTACAGGAGCGTGGGCACGTCTATTCAAACTACTAGCTAATTGCGCACTGGTTTAATGACAGTTAAGTATGGCGCGGTCACAGCCGCGCCTCAGGTAAATATCTATATGTCTATCTATATCTATACATAACAATCCTCCTTCTTTAATTGAAACACTAGGTATTTACTACTCAATTTATACATTGACAGTTATGCATTTAAAACAGCTTCCTATAATTGACCTTTGGTCGATTTCGATTGATCCTACTTGTTGTTTCCTGAGTTGGAGTTTGGATACCAGTAGGGGTGTGAAAATCCGGAGACGCATCCGCAGCGAGTGATTCTGGCGGCCGAAGCGATGTAGGCGTGCGGGGCGAAGGCGCGGCGGGAACTTGCACGTCGTCCGAACTAGCCCCGCCCTCCTCTTCCAGCTGATCTTCGGCGTCGCGCGGTGACGTAATCGCCGTTGAGCGAGCTCTGTTGCCCGCTGTTGTATCTGGAGTCGGGGGACTTCTCAATGCGTTATCATTACTCGAGTAGGAATCGGTATCTATTGTGCTCGGGCACCAATTTGAATTCTGTGCCGGTGCCGAGGAGTTTTGATTTACTGTTCTAGACCATAACTGGTTTTTGTGCTTCTTTACTATCACGTCCAACTCAGGAATATACACTAAATACACCACATTGCCGAGTACCTCTTTGACAATACCTTTAATCCAATGGAACTTATTATTTCTAAGAAACTTCTTTGCCCAAATCAAATCGTTGACTTTAAAATTGAGCCGAGGCGTTCCTTTATAGTGTTTAGCCTGTAAGCACTGTTTGGTTTTCACCACGTGAGCAAGGTCAGTGGACGGCGAGGCCATAACGTCCGAGGGGCTTAATAGATCGAGCCTGCTACGTAAAGGACGACCGTAAAGCAGTTCCGCTGGTGATTTGTCGGTGGTGCTATTTTTAGAGTTCCTATAGTCGAATAAAAATTTCGAGATCTTTTCGTCCGAAACATTTTTATTGTTGCTGGAAAGAACAATCGATTTAATGCCTTTTTTTACTACTTTAACCATGCTCTCGGCTTGGCCGTTGCTGGCTGCGTTGTAGGGGGGGGAGAAAACATGATTAATGCCGTTACATTTGCAAAAATCTTGGAATTCTTTAGAAGAGAAAGACGTTCCATTGTCACTTACAAGCAAGTTAGGGACCCCTACACGTGACATTAGGTCATTTAATTTATCAATTACCGCTTTCGACCCAAAATTCATATTCATGCAATAACATTCCACCCACTTGGAATAAGCATCCACAACGATCAAATACATCTTATTGTGAATCGGTCCTAAAAAATCAATGTGAATCCTTGAAAAAGGGTGTGGAGGGAAAGGCCACGGCGCGAGCGGCGCGCGCGGTGGCGAGGGGCGGAGCTGCGCGCACACGCAGCACGAACTCACCAGCTGGTCTAAGTACGCGTCTATACCGGGAAACCAAAAGCGCGTCCGAGCGGCGGCCTTTATCTTCACTATACCGAAGTGAGAGCTATGCAACTCCTTGCAAACTTTATAACGAAGCCGGCTAGGAATTACCACTTTGTGCCCGCGCATTAAACAGCCATTCTCATGGGACAATTGTAACCGACAATCAAAAAATGGTTTTAATAATGAGTCATTTACCTTCCTAGGCCACCCGTTCTGAACAAAATTTATGACTTTTTTAAAAATGTCATCAAACTCGGTTTCATCCTGCAGGTCTTTAAGTGTGATTGGAAATGTTCCATCTATGACGAAGTTTACGTAAGCGGCGCTCTCGACCGCGGCTACCGTGGCTGGCGCCTCGTCGCTGGACGGCATCACTGCCCGAGATAAATAATCAGCGCTGTTATCAGCACTCTTTATGTATTCAATCGCATAATTATATGCTCCTAAGAAAATTGCATACCTCTGTAAGCGGTTGGCCGAGACTTCTGGTATACCTTTATGCGGACCAAAAATCGTGATGAGGGGCTTGTGGTCTGTGCGGAGGACGAAGGGATCAGACCGCCCATAGAGATATTGATGATATCGTCTGACTCCGAAAATGATAGCGGTGGCTTCCTTTTGAATCTGCGAGTATCTTTTCTCTGCGGTTGTCAAAGTCCGCGAAGCGAAAGCGATCGGTCTTTCTAAACCATCCGAACAAATCTGGGACAAATTACTACCGAGTCCAAAGGGAGAAGCGTCACAAGTCAAAATCAGTTTAGCATTCGGATCAAAATGTGTGAGAACTTGATCGGAAACGAGGATATTTTTTATTTGTATAAACGCGTCTGTATGGACTGAAGTCCACACCCACTTTGCATTTTTGTGTAATAAATTATACAAAGGATTTAAAATCGTAGAAGCGTCCGGAACAAAATTACGGTAGTAATTAATGAGCCCTAAAAAGGATTGCAGCTGTGATACGTTAGTAGGTACCGGAGCGTTCACGATCGCCGCGACCTTATCTTTAGACTTGCGGATACCTCGCTCGTCGATAACATGCCCTAGATAACGGACTTCTCTTTTTAAGAATTCGCATTTACTTCTTTGCAGAGTTAGACCGGCATCCTGTAAGCGTTGTAAAACGCCACGTAAACGTTCTAGATTTTCAGCCTTAGTTTTTCCACTACATAAAACATCATCTTGAAAAACCCACACGCCTTCCATATCAGCTAAAACGGATTCCATCGCCCGCTGAAAGATCGCTGCTGCACTAGACAAACCAAAGACTAGGCGAGTGAAATTAAACAGACCGCGGTGCGTATTGATGCAAGTTACGGCCTGCGATTCTTCCGAAAGACAAAGCTGATTGTACGCCATTGAAAGATCTACTTTCGAGTAGTACTTTCCCCCATGTAGCTTTGAAAACATCTCGTCAATATTGGGCAGTGGATATTTTTCGACAACTAACTGTTTGTTGATTGTCACGGAGTAGTCCGCACACAGCCGTACATTACCGTCATTTTTTAATACCGGAACAATAGGCGAAGCATATTCCGAATATTCGACTGGCTTAAGAACTCCTAGCGACACTAACCTTCTAAGCTCCATATCGACTTTATCTTTTAAAGCGAATGCTACCGGTCTCGCTTTGAAAAACATTGGGTTTGAGTCTGGTTTTAGGTGCAATTTGACATCATACTTATTGAAACAACCCAAATCACCAGAAAATAGTTGAGGAAACTCAGAGATCAATTTAGCGATAAGCGCTCCGTCCGTTGCATTGCAATAGTTAACATTCGATGACGCGGGCGCTATCTCTAAATCAAACGTAAACAGAAAGCTTCTTCCGAGAATAGGCGGGCCGCCGTGGCGCACCACGTAGATATCAAGTGCACGTGTACTGCCTCGGTACGAGACAGGGACGTTAATATAACCGGTTATATGCATTTTCTCGCCCGTATAGCTGTTAAACTTTTTATTTGTATATAATAGGGGTAGATGACTAAAAAATTCCTTATACGTAATGTGAGAAATTGCATTTACCGGTGAACCACTGTCTACTTCAAACTCAAAACTAACACCACCAACATCTACACTTTCGATCATAGGACTGCTTCGCGAGCATCTAATATTACAAAATGACTCACCGTCATCGCCCTCGTCCATCTCACCTTCCTCGACATGTTTTATCTTATTGCTTGAACACATTTTACGTAAATGGCCCTTTTGGCCGCATTTTTTGCATTTGTAATTCTTAAATTTACACTGCACAGTTTTATGATTTGTAAAACCACACACACTACACTTCTCCGCGATTTTTCCCGAGATGCTGAATACGCCGACATCCTGCACTACGCCCGCGCGCGAGACGGGAACGGCGCCCGCGGCCGTTGCCGCGGCGCCTTCCCTTGCGCACCGAACGCTCTCAGCCAATTCGACAGCCTTGCTGAGAGTGAGTTCTTGCAGGTCCTTAGCAAAAAGCTTGTCGCGTTCATATCCTGCTGCCATGCCCATGACAAAACGGTCTAGCAAGGCCTCTTCGAGATTCTTAAAACCACAATGAGTAGCCAGCCCTCTAATGCGAGCCGCCCAGTCGTAGTGTCCTTCCCCTGGGTTCTGCATAGCCGCGTAGAAACGGTGTCGCTCCGCAAATCCGCATCGTTTGGGGGTGAAGTGATCATCAAAAATCTTGAGTACAGCTTTATAATTTAATTCAGCTACATCGTTTGGCAAGGATAAATCTTTTGCCAATTTATAAGAGCTTTCGGTGAGTGCGCTTAGCAGGATCGCTTTCCTCCTTACGCCCGCTTTATCTGAGCTGTCATTGAGATCGTTGGCTATAAAAAATTGCAAAATCCTGCTCTTGTAAGTCTGCCAGTCTTGTTGTTGATGATTAAACGTGTCCAGAACTCCAAACATAGCCGATGCCATCTTGGTGCTGGTTCGATCGCCGCCAATGTGAAATATGTAAGGGATAACTACAGGAGCGTGGGCACGTCTATTCAAACTACTAGCTAATTGCGCACTGGTTTAATGACAGTTAAGTATGGCGCGGTCACAGCCGCGCCTCAGGTAAATATCTATATGTCTATCTATATCTATACATAACAGCTATCAACAGGCTGATGATGATGATGAATTTTAAATCTATGCCCGAAAATTAAAATCGCAGTTGGACGGGTAGAAATCCCCCATCGCCATGAAAATGGGCAAGAAATCTCTGTACGTTATCAACAGCCTGATGATGATGATGATGAATTTTAAATCTATGACCGCAAATGAAAATCGCAGCTGGACGGGTAGAAATCTCCCCATTGCTATGAAAAATGGGTAAGAAATCTCGGTACGATATGGAACAGGCTGATGATGATGATGATGAATTTTAAATCTATGACCGAATCACATGCGAATTCAAAACGGTTACAAGCAAATACGAAATTGAGTACCCGATTTTCGGCGTTCCACCTATCAGTTCGACTGGCCGAGCGGTCGAGTGGACGGATTTTCATTATGCTTCGTTTTGTAGTGTGTCAATGAGACGAAGGATCAATCCTCATTTGAAAATTACTGTTTT
Source organism: Apocheima hispidaria (assembly GCA_947579745.1). NCBI lineage: Eukaryota > Metazoa > Arthropoda > Insecta > Lepidoptera > Geometridae > Apocheima > Apocheima hispidaria. The sequence goes on along the minus strand of OX388172.1, from coordinate 6,533,155 downwards.
TGTAGATTTTTGTTCTTTTTGTGCTATTTTTTTACAAAATAAGTTATCAAACAACACAACAAACACCACACACAAAACTAACTAACTAATAGGTAGGTAGGTAGGTAGGTAGGTTGGTTGGTTGGTTTGTTGGTAGGTAGGTAGGTATTATTAGTATTATGCACATATTTCAATCGCGCAGCACGAAATATCCAATATTTTCATATACCTCTATCTACCACCTACCTATATAGGCACCTTTTACAAAAAATCTATTATTTCACTAAGAAGGAAGTTTTTCAGAATTTTTTCAATATTTTTCCCGGGATCAGTGAGCGTGCGCGCAACGAGATCATACATAAAAATGCAAAAACCACATTCATCATCATTATTGAGGTGAATTTTTTTCCCCGTAATTTTGAATTATTTTTCCTGGCACTGATGGAGCGCGCACCGAGCCCCATACTCAGAAATGCCGAATTCCAACAAATTTTAGATATGGGGTTATTAGTTAGTCACACCAAAAATATTTTTTTAATAATTTTTCAAATCGGTTCAGTAGTTTCGGAGCCTATTCAATGCAAACAAACAAACAATCAAATTTTTCCTCTTTATTATATTGGTATAGACTATTCTTTCATCATCAATAGTTTCCGCAGTGCACGCGAAATACATCATCTTGGTTTACATTATTGGAGTTTTAGTAAGGATCCCTAATTTTTTTGAAAATATAATATAACCTATGTCACCCGGGGATAGTGAAGCTTCCCAACAGCGAAAGAATTTTTCAAATCGGTTCAGTAGTTTCGGAGCCTATTCAATGCAAACAAACAAACAATGAAATAAATAAACAATCAAATCTTTCCTCTTTATAATATTGGTATAGATAGATTAGGTAACCAAATCAAACACTGCACTGCACACCGATACCGAATCTCGCAACGTCGCAATTATCGAAGGCCGCGCGCGGACTAAGCCGCGATGCAAGGATACCTAGTCTCGCTCACACACGCTCCGACAAGCTGGCAACGTCGCGTAAACCGCGTGACGCGCGCGCGGCACAACCAGTGTACACGATTTTTGCAAGATGCACCCACACATCAATATTTCACGCACACCATGATCGCATGATTCGCATGTAAAGAACACACCACTACATTCGTAAAATTTGTCGTAATTATTGGGTTGAAAAATGGTATTTCCTAGCCATGAACATTTTAAATTATCGACTTTGCGATACTTAGAGGCCAAATTAGACCTATGTTAAGTCATGCCCAGTTCAAAATCGTAGTAGGACGCCTAAAAAGGCGTCGATAGTTTTGTATGAAAGTCGAAGGACCTTAACTGTAAACTATTATGCCAGCTAGCATCAGTTTAACTTAACATAACTAACAACATTTTGGTCAACATTTGAAAATCACGAAAAAAAAAACATCAGCTGTTTCATACATTTTATTGCAAGATCCACGAACATTTTGTATGTCGTAGTACAAAATTTTGTTTCGTTATTCTTTTGCCAACCACCAGCTGGCAGCTGTACAAGGGTCTAGAAGCAGTATAACAGCTACATAACCAGCTGGCAGCTGTATAGGGGTGTAGAAGCAGCATAACAAGATAACCAGCTGGCAGCTGTATAGGGGTGTAGAAGCAGCATAACAAGATAACCAGCTGGCAGCTGTATAGGAGTGTAGAAGCAGCATAACAATTACATAACCAACTGGCAGCTGTATAGGGGTGTAGAAGCAGCATAACAATTACATAACCAACTGGCAGCTGTATAGGGGTGTAGAAGCAGCATAACAATTACATAACCAGCTGGCAGCTGTATAGGGGTGTAGAAGCAGCATAACAATTACATAACCAACTGGCAGCTGTATAGGGGTGTAGAAGCAGCATAACAATTACATAACCAACTGGCAGCTGTATAGGGGTGTAGAAGCAGCATAACAATTACATAACCAGCTGGCAGCTGTATAGGGGTGTAGAAGCAGCATAACAATTACATAACCAACTGGCAGCTGTATAGGGGTGTAGAAGCAGCATAACAATTACATAACCAACTGGCAGCTGTATAGGGGTGTAGAAGCAGCATAACAATTACATAACCAGCTGGCAGCTGTATAGGGGTGTAGAAGCAGCATAACAATTACATAACCAGCTGGCAGCTGTACAGGGGTCTAGAAGTCGAGATCGTCCGGCGCGAACCGGATGCGGCGCACGGGCAGCTCCCACACGCGCACGCGGCTGTCCGCGTCGCCGCACGCCACGCGGCACGCGCTGCAACACGGACACGGTCTTATCGAACGATACAGGCCTCCCACTAGGTGGACCGACGACATTGTGAAAGTCGCGGGCAAGCGGTGGATGCAAGTAGCACGTTGTCGGTCGGTGTAGCGGTCTAAGGGGGAGGCCTATGTTCAGCAGTGGACGTCTTATGACGGATGATGATAAATGATGATGACAGGATACAGTGTCACGTTACACTCCCTCACAGTGTTTCTGTAATGGTAGAACTCTTGCAGAGTCCGCCTGGGGAAGTACCACATATCTGAAACTTATTTAACCGACAAGCAGTAGTGTGCAAATGTTCCGGATTGAAATGCAATGTTTCCAGCGTAATTACTGAACATAAAATGTAACATGTAATATCTCAGAGTGGCGAGCGCAGGACAATGGCACGCTGTGTTTTTTACTGAGTGGCATTAAACCGTTGGGCAACCGTGGCTTACCACCAGGGCAGCGACTCGCTCGTCTCGTGACAAGTTTCATAAACAAATAAAAACTAGATAATATAGAAAAGAAAATACCCGACTACAATATGTAGCCTATCGGTCAATCCGTTTAGGCTACAGGACGTCTTATAGGAACACACAAACGTACACACACACTCCAAAAACATTGCCCTCCTTCTTGGGCAGTCGGATAAAAAGAAGTGTGTACAGAGCCTGGTCCGTGAAATACTTAAAGTTAAGACGATGTCAGGCCTTTTTGTATGTCAGGTGTGTGTTTGTTTGGATCTCAGGTTTGTTATAGCCATGGCTATACATGAATTTTTGGGGAGAGAGGAAGAAGCTATAACCTTTGTAGTTGTTTCTTTTGCTCCCGTGAAATGCAAGTCTAGCTGTTTCTTTCGCACGATGTCAGGTCAGGTCATGTATAGCCACTTTAACTCACAAGCGGATCTACCGATTTTGATTTAGTTTATTTTGTTTGAAAGGAGATTTGCTCGTGTGTTCTCAGCTATGATTCATGAAAATCTGTTCAGCCGTTTATTTAACGTCACCTCTTTTCCAGTTGCGTCGGGGGTGGATGTATGTATGTTTGTTACTCAATCACGCCAGAACGGCTGAACGGATCTGGATGAAATTTGACACATAGATAGATTATAATCTGGAATAGCACATAGCATTTTAATGTATGTATTTTTCACGCAGGTGAAAGCGCGGGGCGCAGCTAGTTTTTAAATAATTTTTAATATTAGCATCTAACCCGCTCTGGTTAACGTCGAGGGCTGTGAGAGCTCCGTACTGAAGTCCGTCGAGAGGCACTCGGCGGCCGCTCGCCGCGTTGTACAGCACGGCCCCCCCTGGGGGGGCCGCCACCCCGACCACGCATATGCACGGGTTCGTTGGCAGCCACGACACGCAGGATACGCTGGCTTCTATATCACACACCTGGCGGAGACAAATGTAATGTTTCAGATTTCGAATCTTGTGCGTGATGACGTCTTCATGTGCTTATCATAATATCCTAAGCAAATACAAATATCTATCCCATTTGAGCGCCCACTTCAACCACTACAAAAGATCGTCAGATCGTAGGCTGGCCAAAACCAAGTTTATAAGTCATAATTCTGTCCATCCAAAGGTTGTCTGGAAGAAATCGCTTTAGGCGATAAGGCTGCCCATTATACTACCGTTTTTTTTAAATATTATTGTTATTTTTTTTTAAGTTTGTCTGTTTTGGTGTATAATAAAGTTATATTGTATTGTATTAAAAAAAATAAGGGTTCTATACACGATCAGTCAAAATCAAAATCCCGTCAAACTGACCTTCAACGGACTGGCTTGATGTATATCATAGACACGCAACTGCGAATCAATAGACACAGACACAAAGATGCCCGGCTTCTGTCCGCTGAACGCCACGTCCAGCACGCAACTCTGATGTCCGTCCAGCACTTCGTACACCGGATCCAAAACATCCCCCTCCATGACTCGCGGACTCTTTATCTTGCACAAAAGCAGCGCTCCGGACTTCGTTCCGACGACGAACACGTCGTCGGCGACCTTCTCATCGCTCGGCCGAAGCGGATACGACTTAATAAAATCGAAACAGCTGATATCAGGCGCCGCCATTTTGCGTGACCCGGTCATGTGATAACAGACCACAGACTCGAAAATGTTCGTGTTGAAATTGACTTGCCACACGTTCATGGTGCCGTCGCTGCCAGTAGAAATTAGTATCTGATCGGAAGCGCCGCGACGTTTCCCTTTACAATTGATCTGCATCGTCAGAAAGTTGTTCGCCAGAGGCGCGTCCGCCCATTTCAAAGCGGAGACGCGCTTCGACCCGTGACACCCCGAGGGAGACGATAGTGTCAAATAATTTGTGGTGGTATTCCTCAAATCGCACATGACCACGTCTCCGGATGTCGTGCCGTAGGCCAGCAATGCGGCGACTGAAAGAAATAAAAAATAGTTTTGTACAGAAACTTCAAAAAAAAACTGTTACATGTTTGACTAGCCTTGTGGCTCAGTGGGTGGATTTCCAGTCCACCTAGGACAATCATTTCTGTGAACATGGATGTTTGTTCTTTGTCTGGGTGTTTCTATGTATGCTATGTATGTATTTACGAACAAAAAAAAAGTATGTATTCTATCAGTGATCTGGTTCCCATAGTGCAAGCTTGCTTAGTTTGGGGCTAGATGGCGCTGTGTGTGATAAACATCCACCAATATTAAAAAAACGAATTTTGAAAACACCGCGCGGCATTGTCCTGCGCTAGTCACTCTGAGATATTAGATGCTAATTACCTCTGTGCTCAGTAATTACGCTGGAAACATTGCCTTTCAATCCGTAACACAGTAATCCTTGCACACTACTGCTTGGCGGTTGAAGAACTGGCAAAGGTGGTAGTTACCTAGTCGGACTCTGCAAGAGAACAATCAATTCCACACCACACCACATAACATTCAATGAACAAGACATAATTTTAAAATTCTATCATTTGGTAATTCTACTAAAGTTTCTGGCTCCGTTCGTCGTTATACATGCCTGATGGATGATACTTGACAGCTGACACGCAATTCTTCTCGTTAACATCAAGCAAGTGTATCAGTTTGTCGCCTGACGTGTGCTTGACGGTGTAGATCCGCACTAAGCCGTCGTGAGTGCACCAGTTCTCGTGCTGCGTCTTCCCGACGGAGATTGCGAGCGAGTTCCCGGCCGAGCTCCAGGATAAAGCCAGGACTGATGTGGCTTGATCGCCTCCGCCCATTCCTGAAATATCACCACAATAGAGTTAATAAGTTCGTAAGGAAGTTCGTTCGCGTGTTTACGCGTTGTAAGATTAATTATACTGTGAAAACTGACGTGGTTTTGATACATTTTGCATTTTGATTCGTTTTTGTCAGTACAAGGCAAGACGAGGTCGCGCGCGTGTCACGCTTAGCATTCCTTGATAAAGGTCACTGAATGTGATCGAAACTATAGTCGGAATAACCGACTCAATTTAACGCGAGTATTCCCGTTTTATTAAAACAAAAAGATTAATTATCTTTGAACATAAACTACTTCGTTAGGCATCGACCCTCGAGCTGAAAAGGTTCCTACGAGCAAAGTAGAAATGTCTTTTTAGGGTTCCGCACTTCAAGAGGAAAAATAACCCTTACAGGATCACTTCGTTGTCTGTTTGTATTTCTGTCCCTGTCTGTCAAGACCCTTTTGTCAGTTCTGGAATAGGTAGATACATTAGGTACGTTATGTTTTTTTTAATGCAAATTAGTGACGAGAAAGTCGCTCACCTGATGTTAAGCGTCAAGCTTGCCCATGACGATTCAATGCCACCCAAAGTTTTGAACTTCAACAGTTCAAAACCATGCGGGGCAATGCACTGCGCTCGTCACCGTGAGATATCAGATGTTAAATCTTTTTATGCCCAGTAATTACGCTGGAAACATTGCCCTTCAATCCGGAACACAGTAATGTTTGCACACTACTGCTTGGCGGTTGAATAACTGGCAAAGGTGTTGTACTTCCGCAGGCGGACTCTGCAGAAGAGCCCTACTGCTACTACCGATATATTCATACCTGATACATCGGCGACCTTGATCTCCTGTATCAGTTTGGCCACGAGCACGTCCTCGTCCTCCGAGTCCGAGGAGTTGTACTGCAGCTCCTTGTTCTCGTCCAGCTGCTCCATCATCGCTGGAACCACTCGCCGGAGGAACTCATTCAGACCTGGTGGAGGAACCATTAAGCTGACACTGAACCGAAGCGTAATTCTGAGTCGAAATGTCTCATTCGCGCGTTCCCATAAAGGGGTATATAGTCGTGAAACGGCTATCTCACTTGCACATTTACCAATTTGTGTAGATGGTATATTTCCAAAAAAGTCTCATATAACATCAGAAATATTCTATAGACGTATCCGTTTTGATGGTCTTTGAATTTACGGAAAAGAGTATTTTTTTATTTTTTTATTCGATATTTTTCTGTACCTTTCTAGACATGGTTATAAAGAAATGGTATCCTAAGCCGAAATAGGCTCGAAGTAATCATGATTGTGAAAAACTTTTACTATGGGACCAACCCTGAAATCGGAAAAAAAACAGCTTTTCTATACATTTTGGCGAGTGTCATTGACATTATTCTATGGAATTCGGTATTGGTCCGATAGTAAAAGTTGTTCATATTGATGAGTACTACGAGACCTTATAGGCTTAGCACACTCTTTCCTTATAAGCCTTATATTAAGGGATATCAAAAAGTAGCATTTTTCAGCGCTCTGTTCGAAGTGACGAGATTACTTAATCAGGTGCAAAATATACTGCAGATAGAAAATAAAACTGAAATTAATGAAATCTGTCTTAGTTACAAAATAAAAAATCGCAAAAATGACCCCCTGAAAAACCCTACTGAAATCAAATGCTCTGAATTTTCAGAGGTAACTACAAATTTTCTTTTACAAATGAAATATCCAGGCTAGTGGTGTATACGGCGAACAGGTAATTTTTTTATTTGGTTTGTATATTTCCGATAATCGGCAAAAAGCAGTGACAATTTACCGTTTTCTCATCGAGTATGATATGCGATTTTCAACTTAAAGCTTTAGAACTTGAGCGGGTACAGTACTGAATTATCAGGCCTTGCCTTAAAACGTTTGTATTTTCATAATAAAACAGATACAATATAAATATACTTTTAGGAAATCAACTTTCCGTAATTTTATTTTTAAAGGGGAGGCCTTAGTTTAGCAGTGGAAGTCTGATGGTGATAATATTGTATCTTCAATATCTTTTAGCGTTATTTATTGCTGTATATACAAATGAAACAAAAAATGCGCGAGCGAGACCACAGGGCGGAGTCGTCATTTCATACCTGGCGGCGGATACTCCCTCAGGATGTCGTCCTGCGCGTGCAGCTCGTCAGGAGTGGCCATGGAGCCGCAGTCCCGCGACTCGCTCGTCTGAGACGACACGCCCGTCTCGCTGAACTCGCTCGTTTGGGTTGAACTCGTCGTTTCGGACCTATACGATATATACAAGAAAGAAAGAAGAAAGCTGAGTTTTGGCGGGAACGTGAAGAATTCATATCGCGTCATTTTATTATTTTCCAAAACTTGTGTTATTTCGAGTGTTAATGTGTAAAAACGGTGAATTTTTACCCGTTAAGTGTTCGTGAACACGCACGAGTGTTGGTGAATGGTATAATGTCGTGAAACGTGAATTTTCGTGTTGTTTCCAAAACTCCATAGAAGGCTTTTGTAAAGTTTTCACCACTTTACTGGGGCATGACTTGGACTTGGCCGTGACTTGCTTTGCTCGCCTTTGACTGTGACTATGACTCGTTTGATAATATTTAATAATAATAATAATAACTTGCTAACGGCGAGTACTTACACAGGCACAACCAGGTGGCAAGGATCATCCATCAGCAACTTGCCCTTCGATAAGGCCTTGTCGCATCTGAGGTGCCGTACTATAAGTACGCACCAGCGCCAGTGCTCGAAAATGGTCATGCATTGCTCTATTGGGACCGCTCTATTATCACGGACAGGACTATTGTCGCCAATAAGCCTGATATCGTGATAGTCGACCGGTCCCAACGCCGGGCAGTGCTCGTCGACATCACCATCCCTCATGACGAGAACCTCGTGAAAGCCGAGAAGGACAAACTCAGCAAGTACCTTGACTTGGCTCACGAGGTTACCGCCATGTGGGATGTTGACTCGACGATCATTGTCCCGATAGTCGTTTCGGCGAACGGCCTTATAGCGAAGAGCCTCGACCAACATCTCAAGAGGCTCTCGCTAGACGGTTGGGTGAAGGGCCAGATACAGAAGGCAGCCATCCTTGACACGGCGCGCATTGTCAGGAGGTTCCTCACTCTGCAGCCCTAACCGCCGATAGCTTGGGCCCTGCCTCGCTGTCGGCGGGACTCTAGATTTAGGTTTTTTATAGCATTTTTTATTTTGTTATATTAATTTTATAAAAAACCTAAATTTAAGACATACAATAAATAAATGGAATAATAATAAAACTTGAAAATATATATGTATACTTGACACTGGCAAATGCGTAAGACGTGCGACGCCAAAATGCTTTCACGAGGAAAGAGAAAAAAAAAGAAGAAAGCTCCCTATCATTTTGATTTCAGTGTTGTACTTAACTGTAACAGTTACATACCATGCGGTAACTGTTACGACACGGAGACCGAACTAGTTACATTGTGTGGTAACTGTTATGACACAGTGATCGAAGTGGTTGTATACATTACCCGATAGGTTGGCCCGCGCAAAAAAAAAATAGATATGGCAGGCAGTCGTGTTTTTTAACGTAATGTTTGTAATTTAGGATATTTAACCAGAATGGAATCTGTTTATAATACAGTATAATTAGTATTCGAATTGGCATCTGAAGTTTAATTTGGAAGAGTTTTCCAGTAGTCAAAAAAAGCGGCAATGGGCAGGCCACATCACTCGAGGAACCGATAACCGGTGGGGAAAAACGGTTCTTGAGTGGCGACCACGAACCGGAAGACGTAGCGTAGGTAGGCCTCCCACTAGGTGGACCGACGACATTGTGAAAGTCGCGAGCAACCGGTGGATGTAAATGGCCCGTTGTCGGTCGGCGTGGCGCTCTAAGGGGGAGGCCTATGTTCAGCAGTGGACGTCTTATGTATGATGATGATGATATCATTAAAAAAAAGACAACTGTCATAGATAAAAATGTATAGGTACTAACGATAACTGTGGCCCGAATTTAATTATCAACTCTGGGTATTAGATATTTAAATTCGTCTTTCAACATTTTCAGAATCGACCTTCTGCTCTAATAGCAGAATAGATTTTGGGCACAGAATTTTCCTTATAAATCTTGGGTCAAGGCGAATTCTGTGGTCAATGATAAGTAATACTGACCTTCGGCTTAGAGATACGGAGTCGAAACCAACCGCTTCAGTGTCGTAACCACTTAAATTCGACATTCTCTAATACAAAGCTACTTCTATTCGAGAAATATGAAAATATTAACAATTTAGAGTTTTTCCTTCGTTGTTTTATTTATTTTTGAGCAATTTTTTCATTTAGAATGGAGTTTTTTCATGTTTACAAACAGTCATTTGTTTGACGTTGTCATGGTTACGAATAATATCGTTTCAGTTTGTGAGGAAAGTTTTTGTTCGATGAAAATGTGAAGAGGATTATTGATTTAATGGCTTAAACTTAAACCTAAATATATACTTTTTTATCAAGAATAAACACAGATATCTCCTATAGATACTGCACTCGGGCTGATTGAAGCGCACCATCATCAATCAAAATACACATAAAGAATCACTCCTTCGTTGATTACTAGGCTCTAATAGATGTAACCTTGAGATAGCCAATGGGAACACTTGATGTCTGTCCCAACAAAACGCGCTTTCATTCAACTTTTGTGCATTTTAGCCGGAACAAAACCTCGCAGTAGGGGATCTATACGAGGTAATCTGTACCCATAAAACATTAGATACTACATATTTTATGTAGAATTGTAATCGCTAACTTTCCGACTTAAAAAGGGCGTGATCCAGAAATCCACTGTGTAGGGGATTTTTAGAATTTTTGTCCAAAAATCTCCAAAAACTCTAAAAAAAGAAACAAAAATTTGGGAGGCGGATAGAGATTATCGAGCAAAAATCTAGAAATCCTCTTCTAAGTCCATTTCTTTTATTTTGCGTAGAAGGGGATCATAGGACAAAAAAATCTAGAAATCAAAATGTATTTTGGACAACAAAGTCCATTGCAAATTAAGAATTTAAAATATTTCCCCCACCATTAAATCCCCTATCATTTATTATATTTTGGCGGAAGGGGATTATTGGACAAAAAATCTAGAAATCCCTTAATCATTTATTTTATTTTGACGGAAGGGGATTATTGGACAAAAAATCTAGAAATCCCCTTAACCAATTATTTTATAAGTATTTTTCGTACTCGCTTTAAATAAAGTTCGTCAATTTAAGAGGCGTTGCAGTCATATTTTTTATAGTTTTGTGTGTCCGTCTGTATGGTACTGTTATTTTACTACATTGACTGTAATGTCTATTTTGGCGTTTAGTCGCAAAATGACAAACGGTCTCAAATTGTCAAAAGAGCAACCATAAGCGTGTTCCGATACGCACTTGAACACTTTTCTAGACCGGAAAAAATTTCTTGCGACAAGAACTTGACACATTTTTTGATTGAGAACCTAAAAAAGTTTTTCAATTACTTACGGAACCCAGTGTGTATACCGACACACACTTTACAATTTTTCTAAATAGTTAAAAAACAGCCCTCTTTTTGCAGTCGGATAATCAAATAAAACGCAATTTATACAAATCTATAATTATATTTAAGCATTATGAAAAACACTCTTGGCTTTCTTTTCTCTTCTCTGCTTTTCCCTTCTGCGTTTGACTCTCTCCGTGCTGCGCAAGAGTTGAACTATCGCATCTTCTGTGGTATCAGCTGTGCTTCCTTCTGTGGATGGCTTCATCTTCTTAACTGGCTCTAGCTCGTTCTGGGCTTCTTCTTGTTTCTTCTTCTTGGGTTTTTCACTGTAAATAAATATGAATACTTGAGTCATTGAGTTATTACGTACAGCGTAATAACATCAATATCGCGGTACAATGTAATGTCTCATTTAACTGAGGTCACTTTGCCAAACTTTTCTCAGTCACACGCTAAGCAACACACCCACACTCTCCATAGTGTGTTAAGCATCTCACCCGACAGTTTCCAAAGAGTACTAAGCATTTCACCGCACCCATAGTGTACATAGTATGCTAAGTAAGTCACCCCATATACTACGTAGTGTATTAAGCATCTCATCTCACCATCTACATAGTTACTAAGCATCTCACCCCATAGTGTACTAAGCAACTGGCACAATAATCTTAATAGTGAGCTAAGCAATCACCCAGTCTACATAGTGTACTAAGCGACTCAACCCAGTCTCCATACTATACTAAGCAACTCACCCTAGTCACCATAGGATACTAAACAACTGATGCCATTCTCCATAGCATATCTAACTCACCCCTGCCTCTATAGCATACTAAGCAACTCACCCGACAGTCTCCATAGTGTCGAATATCTCGTCCAGATCGTCTCCAAGTTCAATCTCTTCCTTACGAGCTTCGTCCTTGAGTTCCTCTTCCTTGACGTCCGTCGCGTTTTGCAACGGAGTCGAGGTCAGCGTCTGAGCGAGCACGCAAGATAACTTCGACGTCAGGTATTGCTGAAAATAACAAAAGGGTAGCTTGACAATTTATTGACGAAAAACACTCGATTTAAAAAACATCATAATACCACCATATACAGTATACTTTTTAAACTTATCAGTATACGTCAGTATCGTGGAATCCTGTCATTGGGCAAGTGTTCGTATCGCTGTGTAGTGTCTGGGAAGTCTGTTGATACAGTCAGTATTGTGCGCCGTGGTGACAACCCTTTTTTTTTTAAGACAAAAATAAAAGAGGGTAGATGTCAACACCCTCATTTCGCACAGAGACATTCAGCAGTCAGCTCGTGACCACGGAACTAGTTTTAGCGTGGTTAAGTCCCAATACATTAAATTATGTCATCAGTATACCATATACCTTACCTTATAGAGCAGTTCCTTGGTGTCAAACTGATGTACCCTCAGGTGCCTGTCGAGGCTCGTGCTGATGACGAGCCGCTCCTCGTGCGCTGTGGCGATGTCGGTGATTGCGCCCGCGCAGCCCTGCGAATATACATACATTTTTCCCCGACTGCCCGAGAAGGGTAATGTTTTGGGTTTGTTTTTTATTACCTTCTGTAGCCTAAACGGCTTGACCGATTTTGCACAATGAGGTGTCGTTGGATTCCTGTTTATGTCCGGAGTGACGTAGGATACATGTCGCAGTGATGTCTTTTTTTTTTTTTTTCGTTCAATAATAATACTTGTAGATCTTCCGCTATTTCGAAAACAACAACAAAAAGCTGTTCCATATAATATGGAAAGTGTCATTCACCCTGGCGAAATGCTGCTGCTGCGAACAGCTGTATTTTTCTCTCGTGATTTCGTATTTTTTTTTTTAATCTTATGTTTGGGCTCGACACAGTTTATTTAGCCAGTGTTAAGACCTTGTATGCCAAGATCTCGGTCATACTGTTTCAGCGTAGGGACTCCAGTCCCTTTTGAGTGATCGTAAAAATGTTGTAAAACGGGGCTGGCATAATCTTATGGTGACCAAAGCCCCAAAATAAATTAGATAATAACAAATAATAAAAAGTTTTGATATTTTCAAGTGCCTATTTCATTATTTCAGGGTTAGTCCCATATTAATAGTAATTCATAATAACGAGTGCACTATTATCCTAGAATATGTCCTTAAAATTAATTGACCTTGAATCCTTTATCGGGTCGACCGACCCTGAGGTCGACTTGATGCAGCTGCCCGCGTCCGAAACCCACCAGGAACTGGCTGAAACAAACCACCAAAATATATTGCCTGATAGCTCATGATTCGTACTGTAAGAGGTGAGTTGCTTAGTACACATTCTGGAGAATGGGGAGACTGGAGTGAATTGCTAAGTACACTGTGGAGGATGTGGATACTGGGGTGAGCTGCTTAGTACACATTGTGGAGAATGTGGAGACTAGAGAGAGTTGCTAAGTACACTGTGGAGGATGTGGATACTGGGGTGAGCTGCTAGTTTACATTGTGGAGAATGTGGAGACTGGAGAGAGTTGCTAAGTACACTGTGGTGGATGTGGATACTGGGGTGAGCTGCTTAGTACACATTGTGGAGAATGTGGAGACTGGAGTGAGTTGCTAAGTACACTGTGGTGGATGTGGATACTGGGGTGAGCTGCTTAGTACACATTGTGGAGAATGTGGAGACTGGAGAGAGTTGCTAAGTACACTATGGAGGATCTGGATACTGGGGTGAGCTGCTAGTACACATTGTGGAGAATGTGGAGACTGGAGAGAGTTGCTAAGTACACTGTGGAGGATCTGGATACTGGGGTGAGCTGCTTAGTACACATTGTGGAGAATGTGGAGACTGGAGTGAGTTGCTAAGTACACTGTGGTGGATGTGGATACTGGGGTGAGCTGCTTAGTACACATTGTGGAGAATGTGGAGACTGGAGAGAGTTGCTAAGTACACTGTGGAGGATCTGGATACTGGGGTGAGCTGCTAGTACACATTGTGGAGAATGTGGAGACTGGAGAGAGTTGCTAAGTACACTGTGGTGGATGTGGATACTGGGGTGAGCTGCTTAGTACACATTGTGGAGAATGTGGAGACTGGAGTGAGTTGCTAAGTACACTGTGGAGGATGTGAAGACTGGGATGAGATGCTAAGTATACTGTGGAGAATGTGAAGACTGGGCTGAGTTGCTAAGTATACTGTGACTCGTAGACACTTAAAAATACCACTGCCTGATACAATACTAAACAATACTGTCCGTACCAATGAGTTCTTTGGAACTTACGTACGGATATACCATTGGCTTCTCGGTGAAGGAAAACATTGTGAGGATACCTGCATATTTTCGGAGGAGGAATTCGATGGTGTATGTGAATCCGCCAACCCGCACTGGGCCAGCGTGGGGGATATGGCACAATCACACTTCGAGATTGGGCCAATATACCAGCAGTGGGAAGTTTAAAGGCTGCTGGAGAGATGCGGAATGTCTGAGAGCGAGCAGTATCAGACAGTGAAGTCTCAGTTCTGCGCGAACTACTGCTCTATTCATACACACTAAGGTAGATTATAATAATACTAATAGATCACACTAATGTTATAAATTCGAAAGTTATAATATAATATATAAATCGAAAGTTATAAAATAATATAATATATAAATATGCGTAAGTGTGAATGTTTGTAAATATCATGTAAATATGTAAGTGTGTTTTTTCCCGTTCAACTCTGTAACAACTGAACGGATTTGGATAAATTTCGGAATGGAGGTAGCTTATACCCTTTTATCCTGGAAAAATATTCGGTTTCTGTAGAATAGGGGATGAAACCGCGGGGCGCTGCTAGTTATGTTTTCATGTTACCGTTCGTCGAAGCTCGGCTCGATGCATGTGGCGGCCATCTTGGGGAACTCTACGTTGATAACGGGCCGTCGCTGCGCTCGTGTATCGTACAGCCTGCGGGAAATATACCATATTCAAACATTGTTCTTAACGCAGATATCATTAGATAAGCACTCTTCGGGTTTTTTTTTAAATCATGTCTTCAAGAAATTGATTTTTGATAGCAAACCCTTTTAAAGTGTGTTAGTTAAAGTTTAAAATGTAATAATTGTACAATGTTTTAAAAAGACTTGTCTAATGTGACAACTCAGTTATAAGGCCAATAAATGATTCTATTCTATTCTAAATAAAACAAAATTGATATACAAGGTAGAATTAACATTAATACAGAGCGCCATATTCCGTGGTTGTGACACTTGTGGTTGTGACACCTCATGTGTCACGTAAGCGTGCCATGTGTTGTGTAACGTTAGCGTGTCTAGTGTCACGTACGCATGTCTTGTGTCATATATGCATGTCAAGTGTCACGTACGCATGTCTTGTGTCATATATGCATGTCAATTGTCACGTACCCATGTCTTGTGTCATATATGCATGCCTGGTGTCACGTGTCACTTATGCATTTACATACATGACGCAGTCAGATATTTCATTTTTCTCTTATTAATAGTAGCTTGATATAATTATTAGAAAACGTGTCACTGGCTAAATACAGTATGATACAATGCGTGGAGCCAAAATTGGAGATAAGAAAAACCGTACCTGACGTATCCATGCCTCGAGCAGGCGGCCACGGTCCTGCCCCCGTCCCCGCGCTGGAAGCCCGCCCCCGCGACCCACACGGGCCTCCGCAGCTGCAGCCAGTCGTGCGGCAGGTTCTTGCCCACGAACACCGGCTCCGGGGAACCGATCCTCCACAGCTTCAGCTCGTTTTCTTCACCGCCTTCACCAGACAACGATCACATTCAAATCAAAATCAATCACATTCAAAAACGACCCCAGTATGTCCTAAAACTGTAACCAGAACCACCGGAGGACGAGAAGCAGCGTCCAGTCAGTAAGTAATGAGATCTTTGAAGGTAACGTAATGATATACCACTGGCTTTTCGTTGTAGGAAAACATGTGAAGAAACCTATATATTTCCGGAGAAGGAATTCAATGGCACATATTAATCCGCCAACCAGTACCGGTCCGGCGAGGTGGATATGGCACAATCACCCTTCGAGGGTAGGCCGATATCCCAGCAGGGGGATATTTAAAGGCTAATGTAGAGTATTAATTTAAAAGTAGTAAACAACCGCTAAGGCCTAAACAGTGTTTATTCTTATTCTTATTCTTATTCGAGATGGGGGCGATAAGTCCTGCACTGACGTCCCGCATGGGGTGTATTGTGCATTTCCCCCTGCCAGCGTCTACCCGAGCCAACCCAGCTCCTTGAAATAACGGAGCGAGGCTCTGGGCCGCTGGCATAGCTGCTCCAGTGACGTAGATGGTGTTGTCGATGATGATGATGATACCAAGCCAAGCTGACGGGATGACATGGATGATGTTGAAGCTGTCTCAAGCAACCTAGTGGCGATTCTAGTTTCTTCTGTAGCTTTACAGTGCCACAGCACATGCTCCAAAAAAACAGTGTTTAAATACTGATAATTTTTAGTCGACAGGCACGTAAAACATTTTGTGGAAATTATGGCTTGGTGGTCGACGCTATCGACTTCTACGCTGCAAGCATGCATTCAAATCCCAACAGTAAACTTGAGCTGCTAGTGAAAGAAACGAGAGTATGTTGGTGGCCTAGTCTGAAATGAGACCTGTCACTCAAGTCTCAAGTGAGTGCCGGAAACCGTTAGCAGCTCGGCGACAGATGTTCAATTGTTCAGCTCTCGTGTGGTAGTGTCGCCAGCCGAGTACCGGAAGCTACCACCGCCATGATAAGGGTTCCGAACGATGTTTTCCTTCACCAACAGCAGCTTATTGTTGAGATTTGGAGCCACGCCCTGCGGCGTGCGAACCAACGCAATTAAAATACCATTAATACAATTAAAGTAAACAATAAAAAAATAAACCGGCAGTACAATCTCGTTATCGCCTAATCTTTCAGGCACATAAAATACTAAATAAGAAGTCTACTAACCAGTAGCGTACAGCTGTGTGTCATCATCGCAGACCCTCAACACGTCCAGCTTCCCCCCGGTATTCACCAGCTCTTCTCCCTTCCGGCTCCAAATCCTGACAACCCCTGAGGATGTGGCTGCGATGAGGCGCCTCTTGCAGCGGCCGAGGCCGACTATGTGGCCGGGGGCGAAGTCTGCCGGTTGACTTGTGAAGGATTGGCTTTCCGTGGAGTACACTTGGATCTGTCAATATGGTAGTTATTATTTTTAATGGGTATATAGACGTTCTTCGAGTGATGTGGCCTGCCCATTGCCACTTCAGCTTGTAATCTGTGAAAACTATATCGGTGACTTTGGTTCTTTGGCGAATATCCTCGTTTCGGATTTTAACTGATAACCGATGTGGTAGAAAGATTCATGAGAGGCGACCACGAAGCAGAAGAACATAATGATGACGCCTACCCGTGGTATCATAACACATTAAATTCTTCGAGGCCTTCAAGTGGCCTAAAAACTGACATCAGAGCTAGCGGCCTATACAATGTATTTTTTCTTTAATGTGATAGAAAATGCTGCTGGATTATTGAATCATTACTGGATACCCTGTATGTAAAATGTAAGCCTCTCACTCGAAAACCTGCCAAAAATGACAGCTTGCACAAAGCTAGCATGCAATTTAAAGTGTTTACCTATTGATTTAAAGTGTTTACCTGTCGGTTTAATTTGTTTACCTGTTAATTTAAAGTGTTTACCTGTTGATTTAAGGTGTTTACCTGTTTATTAAAAGTGTGTTGCTGCTGGATTATTCAGTCATTGCTGGATACCCTATATGTAAATTGTATACCTCTCACTCGAAAACCTGCCAAGAAGCAAGCCTGCCAAGCTTGCACAAAGCTAGCATGCAATTTAAAGTGTTTACCTGTCGATTTATAGTGTTTACCTGTTGGTTTTTCCTCCCAATGAGTATCTCTGTCTGTTCCGCATTCCCCCATCGCATACATGTGATGGTGTCATCTTTTTGCAGGCATTTGATTTCTACCAGGTTTTCTATAGATTTCTTATTGTTTTTGCTTGAGTCAGTGTGGAATTTTATATCTAAAAAAAAATTATGATGTTGATGATGTACACATGTACTTACGGGACCCAAAGTAAAAGCAAAAATTATTTATTGGTAAGTATTCATCTACAAGTCAAAAAACCTGTTGAATACAATAGTAAATAGTAATAGTTACTTAGTATAGTAATATTTATTTATATAGGTAGCTTAAGCATATTTGTCAATTAATAATTTATCTCAATTGTCTATTACAAATATTTATAATTTATCTTTTCTTTTTATTTATATCATTTCCATATATCATTGTTATCTTACATCACATTATTATTGTCATCTTACATCCTTATCAGTACTCATCAAGTTATCTCACTCACTCATACATTCAAGTTATGCATATTTTTATGGACATTAGCACTCGTAGTAATCATTTCTCTTAGCTGTAAAGTTTGATTGGGATCGGATCAAATGTGGGACGTGCAACACGAGTGTTGAAGTAGAATGTAGGTGTTTGGGTGTATAAGGGTGAGCTGGAAGGTTGCAGAAGTATTTTGTTTTGGCATTTAAAGTAGTGTGCTAATTTAATTGAACGAGCGAAGCGAAGGTCTCAGAGTTTACTGGGACAAATCGGTATTTGTATATTTGTGTGTATATTTGTCCGATGATAACTTGCGAACCGTTGATCCGATCGTCATGAAATTTTGTAGTCATTTCAATACAATTTTTAAGTTCGAATATGAGCTGAATCGGTCCAGGGGTTGTGAAGATATAGGGGTCGCGAGGTCTCAGTTCAGCGCTTACTACTAGTGTCTCAATACTCAATACTGGTCGACTGTTACTATGTATTGCAGGATACATAAAAAAATTCAAATTACTACTTGATGTGCATTCTAAAACCAATAGGAACTAACCAAATATAAATGTTACTTACTCTTAATTTTATCGTTATTAGTAACAATTTAAAAAAATACAGCCAGCTGCGCTATAGGGGGCTCCTAATAACTTAAATCAGTTAAATAACAGTAAAAAAATATGAAATAGGCAAAGACGATTGATTGGAAACAATGTGAAAATTCTTACTCACGCTTAAATGATCCAATTTTGCTGGCGACAAATAAGTCGATTTCTTTATCTTGAGTAATCGTCATGATTTTATACTGAATTTCCACATTAATTATGTACTGAAACTAAGATTTTACTTTACGTTTTTTTAGCGACCGCGATGTGTAAAGTGTAAACACGTGAATTTATCTGTCATTGTCACTTCTGTTCTGCCTGTCAGACAAAGAGAGGAGATATTTTTATTTTTTTCTCTCTTACGTTTTGGCTCCACCACTTTGTGTACTTAGCCCGAGTCAAATAGTCAAATATTTCTCAATGAGGCGTTTTCCAAAAAAAAAATAACCTGGTTATAAAAGTACCCAATAGATGGCGTTAGATGTACCTTGAGTTTTTCTGTCACTGTCAAGACATGAAAGACAAAAAAATGTACGTGTGCCTTTTTTTTTCTCGTGTTTTTTGGCTCGACATGTGTATTTAGACAATTTCAAGTAACATAACCTTGGACTAAACATGCTAAATCCATGAACGTAACTATGTATTTGACTTCATTTGAAATATTACAATAGTTGACACTAGCTAAATACACAACGTGTGGAGCCAAAATTTATGATTTAAAAAATAAACATAAAATATTTCGACAGAAATGACAATGACAGGTAAAACGATAGGTCTGTTACGCCATCTAGTAAGTATTTTAGAACTACTTTTTGTTTTGGAAAACGCCTCATTAAAACAAGTCTCAGTCATAGTCTAAATCAAAAAAAGGCCAAGTCCACGTAATACCCCAGTAAATCCACGGAGACTTTACTAGAGGTTCCTGTGGAGTTTAGGAAACAACACGAAGTGTCGCGGAATGCGAGTATTGGCTAATACATTTCGCCTCTAGTTTCATAAATTATAATCTGTGCACAGTATAAAGGTGAAAACACATTATGTTTCTTCATAGACAATTTGTTATGAAGAAACATAATGAGGAACCAATTTATGGTCAGTTATCTATGAATGATGTTGCGACGATGACACATCCGGAAAAAGCTCCTACAGAAGGTAATTGGTTGATTCAAAAGATCGCGCGGTATTCAGGCATGGCCTTCTAGTAGTATCACCAATCACGAGCGCGGAAGGGTCGTGATTGGCTAGCAGGATAGTAGAGGAAAGGAGAAAGAGGAAGAAATGGCGCCCAGGCATGGCCCGGCGGCGCCATTGCTGTTTCTGTTGAGTAAGTGACCACTGAGCTCGAGATATATTGGTAAGCCATCCAAGATTTTACAATGTGCATGCATCTCAGTTTTGGACCATTAATTTGAGCTTATTTTATATGTCCCTTTCTTAGGTCACTGTTATATGTCATTGTGTTGGTGTGAGAATCCATGGATTATGTTGGAATCCATGGATTTTCAACCAGAGGGTATATGGATCGACGGGATCCATAGGCCAAAATTGAGCACCCCTGGGGCTGCCTGCGGGACCCAGGGGGAGCGAGCAGCTGCCCCATGGATCAGCAGGATCCATGGGGGGCTCCATGGATTTACAACCAGAGGGTATATGGATCGGCGGGATCCATAGGCCAAAATTGAGCACCCCTGGGGCTGCCTGCGGGGCCCAGGGGGAGCGAGCAGCTGCCCCATGGATCAGCAGGATCCATGGGGGGCTCCATGGATCAACAGGATCCATGGTACAGATTCAGTGCGAGGCATGGGGTGGCTAAAGGGGAGGTTGGAGGCCACGCGGGGGGAAACCCCCCTAAACATCATTACATAAGGGAACAGCCCTCACGATACAGTTACAGAAGGGAACAGCCCTCACGATACAGTTGCATAAGAGAACAGCCCTCACGATACAGTTACAGGAGGGACCAGCCCTCTCGAGGTCAACATGGGGGAATACCCTCACGTTGTCTTTATCCTGGGGGAACAGGCCCTCAGGATATTCCGATTAACAGGCACTCTGATAGTGCATCTACTTTTTTCAGCTGATACTGAGACATTGTGGTTTTTTTATGACTTTTAATTTTCTCATCTATGTGTTATAAATTATCATTACTATAGAAACTAGAATCCAGGTCCTTATATACAATTTGTGTACATGTCGTGTGTGATAGCATCATCAGTACCTCGTGGAGTGCTTATAACTTACACTTCGCGACATGGTGGAGATGCCGGGGATTTTATTTTAACATATTCAATGGCAAATGGACGTGTGAGGGTAGTTAAAGTAAAGCTGAAGTTTCAAATCTGAAAATATTTGGGTAATCAATTAATATTTCTAACCAATAATGTTGATTTCGTATCCAAAGGGCTATTGCTAGAAGTTCTCAACAATAATTAAATGTTCTTCGGTGATTTAGTGATAATAACAACGTACTACAATTATACATTGGGATTTACTTCGTCCATCTTTAAATATTTTGTGACAATAGCACTGCTTTTTTCCATGGGACAATTACTACAGCCCGGCGATAATATTTCAGGCATACAGAATGAGTTAATGTGATACCAAGATATCTATATAAAATTGTTTCGGCCATCTTTAGTAATTTGGGAGACTGGTCTCGATTTTTGCTACCTTGTGGCTGTTACTAAGAGAACTATAATGATATTTTAGTCATAAACATGTTTTTTCAATCCAGACAATTCGTGGCCATCTTTGAATATTTTTGAACTGTGACTTTAATTTAGGGGTTCACGGTGTTGAAACTAAGTGCCAGAAACAGTATTTTTAAGATTTATCCTGGTTGAGTCCTACAATTTTCAATTTAATGTACGTAGTATGTAGGTACTTGGATATGCCCCACCAAAGTGACCAGTATAAAAAATATTTAATTTTTTGGAAGAAACTTAGAAATTATTTTACCAAATTATAGAAGTATTTGGTAGATTGGTAATTTTAATGTGCACATCCATCCAGGATATCAAGCGTTATAAAATATTATGAAGTTATTGCTTATTTTCCCAAAATACAGGCATTCTCGCCTAGTTTGGGGATCGCTGGTAAACTCTAAATTGTATAATGTAAGTTTTCTGGTAATAAAATTATTATTATTATTATTAAATTATTATTATTTACACATATTTCGTACACAAAATAGTAGTTGAACTGTAATATTTTTCATAGAATTAATTGCCTTTGTTAATTTTTAGTTTTGGTTTCGCACGACAGATGCATTTAGATTTAATTATAAACAGTTTATTTCAAATAGAAATTCAGTTTAAATAAGCCCCCCCCTAAGCACAGGTAAAGTCAAGTAAACAGTCATTGTCTAGTCGTAGTCAGCTAACGAATTCCTAAAGTGGAGAAACTTTGTTGGAGGTTTCTATGAAGTAGAGGGCCAGGCGAGGGCCAATTGTAGAACATTAAATCATACACCTACACGTCTTATGATATTGAAAGACATGTTCAGAGTTGGCCATTACAGAACAGTTTCATTTGTTTTATATTTGGATCGTTAATTCACATAAAAAACAGATAGTTACGGTTTTTCGCTTAGTAATTATAATTAAATGTTGTGCTTCAATTGGAGGTGGCATTAATGACTCGGCTAAAAATGATATGCGAATCTGTTCAAACTGGTATTAAATCCACCCAGGGTGCCTCTCCAAAACTTCCCTGACAGTGATGTTGTTATTAAGGACTTATCGGATCTAGACAAAAATGTGCCAATCAACGGGTTTTCCCAGAACTTCAACATTTTTAAGAATCTGTTACTGCACCGGACATTAACGAAATTGGAATATTTTACGTCAAAATAAATTCAGGCCGAAGATCTGCTCTTCGAAATAGAAGTAAGATTAAGATAGGACGATAGTAATCGTCGCACAGAGCACAGGCTTAACATTCGACAACGTGAATTTACGAATTTCAAGAGCAACGTCACATTGAACAACAGCCCTAGAGAAGGGCCACACAACATTAATTTCAATAAGGACGAACTACCAAAGAAGAAAGATTATAGCTGCAAATGCATTTTGCAACCAAAACCAGTTTAATGATCAATGTACATCATATAGTTTGAAGGACCGAAAATCCCGCAGGTGAAAGCACTTCTACAACCGTTTTAGCGGAGGAGGCCCGGAAGAAGCGTAAATATAAACAATGTGGTCAGTTCTGAACTCACAATAGAGCCTTAGGCCCAAAAATAAACGCACAGTCAAAACCAGTAGCACCAATTAAGACAAAAAGTTTAAAATTGTAAAAAAGAATAATTAATTATTTGTATTAATTATAACTGCAAGTCAACACCACGATGTTAGAGACTTGCATCGCCGAAATCAGCCACGTGGAATCAGAAGTCAGATTTGAATCAATTGCAGTTTCGAATATTATTCGATTTTGGTAGTCAGCGATCATATTTTTATGGAGTCAACAACAAATTCTTTGAATTTGCCCACAATGCAGGGCGAATTTATCAATTAATTTACCTTTGGCTCTATCACTACACCAAAGGACCCTGTAGTAAGCTTTAAACTTGAAACTCTTACTGGGGGTTACGCGATTCATACATGCTAACGTTGCCTCTCACATCACAAATAGTTTTAGAACAGCATTGTCAGGTGCGCCAGCTAGTATTTGCAACATCATAATAGGATCTTACCTTTGCAGGCGATGGTTCATATAGAAATTAAATAGACATATTGGTCGGCTACGATTACTATCACTCGCTTATGTTGAGTGAGAAGATACAGGTCGCAGAAGATCTCTTCTTGGTGTATTTCAGATTGGGCTGCATAAAGTCGGGCAAAATTAAGGAGACATTAGATATTGTAGACCAGTTAACTGTGAAAACTGTGTTGAAATATTTACAATCGAATGCAACATTTTATAACAAATTATGCGAACCACATCTCCCTTTAAAATCAGACGATGCAAAGAGATTGTGAGGCTTTGAATCGATAGGTATTGTGGATTTTCAGAAGTCAACATGCAAGGAAAATGCAATTAAGCAGTCCAATGAAATAGATAAATATAAGGATAGCCGTTACCATGTGCAGTGATCATGGGTCGATAATCAATCAAGACAACTTGGGCCTAGCGTTGGTGAAAGCATCGCCATCGGTACTGTACATCTTAAAAGTTTACTGAAACGTCTAAATGATACAAAAATTGGGTCATACGATAATGTTATTCAGGACCAGATAGAACGAGAAAGGATAGAAGTAGTCTCGGATTTTACTGTTTCCAAAAACTATCCGGTTCGTTAGCTAACGCACTATTTCGTACGTACCACCTGTCAAATTTCGTAGTTTATGATCAGCATCAGCCAAAGTGGCGGTTATCCGCCGCTTTGGCAGCTAACACAATCAAAGCAAAGCATAATCAAACATAATCAAAGCTTACACGAATGTTTGTACAGAGGTCTTCTTGGCATTATTATTCTATGCTTTGCTCCACTGACTCCGGGATCCGTTTGTATCAAATTTAACAATTTTTGGCAACTAAAACTTAACATAAAAACTAAAGACTTTGGCTTCTGATGTTAAAGAACCTTACCGGGTTGTTGATAAAATGTAGGAAGCACTCAATAAGCGTGGTAGCTGATATCTTAAACGCGTCTTACAGTTGAGTCTTCAAGACAGAGATAGATGTGACGCGGCCTCTATGGCTCAGGGACAAGAACCGCAGTCCTAACTCAGATAATGTTCTACATTTAAGTTTTTTTTTTTTTTTCGCTTTCCTTTCGGAAATATTTCAAGCCCATTTCCATCACTTGCCATCCATCTCAGCTATTACTAAACAATGATCTGATGAAACAAATGGCAGAAGATATGTACGTGAATAACACAGTACCCGGGGCGAAACCCACATCAGATGCAGTTAGGCTTTACCAAAAGTCTAGACAAACTTTCGATCGCCTGTCAAGGAATTTGCAGGACTGGAATTCCAACTCAAAGGAAATGGTTTCTCAAATACCAAAACTCCGGCAAATGTACCTTCATCATCGTCATCAGCCAGAAGACGTCCACTGCTGAACATAGGCCTCTCTCTTAGAGCGCCACACCGACCGACAACGTGCCACTTGCGTCCACCGGTTGCCCGCGACTTTCACAATGTCGTCGGTCCACCTAGTGGGAGACCTGCCTACGCTGCGTCTTCCGGTGCGTGGTCGCCACTCAAGAACCTTTATTAACCACCGGTTATCGGTTCCTCGAGTGATGTGGCCTGCCCATTGCCACTGCAGCTTGCATATTCTGAAAGCTATATCGGTGGCTTTAGTTCTTCGATGAATATCCTCGTTCCGGATTTTAACGCGCAAAGAAACTCCAAGCATAGCTCTCTCCATTGCCCGGTGTGCGACTCTGAATTTCTCTAAAAGGCCAGTGGTCAAGGACCACATTTCAGTTCCATATGTCATCACTGACAACACGCATTAGTTGAAGATCCTTGTCTTCAGACACTACGGGATTTTGTACGAGAAGATATCACGCAATACTTATGGGCGGATAGACAAATAGTACTAACTTGGAACAGGACAGGACGGCTACTTCCACCATTCGTTGCGCCAATAATAAACGATACAAATGAAAATCGGGAATTGCGGCTTAAGTACGTGCCGACCAAACTCAACCAAACAAACACAGCGACAAGATCAGACCGGGCGCAGTCTTATGAGAGATGGCTCAAGAGCCCTAGTATCTTAGTAGGTATCAACAATGGCTTCATAATAAGACTTAGATAACATTAGACTTTTCAGTCAACAAACCAGATTCAGTGGATGGAATGAAACATATGAAAATTGACTATAAAGGACAGTACTAAAAAAAAAAAAAAAAAAAAAGAATGACCTCATAAAACAAATTGATTAAATCTAGACCCAATATTTCAAAAAGGAAGATAAAGGTAACTAAAGAGAAAGGATGGGTATACCTGTACACGTGTTTGAGAATAAAGACCACCTATATGAAATTCGTCAAAGAATTAACGGCTAAAAATTGTCTATTAGCCGTAAGGAGAATTGTCGCCGTTAAAGGGGGTTTCGTAGTAGTTTGTATCGGATAATGCACTGGAAAAATTAAACTAACTGCAGAATTGCTTACTTCTAAGTACTGCATCGAGAACCAGGTGGGTTCGAATTTTAAGTTCGGAAGTAGCACCAGGGTGATGTGTTTTTAAAAAACGTCTGATAGGAGTAGTCAAAAATTGTATTACGAGGACGCTTGACAAACATACAATAAATCACAGCCACTTACACACTGTCATGAAAGAGATTAAAGCGGTTATAAATACTAGTTCGGGCTTGAACACTAGCCAGAACATGCATTAACACCAACTGACTTCCTTCGTGTAGGAGGGCCGATAATTACGGAGGTACCTGATTGCGATTTTCTCGGTCCAGCTACAACAGCCAAGTTCAACTTAATTGAGGGATGGAAACGTGGGCTGGTTATCCTACAAGAAATATCAGAGATCTTTTCAGGTCATTATTTAGCCAGAAATATTGCGGAGAAACAAGTATTACGCAAAGGCACGGGTTGTAGTTAAATAAACACCAAAAATATCCGAAACCGTTCAGATAAGATCTGATAAAAATAGAGCACACTGGAAAGAATGAAAAATAATAGAGGGAATCGAGGGTGTAGATGGGCATATAAGAGTGGCGAAAGTTAAATTGCCAATTGGAGAGACATTTACTCGATCGAGTACCACACCTGCAGAAGAGGCAGTGATTCGGCTTGTTCCAAACATTGTGGGACCTAATGCAAACAGTTTCGAAGCAAATCAGAACGAGCTATCGTTTAGTGTCACCCGAAATTGCGAGTCCTTTGCCAATGAACGTCCAAGCCAGAAGTCGAGTGTCGGACTTGAAACCGAAACGCAAAGCCCGACACTAACAGAAAAAGCTCAACTAGTAGTGAACATCCATGACTGGATGTTGCATCATCATAGCATGTAGTATCAAGCCACAGACCAGGCGGCCAGCATTACACAAATAGCGAACAATCAAAATAGTACAAGTAATACAAATCGGCGTCCTAGGGCAGCAGCAAACCGTCTCAGTTATTAACAATTTTGTTTGATCAAAAATGTATTGTATTGAAATTAATGTAATGAAAATGATAATTATGGAGTGTAATGGAAAGACTCATTTGTTTATATTTTTTTGATTAAAACATGTAATAATTAATTTGATCAGAATTTTAGTCTCTCACCTCGCTGATGGCGGGAGTGTCGCGGAATGCGAGTATTGGCTAATACATTTCGCCTCTAGTTTCATAAATTATAATCTGTGCACAGTATAAAGGTGAAAACACATTATGTTTCTTCATAGACAATTTGTTATGAAGAAACATAATGAGGAACCAATTTATGGTCAGTTATCTATGAATGATGTTACGACGATGACACATCCGGAAAAAGCTCCTACAGAAGGTAATTGGTTGATTCAAAAGATCGCGCGGTATTCAGGCATGGCCTTCTAGTAGTATCACCAATCACGAGCGCGGAAGGGTCGTGATTGGCTAGCAGGATAGTAGAGGAAAGGAGAAAGAGGAAGAAATGGCGCCCAGGCATGGCCCGGCGGCGCCATTGCTGTTTCTGTTGAGTAAGTGACCACTGAGCTCGAGATATATTGGTAAGCCATCCAAGATTTTACAATGTGCATGCATCTCAGTTTTGGACCATTAATTTGAGCTTATTTTATATGTCCCTTTCTTAGGTCACTGTTATATGTCATTGTGTTGGTGTGAGAATCCATGGATTATGTTGGAATCCATGGATTTTCAACCAGAGGGTATATGGATCGGCGGGATCCATAGGCCAAAATTGAGCACCCCTGGGGCTGCCTGCGGGACCCAGGGGGAGCGAGCAGCTGCCCCATGGATCAGCAGGATCCATGGGGGGCTCCATGGATTTTCAACCAGAGGGTATATGGATCGGCGGGATCCATAGGCCAAAATTGAGCACCCCTGGGGCTGCCTGCGGGGCCCAGGGGGAGCGAGCAGCTGCCCCATGGATCAGCAGGATCCATGGGGGGCTCCATGGAGCAACAGAATCCATGGTACAGATTCAGTGCGAGGCATGGGGTGGCTAAAGGGGAGGTTGGAGGCCACGCGGGGGGAAACCCCCCTAAACATCATTACATAAGGGAACAGCCCTCACGATACAGTTACAGAAGGGAACAGCCCTCACGATACAGTTGCATAAGAGAACAGCCCTCACGATACAGTTACAGGAGGGACCAGCCCTCTCGAGGTCAACATGGGGGAATACCCTCACGTTGTCTTTATCCTGGGGGAACAGGCCCTCAGGATATTCCGATTAACAGGCACTCTGATAGTGCATCTACTTTTTTCAGCTGATACTGAGACATTGTGGTTTTTTATGACTTTTAATTTTCTCATCTATGTGTTATAAATTATCATTACTATAGAAACTAGAATCCAGGTCCTTATATACAATTTGTGTACATGTCGCGAAGTGTAAGTTATAAGCACTCCACGAGGTACTGATGATGCTATCACACACGACATGTACACAAATTGTATATAAGGACCTGGATTCTAGTTTCTATAGTAATGATAATTTATAACACATAGATGAGAAAATTAAAAGTCATAAAAAAACCACAATGTCTCAGTATCAGCTGAAAAAAGTAGATGCACTATCAGAGTGCCTGTTAATCGGAATATCCTGAGGGCCTGTTCCCCCAGGATAAAGACAACGTGAGGGTATTCCCCCATGTTGACCTCGAGAGGGCTGGTCCCTCCTGTAACTGTATCGTGAGGGCTGTTCTCTTATGCAACTGTATCGTGAGGGCTGTTCCCTTCTGTAACTGTATCGTGAGGGCTGTTCCCTTATGTAATGATGTTTAGGGGGGTTTCCCCCCGCGTGGCCTCCAACCTCCCCTTTAGCCACCCCATGCCTCGCACTGAATCTGTACCATGGATCCTGTTGATCCATGGAGCCCCCCATGGATCCTGCTGATCCATGGGGCAGCTGCTCGCTCCCCCTGGGCCCCGCAGGCAGCCCCAGGGGTGCTCAATTTTGGCCTATGGATCCCGCCGATCCATATACCCTCTGGTTGAAAATCCATGGAGCCCCCCATGGATCCTGCTGATCCATGGGGCAGCTGCTCGCTCCCCCTGGGTCCCGCAGGCAGCCCCAGGGGTGCTCAATTTTGGCCTATGGATCCCGCCGATCCATATACCCTCTGGTTGAAAATCCATGGATTCCAACATAATCCATGGATTCTCACACCAACACAATGACATATAACAGTGACCTAAGAAAGGGACATATAAAATAAGCTCAAATTAATGGTCCAAAACTGAGATGCATGCACATTGTAAAATCTTGGATGGCTTACCAATATATCTCGAGCTCAGTGGTCACTTACTCAACAGAAACAGCAATGGCGCCGCCGGGCCATGCCTGGGCGCCATTTCTTCCTCTTTCTCCTTTCCTCTACTATCCTGCTAGCCAATCACGACCCTTCCGCGCTCGTGATTGGTGATACTACTAGAAGGCCATGCCTGAATACCGCGCGATCTTTTGAATCAACCAATTACCTTCTGTAGGAGCTTTTTCCGGATGTGTCATCGTCGCAACATCATTCATAGATAACTGACCATAAATTGGTTCCTCATTATGTTTCTTCATAACAAATTGTCTATGAAGAAACATAATGTGTTTTCACCTTTATACTGTGCACAGATTATAATTTATGAAACTAGAGGCGAAATGTATTAGCCAATACTCGCATTCCGCGACACGAAGAGTTACTTTTTTCAACATTATACTTAGTATTCACGAACACCACTTTACTAAAGCATGCCTTGGACTTGAACATGACTTAGACTAAGACTTGTTTTAATTGTGAAATGTTTGACTTCACTTGAAATATTAAAATACTTGACACTGGCTAAATACACAAAGTGTGAAGCCAAAATGTAGAAAAAAAATTATTATTCTCTACTAGCTGCGCCCCACGGTTTCACCAGCTATTCTACAGATACAGACACCGAATATTTTTCCGGGATAAAAAGTTGCCTATGTATTAATCCAGGAAGTGTCCAGGAAATAAGCTACCTCCATACCAAATTCCATTCAAATCCGTTCACCCTGCACAGAGTTGACCGTGAACAAACACACATACATACTCACCTACTTACACACAATTTTTCGGATTTTTATTATTAGTGTGTTGCGTTTTGATTTCTATTTGTTATTATCAAAGAGTACTGTATTCCTCCAAGGTTTAATTAATACAGCATTCCCATCAAATAATACAAATATTACCACCGTGAAATTACGTGTGAACCACTTGTAATAAAAGATGGATTTTTCTTCAATCTGTCGGACATGTCTCGATACTAAATATTTGAGCCCAATTTTCAAAGAGGGAGATGACCACGATTGTTTTGCCTCCACTGTTCTTATTACTACAGGGCTGAAGGTAAAGTCTGAAAATATTATCACAATTAACGCTGTATGCACTCTGTCGTTTTATTCGCAAATTTCCCGTTTTCCAAGGAGTATTAACAAAACTGATAAAAATTCTAGTCTTCTCCATGCCATACCAGCAATGGTACTTGGTCTCTGAACTCTATACCACAAAATGAGAAGCAATCGCATAAAATTGTTGTAAACAAAATATTCAGGAAAATTGCTCCATTATACCTTTGAGATGCACAAAATACCCCAAACCCCGAGAAGGACGTCAGGTGCTCTCATCACTATAGCAAATATAACAACTAGACAATTACACCTAACAATTAGACCTCTGTCAGACAGTAATATCAATAAAGAGGCTATTTATGGTGCTCGGTGCGAGACAAGCAAGTCACCCACCTGATGTTTAGTGTTACGCTTGCCTGTAACAGATCAGCCCCAACCAGAATTTTTAACTACAACATTTCAATACCATGCGCGGCAATGCACTGCGCTCGTCCTGAGATATTAATCTCTTTATGCCCAGTAATTACATTGAAAACATTGCCTTTTAATCCGGATCACAGTAATGTTTGCACACTACTGCTTGGCGGTTGAATTAACTTCAAATGAGTGGTACTTTCCCCTACCACTAATAACAGTTAACAGTAACAAACATTTTTGACCAAGACCAGAGGACTTACAGTCTTCTTTACCTATGTTGCAGGTTCAAAAGAACGATGGCTTACCGCAGCAAATGTGTAAGACCTGCATAAAGTTCTTAAAAGACTCCCTTAAGTTCAGACAGCTTTGCAAAGATGCTGAAATACAGCTCTTGACCGTTAAAAACAGTCAAGAAAACCAAGAAAATAATTTGAAATGTATTAAATTACAAAAACGTAATCGTAGAAAAAAAAACTCCAAGGACATTAAAAGCGTTGATACTTTTATCAACGTCAAGATTGAGCCGGACGTTGAAAACGATGATGATGTACCTCTACTGCGGAAGAAGTTACATTTTACTAAAGTTGTCACCGAACACAAGAATGTCAAAATAGAAACGGAGCTTATAAAAATAGATGAAATTGAACAAGAAAGTGATAGTGAGTGTGTCAAAAATGAAAACAATCAAGGCATTGATATTGAATTCATTGACAGTATAAGAAATACAGAAAATGAACAGGAAATTGCGATTGAAATTATCAATAATGGAAATAATAAACATGGAAAAGAAGTTGACAATCAATTTGCTAATGATAGAAAAATTTATGAAAACGAACCTAAAATTCACCATGATTTCGATAGTAATGTTAAAAGTAATATAGAAGCCCTAGAATCAGAAACTAACGTGTCCGACGAATCCAAATATGAAACAGAATTTCTAGATCTCCACTTTGATACAGACACAGATGAACATGTAACTAAAGATATGGAAATAACTGAGTATAACATAGAAATACCCAATTACAACAAGGAATTTCCTAAATACAGTTCGGAAATTCCTAACAAAACAGAAATTCCTGAACACAATCTTGAACTTACCAATTACAACACGGAAAATTCTAATTACAATTTAGAATCTGCTGATGAGAACACAGGATCCCAAATCAAGTTAAACAACATTAAGACAGGAAAAAATAAAATGAAACAAGACTTTAAAACAAAAAACAAACAAAACAGTACTAAAAATATGGCCACTGAAACAGAAAACATAGCAACAAAAGAATATTCAACAGACGCTGAAACAATGCCTCACATAAACAACATAGACTTAAAAGAAACACACAGAAACTCAGAAAACTTGCTTTTTGTAACACACGATGACAGAAATAGAGTGACATGCAAGCTATGCCAAAAGGACTTGTCAAAGCGAAGTATATTCTCCCATATGCTTAGAAGTCACCCCGGAGCAGACGACAGGAAAGAGAAATGTGAACTATGCGATACTTACGTACTGAAGGGACGATTACAAAGACATAAGATCGTAATGCACGGACTAGACTCTTTTAGATGTGGGGTGGGTATTTTTTTCATGCTACTGAGTCACGAACAAGTCGATAGCCTGATGGTCAGCATCATGGTTATTCATAGCATCTCAGCACCACATAGTTTTTTTATGCCATAGTTGGCAAAGAAGCCGTCTGATGGTAAGCGATCACCGTCGCCTATGGATACCTGTAACACTAGGGGCATCACAGATATTTTGCCGACCTTTAAAGACACCATTAACAGCCAAAGTAACCCACGTTGTAGTTCTAAATATCAGCTGTGATGTTACATGTATCTCATGCCCAGTTATCATTTGTTTTTCCTTTAAAAATCATGTTCGTCCATAAACTCCTTCATTGACCTCCGCTAAATGCACTTTACTGTAGAAGGTCGTAATGTGGTCGTTACTAATTTTGCGATAATAAATAGATTGTTTCAAGAAATTACACCAACCAAAAATTCAAGTTGAAAGCTAGTATCTCATTTCCCACTAAACCAAAAACCAAGATGAAAATCAGCTTATTGAAATTTGTAGCTAAACCAATGTTATTTAGGTTATCAGTATACCCGTAATTTCTTAAAACAACGCAAGCAAATTTGAATTTCGCGCGATGAGTGAAACGATGCACCTTAAGGAAGGAAAAAATAAAAGAAAAAAAATTTACTTCGCTTTGTAAAATGGTTGTAAAAAACGGGTGATCGTCGGGTGATTTTGTTATCCCTCAGGAACGGTTAAGTTTTTAAAATTACCGTTCCCGGGATAAAAGCCTATGTGTTAATCCAGGGTATTAGCAACCTCCATAGCAAATTTCATTCAAATCCGTTCAGCCGTCACAGAGTTGGACGGGAACAAACACACTTACATACACACAAGCTTTCGCATTTATCATATAAGTGTGATTATTTCAGTATTGCAAGACAGAATATGAGTCCAAAGAACAGTTATTAGATCATGCATCGACATGTACAGCAAAGAACAGGAAACGGAAAGCCGTCACCGACAAGGTAAAGTTTCTTTGTCAGCGATCTCAATAGGTTAGCAAAGTCAAGCAACAGAGCAGGATACCGATATTCATATTCACAGAGACAATGGAATCATGGTTTTTGTTTAAATTTTATTTAATAAGTGATAAATAAATAAATATTGGTGGACGTTTTTCACACAGCGCCATCTAGCCCCAAACTAAGCAAGCTTGTACTATGGGAACCAGATAACTAATAGAATACATAAATACTTTTTTTTTGTAAATACATAAATAGAATACATAGAAACACCCAGACAAAGAACAAACATCCATGTTCATCAAATGTTTGTCCCGGGTGGGAATCGAACCCACAAGAATAGATCAGAAGGCGAAAATCTACTCACTGAGCCACAAGGCTAGTCATAATGTTATAATGTTTGATCCTAGACAAATTGTACTGAGCTAAAGATATGTAAGGGTGTCTACACATGGCCTGACCTGACATCGTGTGTTAGAGATGGCTATATATAAGTTTCTGGGGGAGCGAAAGGGAGAAGCTATAACCTCAATAGTTTGTTTCATTTGCTCCCGTGAAATTCAAATCTAGCTGTCCCTTTCACATGGTGTCAGGTCAGGCCATGTAGCGACGCCTTAACCTGATTGTAGTACCTATAAGGACGTAAGATGTCGCCAGTGGTATAAACTGCGAGACAATCGTCACACGTTTCCGGTTGACTTAAACATTTGACCGAGCGAAGCGAAGGTCTCAGAGTTTACTGGGACAAATCGGCTTTTGTATGTATGTTTGTCCGATGATAACTTGCGAACCGTTGATACGATCTTCATTAAATTTTGTAGGCAAGTAGTTCATTTCAATACAATTTTCGAGTTCGAATATGAGCTGAATCGGTCCAGGGGTTGTGAAGATATAGGGGTCGCGAGGTCTCAGTTCGCCGCGAACTACTGGTTTATTGAGAGTCACTCGAAAATATTTGAATATTTCCAGAGAAAAGAAGTGATCGTGGAGTGCGATGTTTGCAACAAGTCGATGCAGAAAGCCAGCCTGAGATTGCACAAGGAAATCAAACACGCCGGCATGGGCCCGGTCTGCGAGGTAACCCACCAGTGGAACCGGCATACCAATTTCGATAGACTACCGAAATCAGAAATATTTATTTACATACTTACACAATAGACACACACAAAGTCAGATCTATTGGTAAATATTTTATTTTATTTTATAGAATATGGATCCCCAACAGAAGTTACACATTACATTCACATTATGAAACATAGGCATCAAGCAGGGTGCACCCCCAATTACAGGAGACCACGTCGTGCTCATGGAGGTTCGACTAGACTAAACTAAAATGAAAATATTTTTTGCTGCAGGCAGCAAATTTAATTTAAACTATTTTGTACTCTGCAGGCAGAGTACAAAATAGTTTAAATTAAATTTAGGTTACATTGGAAGTGGAAAAATTTACTAGCGAGTCTTAATTATACAATGAGAAAATGTAGCAATATATGAAGCGAGTTAAAACTAGGAAACATCAAAATAATTATATTTAAATTTGGCAAATATTAGCCAAATATTCATCTACAAGTCAAAAATAAAAACTGTATGCAAATACAGGCTGATAATTGAATACAGAAATCAGAAATATTTATTGGCCATAAATAACATTGCATATTACAGGCTTTTTACAAGTTAAACTATATTTAGAGTTAAATTAGGCAACTAATCAATAATTTTTATAATTGAATAATAGTATGGTAATAGGTCAGGTAGGTATTTATTATGCTTTACTCCGTTTGTTCATTACACAAAAATCATTAAAATTAACATTTATTACAATTACAATTATTATTAACTATAATTATGATTAAAATGTCAACACCACTAAACAATGTTAATAACACTCAATTATAATTATTATTAATTTAAATTAATTTTATAAATGTAAAAAAAATAAGTCAAGAGTTATCTAATAATTCAAATATGTCCACACTATTAATTATTCGAAAATAAATGGAATTGAATATTGTTAAGGCTACGCTGTCTCAAGGTCACGGCTACTCGCGGCTAACGATCAACCAATCACAGTCATATCTTATAAGTGTATTTAGACTGATGCGTGGTGCGCTTCGAGCGTCCCGAATGCAGAATCTAGGGTGATCTGTGGGCCATGTATAGCCACTTTAACACTGGTGTGATTGTCTCAGCACTGCGGCCGACGTTTCGGGAACAAGTACCGCCTGAACGAACACCTCCGAGCGAAGCACGGCCACGAAAAGTACAAGTGCAGTATGTGCGACTTCCTCAGCGCGAGCTCCACGGCCATCAGGGTGAGTCGCCGTTAACGACACACTCGGATCCAAATGGGATTTTTATATTTAGCGCCCTTCATCCTAACTAGTAGTTGGCGCCGAACTGAGACCTCGCGACCCCTATATCTTCACAACCCCTGGACCGATTCAGCTCATATTCGAACTTAAAAATTGTATTGAAATGAACTACTTGCCTACAAAATTTCATGAAGATCGGATCAACGGTTCGCAAGTTATCGTCGGAAAAATATACACACAAACATACATACAAATGCCGATTTGTCCCAGTAAACTCTGAGACCTTCGCTTCGCTGTCAATGAGGCGTTTTCCAAAAAAAAAAATAGTTCTAAAATACTTACTAGATGGCATAATAGCCCTATCGTTTTACCTGTCATTGTGATTTCTGTCGAAATATTTTGTTTATTTTTAAATCGTAAATTTTGGCTCCACACGTTTGTATTTAGCCAGTGTCAACTATTGTAATATTTCAGATGAAGTCAAATACATAGT
Source organism: Apocheima hispidaria (assembly GCA_947579745.1). Classification (NCBI taxonomy): domain Eukaryota; kingdom Metazoa; phylum Arthropoda; class Insecta; order Lepidoptera; family Geometridae; genus Apocheima; species Apocheima hispidaria. Next base: position 6,497,019 of record OX388172.1, on the reverse strand, counting down.
TACATTACTTGAAATTGTCTAAATACACATGTGGAGCCAAAAAACACGAGAAAAAAAGGCACACGTACATTTTTTTGTCTTTCATGTCTTGACAGTGACAGAAAAACCTCAAGGTACATCTAACGCCATCTATTGGGTACTTCTATTACCAGGATTGCTTTTTTCTTGGAAAACGCCTCATTATAATTCAGAGGAATATAGCTGCAGTCGTATCAGGACCAATAAAGCTTCGAGGTATCAAAATGAACAGAGTTGAACGACAAACAAATTTAAATACAAACTTTCGCATTTATAATATTAGTGTGACTAGCTCAGCGGTTTCACCCGCTATTCTACAGAAACCGAATATTTTTCCGAGTTAAAAAGTAGCCTATGTGTTAATCCAGGGTATAAGCTACCTCCGTACCAAATTTCATTCAAATCTGTTCAGCCGTTACAGAGTTGAACGGGAACAAACACACTTACATATTTATTACTGTTGAACTGTTAAAGCTCAAAATTCTGGGTGGCACTGAACTGTTATGTGCATGCGTGACGCTTAACATCAGGTGAGCGACTTGCTCGTATCGTCACCGAGTAACACAAAAAAAAACACATGCACACAAACTTTCGCATTTCTAATATTAGTGTGATAATAATTCTTATATTATAATATATTTTATAGCTCATGTAAGGACATAATTGGGTTTTAGTTTTTCGACCTATTATATCCTGTTGTGTGTAGAACCACGAGCGGCGCCACCGCGGCGAGAAGCCCTACGTCTGCGAGCAGTGCGGGGCGAAGTTCCACGCGCCCCATCTCCTGGCACAACACAAGCAGTCACATCGCACGGAGAAAAACATGAAGGTAATCACGACGCTCGTGGCTAAGTTGGCGTCGCGTCTACCTCATGAGCGGGACGTGCCGGGTACGATTCCCGATTAATTAACTGAGGCCCGAATGAAGTGCGTTTTTTTTTTCAGTGCGACCAATGTCCCGCCGCGTTTAAGGCGAACAACACACTCCACATGCACAAGATCACCTGCCACAATACTAACACATACCAGGTAAGAATACACATACAGTTACACACAAAAAAAGCTTCCCGATGTATCAGCGCAGTAGACCAATAGTAGCGCGGGAAACTTCGATCGACCAATCGCAGAGCAGAGTAATACGCGCGCTTAAATCTTGCGCTGTTATTGGTCGAACGATTTCGCGGGAAAATCGGGCCGCCCGTGCGCCATCTTGTACGAAGATTAGCAAGCAATACTCCGCCATCTGGGCTTACGAATAAAGTTCAATATAGACTATGTACACGTTTGGCTGCTGGCCGAAACCGGTCTGAGCTTATCTGAAAAATGTAAAACTACTACGTGCTCTGTGTCCTAACGAATACTAGTAGTGCGTGGCGAACTGAGACCTCGCGACCCCTATATCTTCACAACCCCTGGACCGATTCAGCTCATATTCCAACTTAAAAATTGTATTGAAATGAACGCGGTTTGGGGATCGCAGAACGCTCACCGTTTACTAAGAGGACGCTGCTGTCCGTCCTTCGGTGTTTCTGGTGTCTGGGAAAAAATAGTTTTCCACTTTTTTTTTATTAATTACTTATTGACCGAGCGAAGCGATGGTCTCAGAGTTTACTGGGACAAATCGGCATTTGTATGTATGTTTGCGTGTATATTTGTCCGATGATAACTTGCGAACCGTCGATCCGATCTTCATGAAATTTTGTAGGCAAGTAGTTCATTTCAATACAATTTTTAAGTTCGAATATGAGCTGAATCGATGAATGAATTGTTTAGTGCATGTTGTGTTTTGTCCCAGTGCCCGATGTGCCCGCGCACGTACAGCGCCCGGCATTACGCCGTGAAGCACCTGCGAGCCGTGCACCGCCACGCCGGCGCCGTCGGAGCCCTGCTCGTGGGACCAAAGGAGCCCCAACCGACGGATCAAAAGAGCCCTACATGAGATGAAATTGCTTCACAAAACTGAAGCAAATGCGAGTACTGAAACATAGGCCTTGCTTGTAGGGCCGAAAGAGGACTTTGGAGCCCTAAGCAGACCTACGTGATGCTGAAAGAGCCTTACTCGTAGGGCTGAAGGAGCCTCACGCAAGGGATCTAAAGAGCCATACATGAGGAGCTGAAAGAACCCCACAATAAGGAAGTATTTGAGAGCTTACGCCGCCACATCGACGCCGCTGGAGCCCTAGTGGAGCCGATGGAGCCTCATGAAAGGGGTCAAACGAGCCCAATTTGAGGGACTCATCATCAGCCAGAAGACGTCCAATGCTGAACATAGGCCTGAACCGCATCTTACCCGTGGTACTACCAACCTGTCTGGTAGTACCGCAGTAAATTATTTATATCCTATGGTACTACTTAAAAAAAAAAAACAATATTTCTAAAAACTGTATATCTTCATGGTAATAAATCACAAATATATGGTATTTATCACACTAATATTATAAATGCGAATGTGAAGTAGGTAAGTATGTAGTGTGTTTGTTCTCGTTCAACTCTGTAACGGCTAAACCGATTTGAATTAAATTTGGTATGGAGGTAGCTTACACCCTGGATTAACACATGGCTACCGGAATGGCTTTGGCACATGGCTTTTTATCCCGGAAAATATTAGGTATCCGTAGAATAGCGGATTTTGGTGTCAATGGCTTGGATAAACCTTAATTGTGGTTTTTTTTACTACTAACTTCTGAACTACTTTTTTCGCCGTATTTTCGACGCAAAAAAAAATACAAATAATAAATACATAAATATCTGGGACATTTTTGCACACACGGTCATCTGACCCCAAACTAAGCAAAGCTTGTAATATGGCTGCCAGAGACTGATATACGTACATAGTTTTTTTTTTTTTTTTTTTTAAATACATATATACAACAAACACAAATATTCATCACATAAATGTTTGTCCTAGATGGGAATCGAACCCACGCCCCCAAACACAGAAGGTAGGTTAACTACCAACTGAGCCACCGGGGCAGTCATAAATATACAGGCAAGAAGCTTGTATGTAAAAAAAATCTTACCTACAAGCTTCTTGCATACAGGCAGTTTTCCACGGTGTCGATAAAATATGTTACAAAAAGACTACGCGTTTTGTATGGAGGAGACGGCGGTGTACTCTATTCTAGGCAGGGTTAGAAAAAATCCTTTTATTATAATAAATATCAAAAATCAGTGTTTTTTATATATATATCCGATATATGGATACTGATAAGCAATAACATGTCAAACAACAAAAAAAATAAAAAAATTGTTAATGATACAGAACGCTTCTTTGGCAGACAAAGAAGCGTTCTGTATCATTAACAATTTTTTTATTTTTTTTTTGTTGTTTGACATGTTATTGCTTATCAGTATCCATATATCCGGGCTAAGAAAAAGAAGCAAATTTTCCCGAGAAAGTGAAAATTATTAACGCTAGGAGCACCAGGAATCCCCATTTTTTATTAAATCAAATGAAACCTTATATGATATGAAGTTAAGGTCTGAATTTCAATAAAAAGCTAGCTGTACTGGTAAGTTAGAGTAAAGGGGATTCCCCCAACTTTAAATGAGGTTGCCATTTTGGGAAACAATCTAAATTATTCTGAATTATACTATGAAAACTGACGTGGTTTTGATACATTTTGTTTTAATAAAACGGGAATACTCACGTTAAATTGAGTCGGTTATTCCGACTATAGTTTCGATCACATTCGGTGACCTTTGTCAAGGAATGCTCAGCGAGACACGCGCGCGACCTCGTCTTGTCTTGCCTCGTCTTTATTCTGAATAGTAGTTTTTCGCTACGTGTTGCCAGGGTAACCATTAATCTCCAAAAATTTTAGTTCAGAAGACAGGAAAAAATCATTTGATATATATCAAGCTAAAAATCAATTGATATATATCCGCTGATATACATCGGCGGACCCTGATTCTAGGACACTGGTGGGTAAAGGAAAAAAAACTTTTTTTTTTATAAATGTTTTATTTTGATGTTTCAAAATGTGCTTTTAAAATTGAATATTTCGCACGCTTAATAATATACAGATAATACTTATACAGTTCATAATATACAGACCGATTACGAAAATTAATTGTCCTCCTAACGCCATCTATGACCTTAGCTCAAAACTACAAGGAGTTTGGACTGCTTTATCAACAAACCATAACATCGGTCTCTTTCACTATTTCGATTTTTTTGCATAGGGTCTTTAACAGACAGAGACAAATCATAGTTAAGTCTCTCTTTTATAAATTTTGTTTTATTTTTTTAGTTATATTAAATTAAGTCGGTTTCCTGCAAAATATTTGTGATATTTTAGTTTTCTTTTGCGTCCATTTTGAAAATAAAGTTCCGCTAGGAGAACGTTCTCCTGGCGGAAAGTGTTTTTCTCAAATATCTCAATAACGGCCGGACGCACAAATTTGAGATTACCACACACATTTACCCGACCCGTGCAATAAATACATACTCCACTCAAGTCCTGAAATTCGACACTCTTCCGCCAGTAGTGCGCACACTTGAGCTCGGGGCGTCGGCCCTGAAACGGAAAATTAAACAAGCTTATAAAACAAATAATATTATTAACAGAAAAACAAAATACCCGACTGCAAAATGTAGTCTATGTCACTCCGGACGCAACGACAACTCGCTCGTCCAAATCGGTCAAGCCTTTTAGGCTACCCCAGTCATATAGGAACCTATAAACATACATACCCTCATACACTTCAAAAACCATTACCCTCTTTCATGGGCAGTCGGGTAAAAAGTAACGAACATCAATACGAAATTGAGTACGTCACTATGTCTTGACTCGCTATACTACTATACTACATACTAATACTCCAACAATACATACCTAAATACATACATACACACAGACCACACCCTAGATTCTGTATTCAGGACGCTCGAAGCGCACCACGCATCGGTCTAAATACACTTATATTAAATGATTCTGATCGGTCGATTGTCAGGCGCGAGTAGCCGTGACCTTGAGCCAGCCAATGAGAGCGCTCGGCCGCACTCCCCGCGACCCTCACACTATAGTCACTTGTAGGGACAACGAATCTCGGAATGCGGTATCTGGTGTGATCTGTGTCTATACACATACATTTTTATAAGATGTGTGCATGACGTTGCAGCAGCTAATCCGAAATATAGTGAAGTTTAACTCGACGCTTAAAAACTTCCAGTTGAAAAAAAAAAAACGCTTAAACTTGAACGCTTGATTTCCGTAGGCGGTATTTAACCGGTATTTTAATTTGTAAGTTTGTATGTTTGTGTGTATATTTGTCCGATGATAACTTGCGAACAGCTGATCTGATCTTCATGAAATCTTGTAGGCAAGTAGTACATTTCAATACAATGTTCAAGTTCGAATATGAGCTGAATCGGTCCAGGGGTTGTGAAGATATAGGGGTCGCGAGGTCTCAGTTCGGCGCGAACTTCTAGTTACACTAGGCGCTAGTTGAAGACCTCGACTCACTTCCTGATCTTGTCGCGTCGTAGCTTGAGCTGCTGGTTCTTGGGGATCCCGTGCAGCTTCAACAGGTGCTTCCTGGTGGAATTACTACTTCTATAACTGTAATAAAAACATTTATAAATTTAATTTTATTCTGACATTTTATTTAGCCTGAAATCTGTTACTTTCTCATTATTTTTTTTTCATTTTATATTTGACATTTAATATGTATTTTCATCAATTTTACTACTTTTTTTGACATGGATTTTTATATTATTGTTATTTAATGTTTAATTCTTAACGCTTTTTTTTGTATCTAATTGTAATGTAGTTAGTGTAATTGGTTAATTACCGTACTAATGAAAAAAAAATTATTAACAAGTTTCTCCATACTTGGTACTTGGTGAGCGGGCTTATTTCCGCAACTAGGCCGCGTAGCGGCCCCTTTTGCGTTTAGTTTCTCCATAATATCTTATTCTATTTTTACCCGACTGCCCGAGAAGGAGGGTAAGGTTTTTGGGGTTTATGTATGTGTGTTCCTATAAGTCGTCCTGTAGCCTAAATGGCTTGACCGATTTCGACAAGCGAAGTGTCGTTGGATTCATCTCTACCTCCGGCGTGTCATAGGCTACATTTGGCAGTCGGGTATTTTGTTTTTATTTTAACGATATTACTTGTTAGAATAACGATGTCATTGGTTTTAAGGGTCGATAAGATAACTTATTGCTTTCTTGTAGAATTACCACATCTATAACTGAAATAAGTACATTTTTTTTTTTAATTGGGCAAGTGCCTTTATTAACTAAGCAAAATACATACAAACTACAACTACCTATAAACTGCTTAACCTACTACATAAAAATAACAGTTGAATTATCCAGAGACCATTAAGGTCTATAGATAATCCAAATGTTCAATAAGTAAATGTATTTTAACAACACTTTCTCCGAAAGTACCTTAATCCTTTTTTTTTATACTTGGTTTGTAGGGACTGGAAAAGTGGATGAAAATCCACCGTTAACTCGCTTTAATAATAGATAGATAGATAGATAGAAACTCTTTATTGTGTACACCAAAAATAAAAAGAACACATGTACAGAACTATCTTATACTTAAGCTAGTGCCACAAGTGGCGGCCTTATCGCTAAAGGCGATCTCTTCCAGGCAACCATTGTCAAATTGGCAATAATGTCAAAAGGCAAAGTTTTTATCACTTGTTGCCAAAGAAAATGTACACGAGAAGAATAACAATGTCGTACAAGAAAGTGTACCCCCGACAAATCTGCTTAAAACTAGATGGCGCTTACGTATTTAGTCAGCTAATGTCCTATAAAGGCCGATGAAAAAATGTTTAATTAACGTAGTATTAGTATATGTCCGCTATTAAAGGTTTAGTTCAAATTAGATTGCAATATACGACATTCCAATAATTTGCATAATGTTTTCAACGCCATCTCTTGACAACCTAGCGAGTTTTGCAAATAAAATATAAAATTAATAATTTTACTGATATTATTAATGCAAAAATAATCATAACAAGTAGCGTTTTTTTCTCCGTGCCATTACGAATGAGTTAGCTTGGGTTTCTATTTCAAGTCAAGCAGAAATGACAAATCTACTTACTAGCGACATCTTACGTCCTTATCAGTACTACAATCGGACTACACACCTTTCTATGGACATTATCACTCTTCTCTATGCTTTTTTTTTACCTGTAAGTATATAATAATGCTAAAAGACAAAAAGTGTTTTATAACTTTTTGGGTAATATCTGTAGGTATATAAATGCCAGAGACAAAAAGTTTTTACAACTATTTGGGTAATATCTGTAGGTCTGTAATAATGCCAAAAGACATATTTTCCTCGTAGTGTAGTATAAAGCACTATATATCACTCGGAAGGAAGTGCGACTATACAAGCAATTGTTAAATATTCAACTTCACTTGAAATTTTACAAAACTTGCCAATGATTTCCACAACAGTGTATAGACCAATAATTAAAAAAAAATAAAAAAAAAGTGAAAAAAAATCTTTAAAAAAAAAAAAAAAATAGAACAATAGTACTCACGTGTTGGAACAGAGGTAGCAGTAGTACTTGTAGGTGTAGAAGTGGGTCTTGTCTTGGTGCATCCAGAGGTCGCGCCGGCACGGGAACAGCGAGGGACAAAACTCGCACTGGAATATTAATTCATTATTGTACATTTATCCTAACTGATAGTATATATATATATATATTATTGACCGAGCGAAGCGAAGGTCTCAGAGTTTACTGGGACAAATCGGCATTTGTATGTATGTTTGTGTGTATATTTGTCCGATGATAACTTGCGAACCGTCGATCCGATTTTCATGAAATTTTGTAGGCAAGTAGTTCATTTCAATACAATGTTTAAGTTCGAATATGAGCTGGATCGGTCCAGGGGTTGTGAAGATATAGGTCGCGAGGTCTCAGTTCGCCGCGAACTACTAGTATACTAAAATTGTATTGAAATGAACTACTTGCCTACAAAATTTCATGAAGATCGGATCAACGGTTCGCAGGTTATCATCGGACAAATATACACACAAACATACATACAAATGCCGATTTGTCCCAGTAAACTCTGAGAACTTCTCTTCGCTCGGTCAACAACATTCGAGCGCCGCGGCCAAGGCAGGCGCACCAGCAGGCGCGCACGCACCTGTATGTTCCTGGTGGGCTTGAAGTGCACCTGCTTGATGTGCTGGATGATGTTGTTCCTCATGCGGAACCTGGCGCCGCACTCGTTGCATTCGTACGGCTTCTCGCCCGTGTGCGCCGCGCGCACGTGGTTCTGCACATTCACAACGCTACAGCTAGCTGGTGGCAGGGCCACGGACAGGCCCCTCTTTGCAGGGCCACAGAGGACATACGAGTAAGGTCGGGACTCCTTCGAGAATCTCAACAACATGTCTCCAACGGCATAACATCTGACGAAACAGGAGTGGAACAGGTATGCCAGCGACCCGAGGCCGTGCTCCGAGCTCGGCTGGTTGGGGGCTGGCAGCGGGGTAAATGCACAAAACACACATAGCGGGACGTCAGTGCAGGTCTTATCGCCCCCAGTTAGAATTAGGCCCCTCTTTCCCACCGGGCACTCTAGGCACACGCCCAGGGCCCCGCGATCGACAGGGGCCCCCTCGTTCCTGCCAGATCACCAAACGATACCCGATATATAAATATTTTACTTCACTTGCAATGTAACAAAACTTCACACGGGCACTACACACCGCGTGGAGCCAAAATATAAGAGAAAAAAAAAAATCCTCTGTATTTGTCTGTGGTCTGGTGCTAGAACCTTGCCTAAATACTTTCTTTGTCTATTCTTACAAAATATTGCAATTTCCTAATGTGCCCGGGGCCTCCAATAGTTTAAAGACGGCCCTGACCACAGATCACACCAGATACCGCATTACGAGACTCGTTGTTCCTACAAGTGACGTCGGTGTGAGGGTCGCGGGGAGTGCGGCCGAGCGCTCTCATTGACTGTCTCAAGGTCACGGCTACTCGCGCCTGACAAGCAACCAATCAGAGTCATTTCTTATAAGTGTATTTAGACCGATGCGTGGTGCGCTTCGAGCCTGAATGCAGAATCTAAAGTGTGATCTGTGGGTAGGGCTCTTCAGCCGAGTGTACAGTTGTTCTCCCGGTGGGTACCTTCATGGTGAGCCGGTCGGCGGACCTGAACCCGCACTGGGTGCAGCAGAACTTCTTCTCGACCCCGTGCAGGCACTGCTCGTGCCGGGTCAGCTGGCCGCGGTGCACGAACTTCTTCCCGCACCCGGCGAACTGCAAACATACAACTTCATTAGTACTAGTAGTGCGCGCCGAACTGAGTCCTCGCGACCCCTATATCTTCACAACCCCTGGACCGATTCAGCTCATATTCGAACTTAAAAATTGTATTGAAATGAACTACTTGCCTACAAAATTTCATGAAGATCGGATCAACGGTTCGCAAGTTATCATCGGACAAATATACACACAAACATACGTACAAATGCCGATTTGTCCCAGTAAACTCTGAGACCTTCGCTTCGCTCGGTCAATAATTGAATGTTATAAACATTGTATAACGCATTTAAATGATCATACTTTTTTTTTTTGTGTTTCTCGGTGACGATACGAGCAAGACGCTCACCTGATGTTAAGCGTCACGCTTGTCCATAACAGTTCAGCGCCACCCAGAATTTTGTACTTCAACAGTTCAAAACTATGCGCGGCAATGCACTGCGCTCGTCACCCTGAGATGTTAGATGTTAAATCTCTGTATGCTCAGTGATTACGTTGGAAACATTGCCCTTCAATCCGGAACACAGTAATGCTTGCACACTACTGCTTGGCGGTTGAATATCTGGCAAAGGTGTGGTACTTCCCCGGGCGGACTCTGCAAGAGAGCCCTACCACTGCAAGTGGCCCGTTGTCGGTCGGGAGGCCTATGTTCAGCAGTGGACGTCTTCTGGCTGATGATGATGATGATTTACAGGGCTTACTTTGCAAGCGTGCTGTTTCTCGAAGTGTTTCAAGGCGTGGCTTCTGAAACTGTTTTTGTGTTGCACAACAGTACGGCAGAGGCTGCAGTGTATGGGGCCCTCGTCGCTGTACGGGGCCACCGCTAGGCTCATCAGCCTCTTGTTCCTCTCTTTGAAGTACTTGCGTCTGTTTAAATCCATCTGAAAGCCACAAATAACTTCAACACAGAAAAAAATCATAGATACATTATATAAAAGAGTGCTAATGTCCATAGAAAGATGCGTAACCCGATTGTAGTACTGATAAGGACGTAAGATGTCGCTAGTGCTTTAATCTGCGACATGATCGTCACATTTTCTGCTCGACTTGTAATAGAAACTCAAGCAACTCATTTGTAATGGTGCGGAGAAAAAACGCGATTTGTTATGAATATTTTTTCATTAGGAATAATAGTAAAATTATTATGTTTACATTTTAGTAGCTGCGCCCCGCGATTTCATCCGCTATTCTACAGAAACCGATTATTTTTCCGCGGTAAAATGCGGGTGAAACCGAGAGGTGCAGCTAGTTAGACATACTTTTAATTACATATTAAAGAATGTAATGGAACATTTCAAACTTCAACACCCTGCTTACCTGCGTTCTGGCAAATAAAGACTTATTTCATTTCATTTCAAGCATATATAATTTTGTAATTCATTAAATAATTTAATAGTTTTTTTTTTTTTAATATAATTTTCAGCGTTGTTATTCTGTTTTGATATTATCAATTTCAATAATTAAATTTTCTTTTTTTAATTTTTCTTTGTTAGTTCTATTTTCTGCTATCTATTGTATTTATTGTTGTGTTTATTTGTAAAATGACTTGCCCAATGTAACGAAATGTTACAATGCTAATAAATTTTTCTATTTCTATTTCTAAGCCTAACTTCAATTGTTTTGATTTGTTATTTTTAAGGAAGTTCTGTGGTTAGGGGCCGGCCATACATTTACTTTGGGCGAAGGTCACAGGGATAAATGCTCACCTTCAGTGGACTCATAACATTTTGTTTTTTCTTTATGACATTGCTTTCTTGAATATCTTTGGGAATATATTTAGCAAAGTTTTCATTTAGGTTTGAGAGTAAATTTCCAAAGAGATTGTCATAATCATCGTCTTTACGTTCTGACTTGGTTTCGTCCGGGTTTTCTTCGGGTATTGTTAGACCGGCACCGTCGGTAATGTTATGTCTTTTTATAGATACCAGTTCATCATTTTTAAAACGTTTACGTTCATTGAAAAGTCTACGCAATTCTTTATTTGATATACGGTCTCCTATTGCCGTGTTCTCCGTTTGGGAAGATGTGTCAGCTTCATCAGATTCATTTAGTTGATCAGGTACGTTAGCTCTTTGATGGGATGCATTCGCCTTTTTACCAAATTTGTGAGAATCTTTAAAGAGTTCGTACAGTTCTTTTTTTGATATAAAATCTTCTGTTCTTACTGTACACAGTTGTTCAGATGTATTAGCTTGACCAGATACATTACCTGAATTTTGATCTAGTTTGTTTTTCAATTTATTCTGAAATATTTCACTTTTAATAATATACTTTACATTTGTTGCTGTTGTTTTTTCTAGCTGGTTGATTTGCAGTGTTCGGTGTGGTACTACTTGGACTACATTGTTGATGGGTGCTTTTGTTATTTCCGGGTTATTGAAAGACTTATTACCACCGTCTTTAGTAGGGTATAACATTATTTGAGCATCTTTTGAAAGTGTCAAACAGTTTCTGGATTCGATTTTCTTGTCTCTCTCACTTTCAATGAGTTCTGTTTGAATATTCACAATCGCAGTGTCGTGTTCAGGTATCACTTTATCTATGATAGGTTTGACATCATCGTCATTATAATCATTTATATCATCTGATTTGTGTGTTTCTTCATTTTGTTGATTGAAATAGTGCAGATTTTGATAATTATCTTTTGGGAAAGGATCAATTATATTCTCGACCATTTCTTCAATATCTTCATGGTTTTGTTCTGTTTTTACAAAATTATAAGCGGTGATAGTTTTAAAAAATTCTTCGGCTTTCGTACTTAATTCTCTCAAGTGTAATGATTCAGATATAGTTTTTATACAGGATTTGCAGGCGGTTTGCGGGAGACCATCGTCTGGTTCAATCTGAAAGTTATATATAAATTAATCAATGACAGGCTTTTTTTAAATTCTTTTCAATAACATTGTAATTTGACATTTCGTGATTCCCATAATCCCCACGCTTGGCAGGCGGCATGGAGATCGCAGAACGTTCACCATTTACTAAGAGTATGCTGACGTAATTTGCATTCATCATTATCATTAGCCAGAAGACGTCCACCGCTGAACATAGGCCTCCCCTTAGAGCACCACATCGGCCGACAATGTGCCACTTGCATCAACCAATTCCGCGCAACTTTCACAATGTCATTGATCCACCTAGTGGGAGGCCTGCCTACGCTACGTCTTCAGATTCGTGGTCGCCACTCAATAACCTTTCTCCCCATTGGTTATCAGTTCTACGAGTGTGTGAATAAATAAATAATTTTTCTGTGACAAAATATTTTAATTAACTAGCCAGTACTATAATTATCCCTGCCAATAATCACGTTATCGTCACTGTGTCAAAGGACTAACAAATATAAACTTTCGCTCAAGACCTAAAAAATTTTACCCTCTTTCTCGGGCAGTTGGGTGACATTTGGGAGAATTCTATGACTTTGCATTTCTATAAAAAGTATGGATAGCAGAATTATTCCTACTGCTACTGGAAGGGATCAATGCATCATACTTTTAGTGTTTTTAAGATATTTCGTAGATTTTGTAGTGGATCATTACCTTTACTCCGGTTGCTAATAAAAGCAGGTCGCTGGTGAGCTCAAGTTCACCAAATAAAGGGCACAGATCGTATTTAGACAGACAAGTCCGACATGCACGCATTTTTGAGCCTTCGTAGGGAAGAAAAGCAAAATCAAATCAATATAACATTAGAATTCATAAATTCTTCTTGCTTTGCACTATAGAATATCAAAGAGTATGTAATACTACGGAGAATATAAATACTATGCTTTGCACAAAATGTTGTCTATGTCTACATGCAATTTTTTTTTTTCTCTTATTATTTGGCTCCACACGTTGTGTATTTAGCCAGTGTCAAGTATTGTAATATTTCATGTGATGTAAAATATTTCACCATTGAATTAAGTCTCAGTTATAGTCTAAGTCAAGCAAAGTAAGTCACGGTCAAGTCCACGTCATGCCCTAGTAATGTGTCGGAGACTTCACTAGACTTTTCTATGGACTTTTGGAAACAACACGAAGAGTCACGTTTCACAATATTATACTATTCACCAACACTCGTGTACGTTCACGAACACTTAATGGATAAAAATCCACCATTTTTATATATGAACATTTGATATAACACAAGTTTTGGAAAATAATAGAATGACGCAACATGACTTCTTTACATTCCCGCCAAAAATCAATATGCTATGAGTGCGGTTTAAAATGTGCACATGGTTACCATTTGCACCTTATTTGCACTGTCAGCGTGCAAACAGTCGGTTTAAGATGCGCGATCAAGGATCTTGTATCACACTGGATAGAGTGATTCGTTTGGCAGCGTGTCCACTTTCTGTTCGCGCGTTTAGTGAGTAGGGAAGTGAAAACTAGTGCAGAATCTATCGATAAAAATGTACACAGTGTACAAAACTAAGAATTTGTAAATTAAGAACACAATGTTTGCAAAAATATGTACTTTATTGAACATCGAAACTCGTAATTGCCATGTAAATAGTACGAATATATATATTATATATAGTAACTATGAAAGTTAATAAGTATCTACACCGTCTCCTAGTTTCTTTTATTCTTCCTAGTTTTTTAATTGACAGCCCAGTCATAAAACTAGATTTTTCAAAATGTTTTCAACAAAGTCGAGAGTATTTAGGTGACTCCCAGTTTTCGCGCCTCACAGCCTTTATCCACTGATTTCTGATTTCCGGACATTTTGGAAACCTATAAAAAAATGTTTTATTTTAATTAACTGTTTAACCATGACACAACATTGGTACAAATTATCATATATTTCAAGCCGCGAAAGCTTCAAAAAGATTAAAATTAATTATCGATAGAATACGTATCAAGCCGATTAAACGCGGAAAGGAATTAACAGTTCATGTTTCACTTAATGTAGTATATGTAGGATATTACAAGAATATTATTAGATAAATATCGACCAAATATCGACAAAGTTTAAAATGTGCAGTGGTACTTCACTAGCAGGAACACGTAAAACGATGCATTTATTTATCTTAAATTAATGCTTAAATTCATTACTAAATAACACTGCGTGATAGTTGTATGACTTCAAACATGTATATTCTTTAAGTGAAACGAATATTTAGCTTTGATTCTGGTTATTTTAGGTAAAAAACGCTAAAATGACTTACGCATGAAATGATAATTCTGGATCTTTTACTCCCCCTTTCGTTGTTCTCGATGCACAATACACAGCACAACACGCCATAATGCCACTATGTATAACAATATTAAGTATTCACAGCGATATTTTGATCGAATTTGCTTTTTTAGTAAGACGGGTCGCAATGTTGTGACCGACTAGTCGGTCAAAGTGGACACAGAGTGCGAGGTTGCCAATCTTACAATAGCTCTCTCGCTTACTCTATGCGACGACCCGTGAAATAAAAAGAGAAACATGACAATGTGAACGTCGGAGCGGCAACGTCTCATGGGTCTGTCCAGTATGATGCTTCGTCTAAGTGCGCGATTATAGGTCCTGTCAGCCACATGACGGCATGAGTGACGTCATTTGAGCGTGCTCACGGTGCTCACAAGAATGAGGTAGTACGCTGTGTGCGCTAATGTCAAATTCAAATTGTCATCTGTGAATTCCGGTATTCTCTGTTATTTTATTTAAAAAAATGGATTTAATGCAAGCCACAGCCTTCTGTGAAGACAGAAATGAAACTGTGACCATCAAATTATGAGACAGGAAAAAAATGAAACTATCTGACATAAGCACGCTCATGAACGGTTTAAATTGTTGGCGCGCTATTAGCGTATATACTAACAATTTAAACCGATCCGCACTCTATTTATCAGCTTCGGTTTTTATTAATCAGTTTACGAAATTTGCTTTATTTCTTCTGTCAAAGCTGTCATTTTGTTTAGAAACTATTAAAAAAAAAATTGTTATTATCTATAAAAAAAAAAATATTAAACTTTTTTCGCACATTTGAATAACAAGACCAAGGCCCCTATTCGGAGAAATGACATTTTATCTCGGTCACTGTCTCTCTAATTTAGAATTTAATGGGAGTGAGAGTGACCGAGATAAAATGACATATCTCCGAATAGGGTCCCAAACCAACAGCCTCCCGTACGTACTTAAGTATCTCTGTAAATGAACGAAATACGTCAATTCACTATGACAGACTCAGTATGGCCAGTTAATAAATATACCCGATTTGAGCGTAACTTGGATCGAAAATCTAATAGAGCAGCACAATGTTGTTAGTGTTGTTATTATGTTATATTATTTTCAACATAATGTTATCCTGAAAGTGAAACTATAATTGTTTGTTCAAACTAAGTATATGCTTAACATGGTGCTTTCTCAATTCAAAAATTATGGAGTCACTGTGTACTTTTGTTATACAGTCTTCTGGTTTTATGCCATATGAAATACAGTAAGGTGGGCCAGCAACCGTTCCATAATGACATCGTTGCCGACTACGGCAGCGGAGGCACAGTCCACATTGCACAATGTCATGTACAAATTTTTGCAGTTTGTTTTAAGTATCATGGCAATATATTTCAATGAGCAGTAGTGATGTACAAACATTATTGTTGCAATTTAAAAAAAAATTAAATATTAAATAATTGTAGAAATAATGAAATATTTTTATCTGAACTTAAATACAAACAGAATTCTCTCTTATATTGTTGGTTATAACGATATAACAAAATATTCACCCGATTTTTATTTGTATCGTTACAAAGTTATAGTAATCTGTACTCGCTAGTCAATGTATGTACGGTTGTGTTTTTTGTTCAACGATAGCTTGCCTATCATTGATCCAATCTTCATAGAATGTTCATGCAAATAATGTTCGTAACATTTTAAAGTTCGTATAAATACTGGGCATCAAGCAGTATTAATAGAATTATTGATTATTTATTATTCAAGGCCCCATCCTTAGGCTAAAGATTATCTCACACGACAAAATCGCATTGCATGTGCACCATCAGTTGACTAAAATATTTATAAAAGTAGAACGTAGTAGTATGTAAGTAATAATAATGATCAAGTTCAATAGTTGGAGTAGGTGTGATCACTATGAGGTGGGTCCGTTTTGGTGCAAGGGGGTCGGACGTCCGAAAAACAGGGCTGCGGAGAGTGCACGGACGATCCCGCGACCCTGTTTGCTTTTCGTTGCCGACGGAACATCGTGGGGTTTTTTTAGTCGGTAGGGGCGTCGCGTCTTATACGACGTCGAGTCCGACATAACCCGTGCGTTCACCCAGCGGATGGGTATGCGTAAATACATTTTCCCCACGTACAAAACAAAAAGGTGTGGTTACTATCATTAAAGCAATTGAATTGAAGGCAGTCAAAACCAAGTCAAGAGACAGCCTATTATGGTATCCATTCGTGATTATAATAGTAAAAATCAAATTAAATTATATTCGTTATTTATATTCGTTTATTGAGATAAGAAACGATCTAATCTAGCCCCTATCATCCATATCACAATCAAAAATTATACAATATAAAATACTTAGTTAATAAACAAATCACAAAAAATTAGAAAGAAGAAATAAAAAATAATAAAAAATGTCGGAACTAAAATCATTGATTCGATAATATGGATAGTGATCGGTAATTAGTAATAGTGATGGATGATCACTAAATTTGTCTACGCAGTATGCACTCACTACGCACATCACTATTTTCAAATGTCAATGACTTATGTACCGAACGACTAGCTTGCATCGGAATTCTGAGTTTTTACAATAAAAGTGAACGAGCCAGTCGCGGCCCCGTTAATTATCTGCCTCGGGCCGCGCTGCGCGCTCGTCTGCCTCTCTCCGGCCTCGGACTCGTCCACGCGTCGCCCAAAAAAATAATTAAAACACCCGATACCATCTCCGATCACTTATCGTCTACACAATTTTTAATTAAAACATAGTTATATTATCGCTCATTAAACTCATTTGTGCCGCGCGAGTGTTTAGAAGCGTATTGAAAATGGTTATTGAAAAAATCTGCTGTCTGGGCGCGGGATACGTAGGAGGCCCCACTTGCAGTGTAATAGCCCTAAAATGCCCTGATATCAAGGTAACGGTCTGCGACAAAAGCGAGGACAGGATAAGGGCGTGGAATTCGGAAAAGTTGCCGATTTACGAACCCGGTTTGGACGACGTGGTGCGCCAATGCCGAGGTAAGAATTTATTCTTCTCGACTGACATCGCAAAAGGCATCCGCGAGGCCGATCTAATCTTCATTTCCGTCAACACCCCGACTAAAACCAATGGCAACGGTAAAGGCAGAGCGGCAGACTTGAAGTACATAGAGAGTGCAGCCCGAATGATAGCCGAATTGGCACCAAATAACAAAATAGTAGTCGAAAAAAGCACCGTTCCTGTTCGAGCTGCTGAAATAATCATGAAAATATTACGCGCTAACACAAAACCTGGCGTTGAGTACCAGATCCTTTCGAACCCCGAATTTTTAGCTGAAGGAACTGCCATAGTTGACTTAGTAGAAGCCGATAGAGTCCTGATTGGCGGCGAAGAAACTCCTGAAGGTCAGAAAGCTATACAAGAGCTGTGCTGGGTGTACGAGCACTGGATACCAGCTAAGAACATCTTAACAACTAACACGTGGAGTTCTGAACTTTCCAAACTAGCGGCAAACGCATTCCTCGCACAGAGAATATCGAGCATCAACTCCTTATCAGCCGTCTGTGAAGCCACCGGAGCGGACGTGTCAGAAGTGGCCCGAGCTGTTGGCAGAGACTCCCGTATCGGCCCAAAATTCTTAGAAGCCTCCATCGGCTTTGGAGGCAGCTGCTTCCAGAAAGACATCCTTAACCTTATCTACCTGAGCGAATGTCTCAACCTGCCTGAAGTATCGGCATATTGGCAGCAAGTGCTTAACTTAAACGATTGGCAAAAAGCTCGGTTCACACGTAAGGTCATAGAATCATTGTTCAACACGGTAGCTGATAAAAATATTGCCATATTAGGATTTGCATTTAAGAAAAACACGGGAGATACAAGGGAATCCCCCGCGATACATGTCTCGAAGACTTTACTTGACGAAGGCGCTCGGTTACACATTTACGACCCTAAAGTGGAAATAGATCAGATATTCTATGAATTAACGAATACTTACGTTGCATCTGAGCAAGAATTGACAAGGAAAAACGTAGAAATTCATGAGACAGCATACTCTGCCGTGACGAGAGCTCATGCCATTGTTTTATGCACGGAGTGGGATGAGTTTAAAACCCTAGATTTTAAAAAGATCTACGAGGTGATGATGAAGCCGGCGTACATATTTGATGGAAGGAAGATACTGGATCATGAGGCGTTGCAGCGGATCGGGTTCCAGGTTCAGACGATTGGAAAACGGATGGCCAGGTCCGGCAGCATCAGAGCTCAGGGATGCCAGACTATGCCTTAGTATTTGTAAGTATTTTTCAAATTTCTTTTGTATTCTTTGTGAGTGACTGAGTAAGCCTAAGTGTAGGGAGTTTCTCATCATCGTCATCAGCCAGAAGACATCCACTGCTGAACATAGGCCTCCCCAGCGCTCCACACCGACGGATAACATGCATCCACAAATTTTTAAAAGTTAAACTTTATGTATGCTTGGTTTTTTTGAATACGACGTATAATAATTTTGTAAAAAATGCTACATACCTTGGAACACACACAAAGACATGATATCTAGTAGTCACACCCAAATCAAATATATAAATTAATCGTACAGCCCATATACACAGTCGGGAATCAATCCTCCTGCTCCAACTCCTAGGTTTAAAAAAAAATTAAAAATATTATTTATTTTAAATTATTGAAATTAGACAAAAAAAAAAACAATTTTTTAAATTGTAATTTAGTAATTAGTTGTAGATAGTAACCAATTTTCTATGATTTTCATTCAGAATACTAATATCCCTAATTACCAATTTTTATTTTAAGTAAAACGGGTAAAACCAGTAAGATAATAGAATTTACCTATCTCTATTTTGCGAAGCAAATTTGCATATTTCAGCGACTAACATTTAAATTCACATGCACGAGTTCTTTGGAACTTACGTACGGATATAACACTGGCTTTTTGGTGAAGGAAAACATTGTTTCAAAATCAAATAATAACAGCTGTTCCATAGAAAAATGTCTGGAACAGCAGATATTTTTTCATGATTTCAGTATTCGTCCCATAGTAAAAGTTGTTTTGTAATGACGAGAACATTGATTTCCTTGAATGTAGACAGAGTCTAATGCCCGTCTGCACTACAGTCAACAAAGATAAAACTTAGCTAAGCATCACCTGAACTAAGTCGGACTTATTCCCGTCAAGAAAAGATAAAACTTAGCTAAGCATCACCTGAACTAAGTCGGACTTATGCCCGTCAAGCAAAGATAAAACTTAGCTAAGCATCACCTGAACTAAGTCGGACTTATGCCCGTCAAGCAAAGATAAAACTTAGCTAAGCATCACCTGAACTAAGTCGGACTTATGCCCGTCAAGCAAAGATAAAACTTAGCTAAGCATCACCTGAACTAAGTCGGACTTATGCCCGTCAAGCAAAGATAAAACTTAGCTAAGCATCACCTGAACTAAGTCGGACTTATGCCCGTCAAGCAAAGATAAAACTTAGCTAAGCATCACCTGAACTAAGTCGGACTTATGCCCGTCAAGCAAAGATATAACTTAGCTAAGCATCACCTGAACTAAGTCGGACTTATGCCCGTCAAGCAAAGATATAACTTAGCTAAGCATCACCTGAACTAAGTCGGACTTATGCCCGTCAAGCAAAGATATAACTTAGCTAAGCATCACCTGAACTAAGTCGGACTTATGCCCGTCAAGCAAAGATAAAACTTAGCTAAGCATCACCTGAACTAAGTCGGACTTATGCCCGTCAAGCAAAGATATAACTTAGCTAAGCATCACCTGAACTAAGTCGGACTTATGCCCGTCAAGCAAAGATAAAACTTAGCTAAGCATCACCTAAACTAAGTCGGACTTAGGCATGTCAAAGGAAAGGACATGTCATACGCATTTAGGCAACCTCCTAAGTTCGGTGCAACGCATTTTTCATTGTTAGATACGTAGTTAGTTGACCGAGTGAAGCGAAAGTCTCAGAGTTTACTGGGACAAATCGGCATTTGTATGTATGATTGTATGTTTGCGTGTATATTTGTCCGATGATAACTTGCTAACCGTTGATCCGATCTTCATGAAATTTTGTAGGCAAGTAGTTCATTTCAATACAATTTTTAACTTTGAATATGAGCTGAATCGGTCCAGGGGTTGTGAAGATATAGGGGTCGGGAGGTCTCAGTTCGGCGCGAACTACCAGTTAGTTAAGTATGAACTTAGGAGCTGTCAAAGTTTAGTGCAGACGGGCATAACTGTAATTTTTTTCGACTACTATTTCGTATTTAGTTTTTCTCTCCGTGCAATTCTCGTGTACAGTTGATCACACGGATGGCGAACAATCGATCGCAATCAACACAAATTATTAATTTATAAACGGAGTAGATGGAATCGGCCAAACGATCCCGAATGCTATATTGAGTCTTGGTTAAGAGGATAGTCCTTCCGTGACGTTTTGGCGCATTCGATATTTGTAATTGTATAGCTGTCGCTCTATTTCTCGTGCGTGCGATAAATAGAGCCAGTGAATTTTCCTATTTTTTGGATGTAATTAGCGTTTCCGGGGTAGTCTGTTGTCACCACAGAAGAGAGAGAAGTAAATAAAAATTTTTCCTCTTCTGTGGTTGTCACCCCCTAAATTTTAACAAAATCTTTTGTTTTTTTTATCCACCATAATCTATGCCGCTGTTTTGTTTTTTCAAAAAATGGTTATGGTATACTAATAACTAGTAGTTCGCGCCGAACTGAGACCTCGAGACCCCTATATCTTCACAACCCCTGAACCGATTAAGCTCATATTCGAACTTAAAAGTTGTATTGAAATGAACTACTTGCCTACAAAAATTTCATGAAGATCGGATCAACGGTTCGCAAGTTATCATCGGACAAATATACACACAAACATACAAACATACATACAAAAGCCGATTTGTCCCAGTAAACTTTGAGACCTTCGCTTCGCTCGGTCAATTAAGTAAAGTACGAATAAAACGTAGATTTTCTTATCTGCCCCAGATTCCCTAGTACATTATTATTCATTATCAAACAAGTGACAATAAACTGGATACAAATAAACTTACGTTCGCGAGAATGCATTATTCTGACAAAAATATATATGCATTATAAATGCAAAAGTTTGTGTGCAAGTGTGTAAGTGTGTAAGTCTGTTTGTTCCCGTTCAACTCTGTAACCACAGAAGAGATTTTTTTTTTTAATTTTTACTTCTCTCTTCTGTGTCTGTAACGGCCAAGCGGATTTGGCCGTTCCCTGGATTAACACATGGGCAACTTTTTATCCCGAAAAAAAAAACCGTTCCTGTAGAATAACGGGTGAAACAGCGGGGCGCAGCTAGTCATAAATATATCGTAAAAATCTATATCTTGATTACGTTGTCATAAAAATTACAATCGGAACATGAAAATGCATTTAACAATAATTGTTGAGTTATTTATTTTAATAGATTTTTAATGTTACGAGCAACTTAGTCGCTCACCTGATGTTAAGCGTCACGCTTGCCCATAACAGTTCAGTGCCACCCAGAATTTTGAACTTAAACAGTTCAAAACAATGCGCGGCAATGCACTGCGCTCACCCTGAGATGTTAGATGTTAAATCTCTGTATGCCCAGTAATTACGCTGGAAGCATTGCCCTTCAATCCGGAACACAGTAATGCTGGCACACTACTGCTTGGCGGTTGAATAACTGGCAAAGGTGTGGTACTTCCCCACACGGAATCTTGCAAAGGAGTCCTACCACTACAAGCTAATTATTAAAATAAATTGCACACTACTGTTTGGCTGTTGAATAGTAAAGGTGCGGTTCTTACTTCCGCATTCGCAGTAACAAAGAAATCGAATGGGTGACGAAGTACATATTATAAATTTAAAAAAAAACCGTATGCGTAATGTAGCTTTTGACATTCTTGACCTAAAGAGGAATCCAACGACACCTCACTCGTCAAAATCGGTCAAGCCGTTTAGTTAATACTGCCTTTGTCTGGCACTAAGCAAATGACAAAGACAGCAATAGACTTATTCTGTCGTCAAAGTTAACAAACGTTTCAGTATTCGGGGGTAGGTCGCGTAACTTAAATGGGCTATATGGTCACGCGGGCGACATCAACCTGGCTGAACGAATTCGGATGAAATTCAATATTCAAATCAGTTCCTTTTTAAAATCACATGTAGTAAACTGCGTTATAGCTATCAGCAAATAATATTAATTATACAAGGTACTGACGTGCAAATTAGGTAGGTATTTCAAGGCGTACACGATTACATTCTGGCCAACTTATTTAGACAACTACACAGGGGAGCTACCGTCGTACTTTCCGAGTTAAACGGACATCTTCCCGTTGAAAATTTTAGTTTCTACATTTGGCCACCTTTTCCGATAAGTTGGTTTTTATTTTTAGTTTAGCTACGGTACACACCTGTTAAAATAAACTCAGCTGTTTAGTCCGCGTTTTCTCTTACTAATTACAGACTTAATTGTAACCCGACTGTCCGAGAAGGAGGGTAATGTTTTTGGTATGTTGTTTTTGTGTTTGTGCATTTGCCAGTGTCAAGTATACTTATATATTTTCAAGTTTTGTTCAATATTATCAAACAAGTTATAGTCACAGTCAAAGGCGAGCAGAAAAGTCACGGTCAAGTCCAAGTCATGCCCCAGTAAAGTGGTGAAAACTTTAATAGAGTTACTATCGAGTTTTGGAAACAACACGAAAATTCACGTTTCACAACATTATAACATTCACCAACACTCGTGCATGTTCACGAACACTTAACGGGTAGAAATTCACCGTTTTTTACACATTAACACTCGAAATAACACAAGTTTTGGAAAATAATAAAATGACGCGACATGATTTCTTCACGTTCCCGCCAAAACTCAAAAATAATGTTACTTGTTATTTGGTGTAGTCCGTTAACCCGGCGATGATGAACAGGGGTGAATTTAACCCTCGTCGTTTTGTTTCGTGTGCCTTTATTCACAGATCACAACCGAGATTCTGCATTCAGGAGGCTCGAAGCGCTCTACGCATCAGTCTTGTAAAAAATTACTCTGATTTGTTGATTGTTAGGCGCGAGTAGGCGTAACCTTGAGATATCCAATAGTGATGTAAAGAATGTCATATTTTGGACATTCGCGAATGCGAATGCGAATATCTGCTGCCAACATTCGCGAATGCGAATATTCAGTTTTTGCCCAAAGTTAAATAAATATTAATTGTAGAAGTATTTGTAGATTATTACTTTTAGTTTTGTTCAAGAAGATAATTATAACATTAAACTTTGGTAAAAAATCAAAGAAGATTATTTTTGTTTGATTACATGGCATTTAGGTCTTTTAGTATATAGTTTTGTTTTTTTGAATTGTTATGAAAGTTTGATTGTTAAGCTTCATTGCCCAAAGTTAAATAAATAAATGATACCAAATGATAAAGAGAAGACTGATGATGTGATTACGAGGTTAAGTTACTTTTTATTGCATTAAAAAACATAAGAAATTAATGGAATTGGATTTTCTTATATTAACCAACTATTCAGTATTTTATTGCACCAAGTAACTAGTTTATTACCTACTTAAAAAAAATTATACACGCAAAAACATTCGCAATAATTTCGCGAATGCGAATGCGATTATGCAAAATTATGCGAATATTCACCAATGCGAATGCGAATATTCGTTACATCACTAATATCCAATAAGAACACTTAGCACTCCCGCGACCCGCCTTCCTCAAACTTTGGTGTCTTTTTATAGGAACAATGAATCTCGTAATGCGGTATCTGGTGTGATCTGTGGCTTTATTGTGCCACATCCTCGCCGGGTTAATCATGTTTTTTGATGACTAAGAAACGTCTCGTGACTGAATTAATTAATGATTTCGCTGTAAAGGTACCGCAGACATTCTGCGAAACGCATGTGTGTATCACAATCAGAGAATAAGGTCGCGTTTTTGGCCTTAGCGTAAAGCGAAGCGTAGCGAGAGCGGAGCCAATACCATCACACTACATCAGAGTCCGCCTGCGGACGTACCACACCTTTGCCAGTTATTCAACCGCCAAGCAGTAGTGTGCAAGCATTACTGTGTTCCGGATTGAAGGGCAATGTTTCCAGCGTAATTACTGGGCATACAGAGATTTAACATCTAACATCTCATCATGCGGTGCCGCGCATTTTTTGGTTGGCATTGAACTGTTATGGGCAAGCGTGACGCTTAATATCAGGCGAGCGACTTGCTCGCCTCGTCAGTTCTGTATGTCATTTCTGGTGTAAACAATAAAGCGTTATCTATCTATCCATGTAAGTAGGTAAGTATGTATGTATGTAAGTGTGTTTGTTCCCGTTCAACTCTGTAACGGCTGAACCGATTTGAATGAAGGTATGTAGGTATTTTACACCCTGGATTAACACATACAACATATTTGGTTTCTATAGAATAGTGGGTGAAACCGCGGGGCGCTGCTAGTGAATTATAAATAACTAGCGTCCCGTCCCGGCTCCGCACGCGTGTAATTTAGAAAAAAAAAATACAAGGTTTTACTGAAAGGTGAAATAATATTGAAAGGTATGTACTCATAATTATGAAAAACTTTTACTATGGGACCTAAAAAAATAAATCGGCTATATCATAAATTTTGTCGAGTGTCATTGACATTTTTCTATGGAACAGCGGATTTTTTTTTTGCGTTTTCAGCATTGGTCCCATAGTAATTACATACCTTTCAATATTGTTGCACATTTCAGTAACATTCTGTATTGTATAAGAGTTTCATGAAAAATTATGTAACCGATGTTGCACACCGGATTAAAATACGTTACGGTTATATAAAGCGGCTTTATTTTATGCTAACACTAACTGTTATCCGCGACTTCGTTCGCGTGGACCTACAAAAAGTAGTAGTAGGTTTTTTTTATGTAACTTGGTGACGAGACGAGCATATCGCTCACCTGATGTTAAGCTTCACGCCTGCCCATAACAAATAAGGGCCATCCAGGATTTTGAACTTCAACAGTTCAAAACCACGAGCGGCAATGCACTGCGCTCGTCACCATGAGATATTAGATGTTAAATCTCTTTATGCCAAGTAATTACGCTGGAAACATTGCCCTTCAATCCGGAAATAAATTTTCACAGTAATGTTTGCACACTACTGCTCGACGATTGAATAACTTGCAAAGGTGTGATACTTCCCCAGTCGGACTTTGCAGAAGAGCCCTACCACTACTAAACGCATAGTTAGGTATAGTTTTCCAAGAAATTAATAATCATAACGAAAATAAACAAAACAGGCTCTCTATAAATAGCTACATAAATTTGTCATTAGTATATATGACGAATTTGTGTAGCTATTTATATTTTAGTAAACAAATTGAACTAACGGGATTTTTAGACAAGAATTTATAACCTGATTTTTATGAATCACCTCTCAACGCATTGACATATAAATTACTTCGTATGGACAGGGCGAATCATAAATGTCAAACGGTACCGAGTTCATGGTGCGTACAAGTCAGTGTTGTTCTCATTACGGCAATTGCCGTATTATACGGCTTTTAGGTACGCTGCGCTTCAAATATACGGCATACGGCAGCACTTCCAAAGCCGTATAATATTTGTGTGAAATATACGGCAATCCACGAAAGAGTTATCAATAACTGCCATTACTAATTTTTCGTGTAACGTAACGCACCGAGTTCCCGGAATTCGCCGTTGAACAACGCCCTCTATGAACCTTGAGATGTTGGACTAATAAGTGGTTTGTGTTTACGTCGTTTCACTGAGCTTAGAGAAGGTGTTACGATGAGTGAGCGGTGATACCTCAGAAAAAATTGAAAATCAAAGGGTGACAATGTCGCTACTGAGGCAGTTAAGAGAAGAAGAGATATCATTTCCAAGTGAAAATGATACATAACTTGTAACCACAATTCAAAATCTATATAGAGACCATTAAAAAAAGCTAAGAATCATAATCTTGTATATAAATTAATGAAAAATTAGAACATACGGCATTTTTTTTGATTTTGTCTCAAAATACGGCAGCCCCAAAGTCAGCTTGGAACAACACTGGTACAAGTATACTACGGACCATTGTGAACTCAGTCGGAGGTGACCCTCCCCGAGTAAAGGGAGGTGACCCGCGCTAGCGAGCGGACGTCACGCGTCGCGCCGCTCCCGAGGGACTCTGACACGTATAGGCATTAGGCACCCTGTAATACGACGTAGTTATTCGAGATTTTAACGGATAACACCGATGTACTTCCATACATCATCAGCCATAAGACGTCCACTGCTAAACATAGGCCTCCCCTTTAGAGCGCCACACCGACCAATGTGAGCGACAATGTGCCACTTGCATCCACCGGTTGCCCGCGACTTTCACAATGTCGTCGGTCCACCTACGCTTCGTCTTCCGGTTGAAACGCAAGAAATTTTGAATTTCACGCGATGCACGAAACGTCGCTCCTTAATATTATGTAAAGAAGATAAAACACAGATCGTGAAAATGCACTGGAGTGGAATATTTTAAAACAAACACCGGTTTCCGCTCAGAGTAAAGGAAACATTAAGAAAATAAACAATAGTTCACCTATATCAGAGAATATCTACACGAGAAGAATAACAATCTCACACAAAAAAGTGTACTTACCCCCGAAAAATCTATAACACTAAAAAACTATAAATATAACACAATAAATGCGAAAGTTTGTGTGTAAGTAGGCAAGTACGTAAGTGTGTTTGTTCCCGTTAAACTCTGTAACGGCTGAAAGGTTTTGAATGAAATTTGGTATGGAGGTAGCTTACACCCTGGATTAACACTTTTTATCCTGAAAAATTTAACCGTTCCTGTAGAATAGGGGGTGAAACCGCGGGCTGCAGCTAGTGGTTAATTGACCGAGCGAAGCGAAGGTCTCAGAGTTTACTGGGACAAATCGGCATTTGTATGTATGTTTGTATATATTTGTCAGATGATAACTTGCAAACCGTTGCTCCGATCTTCATGAAATTTTGTAGGCAAGTAGTTCATTTCAATACAATTTTTAAGTCCGAATATGAGCTGAATCGGTCCAAAGGTTGTGAAGATATAGGGGTCGCGAGGTCTCAGTTCGATGCGAACTACTAGCTTAGAAACATAGTTTTTCCGCTATGCTCTAGTTCAAATTAAATTGCAATATAAGACGTAAAAAATATGTTTCAAAAAATAATGTTTTCAACGCCATCTCTTGAGAACCTAGCGAGTTTAGGAAAATATAAAAAATATTACTGATATTAATAATGCGTTCTTTCTCCGTACCATTACGAGTTAGGATGGGTTTCAATTTCATGTCGAGCAGACATGGTGACGATCGTGTCGCAGATTGAAGCACTAGCGACATCTTACGACCTTATCAGTACTACAGTAGGGTTACGCATCTCCCTATGGACATTAGCACTCTTAGTATAATTTGTCTATGATAGGCATAGACAAATTACTTATAAATACTTCGACCAAATCGACTAAAGGATGGACGGGCCCAAGGTAAGAGAATTCGGAAGACTTTAAAGTGAGCGCCGGGGCTCACTTTAATGTCTATGTTTGAATTATGTTATAGTCGCTATCTCTTTTTTTTTCTTTACATTTTGTTTTGTCTTGTTATTTTTATGGAAGTTCTGTGGTTAGGTCCCGTCCATTCATATGCATTTCAATATTTTTTTTAAGTTTTTTACAAAAATCGGTCTAGTTTAGATAAGACATTACATTACATTACATTATCAGCCAGAAGACGTCCACTGCTGAACATAGGCCTCCCCCTTAGACCGCCACACCGACCGACAATGTGCCACTTGCATCCACCGGTTGCCCGCGACTTTCACAATGTCGTCGGTCCACCTAGTGGGAGGCCTGCCTACGCTTCGTCTTCCGGTTCGTGGTCGCCACTCAAGAACCTTTCTTCCCCATCGGTTATCGGTTCTTCGAGTGATGTGGCCTGCCCATTGCCACTTCAGCTTGCAAACTCTGAGAGCTATATCGGTGACTTTGGTTCTTCGACGAATATCCTCGTTCCGGATCTTATCGCGCAAAGAAACTCCGAGCATAGCTCTCTCCATTGCCCGCTGTGCGACTCTGAGTTTCTCCAAAAGGCCAGTAGTCAAGGACCACGTTTCAGTTCCATATGTCATCACTGGCAACACACATTGGTTGAAGACCCTTGTCTTCAGGCACTGCGGGATTTTGGACGAGAAGATATTACGCAATTTCCCGAACGCTGCCCATCCGAGTTGGATTCTTCGAGCGACCTCTTTGTCGAAGTTGGACTTACCTAACTGGACAGTCTGTCCAAGGTAGTTATAATGGTCAACAAATTCGAGCGCATCGTTCCCAACGACCACCGGTACGGGTACAACATGGGCATTTGACATGATTTTCGTCTTGTCCATGTTCATTTTAAGACCCACCTGTTGAGAAACGCTGCTGAGGTCGTTGAGCATGTTATTGAGGTCCTCTAGCGACTCTGCCATGATTACTATATCATCGGCAAAACGAAGGTGAGTGATGTATTCGCCATTAATGTTGATGCCGTATCCGTTCCAGTCCAAGAGCTTGAAAACGTCCTCCAATGCGTTCGTGAACAGTTTCGGAGAAATAACGTCTCCCTGTCTCACGCCTTTCTGCAATTGGATTGGTTTCGTGCTCTCGTCCTGCAACCGGATTGACATGGTGGCGTTCCTATACAAACACTTCATCACCTCGATATACCTATAGTCGATATGACATCGCTGAAGGGACTGCAATACCGCCCAGGTCTCGATGGAATCGAAGGCTTTCTCATAGTCCACAAACGCCAGGCATAATGGCCGATTATACTCTTCGGTTTTCTGTATAATCTGGCGGAGCGTGTGTATGTGGTCCATGGTACTAAAGCCTTTACGGAAACCGGCTTGTTCGGGAGGCTGGAAGTCATCAAACCTGCGTTCGAGACGGTTCGTAATAACTCTCGAAAACAGCTTGTAAACATGGCTCAGGAGCGAGATGGGCCTATAATTCTTCAGTAAGGTGTTATCACCTTTTTTGAAGAACAACACCACCACACTCCTGTGCCATGCTTCTGGCGTATTACCCTCGAGTATGACGGAATTAAATAACTTTTGGAGGACTAAAAGTACCGGTTTTCCACCCGCTCTCAGAAGCTCAGTCGTTATTCCGTCATCACCCGGCGCCTTGTTGTTTTTAAGCTGCTTAAGAGCCATTCTAATCTCGTCTAGGCTGATGTCTGGGATGTCCTCGGTGTAGTGTCGGGTCAGTTCGGCTCTGGAGTCCTGAGCTCTACTGACAATGGGTTCTCGTGTCGAGGTGTACAACTGTCCGTAAAACCTCTCGAGCTCTCTCAGAATCTCCGTTTTCGACGAAATGATACTGCCGTTCTCGATCTTCAGCTTCGTCATTTGGCTTTGCCCGATAGACGAATTCTTTGCGAACACTTTGGAGCCCTGATTCCGCTCGATTGCGTCCTTAATACAACTTGTATTATAGGATCGCAAGTCGTGTCGCATAGACTTCGAGATTCGTCTATTAAGCTTGCCATATTCCGACATATCAGCTGAAGATTGCAGTCGCATCTCAGTCCGGTCTTCCATTAAGTTAATGGTTCTGTCTGAGAGCTTTTGAGGTCTTTTCCGGCGTGGGGTCTTAAAGAACTTGGACCCCACTGCTTGAACAGCTTCCACCAACCCATTGTTTAACTCGTCCACATTCTGGCATTCGGCTAGGCTCTGGAAGCGATTATGCAATTCGAGTTGAAAGTTCTCGGGGTTCTGGATTTGGGCAGGACCAGGACGGAGCGTAGACTTCACCAGACGCGACCTCTCAAGCTTGACATTGATATTCAACGAGCCTCTGACAATGCGGTGATCGCTACCGGTTTTCACCTTAGCGATCACGGAGACATCATTGAATATTCGCTTCTCGGTCGTCATGATGAAGTCAATCTCATTTCTGGTCGAACCATCGGGGCTTATCCACGTCCACTTCCTGGATGGCCGCTTCTGGAAGAAGGAGTTCATCAAATATAGACCCTCCTTTTCCATGAAGTCGACCAACCGCTGGCCCCTCCGATTCCGTTGCCCGTACCCATACAATCCCACTCTCAACTCATCGACGTTCCGTGAGCCCACCTTCGCGTTAAAATCCCCCATAACAACGGTGAAGTGAGTTTCGGAGGTATGTATCGCCTCGGATATCTCCTCATACAAAGCCTCTACTTCATTGTCAGGGTGTGTCGTGGTCGGCGCATATACCTGTATGACCTTCAACGAATACCGATCGGTGATTCGGAGTATAAGGTATACTACCCTGCACGACACACTATCGACTTTAACTACGTTGTTGATGAGGGACCTACGGACGAGAAACCCAACACCACCCTGGGATTTCTGTTCACCTTCCCGGAAGAAGAGCATGTTGCCGGAATCTAGGACTATCGTATCCTGTCCCTCTCGTCGGATTTCAGATAGGCCTATGATGTCCCATCGCAACTTGCTCAATTCTTCCTCCAGCTCTACAATCCTCTCGTCAGTCCTCAGCGTGCGGACGTTGTGTGTGGCCAGGGCCAAAGTCCGTTGGGGGTGGTAGCGGGGCATCTGCCGGGGATTCTTCGCACCCCCTGCTCCTCCGTTACCTGACCCGCTACCTAGGCCAGGAATAGAGGAGCTGCCGGGGACTGGGGGCCGCGGTTTCAGTTTGTCTATCATTGTGGGGGGGGGGGGTGCCATAATCCCCACGCTTGGCAGGCGGCTTGGGGATCGCAGAACGTTCACCGTTCGCTATAGGACGCTGCTACCCGTCCTTCGGTGTTTCTGGTCTCAGTTTGAGGACATGACCGGGTCGCCGGAGATATTATATGTAAAATCTCTTTATGCCCAGTAATTACGCTGGAAACATTGCCCTTCATCCGGAACACAGTAATGCTTGCACACTACTGCTTGACGGTTGAATAACTGGCAAAGGTGTGGTACTTCCCCAGGCGGACTCGGCATGAGAGCCCTACCACTATTAGATAAGACGGTAGAACAGAATCGACACACAGACTTTCGCTACAGTCATATGTATGAGAATGTTATAACCATGTTCTATTGTCTAAGGCTCTAAGCAATCCTAACGTGTATTACATAATTTTTGACCTCCTTCGAGGAAAGGAGGTTCTCAGTTCGTTACGTATTACCAGCTTTATTTGCTACTTTTTCATCATCATCATCAGCCGGAAGACGTCCTCAGCTAAACGTAAGCCTCAGGGGCATAGCTACCCCCGTATCAGCCGTATCAATGATACCGGGCCCCGGGCTACAGGGGCCCAGAACGTTGTTTCTTTGAAAAATAGTGACCCTTCATTTGGGCCCCCTAACAAATTTTGATACGAGGCCCTTCTATGGCAAGCTACGCCACTGGTTACTTTTTACCGGCTGCCCAATGAGGGTAAAGTTTTTTGGTGTGTATGTATGTCTGTGTACTATATGATCTCTATAGTGGTAGGACTCTTCTGCAAGATACCGTCTGGGGCAGTACCTTACTTGTGCCAGTTATTCAACCGCCAAGCAGTAGTGTGCAAGCATTACTGTGTTCCGGATTGAAGGGCAATGTTTCCTGCGAAATTACTGGGCATACAGAGATTTAACATCTAATAAATATCTCAGGGTGACGAGTGCAGTGCGGCGCAGAGTTTGGAACTGTTGAAGTTCTAAATTTTGAGTGGCATTGAACTGTTATGGGCAAGCGTGACGCTTAACATCAGGTGAGCGACTTGCTTGTCTCGTCAGTCAGAACTGTAATAAAAAATAAATAAAAAATTGATTTTTAAGTTATAGGGGTCGCGAGGTCTCAGTTCGGCGCGAACTACTAGTAATAAACTAACTTAAAAAAAAAAAGGAGCCGGGTTATGTGGGTATAATCCCACATAACCCGGCTGCACTCCAAAGCAGTCGGGTATCTTGAGATTTCCCCAACGCAAAAAAAAAAGAACTGTTAATCACACTTCTTTTTTTTTTTTGTGATTCGTCTACCCTTTTAGGCGACGAGGTAACATTAATGAAAGCTCAACATTTAGATTCTCAATCGTTTTATAGATGTCAGCAACGTCAATTAACACGTGTTTTATCAAATGGCTTCACCCTTGGCCCGCTTATTTGTCAATGCATCCGCCAAGTCTGTGTTTTTACAGATACATTGAACGACTTAAGGCAGAGTCACAAGAGTTCCACAGAGTTTACTGGGACAAATCGGCATTTGTATGTATGTTTGTGTGTATATTTGTCCGATGATAACTTGCGAACCGTTGATCCGATCTTCATGAAATTTTGTAGGCGAGTAGTTCATTTCAATACGATTTTTAAGTTCAAATATGAGCTGAATCGGTCCAGGAATTGTGAAGATATAGGGGTCGCGATGTCTCAGTTCGGCGCGAACTACTAGTATTAGTGTGATGTTTGTGTGTTCCTATAAGACGTCGTGTAGCCTAAACGGCTTGACCAATTTTGACAAGCGGGTGTCGTCCGGAGTGTCGTAGGCTATATTTTGTAGTAGGGTATTTTGCTACGATAATACTTGTTATCGGTTTTTTGCGCGCGAGTCAAAGGACCGGTGAGATAGATAGCGCGAGGTAAGACACGAGTATGATAATGTTTGCGTTGTAAACGTTAATTCTCACATTGGTGCAGGAAAACAAACGCGAAGGCCTTCCATTGATTCGTGAGCGACCTCGCGCGTGAGTACGCGAGGTTAATCGCGATGATGCGCCTTTCCAAATGAGACTCACGAAGGTATACAGAACTAGCTGTAACCATACCCGTACCAATGAGTTCTTTGGAACTTACGTACGGATACACTACCGCTTTACGGTGAAGGAAAACATCGTGAGGAAGCCTGTATATTTCCGGAGAAGCCAAGCCAATCCGCCAAGCTGGGCCAGCGTGGTGAATCACCCTTCGAGGGTAGGCTGATATGCCAGCAATGGGATTTTTAAAGGCTGATACAGTAGCTTTTACACGCGACTTCGTTCGCGTGGACATACAAAAAAATCCTATGTCCGTCTCCGACCCTTAAAAATAGAGTATACCGCCGTCTTGTCCATACAAAAAGCGTAGTCTGATGACCCCTAAGTGGTGTCCAATTTCGATGGGTTTTTTTATATGTTATCTACACCGTGGAAAACTTATTTTTTTTTAATTTCTTAATATCTTCGTTGTTATATTATACAAAGTAGTAAAATAGTTCTTATTACTAGTAGTTCGCGTCGAACTGAGACCTCGCGACCCCTGTATCTTCACAACCCCTGGACCGATTCAGCTCATATTCGAACTTAAATTTTTTATTGAAATGAACTACTTGCCTACAAAATTTTATGAAGATCGGATCAACGGTTCGCAAGTTATCATCGGACAAATATACACACAAACATACAAAAATACATACAAATGCCGATTTGTCCCAGTAAACTCTGAGACCTTCGCTTCGCTCGGTCAATAATACCATAAACATGTGTTTATGTCTTTATTTGCATCTCCTTCTATTTCAATGTATGAAAAATTGATGGCGACAATTTTGGAGCTGTCAAACTTTGTTTTGTTCAAAAAATGGTACAACAGAATCAACACCATTGTGACGAGGAATAAGGAAAAAACATTTTTTTCGAGTTTTTTCCTTGTCTAAAAGAATGTTTTTTTTTTAATTAGGTATTTTGTGTTAATGTCAGCGGGTTGGACTCACCGGCCCGGGCGAATGTGTCTTCAAGGGTGGGATACTTCCCCAGGCGGACCTTGTAAAAGATTCCTCTACAGAGATTCCTCATTGGAAGTGGGTGGATTTCCGCCTTCTGATCTACAGGTTGTGGGTTCGATTCCCATCCAGGACAAACATTTTGTGTGATGAACATGGATGTTTGTTCTTTGTCTGGGTGTTTCTATGTATTATATGTAAGAATTTACAAAAAAATAAAAAAAGTATTTATGTATTCTATCAGTTATCTGGTTCCGATAGTACAAGCTTGCTTAGTTTTGGGATAGATGGCGCTGTGTGAAAAACGTCCACCAATATTTATTTATTTATTTTATTCATCTTATATATCAGGGTGATGAGCGCAATGCGTTGCCGCGTATTGTTTTATACTGTAGGAACTTAAACTTCTGGGTGAAACTTAACTGTTATCAGCAAGCGTGACGCTTAACATCAGGCCATCGATAGCTCGTCTCGTCTCTCAGTATAAAAAAAAGATTTTGTGAAAAAATATATTTTTCCAGACAAGCGTTTGTCCAAACTCCGTCAACCTACTGTTAGTTACGGAGGAGTTCCTTTCTCCACCTTCCGTCTCCATCATCAGACCAGCTCGCTCTCATAATATTGTATTGTCATCGGAACTTGACAGGCATGCGAAATTTCAACTCAATTGAGTAAGGGGAACCGGGGGCTGATCCTCTAACTTTGAAACGTTCGTGATTCTGATTGCGAGAGCATGCCATCTCGCTCGTACCAACTTAGTCGCACTATGCGGGGTCCCGCTCGCGCAACTCTCGCTATCGCTTTCAGAGTTACGGGATGAGCCCACTGGTCTAAAATTCAGTTGCAAGTTTTACCGACCCGAACTAGTGATGCAGCAAATGTCATATTTTGGACATTAGCGAATGAGAATGCGAATATCTGCTGCCAAGATTCGCGAATGCGAATATTCAGTTTTTGTTTAAAGTTGGCGCCATTTTTCTATGGTTTGGTGACTTTAAACTTAAATAAATAAATGTTACCAAATGATAAAAAAATAAATGATAATAATGATAAATAAAGAGAAGACTGATAATGTGATTACGAGGTTAACCCCCGAATACTGAAACGCTTGTTAACTTTTGACAACAGATTAATTGTAATGCTGCCTTTGTCTGGCACTAAGCAAATGACGAAGGCAGCAACAGACTTAATCTGTCGTCAAAGTTAACAAACGTTTCAGTATTCGGGGGTAAGTTACTTTTTATTGCATTAAAAAACATAAGAAATTAATCGAATTGGATTTTCTTATATTAACCAACTAATATTACCTACTTAATACGTACTCTAATATTAACACTTATATTATACTTAAGTTGATATTGTAATTTATTTATTTATTTATAATTTATTTCAGACTAAGTATGTCCATAATAATTAAAAATTTCAAACAAATAACAGAATCAATACAATACAAAAGAAAAGAAAAATACATTCAATCAAAATTATACAATTAATACAAAATATTTATTTTAACTTATATTTGGGTGTGAATCCGGAATGCTCAATATGCACTCGTGTCCAATGCCTCATTATTGGGCAGTCCAGATCCATCCGCCAAGCGAACAGCTGCAGGTAACTGTTGCAGCAGCCCCGCACCCGGCGCATCAGGGACGCGATTCGCTTGCGCATGATCGCTGCAAAGCCATCTATGTGAGCATCAGCAAACAATAATACCCGCAGTCGCTTAATGCTCACCTTCCATCTTCTGAGCATAGGTGTACGCTGAAAACCAGCCCCGCGTGACCTTTCGGGAGCTCGCAGCATAGCGCTGAGCGTACCCCTATTGCCAATCTAGTATTGGCTTATGCTACAGTGTCCATTTTTATTATTTTTTTTGTTTTGTTTTTGGCAATAAATATATTCTTATTTTTCTTATTCTTACTTAAAAAAATTATACACGCAAAAACATTCGCAATAATTTCGCGAATGCGAATGTTCGTTACATCACTAATACATACATACATTGCAAGTGAAATGAAACCTTGTAATAAAAGTATTATTTTTATGTGTGAATGATTAGGCTTTATTGTTATTTAGTTAAGTATTTTTAATCGCTATTTCGTCGAGTCGCGATTAGATAATCGTCGTTATTACAAATTAATTCAATAATTCAATTAAAAACGCAGATAACGGGCGGCGAAATCAGTACGTTATTGTCCGTAATCAGTACGTACTATGTTTAACTAGAAATATACATTAATATATCTTTATATTACTTCCTGTCGTTTGTAGATAATTTTACGCAAAGATTTATGGCATGACGCGCTCTTGTAATTTTTTTTTTTCATATATTTTTTTAGTTTTAAGACGCAATCGGGTTTTTTTTTGTTTTTCTTTCATTAACCGAGCGAATCGGCATTTGTACCTATGTTTGTATGTTTGCGTGTATATTTGTCCGATGATAACTTGCGAACCGTTGATCCGATCTTCATGAAAATTTGTAGGCAAGTAGTTCATTTCAATACAATTTCTAAGTTCGAATATGAGCTGAATCGGTCCAGGGGTTGTGAAGATATAGGGGTCGCGAAGTCTCAGTTCGCCGCGAACTACTAGTAATAATATTACTTGGTTCATGACAATATAATACAAAAAATAAACCACTCCGAAAATTCTGCTTAAAACTAGATGGCGCTTACGTATTTAGTCAGGTAATATCCAGACCGCTATAAAAGGCGATGAAAATATGTTTAATATAGAAACATAGTATAAGTATAATTATGTCCGCTATTTAAGGTTTAGTTAAATAAAATAAATAAATAAATAAATATCTGGGATGCAATAAGCACACACGGTCATCTGACCCCAAACTAAGCAAAGCTTGTAATATGGCTGCCAGAGACTGATATACGTACATAGATATTTTTTAAATACATTCTTATAGAGATACTTAGTTCAAACTATATTGCAATATACGACGTTAAAAATGTTTCCAAAAATAAGGTTTACAACGCCATCTCTTGAGAACCTACCGTGTTTTGAAAATTTATAATTTTACTGACACTACTAAATGCAAAATTAACAAATCACTTTTTTTCTGCATTACGAATGAGTTAGCTCGGGTTTCTATTTCAAGTCAATCAGACATTGTGAGGATCATGTCGCAGATTGAAGCACTAGCGACATCTTACGTCCCTATCAGTACTACAATCGGGTTCACATCTTTCTATGGACGTCATTAGTATAATTTCTGTATGTTTTCGTTTTAATAAAACGGGAATACAGTGCAAGGCAAGACGAGGTCGCGCGCGTCTCGCTTGTTGCATTCCTTGATAAAGGTCACCGAATGTGATCGAAACTATAATCGGAATAGTCGACTCAATTTAACGTGATTATTCCCGTTTTATAAAAACTTTAAAAAAATAATTAAATATTGGTGTTTCACGCACAGCGCCATCTAGCCCCAAACTAAGCAAGCTTGTACTATGGGAACCAGATAACTGATAGAATACATAAATACTTTTTTTTGTTGTAAATACATATATAGTGTACATAGAAACACCCAGACAAAGAACAAAAATCCGTGTTCATCACACAAAGGTTTGTCCTGGTTGTCATCGAACCCACAACTTACAGCTCATAAGGTGGAAATCTTCCCACTGAGTCACAAGGCTAGTGAAAATTTGACAAAACCACGTCAATTTTTCAAAATGTTTTTTGTTGTATGGTTTTAAAAATAGAAATATCTAAGGCGACCATGGAAAACATACATGCTCCAGCCACATGTTAGCACCGTGTTCTGTTGATGGGGATAACCCACCCGCATCCTCTCTGCGAACAACATCGTTTGGATCCCTTCTGCCTTCACGGCACCTTCACGGTCAATGCCTTTGGGCAATGCCCTGTAACCACAGATCACACTAGATACCGCATTACGAGATTCGTTGTTCCTACAAGTGACGTCGGTGTGAGGCGCGGCGCGGGGCGCGGGGAGGGCGACCGAGCGCTCTCATTGGCTGGCTCAAGGTTACGACTACTCGCGTCAACAATCAACCGATCAGTAATTCTTATAAGTGTATTTAGGCTGATGCGTGGTGCGCTTCGAGCGTCCTGAATGCAGAATCTAGGGTGTGATCTGTGCTTGTAACTTACTGCGCCGCCATTATGAGCAGGCGTGGCGTTATTGGCAATTGGCGGATGAGAATCTTATTTAGAGGTATTAAGTCGTGCATAGCCATATTTTTTTATGAAAACACACAACTTTGACACATTTTGTTTTAATAAAACGGGAATACTCACGTTAAATTAAGTCGGTTATTCCGACTGTAGTTTCGATCACATTCGGTGACCTTTATCAAGGAATGGTAAGCGTGGCAGCCCGCAGTGCAAGTCAAGACGAGTTTGGTTTTGACGAGTGAGGTGTCGATGGTTTCTTTAGTCCGGAGTGGCATAAGCTACATATTGCAGTCGGGTATTTCGTTTTATATTTGATGTATTAATGATGTGTTAATCCAGGGTATAAGCTACCTCCATACCAATTTTCATAAGAATCCGTTCAGCCCTTACAGAGTTGAACGGGAACAAACACACTTACACACTTACATACTTACACACTACACACAAACATTCGCATATATAATAGATAGAAACTCTTTATTGTGTACACCAAAATAATATTAAAACACGTACAGAACTATCATATAAGCTAGTGCCACAAGTGGCGGCCTTATCGCTAATAGCGATCTCTTCCAGGCAACCTTAGCATGGGAAGATTTTTCACAGACGAACACTTATTAGTACACGAATATTAGTGTGATAAATAATTCATCATCATCATCAACAGCCCGAAGACGTCAACTGCTACCCAAAGGCAGCCCTTAGACTGCCACAATGAACGACAATTTGCCACCTTCAAAATGTCGTCAGTCCACCTAGTGGGAGGCCTACCTACGCTGCGTCTTCCAGCTCGTGGTTGCCACTCAAGAACCCTTACCATATAAATAACTATTACAAGTTAAATATTTTTTTTTTGTTACAGGTTTAATTAAGACTCAACGTGTCTCGAAGGCGCTCGACTAAATTTAAGGATACATTTACAAATTTACTTAAGGGTGCACAATTTTATGGCTCACACTGCCGATTTCAAGATGGTCGCGACTCGGAGCGCGTTTTTTTTATGTTGGTAAGGTGATGCAGAGCTCAAAGCGCGAGGTGTTTGAAGTTGGCAAGATAATATGTATCTATTAGTTGTTAACCGCGACTTTCTTCGCGTGGACATAAAAAAAAGTATCCTGTGTCCGTCTTTGTGATATAAAGTAACTCCTTATCAAATTCTATCAAGATCCGTTCAGCCGTGATAACGCGACAAACATCCATACAGAGACAAAGTTACTTCCTATAGTTCGCTAGATGGCGTTGATCAATTTTTGTGAATTTTTTGACGTTTTGACAGACAGTCGTTACTGTTCGAGTTATGAATCGCGTAAGCGAAGTTTTTCCCTCGAGAACGTATTCATTTTCATACCTCGAAGCTTTATCGGTCCTGATACGACTGCGGCTATATTCCTCAGAATTATAATATTGGTTAGGATTTTTATATAAGAATGGATCTTGTATCGGCAGTCTGAGCCACCAATGGTCCACCCTTAATAAAGCTAAGTATAGAATCTATTGTATAGATAAGTATTGACCTTTTATTCATAAACGCTCGATAACCGTAATGTCGCGAACCTAAATTCGAATTTCCTTGTTTTTATTGTCAATTATAGCTTAACTAGCTGCGCCCCGCGGTTTCGGCCGGGGCAAAAAGTAGCCTATGTGTTAATCCAGGATGTAAGCTACCTCCGTAACAAATTTCATTCAAATCCGTCCAGCCGTTACAGAGTTGAACGGGAACAAACACACTTGCATATTAAACACAAACTTTCGCGTTTATAATATTAAGTGTGATGTGATAAGTGTGATATAGAAACACTAGCTGCGGCTGCGGTTTCACCCGCTATTCTACAGAACCGAATATTTTTCGTCGTAAAAAGTAGCCTATGTGTTAATCCTAGCTCCATACCGAATTTCATTCAAAACAAAGCCGTTACAGACACACTAACATACTTACACACAAACTTTCGCATTTATAATATTAGTGTGATTACTAATTGTGGACCACAGATCACACTAGATACCGCATTCCGAGATTCGTTGTTCCTACAAGTGACGTCAGTGCGAGGGGCGCGGGGAGTGCGGCCGAGCGTGCTCATTGGCTGTCTCAAGGTCACGGCCACTCGCGTCTGACAATCAACCGATCAGAGTCATTTCTTATAAGTGTATTTAGACTGACGCGTGGTGCGCTTCGAGCGTCCTGAATGCAGAATCTAGGGTGTGATCTGTTGTGGACTTAATGAAACCAATTTTCTGCGAACGAGCGAGAACCAGGGTTAGCGCCTAAGTAATGTATGTAACCGAAGCTATCATACGAGTCTTATAACAAAAGTATTTTTAAGGATATTTTACTTGACCGGTTTTTAGCGCGTTATGTACTAGTAGTTCGCCCCGAACTGAGACACTAGCACTCGGGATCGTTTGGCCGATTCCACCTACTCCGTTTATAAAGTAATTTGTGTTGATTGCGATCGATTGTCCGCCATCCGTGTGATCAACTGTACACGTGAATTGCACGGAGAGAAAAACTAAATACGAAATAGTAGTCGAAAAAAATTACAGTTATGCCCGTCTGCACTAAACTTTGACAGCTCCTAAGTTCATACTTAACTAACTGGTAGTTCGCGCCGAACTGAGTCCTCGCGACCCCTATATCTTCACAACCCCTGGACCGATTCAGCTCATATTCGAACTTAAAAAATTTATTGAAATTAACTACTTGCCTACAAAATTTCATGAAGATCGGACCAACGGTTCGTAAGTTATCATCGGACAAATATGCACACAAACACAAATGCCGATTTGTCCCAGTAAACTCAGAGACCTTCGCCTCGCTCGGTCAATAATTCATTTATTTCAAGCATCAAAGGCTCATAGCTCTATAATTTCCAAGCAGTCACATTACACAAATTAAATTCAATTAAACAAAAAGTATTGTCTTTTGTGTTCAAGCGTAATCGCGTAGCAGATAACGAAAGCGGATGACGCGTCAGAACACCACACGGTTGGACAACTCGCCATAAAACAAACAAACAAGCAACAAGCGGCTCACTGAAAGGGACAGCTAGACTTGAATTTTACGGGAGCAAGAGAATTAAGGTTATAGCTTCTCCCTTTTTCTCCCCCAAGGACCCTATTCCTGTGCGCTCGGGATTATCTCGGTCACTGTCTCTCTAATTTAGAATTTAATGGGAGTGAGAGTGACCGAGATAATCTCGAGCGCACAGGAATAGGGTCCCTGTCCGTATGTTGGTACTCGCGTATAAGTCGTTTTTTTCTACTAATGTGGACGCAGCTTGGTATATGGGTTGTACAATGAGGCGTTTTCCAAAAACAAAAAAGTAGTTCTAAAATACTTACTAGATGGCGTAACAGACCTACCGTTTTACCTGTCATTTCTGTCGAAATGTTTTATGTTTATTTCTTATATCGTAAATTTTGGCTCCACACGTTATGTATTTAGCCAGTGTCAACTACTGTAATATTTCAAATGAAGTCAAATACATAGTTACGTTACTTGAAATTGCCTAAATACTCATGTCGAGCCAAAAACACGAGAAAAAAAAGGCACACGTACATTTTTTTGCCTTTCATGTCTTGACAGTGACAGAAAAAACTCAAGGTACATCTAACGCCATCTATTGGGTACTTTTATAACAAGGATTTCTTTTTTTTTTGGAAAACGCCTCATTATTTGTAGTTTTTTTTTGTCGTATTATTTTTTTAACTTTGTTTTTGGCTTTGAAAAATCCACACATTGAAAAACACTGCGTGCTTTTTTAACATAAAAAAAAGCTAGTTAGTACTAAAAGCTTAGTAAGTACTAGTAGTACTTTTGTATTCTAGTACCAAAG
The DNA here is from genome assembly GCA_947579745.1 of Apocheima hispidaria. Taxonomy (NCBI): domain Eukaryota; kingdom Metazoa; phylum Arthropoda; class Insecta; order Lepidoptera; family Geometridae; genus Apocheima; species Apocheima hispidaria. The sequence continues at coordinate 6,454,888 of OX388172.1, read as the reverse complement.
GGTACTAAAATACAAAAGTGTTGCCATGACGCCACAAAATATATCGAACGTGCTAAAAATTGGTCGAACTTACTTAATTTTTAATTTTAGTTCTATTTTCATACATCGCTACCATTTAGTTACCAGGAAAAAAAATGCTTAATCTTACTTGACTCAATCTAAAAAAAAAAGAAGTCGATAATATTTTTTCTGGTAATTAAAAAGCAATTATTTATTAGATAATAATTGAAAAATAATAATAACATTATTATTTTCTATTCTTAATTTTTGCATTTATTTTCATAGAAAATTTATATTAGGTACTTACCCGTACTATATATATAAAGTGTATTATTTTCGGATTATTATTACAATGTTTAAAGTATTATTATTTATGTTAAGTTTTTACAGCTATTATACATAATAAATAAATAAAAAAACCATTCGTTTTCATATATGTTTATTTTTTACAGCTTGGTACTGCCATATCTCTATATTCGACTACTCGACTATTTGACGAGTATTTTTTGTTTTGTTCGAATTTTAGGGGAAATAAATAAGTCACCGGACAGTTGGCGTCGATTCTGCTGTATAAACTAAATTAAAAATATCTGACGGGATTTTAGAGGGGGGGGATACGACATTGGAGATTCTGTTGGACCACTCACTACTTAATTAATGTTAGTGTCTACTATACATGGCCTAACCTGACATCGTGTGAAAGAGATGTCTATATATAAGTTTCTGGGGGAGCGAAAGGTGGAAGCTGAAGCTATAACCTTAATAGTTTGTTTCTTTTGCTCCCGTGAAATTCAAGTCCAGGTGTCCCTTTCACAGGATGTCAGTCAGGTCATGTATAGCCACTCTTATCTCCACGTTCATGGAGGATGCTTATGGCAAAAAAACGAATAGCAAATTTTTTTTTTTTTTTTTTTGTGTATTTAGCCAGTATCAAGTATTGTAACATTTCAAGTGAAGTCAAATATTTCACAACTAAAATAAGTCATAGTCTAAGTCAAGCAAAGTAAGTCACGGTCAAGTCCAAGTCATGTTCCAGTAAAGCGGAGGAGATTTTACTAGAAGTTTCTATGGAGTTTTGACAACAACACGAATAGTCACGTTTCACGACATTATACTATTCACCAACACTCGTGCACGTTTACGAACACTTAATGGATAAAAAACCACAATTTTTACACATTAAGATTTGAAAGAATACAAGTTTTGGATAATAATACAATGACGCGACATGACTTCTTCACGTTCCTGCCAAAACTACAGCATTTCTGATATTTAATTTTGTAAGCATTCCTGTGACAAAGGCTTGATCGGGAGTTTTGGCGGGAGCGTGAAGAATTCATGTCGCGTCATTTTATTATTTATCAAAACTTGTGTTATTTCGAGTGTTAATGTGTAAAAACGGTGAATTTCTACCCGTTAAGTGTTCGTGAACACGAACGAGTGTTGGTAAATGGTATAATGTCGTGAAACGTGAATTTTCGTGTTGTTTCCAAAACTCCACAGAATGCTCTAGTGAAGTTTTCACCACTTTACTAGGGCATGACTTGGACTTGACCGTGACTTGCTATGCTAGACTTTGACCGTGACTATGACTTGTTTGATAATATCTAACAAAACTTGAGAATATATATGTATACTTGACACTGGCAAATGCATAAGACGTGCGACGCCAAAATCCTCCTAGGGGGAAAGAAAAAAAAAAAACAACTTAGATATTTCACCTATCGATCATTCCATGGGCCGAATGATGATGTCATGAACACTTTTGCTGAACAGAAAGACCGAAACAAAACATTACTGTGTTCCGGATTGAAGGGCAATGTTTCCGGCGTAATCTCAGAAAGCCGAGCGCAGTGCATTGCCGCGCATGTTGCATAATTCTGGGTGGCACGGGCAAGTTGTGGGTAAGAGTGACGCTTAACATCAGGTCAGCGACTTGCTCGTCTCGCCACAAAGTCAAAGTTATTTATTTGTAAACATTCATTTACAAGTATAGTATTAATATGCAAATTAGTATTCAATAATATTGTATTAATGGTGTTAGTATGCAAATTAAGTACCTAGAGGCTATTCATTGAATACAATGATCATTAAATTGTCAACATCATATACAATGTTATTAACATTCTTTTAAAATAATGAATGAGTACGTCAGGACATGAAATGTCAACAGTGACAAATAAAAAAAAAAAAAACGACTTCAACAGACTTATATTTAGCTTCGTCATAGTAACCTATCGCATAATCTGATACCATTTAGGAGTGGGTATCAGATTATGCTTTTTGTATGGACAAGACGGCGGTATGCTCTATTCGGTGATTGACGCCTTTCTGTGTTGTTTCCAAAAGCTTACACTACATTGAAGCATGACTTGGACTGGACAGTGACTGAAATTATTGACTCTAGTAACTATGACAGATGTGGCGACATATTCGCCACCACACACACACACGCAAGTGCGCCGGCGTGCGCGCGAGAGATCGGGTCAGAGGGCGCCCCATTCGCAAGGGATGAATCCCGCGCCAGGAGCCCATCGCCAAGAACAGTCAGCCACTCGCTTCCGCTCGGGACGCACGTTTCACGCGTCCTTCGCCTCTCACGCGCACCGCACTCGCCTTTTGATTGTTTAATAATTTAAGAAGCACGTACTTTACTATCCGGACTTGGACAATATTGTGTGGTCAGAAATACAAACTTATACCTACATTGGACTCTTAATTTCATTTCTGTGCCAACCACATCGAACCTACGTCCGGCATCCAAAACAGCTTCACAGACCTATTTGTATAGTTCACTAGTTGCGCCCCGCAGTTTCACCCGCTATTCTACAGAAAATTAATATTTTTCCGGGCTAAAAATTAGCCGATGTGTTAATCCAGGGCATAAGATACCTCCATTCCAAATTTTATTGAAAAACCGTTCAGCCGCTACAGAGTTGAACGGGACCAAACACACTTACATACTTACACACAAACTTTCGCATTTATAATATCAGTGTGATTACAAAACTTGCCACTGGCTAAATACACTGTGTGTGGAGCCAAAATGTAAGAGAAAAAAGTGCATTATTTTATCTAACGTCAAATTTGACATTGAGAGTTTTGTCATATGGAACGGCCTATTTTATTTTTGGTACAAAATATTAAAAAACTGTTTATACGCGATAATTATATTTCAACTACAAAATACACATTAATTAATACTTGATCAATTCAATAAATTACATTTATCATTTACCCTCATTTTATAAATTAATTTTCAATCAATAGACAATCTCTACGTATACATTTTTTTTTTTATGTGCCCTACGGTAAGGTTACACGGAAAAGGTATGTTAAGCCGAAAGGGGATTATTCTACATTTAATTCCATTATAGAAATTACCTTTGCCCAGCAGAGTGACAGCAAATGTTAAAAAAAAACAGTCCAATGCTGAAATCACGTTTTTTTTTTGTTTAGAAATTCAATGGCCCTTTCAAATTAGTATACCTTTTTCGTCCAACTTTGTATTTTTGCGAAGTTTTGGCCTACATCATAATACAATATTTAAAATAGGCCCAAAATAATTAAAATTAATTAAAAAAAATTAAAACATCTGATGAATCTATTTTAGTCTCATGTTTTAACAATATTAATATAGATATAGCTACAATTGTCAATTTGACATTATAGTTTTTTTTTCCTTACATGTCAAAATGAAAAGAGATGCATATAGTTTCAATCCTGTTAAATTGGTTTTTAGTTTATAAATTGTCAACAATATAAACCCGAGATAAACAGTGTACGCGAAAATGAAACAAAACATATACAGGGTTATAAAGAAAGGGTATGCTAAGCCGAAAAGGGCTCACAGTACTCATCATTATGAACAACTTTTAGTATGGGATCAAATGAATTCAAGAAAAAAAAACAGCTGCTCCATAGAAAAATGTCAATGACCCTTGACAAAATGTATGGAACAGCAGTTTTTTTTTTCTCGTTTTTAAGGTTGATACCATAGTAAAAGTTGTTCACAATCATGAGCGCTACGTGCCCTTTTCGGCTTAGCATACCCTGTCCTAACCCTGTATTGTTTTACTATCAGATGTTTTAAGGTTTTTTCATTAATAAAAGTTAAAAATCAGCTCGATTTTAAGCATTTAAGAGAGGATGCTTCAAAACGAGGTCTCATAGAAATCTTGTCAAAAACATTGAAATTTGAACCCTATTTCATAAAAAAATAAAAATATATATATACTTCGAGGGACGCCGCTGACGCGTTTGACATTTGTCCCACCAGCGGGCTTATCCTCTAACTTTGAAACGATCGTGATTCTGATTGCGAGAGCATGCCATCTCGCTCGTACCAAATTAGTCGTACTATGCGCGGTCCTGCTCGCTATCGCTTTCAGAGTTACGGGATAAGCCCACAGATTCAGTAATTAATAATTATAAATCCTACGCAACACTAATCAGGATTGACCCGAAGTCAAAAAGAACGTTTATGCTAATACGAAAGCGAGTCATAGTCATTAATCTCATTAACAATTTTTACAATACGAACCACACCTCAAACAGCGAAAAAAAAAACAGATGCCCATAAAAAAGCGTACAAAAAATCTACTCTATAAAATATAGAGAACTGCAGATTCTTTCGCGATATCGGGGTCGGTGTCATTGAAAAAAAAAAAAGTACAATAATTCCCTTTCGGCGTAGCACACCCGTTCTGTCTAACCTGGATAGGGCTCACATTACAATGTTTTAGTTGGCATCGATTCATCTTCCACGTCATTTCTGAGAGCAATATTTTTTTCAGTTTTTTCGACTGAAATTTCTTAAATTTACGTATAATTTCAATGGGTATGCTTCGTATAAATAGCGGTATCTACTTAGCGTTTAATCTACAACTCGTGTGGTGGTACTTTAAAACTGACAATTTTTAAATTTTTTTTATTGGAAAGTCGAAGCATAGGCAGTCCTCCTACTAGGTGGACCGACGACAACGTGAAAGTCGTGGGAAGGGGTGTAAGTGGCACATTGTCGGTCGGTGTGGCGCTCTAAGGGGGAGGCCTATGTTCAGCAGTGGACGTCTTCTGGCTGATAATGTATTGAAAAGTAAAAATTAATCGTTCGTTTCATATTCGTGGCGGGTTCGTACCGATGAGTTCTCTGGAACTTACGTACGGATATACCACTGGCTTTTCGGTGAAGTAAACATCGTGAGGAAGCCTGCATATTTCCGGAGAAGGAATTCGATGGCGTATGTGTATCCGCCAACCCGCACTGGGGCACCGTGGGGGATACGGCACAATCACCCTTCGAGGGTAGCCCTATATCCCAGCAGTGGGCTGTTTGAAGGTAGACAAAGAAAAAAAATATTATATAGAAAAAAAAAATATTAACATAAAATAAATGCATAATGTAGCCTTCGACACTCAGTATATAAAAGCGAACGTAACAACACCTCGCTATACAAAATCGGCAGTCGGGTAATATTTTTTTTTTGTTCAGATAATATTGGCAATTTCAAAATATCACCACAAACATATTTATTTACACTTAAATATTAATATAAAATATACAAAGACTCGTTTTTATCATATGGCGGAATTATATTACTAATTGGCGTTTTAATTTATTGTACATTAAACATTATGATAAAGAAGAAAAAAAAAAGACGATATAAAAATAAAACAATATTAAATTACTTTAATATAAATAAAATAATGATAGAGTCCCAGCTTAGGACAGTCAGCGATATTTTTCTTCACAGCAAAGCGCAATTTATCACATACAATGTGGCGCCATCTTTTGTTGAGTAGTCAAAACGGGCGCACTATGATTTAAAGCAATGTGGCGCCATCTCTTATTGAAAAATTCTCAGCTTAACAAAAAATGGTGCTAATTGGTTTTAAATTGCAAGTCACGATGGTAAGTTGCTTATACGGCGTATACCATCTATTCCTACTCTGTGAAGTACATAATAAAATAATATGTATAATTTTTGATCGTAAAAAATGTAAAATGGCACAAAATATCTAAATGATTGAATAAACCATAGGCACATACAATAACTTTCGTCGGGGTTAGTCGGAAATGACTTACGACTGAAAGGGGGTCATTATACTATTCATTATGAACAACGTCTATCACTGAACTTTCGAATAATAACAAAATTTAAATAAATTTAAAAAATCTCTACAGTACCGTTTTTTTTTAATATTAGAAAACGTTTCTCAGGTATAATTTAAGTATTGTTTATTGCTTCTTTTAGAGCTCCTCAATATCCACAAGACAACTCACAAATAGCTCAATTACACTTTTCCCCATTTTTCGGTCACGAAAAGTGAATTTCAAGGTTCTCTTTCATTATTTGCCCATCCAAAGGTTGTCTGGAAGAAATCGCTTTAGGCGATACGGCCGCCCATTGCACTACCGTTTTATTTTTAAAACTATTATTGTAAATTTTTTAAGTTTAATTGTCTTTTTGGTGTATAATAAATTTATATTGTATTTGCCTCACAGTAAAATTACAACCAAGGATGATGCTTCGTCTAAGATTACAACAGTAACAAATGTCAATTTAACGCCAATCTGACAATTCAACTTGAGTGTTCTCGTATAATAGAACAGTGAAGCTTACCATAAATGTATGAAAAATGAAGTTTCCATTTGCGCCCGATAGAGGGCACTATTTTTAATTCTTCATATATTTTGCTATCGAATACGTACGAAAGACTTTTACGACAGTAGTTATTGTTCATGGATAGTATAACGAAAAATTTGTTAATTTAAAATAATTGAAATTGTATTGCGAGTACTGTGACCTCCTTTTGACTTAACCCTTTCTGACGAACCCATTATAAAAATAGTTTGATTATTGTATGTGCTATTTTATTTTTAAAATTGGATTATTATAATATGATTTAGTCATGGTACTAATTCTTAAAAACTACAATATATGTACATCACCTGTAATACTCCAATATTTTTGGAAATTACCGAACATAACTATTTTTAAAATGAAAATTACATTTTTGAAACAACACATGAGTATCACAAAAAATAATACGACACGCTTGCGTCTCTTTTCATTTCAATATGTAAGAAAAGGAAGGCTATACAGCAGTAACATATAAAAAAAAAAACGGCACCAGGAAATCGAACCCTTGTTTTTTTAAACTTAATTGTTTATAAATAAATTGTAATTAACTTGTTTAAATACCGAAACAGAAAAATGCTTCGACAACGTCCGCGCATTGTTTTCAAATGGTTCAATTAATGTTCAAATTGTTCAATTAATTGAAGCATGCGGATTCAATTGTTTGAAACATTTAATGCGTTTCAATCGTTTGAATCATGAGTTTCAATTCGATCAATTTGAACTGTTGAAGTTCAAAATTTCGGGTGGCATTGAACTGTTACGGGCAAGCGTGACGCTTAACATTAGGCGAGCGACTTGCTCGTCAGTCTGTACCATTAAATAATAAAATGTATTAATCAAATCGGATTGAGAAGAATTCAGTGACACTAAAAGAAAAACTCGTCGACGTTCTGGGCACAGATATTTGTCGTAAACCACGTTGGTCGTAACTAAGGATCATTCTCTTTAGACCCATGTGGGACCTACAGAGTTTTTTTTTCTCGTTAGATTCCATTTAAGGTGCAACGTTTCGCTCAGCCCGCGAAATCAAAAAAAATAATACAATAAATAATAATATATAATATAATAATAATAATAAATTTATAATAATATTAAATTTTCTTGTGTTTTTTGTCAATTACAGCTTAATTACTAATCTTGGGTTCATGAAAACTAATTTCGCGACAATAAATAGATAGTTTCAGGAAATTACACCAACCAGAAATTCAAGAAGAAAGCTAGTATAAGTACATTTGTCACTAAACCAAAAACCAAGATGGAAATCAGCTTATTGAGATTCGTAGCTAAACCAATGTTATCTAGGTGATCATTTTTCCCGTAATTTCTTAAAACAACTTATTTATTGTCGCAAAATTGGTTTCAATAAATCCACAATGAGTAATTAAGCTGTAATTGACAAAAAACGCAAGAAAACTTGAATTTCGCGCGATGAGTAAAACGATGCACCTTAAGGTGCGACTTTTGTCTCGTCGCGTGAAATTCAAGTTTTCTTGCGTTTTTTGTCAATTACAGGTTAATGAGGAGATTTAAAAAAAAAATAAGTTTCTATAATACTTACTAGATGGCGTAATAGTCCTATGTCTTTACCTTTCATTGTCAATGAGGCGTTTTCAAAAAAAAAAAAAACCTGGTAATAAAAGTACCCAATAGATGGCGTTAGATGTACCTTGAAATTTTTCTGTCCTTTGTTGTTCTGTTCTTGGTTTAGCTACGAATCTCAATAAGCTGATTTTCAGCTTGGTTTTTGGTTGAATGAAAAATGTACTTATACTAGCTTTCAACTTGAATTTTTGTTTGGTGTAATTTCTTGAAACAATCTATTTATTATCGCAAAATTAGTTTTCATTGACCTACCATGAGTAATTAAGCTGTAATTGACAAAAAACGCAAGAAAATTTGAATTTCGCGCGATGAGTGAAACGATGCACCTTAAAGAGAATGATCCGTAACTAATTATCTATAACATCGACATTATGACACTGGACCTTATCTCGTAACTCTGGTGGCAACGGTCATCGCGTGCCGTCCCGCTCGCGCCAACTTACTCGCACCAAGCGAGCGAGCAGGATAGCAAAGACCATCGCCACCAGAGTTACGGGATAAGGCCCACTGGTTTTTTCTCAAATAAAACCTTGTACTATATAGAGTTACAATTATAACCATAGTTAATATTAATAAATGTATAATTATATAAATGTCACTTAAGTTATTAAAGTCCTATGGTATTTGGCAGTATTTTATTAAATTTGCTCCGCGTTATTGAGCCTTACAGCTCGGTCCTGGAAAATAATATATTTGTAAAAAATAATTACGCATAATTAAATCAATAGAGGGGGAGGCCTATGTACAGCAGTGGACGTCTTCTGGCTGATAATGTAATATAAATCAATAGTCATAATTTGATTTTTAGATAATATTTGTTTGTATATTTGTTGTGGTTTAGGAGTGAAAGGATATACGACAGACAGACGCGGAAAGCAACTTTATTTGACCGAGCGAAGCGAAGGTCTCAGAGTTTACTGGGACAAATCGGCATTTATATGTATGTTTGTGTATATTTGTCCGATGATAACTTGTTAACCGTTGATCCGATCTTCATGAAATTTTGTAGGCAAGTAGTTCTTTTCTATACAAATTAAGTTCGAATATGAGCTGAATCGGTCCAGGGGTCGTGAAGATATAGGGGTCGCGAGGTCTCAGTTTAACTGCTAACTACTCGTTTATACTGTGTAGAGATATACCTGCACTATAGGAACAGCACCGGGCGATGCTTGGTGGAGCCGCTCGAGTGGCTCGGAGGCCGCTCGGCGGAGTTGGAGCCCGAGCTGGTGGACTTGCGCTCCGCGGGGGGCTCCTTGCCGCGCTCGGAGCCGCCGCTCGAGCCCCCGCTGCCGGACACCACCGACTCTTCGCGGTTGTACCTGGAAATACGACAAAATATTATTTAATAATATAATATTGGTGGACGTTTTTCACACACAGCGCCATCTAGCCTCAATCTAAGCAAGCTTGTACTATGGGAACCAGATAACTGATAGAATACATAAATACTTTTTCTTTCCTGTATATACATAGACACACCCAGACAAAGAACCAACATCCATGTTCATCACACAAATGTTTGTCCTGGGTGGGAATCGAACCCACAACCTATAGTTCAGAAGGCGGAAATCCACCCACTGAGCCACAGCGCTAGTCATTATTACGCTACTAATCATTTACAGCAAGTATTTCGTCATTTATGAGCGAGTAGAGAAACAGAACGGATGCCACACTAAGTAATTTTATTCTAATAGTCCCCAAAGCCATATAACGGACAGATTCCAGACTAATTATTGGTCCCCAAGGTCATGGCGTGAATTGATCATTTATTTTACAAAACAAATAATTTTAATAAATATTTTTAGTGTAATAGTCCCCAAGGGCATAGAATGAACTGACGCCAGAATAATGAATAATCGTCAAAGTTATGGAATGAACTGATGCCAGACGGATTAATAATCCCCATGGCTATGGAATGAACTGATGCCAGATTAACCCATGGCTATGGAATGAACTGATGCCAGATTAATTAATAATCCCCATGGCTATGGAATGTACTGATGCCAGATTAATTAATAATCCCCAAGGCTATGGAATAAACTGATGCCAGGCTAATTAATAATCCTCAAGGCTATGGAATAAACTGATGCCAGACTAATTAATAATCCTCAAGGTTATAGAATGAATTGATGCCAGACTAATTAATAATCTCCGAAGGTTATGGAATGAATTGATGCCAGACTAATTAATAATCCCCAAGGTAACATAATGAACGAATCTTAGTCTAAAAGTCCCGAAGGTCATAGAATGAACGGATTTCAGTCTAATAGTCTCCAAATTCATAGAATGAACTGATGCCAAATTAATTGATAGTCCCTAATTCGCGGAATGAACTGATGCCAGACTTTAAGTGTAAGTTTCGTCTTCCTGTTCCACAGATTATATGATATTAATTTTGTGGTGACTGTGGACATCACCACGATGCTGTTCGGACCAATGCACCGCTCACCACGGAGCGCGGAAAATGGAGCGAAGAGCGACATACATACACGCTGAGCCTCGAATATCTGGATACTGCTTCAGTATGTCGCTATACGGGTGACTCATGTTGATACAGATGAGTCACCCGTATAGCGACATACTGAAGCAGTATCCAGATATTCGAGGCTCAGCGTGTATGTATGTCGCTCTTCGCTCCATTTTCCGCGCTCCGTGGTGAGCGGTGCATTGGTCCGAACAGCATCGTGGTGATGTCCACAGTCACGACAATTTCCTAACATTTAAACCATACTAGCACCTTACGAGCCATTTTTGACTGTGCTGATCTATTACAACCAGCAAGTTGGTCTACCACGAGCTCCCTGCGAAATACTGACCCGTATACAGTGTGTTCGCTGTTGACACACGAGGCGTATTTGAACGGTATCGGCTGGTAGCCGTACGAGCCAGCGTAGGGCATGTAGTTGGGACCCATCATGCTGAAACAAACAGAAATATTAACACGCTGTATAAACACGGCTTACTTGGGAATATGACATGGTTTTCTCGGGAATATAACATGGCTTACATGGGAATATGACATGGTTTTCTCGGAAATATAACATGATTTACATGGGAATATGACATGGTTTTCTCGGAAATATAACATGGTTTACGCGGGAATATGACATGGTTTTCTCGGGAATATAACATGGCTTACATGGGAATATGACATGGTTTTCTCGGAAATATAACATGGTTTACTTGGGAGAATAGCATGAATATTATGTTATGTATCTGTATTATGTATCTGATCTATAATTTATAGATGAATTGTGCAAGTGAGTAAAAAGGTTTTTTAGTTTTACTTTTACTTGGGAATATAACATGGCTTACTTGGGAGTATAACATGGCTTACAACTAATTTTGAAAACACCGTTGTTACATCATTAGTTATATCAGAGTAGCATAATCATTATTCGATTTTTCAATAACATTGAAATTGTATTAAATAATAAAAATTAAACATCGAGAAATAAATAACTAAACAGTCTGACAATTTCAAATAATCATTAACATCGTAAAATAATTGTTCATGAAGCCAAGAATTCTATTTGATTTTAAAAGCGGCAGGAGCATTCCGCACGGCAGCGGGTATTAAGTTGTAGATGGCTTACTTGGGAATATAGCATGGCTTACTAAGGAATATAACATGGCTTATTTGGGAATATAACGTGGATTACTTAGAGATATAACATGGCTTACTTGGGAATATAACATGACTTACTTGGGAATATAAACATGGATTAGTTAAGGATATAACTTGGCTTACTTGGGAATATAACATGGATTACTTAGGGATATAACATGGCTTACTTGGGAATATAACATGGATTACTTAGGGATATAACATGTCTTACTTGGGAACATAACATAGCTTACTTGGGATTAGGCAGCTGCGGCAGCGCGTCGCTAGCTAAGCTATCGTTGTCTCCACTACGCAGACGTAACGCAGCTAAGTCCGCGCACAGCTCGCCCGCCACGTAGTAACATTGCTCCGAGAATGTTATTTTGTTGACCGTGTGTCGGATGAAACCAGCCTGGAAAAACAACGTTACAAATTAATTATCATCATCATCATCATCAGCCATAAGACGTCCACTGCTGAACATAGGTCTCCTCCTTAGAGCGCCACACCGACCGATAACGTGCCACTTGCATCCACCGGTTGCCCGCGACTTTCACAATGTCGTCGGTCACCCTCGTGGGAGGCCTACCTACCCTGCGTCTTCCGGTTCGTGGTCGCTACTCAAGAATATACGACCTTAATACGTTAATACGTTGTTAAAATAAACAAGAAAGAGAGTACCCACCCGGGGAGCCATCAGGGAGCCTTTTTATCCGGGGACCGTGTCTCTCAAAATCTAGCCTCGCAAAGGAAAGCAATCTATATGTATAATACAGTAGAACGCGCTGCCCGAGTGGGTTTTTCCTGATAATTATAATCTAGGTGTCTTCAAGTCGCGAGTGAATCGGTTTCTTCTAGGCAAGCGTGCTCCATCGTAGGCTGCATCTTCGTTTAACATCAGACGTGATGGCAGTCAAACGCAAGCCTATATATAATAAAAAAAAAAAAAAAAACGCTGATGCCTGAACTTAATACTCAATATTTTTTTGCAACATGAATGTAGATACATGACAGTCTTACATTACATGGTTTCTCGCCTGACTTTGAACAAGTCCTCGCCTGACTTTGAGCAAGTTCTCGCCTTACCTTGCGCATGTTCTCGCCTTATCTTGAGAATGTTATCGCCTTACCTTGCGCATGTTTTCGCCTTATCTTGAGAATGTTATCGCCTTACCTTGCGCATGCTCTCGCCTTAGCATTAGTATGTTATCGCCTTACCTTGCGCATGTTCTCGCCTTATCTTGAGAATGTTATCGCCTTACCTTGCGCATGTTCTCGCCTTATCTTGAGAATGTTATCGCCTTACCTTGCGCATGCTCTCTCCTTAGCATTAGTATGTTATCGCCTTACCTTGCGCATGTTCTCGCCTTAGCATTAGTATGTTATCGCCTTACCTTGCGCATGTTCTCGCCTTATCCTGAGCATGTCCCCGCCTTACCTTGAGCATGTGCGAGGCGTACTTGCGCGCGTCCCGCCGGTCGGCGACGCCGGCCACGTGCTGCAGGATCCAGTCGACGACGTCTGCGCCGATGAACGCGCACGGGATCGTAATCTTAAGCCACATGCGGTCGCGGATTTCCAGACCTTGAATGAAAAGTTACTTTTTACACAAAGATGTACTTGTAAATAAATATTGGTGGACGTTTTTCACACAGCGCCATCTAGCTCCAAACTAAGCAAGCTTGTACTATGGGAACCAGATAACTGATATAATTCATAAATACTATTTTTTTTTGTAAATACATACATAGGATACATAGAAACACCCAAACAAAGAACAAACATCCATGTTAATCACACAAATGTTTGTCCTGGGTGGGAACCGAACCCGCAACCCATAGATCAGAAGGCGGAAATGCTGTATAGCATTACGGAATCATTGTTCCGCACGAAATGAAATGAGTTTTTATTTGCCAGAATGCAGCTAAGCAGGGTGTTGGCGTTTGGAATGTTCCATTACATTCGGTCATTTCTTTCTTTCTTTCTTTATTGCATATATGTACATATTCTTCTTCTAAACATATACCCTATGGGTATATGAGATATACCCTGTAAATAAGGGCGCAGCAATATTATGTGGCTGGTCACAGACCATGTCACAGGCAGACATACTAATATGTAGGTAATGTGTAGAACTACTAAACTACATATTACGAATAAACGTTAAACAGCAAGGGCTATTAACATAGAAACGACTATTTCGGGGACTGAGAAAAAGCGATCCCATTGGATATCTCTAGGTTAAGTCTATTCGTGTCTAACAATGAACAATGAGAGTAAATTTTGATTGATCATCCCGAGTCCGGAATCTACAGGATGTATTTTTAGTGAAAGTATTTAAAAATCAGCCGTTCCATATATGTAGTTTATTGACCCTATATATTTTGAAATATTGATTGATTTATAGATAATAAATTTTAAAGTTTATTGACCCACGACAAAATGTATGGATCAGCTGATTTTTTCGTGATTTCTGTGTTATATCCTAAAATTACGACCAGAACCACCGGAAGACGGGCAGCACCATCCTGGTATACATTCTGCGATATACAATCTAGCTGCCAAGCGTGAGAATTATTATAACCACCCTCTCAACAAGGGGGACACTTCGTCCAGCAGTACATTTTTTTTTAATGTACTGAGTAATGATACGAGCGAGTCGCTCACCTGATGTCAAGTGTCACGCTTGCCCATAACAGTTCAACGCTACCAAAAGTTTGGAACTTCAACAGTTCAAAAACCCACCCAACCCAATTCCTGTAGTCGGAATAACCGACTCAATTTAACGTGAGTATTGCCGGTTTATTAAAAAAACCCTGTTATTTGTTTTTGTGTTTTTGTGCAGTAGTTGTGGCGACGGTAGCGCGGTGTAGGTGCAGGTGCAGGTGCAGACTGACCGGAGTCGGGGCGCAGCATCCGCCGGCAGACGCGCGCCATGTCCATGTGCACGGAGAGCGGCGGCTCGCCGGCCGGCAGCGTGCTGGCGTCGCTGGCGCGCTCCGACATCGACACCGACGACACGGGCAGCGCCGACAGCGACGGCGGCGGCGGCGGGTACGCCTCGCGCAGCGCCGCCGTGTGCGCCACCCACGCGCCTGCCCGCACACACACACTCACACACTGTACACGTCTCGTAAGGGAAGGGAGATTAATACAATTATATATTATATATATATATATATATATATATATATAAAATAAAATATCAAAAAATAATCAATATAAATATCAAATAATATAATAAATCAAAATATCAATCATCATAAAATATATATATTAATATATAAAATATATAAATAATATTATTATTCCGAAATGCTAAAATAAAATAAACTAGTAGTTCACGCCGAACTGAATGAATGAATGAATATTCTTTATTGTCATACAGTTGCATTCTTAACAATTACAAAATATAAAAAAGTAAGGAATGCTTCCATTATGGACTCGTCAACTTGCTACAATTTTTAACAATATTATTTATACATCACTATAATTATATTAGGCATTTGTTGTGTCCCTCAAAAAACGACAATATTAGGAGGATTTATCAATTCTATTTTTCAGTAAAAGTCAAATTCCGTTCATGAGAAATCAGTTGAGACCTCGCGACCCCTAACCCCTGGACCGATTCAGCTCATATTCGAACTTAAAAATTGTATTGAAATGAAGATGATTTCATGAAGATCGGATCAACGGTTCGCAAGTTATCATCGGCTAAATATACTCACAAACATACAAACATACATACAAATGCCGATTTGTTAAAATAAACTCTGAGACCTTCGCTTCGCTCGGTCTAATATTTAAGTTAAAAATGAGTACCCACCTAAATGTTGTCAGAAATGGAGGAGCGGGGTCTTCTGGCACAAGCATTTATATGTGTAAAAGAGGACTCCTGCCTACTTTATATATTATAGAAATAGAAATTCAGTGAAAGAATTAAATTATTATTATTATTATATACAAGGAAAAAAACACTATACTGCCCGCTATTACCAATTTATCTAAAACATTATTATTTGAATAATTATTATTTAGAAATACATATTACCATTATTCGAATTCAGAATCAAACCCACAATCTAAAGCTCAGAAGGTGGAAATTCTGCCACTGAGCCACAAAGCTAGTCAATTAGTAATGATGAATGTTACGTTGCGTTATATGTTGCGTTGTAATTTGTGTTATTTGGGTATAATATCAAATAAGAATTTCTTAGCGGTAGTAAATATGTGAATCTTCTTACCAGGATCGATGGGCCTAACAGGTTCCGTGCGTGGTATTGTGAAGTACCCCTTCGGGTTGGGATCCCAGCACTTGGCCACCACCAGCTTGATGGGACCCGGCTTCTGCACCACTTCTCGAAGCACCCTTACTGCTTCATCATTGGTCATGTCTTCAAAGTTTACATCGTTCACCTGAAATTATGTTAAAATTAAATTACCAAATTAATTTTTGAGCATTGCAATATATGTTTGCCTTTTGTCAGTTACTTCAGTTTCCTCGGGATTCTGAAACCTTTGTTAACATTGACAACAGATTAAATTTAATGCTGCCTTTGTCTGGCACTTAACAAATGACCGAGACAGCAATAGACTTAATCTGTAGTCAAAGTTAACAAACGTTTCAGAATCCCCAGGTTTGTCATTTTATATTTGCTCACATCACTCCGCTATACACTATACTAGCTGTGCCCCGCGATTTCACCCGCTATTCTACAGAAACCGAATAATTTTCCAGGATAAAAAGTAGCCTATGTGTTAATCCAGAGTGTAAGTCTACCTCCATGCCAAATTTCATTAAATTCAATTCTACACTTACATACTTGCCTACTAACCTACTTACACACAAACTTTCGCATTTATAATATTAGTGTGATTCATGCAAAAATTCCTTTTATTAATTACTTCTGAACCCAAACCCTGCGGTTTGAAAAAATCCGATTTTTATAATAAATATTAAAAATCCGATTGTTTGATGTATATCCGATATATATCGGCCAGGCCAAGAAAAAGAAACAAATTTTCCAATATATAGCAAATAAAATAAAATAAAAATAAAGAAAGGGGATTTCCCCAACTTTAAATGCCATTTTGGGAAACAATCTAAATTATTCTGAATTGTAGTTTTTCACTACGTGTTGCCAGGGTAAACATTCATCTACAAATTTTTTAGTTCAGAAGACAGGAAAAAAATCAATTGATATATAACAAGATAAAAATCAATTGATATATATCATGATATATATCCGCTGATATATATCGGAGAACCCTGCTTCTGAGTCAAACGCTAAATAGAATGGGCTAAATAGTAAATATGTAAAATGTATCCTATGTCACTCCGGACATAAAGAGTAATCTAATGACACCTCACTTCACAAAATCAGTCAATCCGTTAAGATTACACGAGGGATTAATGGAACACAAAAACATACTCACATACATATCAAAACATTACTGTCCTCAAGCATTTGGGTAAAAAGTAATCAGTGTCATGTAATTGGTAAATCCATGGTCCAGTTGGTAAATAACTTAAAACATACCTGTAAAATCATATCGCCTGGCTCTATTCTTCCATCCAGGGCTACAGCGCCACCCTTCATAATACTGCCTACGTATATACCTCCATCCCCTCCCTTGTTCGACTGTCCCACTATCGAAATACCAAGGAAATTCACTGTATCCATGTTCAGAGTCACCGTTATGATATGCATTGACATTGTCGAATCTGTTATTGAGGAGTACGAAGACGTACGAGACATAACTTGAGGTCTCTTGCGCCGCCTTTGCGGTCTTTTTCTATTGCTCACTTGTAAATGTGAAACGCTGCTGCATTCTGTCAAAGCTCGGTCCACTGAGGCATTTGTATGTCTTCCGGTGGTCGTAGTTATCTCAGATTGACTGTCGAAAAGGCTCGTCGAGTCTAAATCTGAGCTCAGGACCGAGGCAGTTTCGTATTCGAGACCGTGGTTTCCGTATTTGGAGTGTCCATTGATTCTCAGGCCTCTGTACTTGTATTTGTCGCAGGAAGCTCTGTGCCCCGGTCGGGAGGATATAGTGCTGTCTGTGTCGGTGCATGTGTCGCGGGTTAGAGGCGCCGGTGGAACTCCTGCGGGCGCCTGCTTGGCTTTTCCAGGGTTGCTGTCCGTGCATTGTGAAGCGCCGTCGGAAGGATTCGAGCCTTCAGCAGACACTAACCACGACACCACACGACCGTTAAAACAAGGCAAATGCGCGTTATCATCGACTATCTCTTCTTTCACAACACCGAAATCATCGTCCATGGATTTGAAGAAAAACTTGTAGTTTGGCCTGTTCAGCTGATTTTTAAAGTCCAATAAAGTCACTTTCTCGGGGGATATGGGGATTTTCACTAAATACGGCGTCTCCTCGTCGTCTATGTAGTAAATTACTTTAGTTTCCTCCATTTCTAATGCATTTATTTATTTAAAACAACACCCCTACGATCTATAAATATCGGCCGCCATCACAAAAATGGCGATTATTATTAGTTCTCTTTGGCGCCGCAGCGGAGCGCTACTGTCGCTTTTGTTTTCGTTTTTCTGATACGAGCAATGCACATTACAATCGAATCACAAGATCTTTTTAGTCGATTATTCAACTTAGTCTGCGATTTCACATGTGCCTAACTTTGAGAAACACTGACTACTTTATTATCTATGCCATATTTTTATCTGTACTCGGTTCTGATTGGCCATTCTTTCTTTGTTGTTTGTTTACATTTTGAACTTGATCTTTCAATTTCACCGTTTAGTTTGTGAATTGTGAATTTCGTGATTGAAATAGAAAGATAGATAAAAATAGAAATGGGAGAAAAACCTCAACATCCATCGTGGTACATCCCGGTTTTGGAAGTATTTAATGATTTTACCAAATGCCTTGAAGGTGAGCATGTTTTTTTTCGTACCATGGCCTCATAAGTATTTTCTGTTCTTGCCCTAGCAATAATGATTACTTCGTTGGATTTACAGATAAAATAAGGAAAGAACAAGAGCAACTCGAAGCTTGCAAGAAGAAAACTGAATTGGCTTCAAAGTTGGCACTAGAACGGAAAATCAATGTAAGTTTTTACTTCAAGAGTTCGGAATCCACGTCCTGAGTTGAATATGTTGATGGCTTAGGCCATTTCGTCTAAACAAATATATAGCTATCTAACAAGAGATCTAGTGCCGAGCGGAAGGTTGATTGGAAGAAACGGCTTGACCGATTTTGACGAGGGAAGTTCGTTGGATTCGTCTTTACTTCTGAGTGACGTAGACTACATTTTGCAGTCGCGTATTTTGTTTTAATAATACCGATCATTCTCGTTAGACCCAGTGCTAAGATTCTTCATGGATCTACCTATAGAGAATATTTTTCTCCCTTAGATTCTTTTTTGAAATTTTGGAACTATTTTTGCTCCACTTATGTAACCCTATATGGTAAAGCTGGCTGCGCCCCGCGGTTTCACCCGCTATCCTACAGAAACCGAATCGTTTTCCGGGATATGTTAATCCTGGTTGTAAGCTACCTACATACCAAATTTCATTCGAATCTGTTCAGCCATTACAGAGTTTCCTATTCAACTCTGTTACACACTTACACACAAACTTTCGCTTATAAAATTAGTGTGATATAAGCTGAATAATCAAATGCACTAACAAACGTTTCTTGTAAGTGGGAATACCTTGCCTTAATGTTTAACTAGACTAGACCACGAACCGGAAAACGCAGCGTAGGCAGGCCTCCCACTTGATCGACCGACGACTTTGTGAAAATCGCGAGCAACCAGTGGCTGTAATTGGCAAATCGTTGTTCAATGTGGAGGCCTATGTCCAGCGGTGGGCATATTCTGGCTGATGATGATGATGAATGTTAGGCTATTGATTCCAGGCAGAGCTCACCGAGCAGCTGTCCGTGTTGAACCGACGTAGCACTGACCTGGACAGACTGTGCTCGATACCGCAAGCCATATCGGAGAATGATCAGAAGAGACTTGATAATGCTAAGTAAGTTCCGGCTTTTGAATTCAACATTGGAAAAACAAGACTAGCCTTGTGGCTCAATGGGAGGATTTCCACCTTCTGAGCTGTAGGTTGTGGGTTCGATTCCCAACCAGGACAAACATTTATGTCATGAACATTAAGTTTGTTCTATGTCTGGGTGTTTCTATGTATTCTATGTACATATTTACAAAAAAAAAAGTATTTATGTATTCTATCAGTTATCTGGTTCCCATAGTACAAACTTGCTTAGTTTGGGACTAGATGGCGCCGTGTGAAAAACGTCCACCAATATTTGACCGAGAGAAGCGAAGGTCTCAGAGTTTACTGGGACAAATCGGCATTTGTATGCATGTTTGTAAGTTTGTGTGTATATTTGTCCGATGATAACTTGCGGGCCATTGATCCGATCTTCATGAAATTTTGTAGGCAAGTAGTTCATTTCAATACAATGTTTAAGTTCGAATATGAGCTGAATCGGTTAATGGTTGTGAAGATATAGGGGTTGCGAGGTCTCAGTTCGGCGCGAACTACTAGTTATTTATAAGGCAAGCGGGCTTATCCTGTAACTTTGAAACGTTTGTGATTCTGATTGCGAGAGCATGCCACCTCGCTCGTACCAACTTAGTCGCACTATGCGCGGTCCCGCTCGCGCTACTCTCGCTATCGCTTTCAGAGTTACGGGATGAGACTTGACAGTCATGCGAAATTTCAACCCAATTGAACAAGAACAGGGCCCGTACCGTGAGGAGCTTATTGCGATGATTGTTAGGCTCAGCTGAGAACGCTGCGCGACCATACACCTTATCGCGCGGTAATACGGTTCGTGGTCGCGCAGTGTTGTCGGCTGAACCTAAAAATCATCGCAATAAGCACCTCACGGTAAGGGCCCTGGTCTAAAATTCAGTCGCAAGATTTGACCCGAATACATTGCAAGTGAGAGTTTTGTCGGGAATGTGAATAAGGCATATCGCGTCATTTTATTATTTTGCAGTACTTGTGATATTTCGAGTGTTAATGTGTAAAGATAGTGGATTTTTATCCATTAGGTGTTCGTGAACGTGCACAAGTGTTGGTGAATAGTATAATGTTGTGAAACGTGACTCTTAACGTTGTTTCCAAAACTCCATAGAAGCCTCTAGTAAAGTTTCCACCTCTTTACTGGGGCATGACTTGGAATTGACCGTGACTTTGCTTGACTTAGAATATGACTGAGACTCATTTTAATTCTGAAATATTTGACTTTACTTGAAATATTACACTATTTGACACTGGCTAAATACACTACGTGTAGAGCCATAAGCCATAAATATAAGAAAAAAAAACATTGCAATTTAATGAGGCGTTTTCCAAAAAAAAGAAATCCTTGTTATAAAAGGACCCAATAGATGGCGTTAGATGTACCTTGAGTTTTTCCTGTCACTGTCAAGACATGAAAGACAAAAAAATTGTACGTGTGCCTTTTTTTTCTCGTGTTTTTTGGCTCGACATGTGTATTTAGACAATTTCAAGTAACGTAACTATGTATTTGACTTCATTTGAAATATTACAATAGTTGACACTGGCTAAATACACAACGTGTGGAGCCAAAATTTACGATTTAAGAAATAAACATAAAATATTTCGACAGAAATGACAATGACAGGTAAAACGATAGGTCTGTTACGCCATCTAGTAAGTATTTTAGAACTACTTTTTTTTTTTTGGTACTTTTTTCAGAGAGATGTACCAGATAGGCAAGGAGCTAACGGGCATACGTTTTGACTTCAGTGCTCCGCCGAACGTCGCCAAAGGATGTATCCTTTTATTAATTGCACTGTACCGTGTAAAGTTAAGATCCCACATTTGTTGGGTCGCGGGTTCGAACCCGGGCGGGCTCGTACCAATGAGCCCATATTTACCATACATTAACCATATTTTCATCGCTTTTTACAGCGGTTTGGACATCACATTACGTAAGCGCCATCTAGTTTTTGTATAAGATTGTTATTCTTAGATTTTCTTTGCATGTATTCATTAATAACTTGAAATCCTCAACAACAAACAGATATAAAATCGGACTCGCGGAAGCTGCTCCAACCTTTCGAAGTCTCCGAAGGCGACAGCGAAGCTCTATGGAGCATCATGCAGTCCACGGCGGCATCTATATGGACCGATAAAGAAAATCAACCTAAAAACCATTGATTTTTACGTCGACTAGCGCCATCTCTTGGCAAAATTTGACTGACATCCAATTTTGCCAAGAGATGGCGCTAGTCGTTATTTTTAGAAATATATTTTTTACGTCTTAAATTAGAATTCAATTCGGACTAATTCTTAATTCACGGGCGTAAATACAATGACTAAAATTACCCATATTTTTAATTATAAAACGAATACATTGTCCATATTCTTGCCTATATCACTACGATATTGTTACTGAACGGACCCCAGTAAAATAGGAACAAAAATCGGAAAATTGACAAAAGAGAAACAATTTACCCGACTACAAAATGTAGCATATTGATCCTTTTCACCAACGAACCCCTAACTTTAAGGGATCAAGGCCTAAAAAAATTGAAGGGTTAATTGTTTTATAATAGAATACGACCGCGATGCTTAAAAAAATGACTTTTGCGCCATAAATCGTGGACTTAATACGATTTATTTTAATTACCCGTATTTTAACTATAAAACGTACTCGTTAGCTATATTCGTTCACTCTACTTCACTCGAAAATATGTCTTAATTGTGTCCACTGTATAATTAAAACATGAGTAATTTCTAATCATTATATTTATAGGCTGTTCAATATCATTTCGTCGAGATTAAATACAATTATTTTTATATTGTACAACTATATAACACAACATTAAATTTAATTAATGATCATATTTGTGCATGGCCGCGATTTAAAATTTTGTTCAAATTGGATTTCAATTTACGACCTAAATAATATATTTGTGGGAGGACTGATCGTATCAAATAGCAATCGTCCTCCCACAGATCCGTGAACCATTGTATATTGAAACATCTGTTTAACATTTTTTTTTTTTAAATCTTGCAGTGTACTAAAAAATTAAAAAATACGTGAATAAATTAAAATTGAAAAAAATAAAAAATAATAATAATATATTTCTAAAAATAACAACTTTCATGCCATCTTTTGACATCTTCCAGCTTAAACTTTGGCTTGTTTAATAAGTTTGGTTTCTTAACGCTTCTCTCACCATCTCAAAGTGTTGATTAGGTACTTTCTGAGTAGTGCTTATCGGCGAGTAAAACTACTAAGTAACTTTTGTTATTGTGATGTTTGTGACGGTTAGCGCTACTCCGACATTTTGATTCAAGTGCCAAAGACAATAGTACTACAGCACAGATTACACCCTAGATTCTGCATTCAGGACGCTCGAAGCGCACCACGCATCAGTCTAAATACACTTATAAGAAATTACTCTGATTGGTTGATTGTTAGGCGCGAGCAGGCGTAACCTTGAGACAGCCAATAAGAGCGCTCGGTCGCCCTCCCCGCGCCTCAAACTTTGGTGACTTTCTGTAGGAACAACGAATCTCTTAATGCGGTATCTAGTGTGATCTGTGTACTACACAGTACTGTACAGTAACTTGCCACTTTAACTTTACTTGGAGATGATGAAAGAGGCCTTTTGTATAATTATAAGATTGTACACGATATTTTTTTGTTTTATTTTTACTACTTGGTAGTTCGAAATCATTCTGATACGTACGATAAGATTTAACATTTGACATTTTAAGCTGTGAGCAGTTAAAACTTTGAAGAATTCAACTAATACATAGTTTTTGCAACCTAGTTTGTAAAACGTAGTATTTATATATTCTCTTTGATAACAAAGTATATTCAAAAATACAATTTTGTTTTTTTTTTTAGCGCCTTTCGTCGTAAGTAATAAGTAAGTATATGGGGATGATGTGATGAATCCACCATTATTATACATTAACTTTCGAAAGAAAAGAAGATTTGGCTTGGTGAAATGAAAAATTATACAAAGCGGCAAAATGTTATTTTTTTGTTGGTGCCAATAGTCCTTCACTGACATTGACATTTCATTCTCACAATTCTAATGTCGAATGTCATTCGTATTTAAAAACGTCTATAGGTTATGTTTTGGAGAACTTGTTTTATGATAAAATTATTTAAATAATAAATACAATATCTACAACTATTGTAATCGGTAAAAATGACTACAGTGGAAAATCCTGTAAAAGAATTGGACGAAAAACACGTCGAATTACTTGGAAAGTTGGTGTCAGACATTCGCAATGGGTATGCGATTTCTTTTCCACATAAATCTA
Organism: Apocheima hispidaria; assembly: GCA_947579745.1. Taxonomy (NCBI): domain Eukaryota; kingdom Metazoa; phylum Arthropoda; class Insecta; order Lepidoptera; family Geometridae; genus Apocheima; species Apocheima hispidaria. Next base: position 6,430,724 of record OX388172.1, on the reverse strand, counting down.
AATTATAAGCATATTTTGAATGAAATACCGCTGTTAATATATTCCAATACAATTCAAGTTTACACGCCCATATATTTTTGTGCATTTAACATAAAAAAAAACCTGTTATTTGTCATCAAACAGTACCCTATAAATGCATACGTATTATTGCATCAGCCCGTTATAAATTGACAGAAAACTGCAAGACACGTTGAAAATAGCCCTGACTACGATCTCTATTTTGGAACAGATCATCAGCGAGTCACAGAATGCTACAGCATAGTAAGTTGTTTTATGCTTTACTATATTAAAAGTATATTAGGAGTGTATTTCGAGAGAAAGATAGCGCTATACGCTTTCGCGAGCAGATGAAAAGAGATGGCATAAGCGCGCGCTAGTCAAAAAACCAGATAATTGCTAATGACATCTAAACCAGGAAATCCATCGAAATTCTGAGCGATGCAAACCTAGATATTATTATTACCTCACACATCATCACATCATATTACATCATTATTTGTAGGGGGTATCAGTAGGGGCTCCTAGCGCCAGCGGACAGTGTGTGTAAATCGATGTTTTGTTTTTATATCGAGAAAATGTCATGTAATCATGTTTTCCCGCCAAGCAATACTAGTTGACAGAACCAAAAAAATATATATCTCAAAATAAGATTTTTAATCTACATAGCTACTGAGGGGCACTAAATAGAAAAACCACATTTTTATCAAAGTAAACCGTTAAGTACCTAACATTCCTTTAAGAGCTAGTATTATCACTCATTAATTAAATGGGAAATGATTATACATATAACGGTCGCGCGCGAGACAATCTGGATGAAGTGATTCCTTAATGGGCAGGATAAAAAACTGTAGGTCTAAAATGGTACTTTGTTCTCTTTTTCAGTGAACTGTGTACAATGCTGCATGCAGTCGGCAAGCACATCTGTCAAATGTTGCCTAGTGACATAGTCGCAGCGAACATGGTGCGGCGCGTACTCAGAGCTGTCCGGGACGAGAGCAGAGCGATGGCTAACCAGGTATGTACTCAGAGCTGTCCGGGATGAGAGCACGGCGCTGGCTAACCAGATACTTACTCAGAGCTGTCCAGGACGAGAGCAGGGTGCTGGCTATCCAGGTAAATACTCAGAGCTGTCTGAGACCAGAGCTCGGTGCTGGCTTACCAGGTATGTACTCAGAGCTGTCCTACAGCATAGATTTTTTTTTGTAAAATAAGGGTAGCTCCCATACATGTAAAGAGAGGGTAAAAAAAAAAATTCGCTATATCCTATCATGTGGGGTGTCGTTAAACAGGTCCTTTTAGGGTGACAGTTTTGGAAGAATAAAAAAATCCCAATTTTATATTGGGGATAAAAAAAAAACCGCTTATCCCCCACATCATTGAAAAGGTCTGGCAAAATATAGGCCGACAAAGTTGCTTACAATATGTGCGTTTCTAAACTATGCATCTCAGAAACTTGTTATCTTCCATGTTGATAGATCTTAGAAAACTTCCTTTTAAAATTATTTCGGGCAACATGTGATAATTACTTTTTGAGATATGCGGTAATAACGGATAAATACTTCAAACGTCCTTCGCACCTACGGAACCCTACTAAGCATGGCCCGACATGCTCTTAACAAGTTTTTAAGACCGAGTTTCATTGGCTTAGTTTTTATTTCCATACAAAATGTACGGGGTCCATTTTACCCATTCTTTTTTGATCCCATAGTAAAAGCTGTTCATAATGATCAGTACTGTAAGCCCTTTCCGGCTTAGAATACCCTTTATTTATAACCCTGTTTATGAAAACTTTAATAAGTAACATTGGATCACCCAGAGCGCGGAGGTGGTCGGCGAGTCCCTGCAGAGGCTGGTGCTGGCGGCGCCGAGCCGGCGCGCGACCCTGGGCCCGGCCGAGCAAGACCTGCGGGAGCCCATCAGGGATCAGATCGCCGAGGTCAGTCGCTGTCTGAACTGTTACTAGTGTAGTCCACTATCGATAGATAGATATCGAGCAGACGTATCGTATCGTCGATATCGTGTTTAAATGTTTGCAGTAAAAAAAAAAGTAATAGTTACATTTTAAACATTTTAAATATGACATTAAATTATATTATTTTATTTTTAATACTAATGACGTGATTAATTTAGATTTGACATCGAATTATTATATTGGTTGACGTTTTCCACCCAGCGCCATCTAGTCCCAAACTAAGCAAGCTTGTACTATGGGAACTAGATGACTGATATAATACATATATAGAAAGACCCAGACAAAGAACAAACATCCATGTTCATCACACAGATATTTGTCTTGGGTGGGAATCGAGCCCACAACCTACAGTTCAGAAGGTGGGTGTCCGCCCACTGAGCCACAAGGCTAGTCAAATTACTATTATTATTTTTTACATTTAATTTAGGAAAGAACCAACTACACTACTCTATAAGAAATAAATAAGAATTGAATACATTTTGTTTTAATAAAACGGGAATACTCACGTTAAATTGAGTCGGTTATTCCGACTATAGTTTCGATCACATTCGGCAAGACAAGTGCAAGGTAAGACGAGGTCGCGCGCGTGTCTCGCTAAGCATTCCTTGATAAAGGTCACCGAATGTGATCGAAACTATAGTCGGAATAACCGACTCAATTTAACGTGAGTATTCCCGTTTTATTAAAACAAAATGTATCAAAACCACGTCAGTTTTCATAGTAAAAAAAGAATTGAATATTTTCTAGTTTTTTTTATAATGTATAATATATATGCGACCTAGTTTCGGAAAGAAAACTTTAGAGAGCCAAAGTACCAAAATAAAAAGTACTATTGTACTTGTATTCGATACTATTGTCGTCCCGGACGACATTACTTTCCATACTATTAATAAAATCGATAATTGTTTAAAAACTAAACATCTCTATATTATTCAATTAACGAGGTTCTAAATGGCATTTGTATGTATGTTTGTGTGTATATTTGTCCGACGATAACTTGCGAACCGTTGATCCGATCTTCGTGAAATTTTTTAGGCAAGTAGTTCATTTCAATAAAAAAATTAAGTTCGAATATGAGCTGAATCGGTCCAGGGGTTGTGAAGATATAGGGGTCGCGAGGTCTCAGTTCGCCGCGAACTACTAGTTATTTTGATATTCCATTTTGTCTAATTTAATTTTAATGAATGTTAATCATATTCGTTTTAATAATTTAAATAATGTTAATAAATGCATGCCATTGTGATAGAGCATTGTGGTCTCAATTGTGTAACTATGTTAACATCTGCATGTTAGCCATGTTCTGCAAAATAAATATTTTGAATTTGACAATTGTTTAATAATGTACAACACTATCGATACTTGTTTATCGTTATTATAAAACAATCGATAATAATAATAATCTATATTTTTACTAGACTCAGCATGTACGTGTTTAAATCGATGATTGGACTATATATTTTTGTCTCTAGCTCCGCGCAGAGTTAGAATCAACAGAGGCCAGCATCAGCGGCCAAGCTCGCTCCCACATCGACACGGACGAGGTGGTGCTGGTGTGCGGGGGCTGCGCCCTCGTCGAGAGCTTCCTCCGGGCCGCGGCGCGCTCCTCGAGCGTCACGCTCATTGTGGCCGAGGGAGACTGTCGCAGGGAGGTAAGGATGCCGACATTACTGCAGCAGCTGTCAACAGCAACAGCGGTCAACAACAGCAAAAGCGTCAACAGTAACATTGGTCATCAATAAGAACTGCCAACATCAACACAGGTAAACAGGATCAGCAGTCTACAGCAGTGGTCAACGACATACAAGCAGCAGCAGTGAACAGCCGTCCATCACAACAGCTGTCAACAGCAACAGCGCTCGACAACAGTTTCGATCTATAGCAAAAGCAGTCTACAACCACAGCGGTCAACAGCAGCAGGGGTCAACAACAGTAACAATCAATAGCAACAGCGGTCAATGGCAACAGATGGCAACACCAACAACTCGCTGCCGTGCTTACAATCGTCATCAGAAATAGACTCTAACGTAGCGCAAATAGAGACGATATTGCAAAATGTAAAATTTGTGTCTGTTCCGGATACGGATTATGTTTGATTATTGTATACTAGCTGCGTATGAATATTTTTCCGGGATAAAAAGTAGCCTATGTGTTATTACGAGGTGTAAGCTACCTCAATACCAAATTTCATTCAAATCCGTTCAGCCGTTACAGAGTTGAACGGGAACAAACACTAACATACTTACACACAAACTTTCACATTTATAATATTAATGTGATTAATATGACAGGATGGTTCTACAATGAGGCGTTTTCGAAAAAAAAAAACCTAGAAATAAAAGTACACAATAGATGGCGTTAGATGTAATTTGAACTTTTACTGTCACTGACTAAATACACCACGTGTGCCAAAATTTAAGATAAAAAAAAAACAATAAATCTTTTGACAGAATTGACAATGACGGGTAAAGTTTTTTTTTTTTCTCTTTCCTCCTAAGAGGATTTTGGCGTCGCACGTCTTATGCATTTGCCAGTGTCAAGTATACATAATATATTCTCAAGTTTTGTTAGATATTATCAAACAAGTCATAGTCACGGTCAAAGTCAAGGAAAGAAAGTCACGGTCAAGTCCAAGTCATGCCCCAGTAAAGTGGTGAAAACTTTATTAGAGCCTTCTATGGAGTTTTGGAAACAACACGAAAATTCACGTTTCACGACATTATACCATTCACCAACACTCGTGCATGTTCACGAACACTTAACGGGTAAAAATTCACCGTTTTTACACATTAACACTCGAAATAACACAAGTTTTGGAAAATAATAAAAAGACGCGACATGATTTCTTCACGTTCCCGCCAAAACCCACGGGTAAAGTTCTATGACTATTACGCCATCTAGTAAGTATTGTAAAACTATTATTATTAGTATTGTTTGTTCCACACACTTACATACTTGCCTACTTACACACTGTCGCATTTATAATATTTTTATTCCGAACCGAGGGGCCAAGCTAGTAAATAAATATATTATTAAATAAATTTTTAGTTGAAAAATAAATTCTTCCTTCACATTTGATAAATCTAGTAAGTATTGTAAAACAATATTATTATTTTTTGAAAAAGCCTCATTTAGTAAAAAAAAAAAAAAAAATTTCTTTATTTACCATAAAAATTTGAATACAATATAATGTTTACTTGTAGTCCCCGCACTAGGGCTAGCCTGCGTCGCGGGAGACTGGTACCGATAACAAAATACTATTAACGAGAACTTAGTACTAAGTAAAGAAATAGTTGTTTCCGGGTCAAACGCTAAATTGTCTCGGCTACTTTTTCGGGTTTTAATTCCATTCGTTTGTTCCCAGAGTCACGGGCTGGCGGCCCGACTGAGCGCAGCGGGTGCCAACGTCACGGTGATCAGCAACGTCGCCATTTTCGCTGTCATGTCGCGTGTCAACAAGGTACACCACATACATGTATAATGTCTATGTTGTAATTCAGAGGAGTATAGCCGCAGTCGTATCAGGACCAATAAAAGCTTCGAGGTATAAAAATGAATACGTTCGTCTCGAGTGGAAAACTTCGCTTGCGCGATTCAGAAATCCCTACATTACAACTGTCAGTTCACACAAAACGTCAAAAAATGCACAAAAATGGCCAACTAGCGCCATCTAGCGAACTATACAGGGTTAGAAGGAAAGGGTACCCTAAACTGAAAGGGGTTCATAGTATTTATCAATATAAACAACTTTTACTATGGGACCAATCCTGAAAATAATCAGCTGTTCCATACATTTTGACGAGTGTCATTGACATTTTTTTCTATGGAACAGCTGTTTTTTTTTTCTCAATCCTTCCTTCCTTTTTTTTTGAGGAGGACGAGGAGTGTCCTGGAAGAGATCGCTTTCAGCGATAAGGCCGCCGTTTGTTACACCAGTTAACATTTTTGTTTTCTGTTCTGGTGTGAACAATAAAGAGTTTATCTATGCCCCGGTGGCTCAGTTGGTAGTGAACCTACCTTCTGTGTTTGGGGGCGTGGGTTCGATTCCCATCTAGGACAAACATTCATGTGATGAATATTTGTGTTTGTTCTATGTCTGGGTGTTAATATCTATCTAGGTATGTATTTAAAAGTATCTATGTACGTATATCAGTCTCTGGCAGCCATATTACAAGCTTTGCTTAGTTTGGGGTCAGATGACCGTGTGTGCAATAATGTCCCAGATATTTATTTATCTATCTTGTATCCCTCGCTCTGCTCAGGATTCTAGAGTAGAATGCCTCGCTCCGCTCCGGATCCTACTCTAGAATCCTTCGCTGCTCTCGGGATCCAACTTAGTCCCTCTATAATTAGAGGGAAGTAAAAATTTTTTTTTTTTTTTTTTTTTCACTTATTATATAATCTACTATTTTGTTTTGCTTGCTTCAATACTGGGTTCAATACTGAAGTTCACCGCGTCCTCTAGTATAACAATAAATACATTATTAACCAACTTCAGAAAAAGGAGGAGGTTCTTAAGTCGACGGTTTTTTTTTTGTAATTTTAGGTGGTGATAAGTGTCCGTGCAGCGATCGGCGGCGGCGCCGTGCTGGCGGCGCCGGGCTCCTCGCTCCTCACGTCGGCCGCCAAGCTGTACAACGTGCCCGTGAGTACCACTTACCGCGCCACTCTCACTCTCTCACCACATGCAACTCTTTGAACGCCAAAGTACCACTCAACTCAACTCGCCAAATACTAGTAGTTCGCGGCGAACTGAGACCTCGCGACCCCTATATCTCCACAACCCCTGGACCGATTCAGCTCATATTCGAACTTAAAAATTGTATTGAAATGAACTACTTGCCTACAATATTTCATGAAGATCGGGTCAACGATTCGCAAGTTATCATCGGACAAATATACACACGAACGTACAAAAATACAATTTGTCCCAGTAAACTCGCTAACTCGTAACTTCGCTTCGCTCGGTCAACTAACTCTGAACGCCCAAAGAGTACCACTGTCTCACCAAATACTTGCTCTTCGAACGCCAAAGACTACACTTACCACATACCGCAAGGAGTTCACTCACCATGCACTAACACTCAGAACGCCAAGGAGCACTACTTCGCGGGCGCCAATATAATCTCAATTATGTTATTTAAGCTACTATAACGAAGCACATTTAAATAAATGGTTGATTAAATATCGTTTTATTTATTTATTTATAATACACTATTTGTTACCGCGACTTCGTTCGCATGGACGTAAAAAAGATATCCTATGACCATCTTTGTGATATACAGTAACTCCTTATCAAATTTTATCAAGATCCGTCCAGCCGTTTAGCCGCGATTACGCGACAGTATTTACTAAAACTTGAAAATATTTATACACTTGTCACTGGCAAGTGCAGGAGACGTGCAAACGCCAAAATCCTCAAGAGAAAAAAGAAAAGAAAAAAAAAATAACTTCGCTATACATATGTGTTGTGTACATAACTCTCGAGGGCTTCGCTTCGTAAAATGGTTGCAAAAACGGGTAATCATCGGGTGATTTTTGGTATCCCTCAGGAACGGTATTTTTTTCCCGAATCAAAAGTAGCCTATGTATTAATCCAGGGTATTAGCATCCTCCACAGCAAATTTCATTCGAATCCGTTCAGCCGTCACAGAGTTGAACGGGAACAAACACACTAACCCCCGAATACTGAAACGTTTGTTTGACGACAGATTAAGTTTATTGCCGCCTTTGTCATTCGCTTAGTGCCAGACAAAGGCAGTATTATAATTAATCTGTTGTCAAAGTTAACAAACGTTTCAGTATTCGGGGGTTAAACACTTACATACTTACACACAAACGTTTTTTGTTTATTTCCCCCTCAGGTCCTGGCGCTGGCTCCGCTCTACAAGCTGTTGCCGCTCCACGCGGCGAACCCGCAGTACCCGGCGCTCGCTAACCCATTAATCACCCACACTTACGAGTGAGTAATGCATTCCATTCTAATATATTCTCCATTTTTTTTTTTTTTTATGATACTCGGTGACGAGACGAGCAAGTCGCTCACCTGATGTTAAGCGTCACGCTTGCCCATAACAGTTCAGTGCCACCCAGAATTTTGAACAATTACAGTTCAAAACTATGAGCGGCATTGCATTGCGCTCGTCATTCTGAGATGTTAGATGTTAAATCTCTGTATGCCCAGTAATTACGCTGAAAACATTGCCCTTCAATCCGGAACACAGTAATGCTTGCACACTACTGCTTGGCGGTTGAATAACTGGCAAAGGTGTGGTACTTCCCCGGGCGGACTCTGCAAGAGAGCCCTACCACTACAAAAACATTCATTTGTTCAATGAGAAAGTGAAGTTAGTTTTTGTGTTCGAGAATCGAGGTCGAATCCGGGACAAGTGAAGAGTTATTAGTTATAATCCTGCGCATAGCGAGTTATTCTAAATTGTAGTCCTGGGCATAACGAGTGGTTCTAAGTTAGAATCCTGAGCATAACGAGAAGTTAGAATGCCGAGCTTAACGAGTGATTCAAGTTATATTCCTGAGCATAACGAGTGATTCAAGTTATATTCCTGAGCATAACGAGTGATTCAAGTTATAATCCTGAGCATAACGAGAAGTTAGAATGCCGAGCTTAACGAGTGATTCAAGTTATATTCCTGAGCATAACGAGTGATTCAAGTTATATTCCTGAGCATAACGAGTGATTCAAGTTATAATCCTGAGCATAACGAGTGATTCAAGTTATATTCCTGAGCATAACGAGTGATTCAAGTTATATTCCTGAGCATAACGAGTGATTCAAGTTATAATCCTGAGCATAACGAGTGATTCAAGTTATATTCCTGAGCATAACGAGTGATTCAAGTTATAATCCTGAGCATAACGAGTGATTCAAGTTATATTCCTGAGCATAACGAGTGATTCAAGTTATATTCCTGAGCATAACGAGTGATTCAAGTTATAATCCTGAGCATAACGAGTGATTCAAGTTATAACCCTGAGCATAACGAGTGATTCAAGTTATAATCCTGAGCATAACGAGTGATTCAAGTTATATTCCTGAGCATAACGAGTGATTCAAGTTATAACCCTGAGCATAACGAGTGATTCAAGTTATAATCCTGAGCATAACGAGTGATTCAAGTTATATTCCTGAGCATAACGAGTGATTCAAGTTATAACCCTGAGCATAACGGGAAGTTAGGATGCTGAGCATAACGAGTGATTCAAGTTATAATCCTGAGCATAACGGTAAGTTAGGATGCTGAGCTTAACGATTCATTCAAGTTATAATCCTGAGCATAACGGGAAGTTAGGATGCTGAGCTTAACGATTCATTCAAGTTATAATCCTGAGCATAACGGGAAGTTAGGATGCTGAGCTTAACGAGTCATTCAAGTTATAATCCTAACAAGTGATTCTAAATTTGTATCCTGAGCATAAAATGTGGTGTTACTTAGAATCCTGAACGAAGCGAGTGATTCAAAGGCTCAAGAAACAAAAAACTTTACTGGAAACGTTGCAAATATAAGGAACAGATAAATGTTTTTTTTTTTCAGACACAGCGACTCTCACCTGAATCACGTGTTCTACCCGCTACACGACTTCATCACGCCCGATCACGTCACCCTGTTTATTACTAACCTGTAAGTAACACCAGGGCTATACCGCAGATTGCCTCTATACTACATGACAGAACCAAAAAACATATATCTCAAAATAATAATATTATTGACCGAGCGAAGCGAAGGTCTCAGAGTTTACTGCCTTTGTATGTATGTTTGTATGTTTGTGTGTATATTTGTCCGATGATAACTTGCGAACCGTTGATCCGATCTTCATGAAATTTTGTAGGCAAGTAGTTCATTTCAATACAGTGTTTAAGTTCGAATATGAGCTGAATCGGTCCAGGGGTTGTGAAGATATAGGGGTCGCGAGGTCTCAGTTCGCCGCGAACTACTAGTTTGTATAGATTAAAAATCTTATTTTTTTTGTTTTCTAATCTATAGTACCTATATACAGGGTTATAACGAAAGGGTATGCTAAACCGAAATGGCCTCGTAGTACTCATGGTTGTGAACAACATTTACTATGGGACCAACCCTGAAATCAAGAAAAAATACAGCTGTTCCATACATTTTGCCGAGTGTCATTGACATTTTTCTATGGAACAGCTGATATTTTTTTCTCGATTTCAGGGTTGGTCCCATAGTAAAAGTTGTTCGTGATGATGAGTACTGTGAGCCCATTTCGGCTTAGCCATACCCTTTCCTTATAACCCTGTATACACATAATAATAATACGATTTGTTTCCACCTACTTAAATAATATGTTTAGACCTTTTATTGGCTGTTTGTTTAAGATTATTTTTATATTATGCTTTCGTGCTGTTGGTCTATTAATAAATAAATAAAAAAAAAGATTTTTATCTATGCAACTAATGAGGGGCACTAAATAGGAAAATCACATTTTTATCAAAGTAATTATTTTTTCTGTGTATTTTCAGGGGTGGGAGCTCTCCGTCATATATCTACAGACTTCTATCGGAACTGTACGACCCCCGAGACAACAACCTCGCCGACAGCCAGTTGGACATTATTCACAAACACACGATAAAATAATCTGTATAAATAATAAAAAATAAATATGTAAGAAAAATTTATTTTAATAAAACGGAATACTCACTTTTTTTTTTTTTAAGGAACTAGGCAAGCGTTTGACTACAGTCTCACCTGATGGAAAGCGACGATGTGGCCGAAGATGTAGCACGCTAGCCTAGGAGGTGCCTATACGTTGAATTGAGTCGGTTATTCCGACTAGTTTCGATTACATTCGGTGATCTTTATCAACAAACTTAAATATATTTTTGTTTAGAACAAACAAAAAAAAAATACAAATTAGCGACTTTCAGATTTTTTTAGGGTTCCGTAGTACTGCAAGGAACCCTTATAAGTTCGTCTTGTCCGTCCGTCTGTCTGTCTGAATCCTTTACAGCCTTATAACTTCCAAAGTAATAAACTTACATGCATGAAATTTTGCAAAACGAATAAAAATTTGCATAAAAAAACTTTTTTTTTTAAATAAGGGTAGCTCCCATACATATAACGAGGAGGTAAAAAAAAAAAAATTCGCTGCGCCCCATGTTGGGTGTCGTCGAACAGGTCTTTGTAAGGTGACAATTTTGACAAAACAACCATATTTTTTTTTCTTTAATACATTTATTGTAACATTTATACATACACTTAACTTATATACATTCGATCTATTTGGATTCAATTACACATTTAGGCCAGATTCACACCGCGGGCGCACTTAAGGTGGAACTTTTCGCTCAGCGCGCCAAATTCATATATTCTTGCGATTTTTGTTTAATTTTGATTTATTATTAAAATGATCACAACATAGGTTTAAAAGAAATTTCAATAAGCTGATTTCCATCTTGGTTTTACAAATGTACTTATGTACTAATTAAATTAAAAAAATAATTTATATACAAGCTCTCACCTAGATTTTTGGTTGGTGTAATTTCTTGATACAACCTACATGTATACTGGATTATAAGGATAGGGTATGCTAAGCCGCAACGGGCTCATAGAACTCGTCATTAAGAACAACTTTTATGATGGGACCAAACCTGTAATTGAGAAAAAATAAGCAGCTGTTCCAAAAAAAAATGTCAGTGTTACTCGACAAAATGTATGGAAGAGCTGATATTTTTTTCTCGACTTCAGTGTTGGTCCCATAGTACAAGTTGTTCACTATCATGGGTACTATGAGCCCCTTTCGGCTTAGCATACCCTTTCCTTATAACCCTATATTAACGCAAAATTAGTTTTAATGTACCCACGATGAGCATTAGAACAATATTTGTATTGACAAAAAAAACGCAAGGAAAATGGAATTAACCGCGCTGAGCGAAAAATACAAGAACCAAACTCAAGTACGGTATTTATCGGTCAATAATTTTGCATTTACATGCAATAAAAGTATATTTGTCGACCAAAAATGTCAAATTTGACATATGAAATCGATTAAGGTAATTGGTTAAGGTAAGGTTTAAGTTTAATAATTTAAGTATACATTGCCAGATAATGCGTAATGGTTCATTTTCTCGACGGTTAACGTCTTTGTCGATCGACAAAAAACCATACCCGCATAATACTAATTATTACAAAAATCTTTAAAGCTATAGATTCAGCATTCAGCAGAACGGTAATCAAACGCAGTCGCGCATTGGAGGCACTGCGCTCGTCACCCTGAGATGTTAGATGCTAAATCTCTGTGCCCAGTAATTACGCTGGAAACATTGCCCTTCAATCGAGAACGCAGTAATGCTTGCACACTACTGCTTGGCGGTTGAATAACTGGCAATGGTGTGGTACTTCCCCAGGCGGATTCTGCAAGAGAGCACTACCACTACAAAATCTCTCTTTATATAATACTTGTTGTGAATGGTTGTTTTTTTAAGTCGGTCCACAACGTTTGTACAGTTTTATTGATAATGTTGAATCTAAACTTTTCAAGATCTTCGTTCTGAGTAACATGTCACTTAACTCTCTTGCAGTTAAATCATGACCTCATAGTTATAATTTCATAGATTTTAATTAAAGTGATAGAATTATTAAAATAATTTCATCATGGAATGCTTAATTTAAGGTTTCATGCAAGTACCGAACTTCTTATCGATATTTGACCGAGCGAAGCGAAGTTCTCAGAGTTTACTGGGACAAATCGGCACTTCTATGTATTTTTGTATGTTTGTGTGTATATTTGTCCGATGATAACTTGCGAACCGTTTATTCGATCTTCATGAAAATTTGTAGGCAAGTAGTTAATTTCAATACAATTTTCAAGTTCGAATATGAGCTGAATCGGTCCAGGGGTTGTGAAGATATAGGGATCGCGAGGTCTCAGTTCGCCGCGAACTACTAGTGGATAACTATAGCAACCCGCGCCTAGCGAGCAACTAATGCACCAATGAAAGTGACTTTATTATGTTACTAGCTGATGCCCGCGCTGAGTTGTGCGCTTCGATCGTCTCAGTGCGGCATCTATATGAGGTACCCTGTGGATGATCAACTGTATTTACGGGTCAAACAATAATCAACATCAATAATTTTGTCGACGGCACCAAAAGAAACTAAACGTTTTATCGAATTCGTCGACAAAAGCTTTATAGACATGGATCAAATCTAAATCGACAAAAAGAAAACCGGTTTAACGATACATTTAGTCGAAAATGTTTTGACTTTACCGACGACGAAACGACGAACCATTAAGTCCGGTACTTATTAAGGAAAAGGTTGGTGATATTTTTTTTTTAAAACGAACATTAAAACTTTCGCTGAACATTATAATTGCTGCGATATTCTTCGCAGTGAGATCAATTTATGTGTTATACTTATTAATTAATTTTACTATACATATAATTATACAGGGTTATAAGGAAAGGGTATGCTAAGTCGAAAAGGGGTCACCAACATTTCACTATAATTTTATGGGGTTACTCATCATTATGAACAACTAGGACCGACGCTGAAAACAAAAAAAAAAAACCAGCAGTTCCATAGATTTATCAAGTGTCATTGACATTTTTCTATGGAACAGCTGATATATTTTTCTGAATTTCAGGGTTGGTCGGTCGTATAGTAAAATTTGTTTACAATGATGGTACTATGAGCCCCTTTCGGCTTAGCATACACTTTCCTCATAGCCCGGTAAATAACGTCGAAATGATGTGTTATCAGTGATAACTTATCACAGAGTAGAATAGAGATGTCTTCATACCAATACGTGACCATTTGCACATCTACTCTACGATAGATGGCAGGCGCACTTTATCATATACAATGTGGCGCCACCTTTTGTCGAGTAGTAAAAAAACAAAAGCATTTTTATACAATGTGGCGCCATCGTTTCTAGAGTAGAAAAGGGGATAGAACATTTGTGGCATATCCACACGCCGCATTTTTTTTTTTTCGGTATTTCCGCGCGATTTAAAAATAGTATATATGTGTAGAGAGCACTTAAACGAATAACATATGTTCCGTAACATGGTGTCCTAAAGTGTCACAAACCCGAGATATTTGGAGTTAAAGAAAGGTAAAGTTAGAAGGTTGAACTTTTTATGTGTAATATGGACCTTTGAAGTCTGAATTTAAATTATTTGAATTAGAAAAAGACTTCGAAAACAAAGAAATAATGCGTCGGGTGGATATTCCAGCTTACATACGAAAATGTTCGAACCCCTTTGACGGAGATGGTATGGTATAATGCCTCTGAAGAAGGAAACCTGAGTTTTGTCGGGAACGTGAAGAAATCATGTCGCGTAATTATATTATTTTCCAAAACTTGTGTTATTTCGAGTGTTAATGTGTAAAAACGGTGAATTTTTGCCCGTCAAGTGTTCGTGAACGTGCACGAGTGTTGGTGAATGGTATAATGTCGTGAAACGTGAATTTTCGTGTTGTTTCCAAAACTCCATAGAAGGATCTAGTAAAGTTTTCACCACTTTACTGGGTCATGACTTGGACTTGACCGTGACTTGCTTTGCTTGATTTAGACTATGACTGAGATTTATTTTAATTGTGAATTATTTAATATCACTTGAACTGTTACAATACTTGACACTGGCTAAATACACAACGTGTGGAGCCAAAAAATAATAGAAAAAAAAAAACCTATGGCAGGAGTTTTGCCGGGAACGTGAAGACTTCAAGTCGCGTCATTATGTTATTTTCCAAAACTTGTGTTATTTCGACTGTTAATGCGTAAACATTGTGTTTTTTTTATCCATTAAGTGTTCGTGAACGTGCACGAGTGTTGGTGAATAGTATAATGTCGTGAAACGTGACTCTTCGTGTTGTTTCCAATACTCTAAAGAAACCTCTAGTAAAGTCTCCACAACTTTACTGGGGCATGACGTGGACTTGACCGTGACTTACTTTGCTTGACTTAGACTATGACTGAGACTTATTTTAATTGTGAAATATTTGACTTCACTTGATATATTACAATACTTAACACTGGCTAAAGACACAACATGTGGAGCCAAAACATAAAACTGAAAAAAAAGTTGCTTGCCGTCTGTGATTGTTATAGCTTGGCAAAATAGAATAAGGGGCGCCACTATCGCAAATGTATCTAGAAGTATGCAGTACTAGCTGCGCCCCGCGGTTTCACCCGCTATTCTACATAAACCGAATAATTATCCGGGATAAAAAGTACCTATGTGATAAATCCAGGGTGTAAGCTACCAACCAAATTTCATTCAAATCCGTTCAGCCGAGAGTTTTACAATGAAAACTGACGTGGTTTTGATACATTTTGTTTTATTAAAACGGGAATACTCACGTTAAATTGAGTCGGTTATTCCGACTATAGTTTCGATCACATTCGGTGACCTCTATCAAGGAATGCTAAGAGAGAAACGCGCGCGACCTCGTCTTGCCTTGCACATAGTCGGAATAACCGACTCAATTTAACGTGAGTATTCCAGTTTTATTAAAACAAAAATTACAGAGTTGACCGGGAACAAACACTTATATACTTACACACAGACTTTCGCATTTATTGACCGAGCGAAGCGAAGGTCTCAGAGTTTACTGGGACAAATCGGCATTTGTATATATGTTTGTGTGTATATTTGTCCGATGATAACTTGCGAACCGTTGATCCGATCTTCGTGAAATTTTGCAGGCAAGTACTTCATTTCAATACAATTTTTAATTTTGAATATGAGCCGAATCGGTCCAGGGGTTGTGAAGATATAGGGGTCACTGGTAATATCAGCGTGATGTAGTAGTGTGCCTAGAAGGGCGCGGCCTCGTCCAGCGTGTGGAGCCAGTTGAATATCATCATGTTCCGTTCGTACTTGGAGAGCGGGCGGCCTCGCTCGCGCTCCAGGTCCGCGGCCGTCAGCGCCAGCTCGGCCGCTTCTGACGAAATTAAAAAAAAAAAAAAAAGTGTTAGGAAAATACGGTCGGCGGTGTAAATGTCTACATAAATTTATATAATATAATATATGAAAATACATGCATAATCCAAATACTTACATAGAAATACATACAATAATTATTACTTATAATAAATATCAAAAATCCGATTTTTTACACACAGCGCCATCTAGCCCCAAACTAAGCAAGCTTGTACTATGGGAACCAGATAACTGATAGAATACATAAACACTTATTTTTTTTTTTGTAAATACATACATAGAATACATAGAAACACCCAGACAAAGAACAAACATCCATGTTCATCACACAAAAATGTTTGTCCTGGGTGGGAATCGAACCCACAACCCAAAGCTCAGAAGGCGGAAATCCACCCACTTAAGCCACAAGGCTAGTCGAATATATATCCATAAACTATATATATCCAGACTAAGAAAAAGAAGCAAATTTTCCCTAGAAAGTGAAAATTATTAACGCTAGGAGCACCGGGGAAGCCACATTTTTGATTACCTCGTAAAATAAAACCTTATAGTTAAGTTTGTTTATAGTTTAGTTAAGGTTTGAATTTCAATAAAAAGCTAGCCGTACTGGTAAGTTAAACTAAAGGGGGTTTCCCCAACTTTAAATGAGGTTATCATTTTGGGAAACAATCTAAATTATTCTGAATTGTAGTTTTTCGCTACGTGTTGCCAGGGTAAACATTAATCTCCAAAATGTTTAGTTCAGAAGACAGGAAAAATCAATTGATATATATCAAGATAAAAATCAATTGATATATATGATCATGATATATATCCGCTGATATATATCGGCGAACCCTGCTATAAAGCATATAATAGTATTCATAATTGTGAACTTTCACTATGGGACCAACACTGAAATCGAGAAAATCAGCTGTTCCATACATTTTGTCGAGTGTCATTGACATTTTTCTATGGAACAGCTGAATTTTTACTCGATTTCAGGGTTGGTCCCATAGTAAATGTTGATGATGATTGCTATGAACCCTTAGCTTAGCATACCATTTTCTTATAACCCGGTAGAACTTGAACTATTCTTCTATTGAAATAGTAATTTCAATACAATTAAGTTCCTTAGTTGAAAAAAATCGGTCCGGGGGCTGTGAAGTTATAGAAGTGTCGCGGTTACAGTTCGCGGCGAACACCTAGTAATGATCCGAACTTCATACAATTCTGTATTCAAGTAGTAATTTCAATAGATTATATAGAGGTGTCGCGGTCAGTTTATTTATAATTTTTTTTCCATTGGGTGGGCATTACAGGTTACCCCAATTCGCCCACCCATGAACCATAGTCTAAGGTTAATAAACTAACTTAAAACAATAATATAACAAACAAAGAATAATTTAAAGAAAGTTTTTAAGTTTGCGGTGAACACCTAGTAAAGATCCGAACTTCATACAATTAATTAATTAAATTAGTAATATGTTATGATTATGTTACTACATGAAGAAAAAAATCAGTCCAGTTCGGGGCGAACGACTAGTAATATGAGATGTTAGTGCGTACCTGGGTGAACGAACTTGGAGTGCGGCAGCTTGGTGTGCGGCACCGCGAGCGTGGTGGGGCCCGGGCCGGCCCCCACCGTCCCCACCGCGCCCGCCACCGCGCTCACCGCCGCCGCCTGCGGGGGGACAATATTATTAATATAATATAAATATAATACAGTACTATGAAAACTGACGTGGTTTTGATACATTTTGTTTTAATAAAACAAAACAATAATTTAGTTTTAATAAGGAATGCTCAGCGAGACACGCGCGCGACCTCGTCTTGCCTTCCTTGATAAAGGTCACCGAATGTGATCGAAACTATAGTCGGAATAACCGACTCAATTTAACGTGAGTATTCCCGTTTTATTAAAACAAAATAATACAGTACATTTATTAATTTTATATTTTATATGCAAAACTCGCTAGGCTCTCAAGAGATGGCGTTGAAATCATGATTTTTTTTAAACATATTTTCACGTCGCATATTGCAATAATTTGAACTAAACCTTAAATAGCGGACATATACTAATACTACGTTGCGATATTAAACATATTTTCATCGGTTTTTATAGCGGTTTAAACATTAGCTGAATAAATACTTAAGCGCCATCTAGTTTTAGTATTTACCAGGGTAAGCTTTTTTCACAGATCACACCCTATATTCTGCATTCAGGACTCTCGAAGCGCACCGCGCATCAGTCTAAATACACTTATAAGAAATGACTCTGATCGGTTGATTGTCAGGCGCGAGTGGCCGTGACCTTGAGACAGCCAATGAGAACGCTCGGCCGCACCTCACACTGACGTCACTTTTTTAAGAACAAGGAATCTCGCAATGTGGTATCTAGTGTGACCTGTGGCTTTTTTGTTTTTTTACTTAGAAGTAAATTGTAGACAAAAAAACTTGCGTAACTTGCCAGACCTTCCGCTATTTCGAGTATCTATAAATAACAATGAGTGTGGAAGAACGGTTGGGTCTTGCGTCTTACCTAAAACATTAAATAGTCTTCCCAAATCATTAATAGGAAAAAAAACCACAAAATAGTCAATAATGTAATTTTTTTTTTTTACTGGGTGACGAGGCTAGCAAGTCGCTCACCTGATGTTAAGCGTCACGCTTGCCAATAACACATCAGTATATTTCCTACTAGATAAATATAAAGAATGGGGGGGAGGGGGGGTGCATGCCCGGACAATCCTCAATGTAATAAGTAAGTAACATAGTGACAGTTAATTGTTGTCAATATAAAGAAACTTACAAAGATTGCCTAGTACACAATCTTTAATTAAAAGATTAAACTAAGCATGATTGTAGATTTTTTGTAATAATCATAGTAATAAACAGTTTAGTCCGGAGAACGTGGAGCAATATTGTTAAATAAAAAAAATAAAAAAAACAAGTTTCAATATTATTTTTTTTGTATGATGGTTATTCTCGTCGTGTAGATTGTCTTTGGTAACACGACCCCCACCACACCCACCTCCAATCGGTCGAGGTTGAAGTCCGACTGCGACATCCTCTCGAGCGCCCGGTACGTGGTCAGCAGGCGGCGCTTTATGTAGTTCTGGCGGACCTACGAAATAATACAAATCATTTATTTACAAGAGTACAGGTATAGTATAGTCATATACGAATCAATACAAATCATTTATTTACAAGAGTACAGGTATAGTATAGTCATATACGAATCAATACAAATCATTTATTTACAAGAGTACAGGTATAGTATAGTCATATACGAATCAATACAAATCATTTATTTACAAGAGTACAGGTATAGTATAGTCATAGTCATATCCATTTATTTCCATTGGAACACATAGAAGCACTTGGACATGTCAAACAGAAAAAATAATTATACTCGTAACGTAACATACACGTTTAAAAATATAACATAAGAAGCGGCCGTGAAAGGGCCTTGTCAAGCCTTAAAAATATTTTTCCGTGAGTTACAGGTTTTTTTTAGAGATTTCAATTATTCACGTTAATTAATATCAATTTAAAATTCAATCTAATATTATGATTCAGAGGAATATAGCCGCAGTCGTATCAGGACCGATAAAGCTTAAAGGTATCAAAATGAATACGTTCGTCTCGAGGAAAAAACTTTGCTTGCGCGATTCAGAAATCCCTACATTACAACTATCAGTCCATACAAAACGTCAACAAATGCACAAAAATGGCCAACTAGCGCCATCTAGCGAACTATAGGACTTTGTCTCTCTGTGTGGTCGTTTGTCGCGTTTTCACGGCTAAACGGCTGAACGGATCTTGATAAAATTTGGTATGGAGGTAGCCTGTACCCTGGATTACCACATATGCTACTTTTTATCCCAGAAAAAATATTCTATAATATTCTTTTCTCGATTTCAGGGTTGGTCCCATAGTAAAAGTTGTTCATAATGATGAGTACTATGAGCCCTTTTCGGCCTTGCATACCCTTTCCTTATAACCCTGTATATATATAAACACAAACGCCAAGTGTTCGTGTAGATCGAGACCTCCGCTTCGCTCGGTCAAAAAAGAGGTATCCTAGTGGGAATATGGGAAAGTGGGAAATACGAGAAGCGTTATTTGTTTAGCGTGTGAACATTGTTTACCTTTTTGTTATCGTTGGGTGTAGGCCTGTGAAGCGGCTGGGAGGCCTGCGACCGCTGCGGGGATGGTAACTGAGAACCACCAACTGTACGAACAAGTGCAATTGAACATTTCAATTATATTATATTCAACGTTTTTCTTTTACGGCCTTATCGCGAAAAGCGATCTCTTCCAGGCAACATACATACAACCTGCAGATTTGTTCCCGGATATTTAAAGTAATACATAAGTTTTTGTTGAAAAATATATTTTTCCTTTTCGGGTAGGGAACCCTAAAAATGTAAATGTTTTCTATTGCCTGTGTTGGCAGTAGTGGATGGCCATACCTGCGACCCAGGTGCTGCACGACCGCGAGGTGGCGCTGAGCGTCAGGGCCTCCAGCGCCGCGCACAGTCCTACTTCTGACGTTGCGCTGCCACAGAACGCAACACAATTACTATGACTTAATCATATTTTACTATAACCAAAGAAAATCAACACGAGAAGAATGACAATCTCATACAAAAAAGTGTACCCCCGAAACATCTGCTTAAAACTAGATGGCGCTTACGTATTTAGTCAGCTAATGTCCAAACCGATATAAAACCGATGAAAATATGGTTAATATAGAAACAGTATTAGTATATGTCCGCTATTTAAGGTTTAGTTCAAATTATATTGCAATATGCGACGTGAAAATATGTTTAAAAAAATAATGTTTTCAGCGCCATCTCTTGAGAACCTAGCGAGTTTTGCAAATAAAATATAATGTTCATAATTTTATTTTACTGATATTATTAATGCAAAAATATTCATAACAAGTATTAGTATATTAACAGAACTGGATTTTGATAACAATGGGACCAATCTGGAAGTACCTCCTTTCAAATTAAAAAAAAAAAATATCTCGATAATGACGGTACGGAGTACAGAGGAAACAAAAAAAAATAAAAAACGTTTGAGAACCTCCTTTTTTTGGAAGCCGGTTAAAAATAAATAAAAACTAACTTATGTTAGCAAAAATTCTAATATTTTGGCTCCCACATTGTGTATTTAGGCACTGTGAAGTTCTGTAATTTTTTATCATCGTTCGCGTAGTTCCGCAAGCGGTCGAGAGATGGCGCTGTATATTCTGAAGTCTACCTTCTCAAGGGACTCCGCTACTTA
Organism: Apocheima hispidaria; assembly: GCA_947579745.1. Lineage (NCBI taxonomy): Eukaryota > Metazoa > Arthropoda > Insecta > Lepidoptera > Geometridae > Apocheima > Apocheima hispidaria. Next base: position 6,409,548 of record OX388172.1, on the reverse strand, counting down.
TCCTAACCAATATTATAATCCAGAAGAATATAGGCGCAGTCGTATCAGGACCAATCAAAGCTACGAGGTGTAAAAATGAATACGTTCGCCTCGAGGAAAATACTTCGCTTGCGCGATTTAGATGTCCCTACATCCTACATTACAAATGTCAATCCATACAAAACTTCAAAAAAAGGACAGAAATAGATCAACGCCATCTAGCGAACAATAGGAAGTAACTTTGTCTCTCTGTCTGGATGTTTGTCGCGTTATCACGGCTAAACTGCTGAACGGATCTTGATAAAATTTGGTAAGGGGTTACTGTATACCATAAAGACGGACATAGGATACTTTTTTTATGTCCACGCCAACGAAGTCGCGGGTAACAACTAGTAATCTTATAAATAAAGATTGATATTAAAGTGCCCTACCTCCTCATATGGTGTTGAGTGGGAGGGCGCGCGACGTCGGCCGCGCTGAAGGACCGCCGGAGCCCTAGCTGGGCGCACAGGGCTCCGCAGCCGGCCAGCAGCGCGCGGCAGCTGTCCGCCGCAGACAGCGGCAGACTCGATGACGGTCTTCTGGAGACATAAGGTACAATAAGAGCACTTGACTTTTTACCCGACTGCCCAAAAAGGAGGGTAACGTTTTTGGGGTGTATGTATGCCATGATATTTTAGGTTAGGTTTTTACCTTCATAATGGCGCTTTGAATTCGGCTGCGCTGCACTCTGTTTACTTTATGGTTGCTAGGTAACAGGTCAGTGTAACCTAGCAACCAAGTTCCGCCAGAGCGTGCGAAAGAAGATGCGAAAAGTAAGAGAGTAAAAGAGATAGCTATAATGAAATCTGTCAGACAGATTATAAGGGCTCTTAAATCTTATCTCAAGTTAAATATCACTGGGTGCATGTAAGTATAAATGTTTGTGTGTTACTATTATCCCTGCTATAGGCCTAAATGGCTTGACCGATTTTGACGAGCTTTGTGTTGTTGGATTCCACTTTTCATCCCGAGTGACATAGGCTCCATTTTACAGTCGGGTATTTTGATTTTCTATTAATAATATCATTTTAAGTACATGCAGAAATAAACTAAAGATTATTTTTTAGTTCTGCCTACATATAACAAATTACATGAAATTTAAAAAAAAAAATTGTCCTTGTTCAGTTACAGTTATGGCCTTAATGTCATCGGTCCATAAAGTCGCGGGCAACCGGTGGATGCAAGTGGCATGTGGGCGGCGTGGCGTTCTAAGGGGGAGGTCTATGTTCAGCAGTGGACGTCTTCTGGCTGACGATGATGATGACGGTCTTAAAGTTGTATAAACTAACTTTACAAGAAGAGTGCTGTGCTAAGTAGTGGGGGATTATGGGCTGATAATGATGGTACTTACTTTAAACTTTTGCTATCTGGATTGGGACTGGCAACCCTCAGGTTCGGATCTGGTCCTTGCCCAGCCTGGAATTACACAATTTAAAATTATTTAATAAAATATGGGATTAACCCCCGAATACTGAAACGTTTGTTTACTTTGACAACAGATTAATTCTAATACTGCCTTTGTCTGGCACTAAGCAAATGACAAAGGCAGCAATAGACTTAATCTGTCGTCAAAGTTAACAAACGTTTCAGTATTCGGGGGTAATTCTCGCAATTTTTAAGGTTCCATACCTCAGAAGAAAAAAAAGAACCTTTTAGGATCACTTCGTTGTCCGTCTGTCTGTCAATACCCTTTTTACAAGTTTTTATTTAACTTGCAATAATTGTTTATATGTATGTTCGGGTCAAATCTTGCAACTGAATTTAAGTCCAGTTCCCCTTGTTCAATTTAGTTGAAATTTCGCTTGCCTGTCAAGTTCCGATGACAATACAATATTATGAGAGCGCGCTGATCTCTTGATGGAGACGGAAGGTGGAAAACGGAACTCCCCAGTAACTAACAGTAGGTTGATGGTTTTTGGATTCATTTTGATCAGATCACAGTACCAATAACGGATTTTATAAAAGCTTGTCAGGAACAATAAAGTTTTCCACAAAAAAAAAATATTTACTGTTTGTTATGATATATGTTCATAGTCTGTATATTCATGATTCAAATATATGCCCGGAAAGGAATCAAACCTGTAACCTTCTGCTCATAAGGCAGACGTGCTACAGACTTCACCATGAGGGTTACAGTAAAAGTAGTGTAGTACCTTGCAGGCTAGCGCTCGGAGCACCCTAGCATCGCTGGCCGCTGAAGACACGCTGAACAGCGACAGATCAGTGGTGACGGACTCGTGCGAGGGGGAGCGCGCCACGCCCCCGCGCCACGCCTCGCCCCCGCACACCTCCACTGAAACATATGTAGTATAAGTCAGTAAGTCAGTAGTGGAAAAGTGTCAGTGTCGTCCGTTGAAAAGAACTTGTCCTTGTTCTCAGCGACACTCCCATGTACACCACTGGAGCAACTATGCCAGTGGCCGAGACTCGCTCCGCTGTTTCAAGGAGCTGGGTTGGCTCGGGTAGCGCTGGTCTATGCGGGATGTCAGTGCAGGACTTACCACCACTATCTCTCGAAAAATAATAAGTAATGTCCATTGCTTGATCGCATAGGAAAACTTAGTCAAGCCATAAATAAACTATACTTAGAGTGCTAATGTCCATAGAAAGATGTGTAGCTCGATTGTAGTGATAAAGACGTAAGATGTCACTAGTACTTTAATCTGCGACATGATTTCTGCTCGACTAGAAATAGAAACCCAAGCTGTCATTTGTAATGGTATGGAGAAAAAAACCCTATTTGTTATAAATATAATTAATGGAAAAATATATTTTACGTCGTATATTGCATCTAATTAGACCTAAATGTTGAATAGGACATATAACAATGTTTCTATATTAACCAAATTTTCATCGGCTTTTATAGCGGTTTGTATATTAGCCGACTCAATGTGTAAGCGAGACTTAGTTTTAAGCAAATATTTCGGTGGTACTTTTTGTATGAGATTGTTATTCTTCTTGTGTAGATTGTCTTTTAGATAAGATAAGATAACGTTTATTGCTCAGAACTGTGTACATAGGTGTTACAAAATTATTAATTTAGACACAACAGTTTATCCTATCGCACATGCAATATCTAGGTATTTATCAAGGCAATATCTAGGTATCTAGGTATTTTGTCAAGCTATAAGCGGACTCAGAATACAGAAGCTAATATTTAGACAGGTGAAAGAAAGGAAATCGGAAAATAGTTAAAGGACTCATCAGAGCAACAAATATATGCCAGCTTTTTTTGTGTAAAGCATTTTATTTAGACATTTTGTTTCAATAATAATTAAATAAATACTCAAAAAAGAAAACCTAAATTATTAGCAGCATAATATATTTTGGAATTGTTTAGCGTTTAGATATGGGGTTTGAATTATTTTTCAGCCGGTCTCTTTCACAGTATGACGGAAAAAGTGAACTTCGCAGTTCTGCGAAAATCCGCATAAAACCCACGCAAATTTCTTGTTAAACCAATAAAAATAACGGAGAATAACATTAATTTGATCACTACATCTACAGAGTTAATTTAGAAACAATTCCATAACGTTTCCTGTTTTTCGGACAGTTTACACGGAAAATAGAAAACCAAAACATGCGCGACGCGACAACATTTTCTTATTTATTAATAAAACACAACATCTTACCGTTCACGTTGGGCTCCACGGCGAATATATTCTCAATAGCACACAAGAGAAATAACTAATAATTTGTATTTATTGCGTAAATCACATTAATTTTACGAAAACATTGAAAAATATGAAAAAATTTCAATTTTTCAATCAATGGCCGGGCCATAAATATAGTTTTTTTTTCTCTTATGGTTTGGCTCGACACTTTGTGTATTTAGCCAGTGCCAAGTATTGTAATCATGGATTTAGTATGTTTCGTCCATGATTGTAATATTTCAAGTGAAGTTCAAAAATGAATAAATGAGTGAAGGGAATTTTCACAAATAGCAGTCAACTAAAGGCCTCACTACATGGCCTGACCTGACATCGTTTGAAAGAGATGGCTATATATAAGTTTCTGGGGGTGCGAAAGGGAGAAGCTATAACCTTAATAGCTTATTTCTTTTGCTCCCGTGAAATTCAAATCTAGCTGTCCCTTTCAAACGATGTCAGGTCAGGCCAAGTGTAGACACCCTAAGTCAAGCAAAGTAAGTCACGGTCAAATCCACGTCATGCTCCAGTAAAGTGGTGAAGACTTTACAGAGGTTTCAATGGAATGAACGAAGAGTCACGTTTCACAGTTTTGGAAACTAATACATGACTTCTTCGCGTTCCCGCCAAAACAAAACTCCCAGGGACTCTATTCCTGTGCGCTCGAGATTATCCCGGTCACTGTCTCTCTAATTTAGAATTTAATGGGAGTGAGAGTGACCGAGATAATCTCGAGCGCACAGGAATAGGGTCCCAGGTCTTCCCCGAGCCATAAAAGAAAATTTTGTGTTGCCAGCAGCGGTTTTACAATAAAGACTGTATAAAACGTCAAATCTGCGCCTGCTCACAGCTAGCTGAGCACGCTAGCTCAGCTCAGAAAAATTAGGTAGATAAATACCTACTTATACAATTCAAAGGATAATATTATCTGTAGTTGTGTATCTAAGTACCTAAATACACTAAATTGTTTACTGAAAACCTGTTACCATTTTTATGTTGATCGATGAACGATAGTTTTAAAAATCATTGATCGTTGTTGACCGAGCGAAGCGAAAGTCTCAGAGTTTACTGGGACAAATCGGCAATTGTATGTATGTTTGTGTGTATATTTGTCCGATGATAACTTGCGAATCGTTGATCCGATGTTCATGAAATTTTGTAGGCAAGTAGTTCATTTCAATACATTTTTTAAGTTCCAATATGAGCTGAATCGGTCCAGGGGTTGTGAAAATAATATAGGGGTTGCGAGTACCATTAGTCACAAACTACATTAAAATGTTCTTTAACTTTTAAAAGGGAATAAGTACTTGGGTACTTGATCTTCGATTATCTGATTAATAGGTTGCTGCTTTAGTTTCAGAACGTATCTATTATTGATTTGATGCGACATCTATTGGAAAATTTTCTAAGCTAACTGTTCATGGAAAGAATCGATAGATGTCACTTCCTGACTTCTGTTATGTACCCAGAGGGCAAGCTTAGCCCTATTGCTGTCGCTCCGCCGCGCCGTCCGTCTGTCTGTCCGAGCATGTCAAGGTCTCTAGCTCCTAAACGTAATACTACCCACTGTGTACAATAAAATGTAGGAAAATATACTACTCATATGGTATAGCGGGTGGAACCGCAGGGCGCCGCTAGTATCATTTACAAATTCAGTGTTTATTTATCATCAATAATGTGTAAAAGCGCGAGCGGGATAACTGCGGGCGGAAATCAATTGCCACGTCATGTATGACGGAGCATAACTTGAGAACAGCTTAACCAATTTGGATGATTACATTTTTGTTGTGAAAAAGTTGAAAATTTAAATAAATTAAAAGTTATCGGCCCCTAAATAAGGAGCTTCTGTCATTCTTCAAGGTCTAGAAGACCTTCGTTATCGCAAGGAGTAGATAGGATTCTGTGTTATATATTCTATATCCAGCTGGTTATGTTACACGTTGTCCGTCAATCAGTGATAAGATTTTTAAATAAGAAATGTTGTCAACCAAAAAAATATTTGTCCAAATTGTGTTTAGCATGGCCCTATATAAATAACATTTACATGTATTTACTTCCATACGTTAACAGTAGGTATGGGTTTACTGAAATTATCTTTGGCGTAGTTAAAAAAATAACAGTGCATCATCTTTACCAGTGGCGTAACAATACGGTTGCAGAGCAAGCAAAACGCCACGGGCCCCCGGCCTGAGGGGGACCCCATGCCCTCCGCTTTCGGGCCACTTTCGGGCCCTCCGCTCTCGGGATCTCATTGGTTGACCAAAAGTCATCTATAAAAGAACAACGCACAGAGCCAAAGGCTTAGGAGTGACACGTGAAAACCCATTGCTCCTGATACTATGGTAAAAGGATTTTGGGTAAATTGGACCTCCAAAAATAAATAAAAATTATAGATTCTATTTCTGTTATTTATTAGTATATTATCGTTATCTTATATAATTAAATTATTAGTAAGTACGTACTTAGTAGTATTAGTTTGTATGTCTATAATTGTATTGGTTTATTAGAGTACAAGTATCGCACAATCTCCATCATTGCACCCCGTCTTCTACCTCTTTTATGAATCCTCTACATCCTAAGGTTGCCTGGAAGAGATCGCTTTCAGCGATAAGGCCGCCAGTTGTTAAAATAGTTTTTTTAAATGTATGTAAAATTTTGTGTCTACAATAAAGTGTATCAATCAATGTTTGTATGGAAATAAATTATTTTTTCATGTTAAGCCAATGAAACTCAGTTTGTAGTACTTAGCATAAAAATAAATATCTCAGGACGAAGATGAAGTGTAAACTGCATTTCTCTTAATAACATTCCATGGCCCGAATATTGAATTTTGATTATGTCATTGAAACTTTTGCTGAACAGAAAATCCGAAAAAAAGTACTAAAAAGTACTTACTAAAAGTAAATAAAATGTTTAGTTAATATTTTGTTATTATTTTTAGGCAATACGCTCTTTGAATTAAAAATGACTTTATTTACGTAGTGAATTATTAAAAGAAACTACAACGTTGGTTGAGCTCCGTGCTTCTTTAGGTATATTGAGGGGCCCATCCGATGAATTTGCCACGGGCCTCAGCGGTATAGGTCCGCCACTGTTCTTTACTAAACTTTACGGATTTGTTTACACTCCGGACATACAGAGGAATCCAAAGACAACTCACTCGTCAAAGTCGGTCAAGCCGTTTAGGCTATAAGAGTTAATATAGGAACACACAAACATTTACATACATACGTAAGTAAATGTTTGTGTGTTCAACCTCAATAACATTACCCTCCTACTTGGGCAGTCGGCTATCAATACATAGCATAGAAAATTTGGAGTTTTGGCGGGAACGTGAAGAAGTCATGTCGCGTCATTGTATTATTTTCTAAAACTTGTGTTATTTCGAGTGTTAATGTGTAAAAATGCTGGATTTTTATCCATTAGGTATTCGTGAACGTGCACGAGTGTTGGTGAATAGTATAATGTTGTGAAACGTGACTCTTCGTGTTTTTTCCAAAACTCCATAGAAGCCTCTACTAAAGTCTCCACCTCTTTACTGGGGCATGACGTGGACTTGACCGTGACTTACTTTCGTTGGCTAAGACTATGACTGAAATTTATTTTAATCGTGAAATATTTGACTCACTTGAAACATTACACAAAAAAAGTAAATTTTACCTAACATACTTATAAAAAACATTTTAATAATAATAAAATTATTATTTAGTTTAAAAGTAATCCTACTCAAAAATTTGCACTGTACTAGCTACTTAACGTTCGGTACGATTTTAAAATTAAAAACTTTGCGCGGGCTAGTGTGCGTGTCCGCTTACATAATGTATAAGGTACGTGTACATAGACGTGCTTGTGTGCGTTATCTGTGAGGAAGTGTGAGGTGAGCTAGCATGATATAGATACGACTTGGATTTTTAGAATGTTTTCATGTTGTCACTATATTTATTTATTTTAGATAATTCTATTAAATTATTTTTCTAATCTATTTTAATTTGCAAGTTTACATTTTAATTATATATTTATTGAAATACCTATATGTTTAATTTTGATTGATTAAATAAATTTATTAATTTTAATTTATTTTATTTGATTAATTTTACTCTTATTCTAATTAAGGTTGCATTAAAAAAATAACTTAACTTGAAAGGTAAGTTTCGTTCACGGAAAATACTTCGTTCCCGAAGTCAGGGGTTTTTTGTGCTTTCCAAGAATCTTTTTAATGTTACTTAATGCTCTAAACACCTCTAAATCTTGAAAAAAATTAAAGAAAAATCTTCGAAATTGACATTTTAATATTTTAAAAATAATAATATTTATCTACTTCTAAGCCAAAAAAATTTAGACTTTTGGTAGGTGCAAATACAAAAGTTACAATCATTCAAAACTGGTAAACCAACATTTTTATTCTCGTTTCCCGGGAACGGACAGAGGTCGGGAAACACGAAACCCTAAATGAAAGTAAATTTTAATGAGGTTCATAAAGAACGACTTTTCAAACGCTTATTTCAACAAATCTTTACTGTATGACCATAGCAAAATGACAAACCGTGAAAATGTATTTCTAAACCCCTTATTTCAGCAGCAGGTTCAGCAGTTTTCGCTGTTGATGACAATAATAAAAGACAAAGAACGAAACACTCAGTAAGCAAAGCTTCGGTCAAATTAAGGCAGGCGAGCGATCGCTCGCTGGCTTAGCCTCACAAACACGTCGATACAAATTAGATGACGCATTCGGCGCGGGCGAATCGCATTCCGCGTCCGGCGGGATTCGCATCAGTTTGTAAAAAGCTTTAGACATCTGTTAATAAATACATATATTAAAATCACCAAAATTTCCGCAATTATCAAAAAAAAAAAATCGTATTGAATTATGACAACTTATTATGTTCTTCGGAATAAATAATATTAAATTAAAAACTATCTTAGAGTGCTGAATGTCCACACAAAGCCGCGTCGTATCTCGGGTATTGTACGTTGATTGTGGCGCGCGTGTCGGCGCTCGGAATGCAAACTAAACTGCGCAGGGCTACCACGAAACCACAAGGATTATTATTATTATTTCTTTCATTTGTCTTTTTAACTTTTACCGTAACTGCTAAAAAATACTAAAGAAATGCATTCTTAGGATGTGTTAAAGAAATGTGCATTTTAATAGGTACAAAAGAATTCTTAATTTTTTATTATGTTCGATTATTAATAAATAAAAATCTTGTAGTAAACAAGAAGAAGATTTTCTTCTTTCCTATTCTCATGGTCGGTGAAATTGGGTACGTTTTATAAAATAAAGAATTGTTTATTTTAATTAAGAAACGAAATAAATACTTAGTATTTAGTTCTAAACTAAATAGTGTATTTACGAATAACGAATTAAATAAAAACAAACAGCTAATTTAAAGCCCAAATACCCTCTACTGAAAATGAATATGAAATACAAACTTGAAATCGAATACCAAACTAAACAAAACATCATCATCATCGGCCAGAAGACGTCCGCTGCTGAACAAAAGCCTTCCCCCTTAAAGCACCACGATGAACCACGATTTGCCATTTGCATACATCGGTTGCCGCAACTTTCACAATTTCATTATTCAATGTTTTTTTTATCTATTTTTATTTCTTAAGCCAATAATTGATTTTGATTGTTTAAAATCTGTACCTGATTGTCCGCATTATATATATATATATTTATGGACATATGCATATAAATATCGAAACACATAATAAAACTCTTTAAATACGTAAAATAAAGTCTTTAAAAAGCCAATAAAACTTAAAATTAATATTCATCAAAAATAGACAAATTCGTGTGTCACCCCTAATGTTATATCATTGCACACATGCAAGGGTATATCTATAAGTACTCGCACACATATGGACACCTAACGAATTAGGGTCGGCTCTAGTCGGGTTTCAAATAAAAATGGTATAAGTTACGTATTTTCGATTTTAGAATCTTTTATTTTATTTTTTTATTACATCAATTATTGACCGAGCGAAGCGAAGGTCTCAGAGTTTACTGGAACAAATCGGCTTTTGTATGTATGTTTGTGTGTATATTTGTCCGACGATAACTTGCGAACCGTTGATCCGATCTTCATGAAACTTTGTAGGCAAGTAGTTAATTTCAATACAATGTTTAAGTTCGAATATGAGCTGAATCGGTCCAGGGGCTGTGAAGATTTAGTGGTCACGAGGTCTCAGTTCGCCGCGAACTACTAGTTTAATTTTTGTTTTATTACCTCTTCATCAATTATTTCCAATAAATTCTAAATCCAAATCGTCTTCCCTTAACTGTATTAACAAAGTTATTGTTAGAGCGTTCCGTCTTACTTTTCCATTAAATTATGCACTTAATAATAAATAATTATGTGTTCGAAAATTATGATTGTTACCAAAATAATCTGAATAAAATCATAACATTTTTAAGCTTTTTCAGCAAATTAAATAAAATTATGTAATATTATAGTAATTTTATTTTGGTGTTTTATTACTAGTAGTTCGCGGCGAACTGAGACCTCGCGACCTCTATATCTTCACAACCCCTGGACCGATTCGGCTCATATTGGAACTTAAAAATTGTATTGAATGAAGTACTTGCCTACAAAATTTCATGAAGATCGGATCAACGGTTCGCAAGTTATCGTCGGACAAATATACACACAAACATACAAATGCCGATTTGTCCCTTCGCTTCGCTCGGTCAATAAACTCCACACAGATATAAATAGCTTTCGTTCAGAACAAACTTAAGACAGTTATATAATATTTATCACTTACTCTATTTTCCCTTTGGACGTCACCAGTTTTTTTACTATGCTTGGTCCGTAGGTGTCCTTATGTCGCGACTTCGTATTGTTTAGATAATTTGTGTATAAATTTACAAAAATGTATAAAAATCATGTACTCCAGTTTATTTGATTCATAATTAAGTACTTCCCTCATTTTAATGTCTTGTATTGATTCGATAGTAAGGTTTCGGTCATTTCGACCTGATTTAAAAATTGACAATATTATTAGTCACTGAATATTCCTAGGTACTAGTATTCTAGTATATTTATCTATAACAATACTAGTAGTTCGCGGCGAACTGAGACCTCGCGACCCCTATATCTTCACAAACCCTTGGACCGATTCAGCTCATATTCGAACTTAAAAATTGTATTGAAATGAACTACTTGCCTACAAAATTTCATGAAGTTCGGATGAACGGTTCGCAAGTTATCATCGGACAAATATACACATAAACATACAAACATACATACAAAAGCCGATTTGTCCAAGTTAACTCAGAGACCTTCGCTTCGCTCTGTCAAAAATTGATAATTTTATTAGTCACTGAATTTTCCTAGGTACTAGTAATCTAGTACATTTATCTATACCAATATTATAAAGAGGAAAGATTTGATTGTTTGTTTGTTTGCATTGAATAGGCTCCGAAACTACGGAACCGATTTGAAAAAAAATTTCGCTATTGGGAAGCTACACTGTCCCCGGGTGACATAGGCTATATTATATTTTCAAAAAAATTAGGGATCCTTACTGAAACTCCAATATGTAACCCAAGACGTAAAAAAAATACCTAAAATATACTACGACTTTGCAGAACATCTATAACCATATACAATATTTTTATTATTTTGTTGAATACCCGTGCGAAGCCGGGGCGGGCTGCTAGTAGTAGATAATAATATACTAGATTACCACGATATAGAAAAATTTCGCATTTTTCGTGCTACAAATTGTTTCATGTACTTCATATCGATATTAAATTAGATCAACAGTTTTCATCACGATTTGTTGAGCCGTTCCATCAACCAAAACGTAACAATGCAAACAGAGATATTTCTAGACCTAAGTTTGATCTTTCTGTTGCCTTGTTGGAAAATAAATCGTATATTTATTATGTATTGGATAAAATTCCGCTATAGAAATGCTTGCATGGAAGATAATAAAGTTTGGATTTTTGTATCCTAGAAATTAATGAATATTCTATATTATTCATCATCATCATCAGCCATAAGACGACCACTGCTGAACATAGGCCTCCCCCTTAGAGCGCCACCGACCGACTACGGGCCACTTGCATCCACCCGGGACTTTCACAATGTCGTCGGTCCACCTAGTGGGAGGCTTACCTACGCTGCGTCTTCCGGTTCGTGGTCGCCACTCAAAAACCAGCAGTTTCTTAGTAACGAAAAATGGGATGATGGGCGATTTACAGAATCTATGCTTATAGAAAGTGTTGCTACACTAGAAAACATTGTTGTAGAAGTGAACATGGTTCTTGTAATAAGTATATTTTCCTCACAGAATTCTCCTTATAAATAAGGTCCAGAAGGATAGTCTCCATACAAACACGATTTTGAAATGGCTTATAATTTTTGACAGTCTTTTTTTGTCATGACATTTGAGGCTTTCCATTAAAAAGTGATTACCCTATTTGGTCGGGTAAATAAATTTTGATTGGTGTGATTTAGGTTGTATCACAGTGGTTCTTAAATAGGCTCTTATACTTTTTTTTTTTATCATCCACATTATTGTTAAGTTAAATAATGTTAAGTTTTTATTTTCAATTTATTACGATGGAAATGGAATCCTCTAAATTTGCAAATAAACGCATACGCAACTTTTGCTTATTAGCGGATTTATCTTTTTTGAAACTGCCTGACTATTCTGCAACCTCAAGTAACACACATGTGAAGCTGAAAACCTAAGAGAATGTGCATTTTTCTTGCAGACCCAAAAACCCACAACCACACTAAACAAATTTACATTCTTACATTCTTAGGAAGGTACAACATTTTATTTCTAAAAAAAATGCAATACAATTGTGTCATATCGTGACACGCTCATTGTAGGCTTGTTGTTGATAATTATGCGCCGACACATATTTTAGGCAAAGTTATGAAAATTATGTATTATAGGTAAATTAATATTGGTCGAAACCTTAATAGGTTTCCGCCAATATTCATCTCTACTTTGCCGAACTATTTTTATCAAAAGATCAGCTACATATTATAATGTATCTGAGTCTCTAGGAAACGTAAACAAAGTTGGGAAATTACAAAAAATATTTGGCAACACTATTATACATAACGTTGTCATAGTGACTATTCTGTTTACATTATTCAATAATTTTATTATTTTGATTTTTTATCCTAAAAGTATATTTTAGGACTTGTAGATGGATGTGGCAGTGGTGTTCTTTGAATCCTTGTAATTTCGGCAAGATTTTATTGCACATTATACCATCTTTTGTCTGATTATTCGGATATTTTATCAGTATGAGATGAGAATGACAACTGTATGGAGCTCTTAATTTGATTTGACAGGTACGTCAATACTGGTGTGCTTTCTTTCAGGATAGTTTGATTTGCTGATTAGGTGTCTACCCCTTTATGTCTTTGATTTTCCTAAACATGTTTGAATATTCGTTTATTATAATCCTGTGGGCTTATCCCGTAACTCTGAATGCGATAGCGAGAGTTGCGCGAGCGGGACCGCGAATAGTGCGACTAAGTTGGTACAAGCGAGATGGCATGCTCTCGCAATCAGAATCACGGACGTTTCAAAGTTAGGGTGTCTACACATGGCCCGACCTGACATCCTGTGAAAGGGACAGCTAGATTTGAATTTCACGGGAGCAAAAGAAACAAACTATTAAGGTTATAGCTTCTCCGTTTCGCTTCTCCAGAAACTTATATATAGCCATCTCCTTCAAGCGATGTCGGGTCGGGCCATGTGTAGACACCCTTAGAGGATAAGCCCGCAGATTATAAAGAACCTTCGAGACTAGACATTCTGACATTGCTTTAAAACGAGCAATGTATAAGTTTTTCTATATTTTTAGTCAGATACAAAAAAAAAAAAAACATTTTTTTTTAACTTCAATGTCAGTATAATTATACGTAAGCATAATTTTATTGAGGGCTGATTTTTTTTTTATCGTCAGAATCTGATAAATGTTGTCCGTAGAATAAATAAGGCGGTTTGACAGCTTTTGTGTAGGAAATATGTCTGACCACCATATCATTTCTAAGATAACACTTAAGTAGGTATCTGACCCACAGAATTCTCCCTTTATAATGTCTTTGATCAGACCATTGAAAAATCAGCCCTTAGAAATACAATACAGAATATTACATTTATATGTGTGTTATGTAAAAAATATTTATTAAATAAAAACATAAATACTTTTTCAAGTAGGTATAACTCCAATAATATTTAAAAATTGTTACTTGCTCGTAAAATTATCTTTGTCTCTGTGTGTGTGTAAGTTTTGAGGTGTGCGTGGGTCCCTCGTCCGTTTATTAGTTTGTTGATCTGAAATTAAGGGTTGTCTCAGTTTAAGCATTTTTTTTTAACTTTTTCGTCCTACTATTAGAGATATTTTATGTTTATCACGAGTACTCATTTAATATTAAAAAAAAGAAGAAGAAGAAGGATAATAACAAAATAACTTACTTTACCTTAATCACTTTCCTTAATTATGTTTATCTTACCTATTACCTAATTACCTATTAATGATAGGTAATTAGGTAATAGTGTAGGTACTAGGTACGTTAGTCAGCCCTTCAGGGACCCTATTCCTGTGCGGTCGAGATTATCTCGGTCACTCTCACTCCCATTAAATTCTAAATTAGAGAGACAGTGACCGAGATAATCTCGAGCGCACAGGAATAGGGTCCCAGGTCGCCTGTAGAGTAAGTCATATATTACTTCGGGATTCTGAAACGTTAGTTAACTTTGACAACAGATTAAGTCTATTGCTGTATTTGTCATTTGCTTGGTGTCAGAAAAAGGCAGCATTAGAATTAATATGTTGTCAAAGTTAACAAACGTTTCAGAATCCCGAGGTTAGCCTGCAAATAACAGAGAAGTTAACAGCCATGAAAAAAAGTTGAAAATTAGAGATCGTTGAAAATTATGCCCAATATAGTTTAAATAAACGACCCCAAATGCATTAATTAGGTTAGATAGACATTTTTATTTTGTTTCTGTTGTACTATTTAATAAACGAACTCTTAAATTGTTGCCATCCTGTTCTTACACATTGAAAATATACGCATTTCTGCCTGAAAATTCGTTCACTACATAACACAAAAGGTCGAGCGCCAATCTGCAAAAATTGCAGTAACCGCTGCACAATCGCTAAATAGGAAAAAGAGGATGGCTACATATTTTTTTTATCGATCAATACAAAATAATCCAAAAAAAACGAGAAATATTTTGTATATTAATTGAAAAGATCTCGTTGTCAGAGCCCGTATTCTTTAATAAATAATGTGACAGCCCTGACCCGCACGCACACGCCATAACACACGCACACATTCAAGCGTAGCGGATATATGAAACCGAATGCTTGTCAAACTAAATGGATACGGTAGATAGGGGTGGGGTATTTTTGTAAGATGTCGATGTTAAATTCTTATAATGATTTCAAATTTTAATTTTATTTATTTCCACATTAAAAGTACATTGCAATAAATTATATGACATCAAACAATATAAATAATGATGTATTAAAGTGTAACGGGTACACTTAATTTATTAACACAAGAAGATTTTGGAAAGTAGGAGTTCGGGACTCCTACTTACCACAACATTCAAAATGATTTAATTAATTTCCTAAAAAAGCTTCTCTTCAAGTGGTGAAGAAGGTTGATTATAAATTACTGTTTTATGTATTATATGAACAATCAAAAAACATTTTGCTTTAGTTCATAGCCAACGTAAGCTGAAACATTAAAAATTGTTATTCTACTAGGTATTTAAAAATTGATTGATTTATCTTCTGGGACAGAGATAAATATATTGATGTAGGTACATAAGTTCAGAAGACTCGCTCGAATAGGCCGCTAAGTCGCAATAACATTAATTTCGGCACTGACAGCGAAGCATAACTTAATCTTCATTAATAGATAAGACACCAAGCTCTTGAAGCGCGAAATCTATCAAATTCCAGCGTGCGAGGGCTTCTTCTGCTCTGGTTTTTACAGAATAACTCTATTTCTTACCCCCGAATACTGAACCGTTTGTTAACTTTGACAACCGATTAATTCTAATACTGCCTCTGTCTAGCACTAAGCAAATGACAAAGGCAGCAATAAACTTAATCTGTCGTCAAAGTTAACAAACGTTTCAGTATTCGGGAGTTAGTGTTTTAATCAAATGTAAGTCAAATCTACTATGTGTAAGTACACATAGTACATTTGAATTTCCTAATTATTTACTGTGCTAAAAATATTTATTGTGTTGGATCTGATCTAAATGTGTGTATTTTTTTTTACATAAGCTTTAGATTTAGTTCCGTGCGAGATTATTCAAAATCAAATATTGAAATAAAAACTTCGTTTTATCGATATCGATGTTTAGTAGTCTCAGGAAGCTCCCCATTTCTACCGGTCCACGTACGTATTATTATTAGCAGTGATAAGGCGTAGGGCACATCGCCTGCATTAAGTGTGATTTCTAGTGATTTCGCAAGCTGGCTATCGGGCACATCGATGTTTTGTTATTTATCGATAATTTATCATTTGTATATGTTGAATAATTATTAAGTAATTCGTAGAATTTGATTTGAAAATTGAGATGTCTCAATCAATATTTTTTTTTAAATTAGATAGTTTTAATATATATTTCTGTGTACTTATAAATAGTTTAATTGACGGGCCAAATCTATAGATAGAGGTATTTAACTGCACTCAGTTTACGCAAAACTGCTACACCAATAACAATAAGTAGCATCAGTAATATTAAAAATAATAATAATTTGAATTGAATTAATAGTAATAGACAAAAGTTGTTTAAAACAAGGTAGTGTTTTATTAAAAGTTAATTAGTTAAGTACTGAGTATAAAAGCAATAAATTCGCAGGTATAATATTTAAATAAGGTAGATTTTAATAAAAAAATACAGAATTATTTAAAATACGTGTGTCCCTCCCTTTTTCTGCGGCTACACTACGAACGACGCTCAAGGACTGCTATACATATAGAGCTACTTAAGTATAATGAAATACTAATGTATACTTATGCACATATATATAAATATTATCATAATTACCTACTTACTAACACCTGAAGTATTACATTTTTAAACCTAATTAAATACTAATTGTAAATAATAAGTGCACATTAATATTTAGTTGTATTCTCTACTTTTACGAAACCTTGTAATTACTGAAATTCATCAAATCTAGTTTTACTATAGTAACTTAAATAACATTAAATAGTAAATAAATTGAAATAAATCCTAAGTAAAAATAAAACATAAACATATAATTATACAACTTAAAACTAGCCCTTATCTAATAAACCGCTACCAGCAGGCATCGTGCCCAAAATGCTGGCCGAATTGCCGCGTTGAATAGCGATGGCGATTCTTTGGGCAAGTGGCCAGCATTTTGGTAATTACTGAAATTTAATTTACATAAATAACATAATTTTATTCACTTTTCTAATTTTTAGTTACTCGGGTAGGTATATAAAGTACTTAACCTAGTAGACATTTGAAACACTAATTTTGTTTAATCAATAATAGGTAATTATTTCAAGAATGACTGGCGTTCTCGCCGTAACCTTCGCTGGCTTTTGTATCACCTCCACTTGAGTTTTTCCCGTCTGCTTACGTTTGGATTTTAGGTTTTTATGTAATAATTAAAATGGCGAAATTGTGTTTGAAAGTTAGTATTTTTTAACCAATTGTTAACCCTATTTTGTACCTAAGCGTACAGAATGGGTTTGTGTGAGGTAACTAGTTTTTTTATGTAGTCATTAAAATGACGAAATTGTGTTTGAAAGTTAGTATTTTTTAACCAATTGTTATCCCTATTTTGTACCTAAGCGTACAGAATGGGCTTGTGTTTGAAAGTTAGTATTTTTTAACCAATTGTTACACCTATTTTGTACCTAAGCTTACAAAATGGGTTTGTGTGAGGTAACTGGTTTTATTTCCAAAAATCTTACGGTTCCTGTTAGAAAGTGCATGGTCCAGATATATCCTATAGAGAATCTTATGACAAGGGGAATTTTAGAATTTTTGGCGAAAAATCTCTCAGCATCTTATTTGTGAGGTGAAAGGGGATTATTGACAAAAATTATTAATTATTAATATTAATTAATTAATTAAAATTATCGACTTCGGGCGCGTGGACATAAAAAAGTATCCTTTTTTTTATGTTTCTCGGTGACGAGACGAGCAAGTCGCACACCTGATGTTAAGCTTCACGCTTGCCCATAATAGTTTATTTCCACCCAGAATTTTGAACTTATCCTATCCGTCTTTGTGATATACAGTAACTTCTTATCGAATTTTATCAAGATCTATTCAGCCGGTTATCCGTGATAACGCGACAAATATCCAGACAGAGAGACAAAGTTACTTCCTATAGTTCGGTAGATGGCGTTGATCGATTTTTCTGCATTTGACGTTTTGTATGGACTGACAGTTGTAATGTAGGGAGTTTTAAATCGCGCAAGCGAAGTTTTTTCCTCGAGACAAACGTACTCATTTTCATACCTCGAATTTTTATTGGTCCTGATATGACTGCGGCTCATGAAATTTTGTAGGCAAATAGTTCGAAGTTATAGGGATCGCGAGGTCTCAGTTCGGCGCGAACTACGATTATATTTTTTTATTTTATTTCTAAATTATTGGCCTTTATTGGCCACTACAGCATTACCGGACTTTCTTATTAAACTATTTAAAATTGCTTCGTGTGGGTGGACATAGATCTGAATTTACTACTACGACAATACTAAAACCACGATAAAGGCCTCGGTACATGGCCTGAGCGATGTCAGGTCAGGCCATGTGTAGACACCCGAAGCCTTTGAGACTCAGCAAATAATATACATACTTATATACACAACAATAATATACATTATATTATTTGCCGGCTACATGACCTGACATGACATCGTGTGAAAGAGATGGCTATATATGAGCTATAGTCTTAGTAGTTTGTTTCTTTTAAACCCTATCGCACGACGTCGGGTCAGGTAATGTAACAAGCCTTTAATATACATGCATTATTGGCCAGCTATTAATATACACGCATTATTTGCCTGTGAACTTGCCAGGTTAAAATTAAAACGTATACATTTCCCAAAAGATAAAGACAATAACAAAAAGAGGCCTCATGTTTGCATTTGGAATTATCGAGTTTTCGAGCGAGTGTTGTGAACTGCTCTAGGAATAGAGTGGAGAAGATCTAGAGATTGACAGAAATTTATTTTTCTTGTTATAGTTTTACAATTCTATATTTCAGTTCAAAAGGAATAACAAATTGAAAATTCGGATCTATGACTAAACTAGTAGTTCGCGGCGAACTGAGACCTCGCGATCCCTATATCACAACCCGTCGACCGATTCAGCTCATATCCGAACTTAAAAATTGTATTGAAATGAACTACTTGCCTACAAAATTTGATGAAGATCGGATACACCGACATACAAAGATACATACAAATCTCAGTAAACTCTGAGACCTTCGCTTCGCTCGGTCAATAATTTGCTAATTTTTATGAATAAATACTTAATTATTATTTAGTAAAAATAAACTCTCTATGAATGATTTTCCAAGAGCTTATTCAAATGTAATAATCGTCTGAGTAGTACTTAGTTTTTTTGGCTGAAGAATCTGGGAAAAAAATTGTTTGAAAATAAGTGTACCTATAGGCTTCACTAACTATTTTTACATTATCTCGTTGCACTCGTTGCAGTCAGACAGGTCATCATGATCGAATTACCTAAAAATAATCAAATAAGGTTCTCGAGTGGCGACTACGAACCGGAAAACAGCGTAGGTAAGCCTCCTACTAGGTGGACCGACGACATTGTGACAGTCGCGGGCAACCGGTGGATGCAAGTGGCCCTTTGTCGGCCGGTGTGGCGCTCTAAGGGGGAGGCCATGTTCAGCAGAGGACGTCTTCTGGCTGATGATGATCCCCTTTCGGCGTAGCACACCCGTTCTGTCTAACCTGGATAGGGCTCACATTACAATGTTTCAGTTAGCATCGATTCATCTTCCTCGTCATTTCTGAGAGCAATTTTTTTTTTCAGTTTTTTCGACTGTTCTTAAATTTACGTATAATTTCAATGGGTATGCTTCGTATAAATAACTACATCAACTTAGCGTTTAATCTACAACTCGTGTGGTGGTACTTTAAAACCGACATTTTTTTTTTTGAAAAGCCGTATCGTAGGCAGTCCTTCCACTAGGTGGACCGACGACATTGTGAAAGTTTCGCAGTGTGAAGTGTTCGCACTTTTTCACAAGAAATAAACTTGAAAAAAAAAATGATTTCCTTCTCATTCACCAAAATAAAAAATAATAAACATGTAAATTTCTTTAAAACATTGGCAATAAAAAAATAAGACAAGTGCAAGTGGCACATTGTCGGTCGGTGTGGCGCTCTAAGTGGGAGGCCATGTTCAGCAGTGGACGTCTTTTGGCTGATGATGAAGATGATAATTCAAATAACAATAAAACTGAAATGTCAACAACATAAGAAAATTAAAAGCACTCGTCATTTCTAAATCTTTACACCCCTACATCTTGCGCTCGCACACAGAGACACCGTGCGTCTGTGTGAAACAATCGTCGACGAGATAAGGTGACATCGTCGTGAAGTAATAATAATAGCTGTGCTAGAGTTTTGGAAATAATAATACGCCAATAATCACACTGATAATATAAATGCGAATGTTTTATCTAAGTTTATCCCGGACAGACACACAGACAATTTTTTTGGAAACTATTGTTTTGGGTTCTGTCGCTCTAAAATACTCTTAAAAAAATATCACACCACACTAATATTATAAATTGTGCGTAAGTATATGTGTGTTTGTTCCGTTCAATTCTGTAACGGATGATCGGATTTTTATGAAATTTGAATTTATGATTTTTTATTCACTGGATTAACACATAGGCTACCTATTATTTATCCCGAAAAGTTTAACCCTTTCTGAAACCGCGGGGCGCAGCTAGTTATAATATAAATCAAATTTTATGACTACAACAAAACTTCAGTGAGTAATAATTGCTCACTAATTATTAATTAATTAATAATTATTAGAAATTATCTTTATAGATTGTTCATTAGGTACATTAAAAAATATTTAATAATAATTTACAAGTCTAGTGTTAATTTAAAAAAAAAAACTTAATAAGTTAGGTCTGTACAATATTTTTTTTAGTAAAAGCGCAGAACAACGGTCGTGTCTTATCCATGTTTCCTAGCCTTAAAAGTGACGTCATAAAAGCAACTTTTACCTCATTTTAGTAATTTTTCCTCGCTCATAAATTAAAAAACTGAATCTTTTTATAAATAAAATAAATAAATATTGGTGGACGTTTTTCACGCAGCGCCATCTAGCCCCAAACTAAGCAAGCTTGTACTATGGGAACCAGATAACTGATTGAATGGGAGTTTTGGCGGGAACGTGAAGAAGTCATATCGCGTTATTGTATTATTTTCCATCCATGTTCATCACACAATTTCAGTCATTTTTTGTCCTGATTGGAAATCGAACCCACAATCTAAATTATAAGGCGTGACTTTTTTGTAATATACAAAAAAATAATACGACAATATCATGAATAAACATCGTAATGACATAAGAAGACGACAGAAGACAATAAACATTATCGTAAAGTGATACTAACTAGTAGTTCGCGGCGAACTGAGACCTCGCGACCCCTATATCTTCACAACCCCTGGACCGATTCAGCTCATATTCGAACTTAAAAATTGTGTTGAAATGAACTACTCGCCCACAAAATTTCATGAATATCAGATCAACGGTTCGCAAGTTATCATCGGACAAATATACACACAAACATACAAACATACATACAAATGCCGATTAGTCCCAATAAACTCTGAGACCTTCGCTTCGCTCAGTCAACTAAAAATATTCTAAAACGAAATCTGTTTTTATACAAAATTTAAAAAACCTTATCTATACTCCTCTAGCCTTGTATGGGAAGACATTCCTGTTTTCGAAGTACCCACACAAACACAGCTCACACACTAAAGCAAGCTTTCAATGTAGTGCGCACTTCTGCTCGAGCACTGCGACTGAGCGATTTTGATACTTGTGCCCTTGGAACTGGGGGCTGTAAGTGTTGTTAGTTATTTGGATAGCTTTTCGGTTACTTAGATCCAGCTTCGCTATTTTGTCAGTGCGCTTAGAAATAGGAATTTATAAGGATTTATTTTTTTATTTGACTTTGATTTTTATATTTGCAGGAAATCGTAATTATTTTATTGTTTTTTTTTTTTTATGGTATCATACGAGCACAGCTTACGATACGAGTAAGTATATGATAATTATATTGTTATATTATTGATTAATTTGTTTAAGTGAGTTTACAGTCTCACACACACATTGTATTACTTAGATACAATGTGTGTCATGTTTGGCGTCATGAAACACAAATCTCCGAGTTATCTGTACGACAAATTGTCCTGGAAGTCGAGTCGCAATCCTAGTCGTCAATGCTCGACGCAGCTAATTACACAGCGACACAGCTCTGCTGCTTTTAGAGGTAGTTTCCGCTACGCTGCGTCGAAGTGCTGGAACAACATTCCGCCGCCAATAAGGAACCTGCAAAGTATACACGGTTTCAGACTTCAATTGAGGAAATATATTTACAATCACCAAAAGGGCGAAGAATTTATTAAAAACGACACAAGCGCCATCTAATATTCAAATTTATTTCAAATTTTAAATTTAATGTTTAATATAGTATTTATGTTGTATTTCTGTTTCTTACCTGTTTAATTTATAAGTAATTTTCTTTGTATTTGTTATTGTATTGTATTTTTTTTTTTTGTTTTGTTTTAAACACTGTTTTAAACTTTCGTGGTGGTTTACTACATTACTAGTAGTACTCATGGGATATTTACCACTATTTTTATTTTTGTTGAGTTCCGGATATTTCGGGACAGTCGCATGCGCCATGTTCACGAGTAGACTGTAGATGCGGGTGTTTATTTTGTTTTTTGTTCTCGTGCGTGACGTCACCTTCCGGTCCCAACGGAAGACCAGCGCTGGTTGGGTACAACCAGCATCTTGCTGAGTTGGGCCTGGTTTGTGGCAAAAAATTCTATGAATTTTTTGTTTATTTTTTACTTTATAATTAATTTTTCAATGTTTTTTGCTACAAATAAACTATTGTCTATTGTCTATTGTCTATTGTCTAGATTGTATTTTTAAATGATATCATTTGTAACAAATGATATCAAACAAATGATGATATAAAAATTCTAATGAAATAATTATATGTATGTAATGAGTTTAATATTCGATTTTCTAATTCCATTTGTTTTTTTTTTTATTGTTCTAAATATCATTATAGTCAATGTACACTACACAATTATTATTTTTCAGCCTTATATTTTTTTAAGACCCCTGACTCCTGACGCTCGCTATTTCGTTCGCACTTTTTCACAAGAAATATACTTGAAAAAAATATTGTTTTCCTTCTCATTCACCAAAATAAAAAATAATACTTAACATGTAAATTTCTTTAAAACATTGGCAATAAAAAAAAAGACAGTGTAAGTGCAAGTGGCACATTGTCGGTCGGTGTGGAGGTCTAAGGGGGAGGCCTATGTTCAGCAGTGGACGTCTTCTGGCTGATAATGTAATGATGGGTAATAAAAAAAAAAAAAAAAAAAAGATAAAAAATGTCTTTTTATATATTGTCATTTTTAAATTTAAAAAATGTTGAAATAGTGCGAACGACATAGCTAAAATCAGGAGAGACGGCTCTTAAATAAAAGTTTTAGCTATAGGGTAACATGGTTTATGGAGAATGTTTCGAGAAGACAGAGTTAAGAAGAAGCCACTGGTTCCTGAAACAGTTTTGAAATGCTGCAGGACTTCAAGGAAGCTCTATAAATGTAAGTCCATTTACCTGGAGCACGCACACATGGACTTAGTCGCCACAAGTGTGTGCAATATGCGTATGTATTTGGAATATGCAACGCTGGCATGATTACAATATTGACCTGCTTGTGAGGAAAATGATTAGATTTGATACTTAAATGATGATAATTTCCTAACCTATAAAACGTACGTAATAGCTTTAAGAAAGTAACTTAAGCAACATAATTGTTCAAATCTTTAAGAAAAATAATAAAAGTATAATGTAAGTAAATGTATTTATATTTTTTTATGTTCCTAATGCAACAAACATACAAAACATACGAACATACAAAATTATAAATAAAAAATCCTGCCGCTAAGGTCCATCCGCTTGATATTTTACTAGAGATACGATTTTAGTGTCCTAAAAATGCCCCCCGCAAACCGCAAACCTGTCTTAAGACAGATTGCTTTATAGCTATCTCTTTTAGTCCCTACTTTTCGTATTTTTTTCTTTGGCGGAACTTGGTTGCTGGGCTATAACACACCACTGGTCACCAAAGTTTGAGGCGCGACGCGGGTCGCGATGAGTGCGACCAAGCGTTCTCATTGGCTATCTCAAGGTTACGCCTATTCGCGCCTAACAAGCAACCAATCAGAATAATTTCTTATAAGTGTATTTAGACTGCGTGGTGCGCTTCGAGCGTTCTGAATACAGAATCTGGGTTGATGCTGATGCTGTGCGTCACGCGCGACCTATGTGCTCCAAGTATCAAAACGTGTCGGGCGTCGTACGGGCCGTTTTCCGATTTAGCACTAAACATGGATAGCTTAGCTTGAATTATTTATATATTATATTATGTAATGTATATTCTTGCTTTTATTATTTATTATGTATTTACTTATTTCGGATAATGTATGTTTTGTCCGAAAGGGATAGCTAGATTTGAATTTCGTGAGTGGAAAAGAAACAAACTAACTAGTATTTCGTGGCGAGCTGAGACCTCGCGACCTCTATATCTTCACAACCCCTGGACCGATTCAGCTCATATTCGAACTTAAAAATTGTATTGAAATGAACTACTTGCCTACAAAATTTCATGAAAATCGGATCAACGGTTCGCGAGTTATCATCGGACAAATATACACACAAACATACAAACATACATACAAATGCCGATTTTTCCCAGTAAACTCTGAGACCTTCGCTTCGCTCGGTCAATAAGTAATATCTTGTTAAGAGCATGTCGGGCCATGCTTAGTAGGGTTCCGTAGGTGCGTAAGACGTTTGAAGTATTTATCAGTTTTTTCCGCTTATCTCAAAAAGTCTCTCTGTCTTGTGTTTGTCGCGTTATCACGGCTAACCGGCTGAACAGATCGAGTTTATTTTTTGCATAGATATAGTCAGCGACGGACATAGGATACAATTATATATATATTTGTATTTAAATAAATAAATATCTGGATAATTTTTGCACACACGATCATCTGACCCCAAACTAAGCAAAGCTTGTAATATGTCTGCCAGAACAAACACAAATATTCATCACATGAATGTTTGTCCTAGATGGATATCGAACCCACGACCCCAAACACAGAAGGTAGCTTCACTACCAACTGAGCCACCGGGGCAGACGCGAACGAAGTCGCAGGTAACAGCTAGTGGCTATAATGGCTCAATGCTCCTGATACGGCTTGACCGATTTTGATGAGTGTCATCCGTGTAATCCGTTCGGGCCGGTAACGAGTCGCTCTCGGTGTCGTAGATTCCTCTTTTCATTTTGCAGTCGGGTATTTTGTATTTCTTTTAGAACATATTTTTTCAATTAAAAACAACAAAAACTCACAGTAGTTTCGATTTTAATAAATTGAAGTAAAACAAGGTGTGAAGAAGAAAGGTAAACAGATGAAAGGGGGACGGCGACATAGCAACGCAAACAATGTGAAAGCAAGACGGTCGTATAGGAGAGAAAGAGAGGGTGATATAATTAAAAGTTTTGTCGCAACTGCCTTTCTGGGGTGGATCGTTGGACAGAGACAGGGTTGGAGACTTCTTGCTTCGCTTCTTTTTTTGTTTTAATTCGAATTTCTATTAATTTTTCATTTGACTTAAAACTTCATTTATTTGTTGATTAAAAAATGGAGGGGCCTTACCTAATTTAAAGTGATATTTTTGAGGTATATAAGTATTTATATCTGCGTGTTCCTATAGTACCTCGAGTAGTGTTATCGGCTTGACCGATTTTGACGAGCGATATGTGAGGTGTCTTGGATTCCTCTTTACGTCCGGAGTGATACAACATCTCATCTTTTGGGAATATGAAATATAAATAATATACAATATATATATTACTTTTTTTACTCTGAGGGAGGAGGTACGGGACGGGGAGAGATATATTTCACCTATATATTTCATCTCAATATCTCACCTTTTGTCCATGACACCTATTCTCAAAAGCTGAGATTCAATCTCGTCTCGAAAAATAAATCGAACTTCAAGATTTCTTATTATCAACGCTATGATTCGAGATATTCACGATGGCTAGCGTGCGAGATACATCGAGTGGTCGGCGGCAATCGAGACGAGAGACAGTCGAGATTGGAATCTCGAAATCGACATCAATTTGTCATATCTCCAAATAGGGGTCCAGTGGGCTTGTCCCGTAACTGTGGTGGCAATGGTCATCGCGTGCCGTCCTGCTCGCGCCAACTTACTCGTACCATGCGAGCGAGCAGGATAGCAAACGAAAACCATCGCCACCAGAGTTACGGGATAAGGCCCCAGATCTGATTTCAGGTGAAACAGAGACCACATAAAATCAGATTTGTAATTTTGGAGACAAATAAATATCTTTGTATTTGTATAAATACATACAAAGACCATAGTTTTAAGTGGATTATTGTCTCATATATATCAGTAGTAGTTCGCGCCGAACTGAGATCTCGCGACCCCTATATCTTCACAACCCCCGGACTGATTCAGCTCATATTCGAACAAAATTTCATGAAGATCGGATCAACGGTTCGCAAGTTATCATCGGACTATTATTCACACAAACATACATACAAATGCCGATTTGTCCCAGTAAACTCTGAGACCTTCGCGTCGCTCGGTCGATTAAATTCTGGTTTGAACAATAAAGTGCCTATCTATCTATCTATCTGATAGCGTCTCTACAGTTTTTAGTCCCCGTTTTGAGTTGAATATATTTTCAATGTACTTCGTTTGGCTTCGCAAAACGAAGATGCGCTCTAATCTCATCTTAAATATTTAGAGATTTTGGATTTAATTGTTAATTATACAGTTATTTGTTGATTTCTTATCATTTTCTAAGAAAATCTTGTGAATTCTGTCATAACTTATTCCGCAAGCCACACCTATGTAAACAACAAAACAATACAATCGAATTCACAAGGAACCTCCTTTTTACCCGACTGCTCAAGAAGGAGGGTAATGTTTTTGGGGTTTATGTAAGTATGTGAGTAAGTAAGTATGTTTGTGTGTTCCTATAAAACATCCTATAGCATAAACGGCTTGACCGATTTTGACAAGCGAGGTGTCGTTGGATTCCTCTTTACGTCCGGAGTGTCGTAGGCTACATTTTGCAGTCGGGTATTTTTTGAAGTTGGTTAAAAAGAAGTGGCTTATCTTTTCTAGTAATCAATGCACAGACCAAGCCGCTTATGATAGAGACAAATTATACCTAATCTAGACGTGAAGTGGGTATTATAGGTACCTTGGGTTAATTGACTGCCCCGGTGGCTCAGTTGGTAGTGAACCTACGTTCTGTGCTTGGGGGCGTGGGTTCGATTCCCATCTAGGACAAACATTCATGTGATGAATATTTGTGTTTGTTCTATGTCTGGGTGTTAATATCTATATAAGTATGTATTTAAAAATATCTATGTACGTATATCAGTCTCTAGCAGCCATATTACAAGCTTTGCTTAGTTTGGGGTCAGATGACCGTGTGTGCAATAATGTCCCAGATATTTATTTATTTTATATAATCTCAGAAAACTCATGATTCCAGTAGGATACAGGGTTAAATCGCGGGGCGCAGGTAATCTATCTATATATATAAAAAAAACAAGACCTATTCTAGGAATCAACACACAGACCAAACCGCTTATGATAGCGACGTGGAATTTGAACCCAATACCGCAAATGGTCTACGTGAACAATAACAACGGATTTTGCGAAATTCCACCCCTAAAGAGGTAAAATGGACCCCCAAAGTTTGTATAGAAATAAAATATGTTTTCATGCTAAGCAAATGAAACTCGGTCTCTGTACTAAGATATTACAAAATAAAGAAAAATTCATTAATTCTCATGTTGATTTGAAAATACACCCTAGAGGTAAAATCTGAAAATTCTAAAGCATTCGCGAGCAAGCTAAAATATTATGTATCGAAATGTCCTGCCGACTTCATTACAAAGCTTATTTTTATTTTTTGCACAAATAAAAAAATAAAAAATAAAATAAAACAACTTGTTTATCTAAATTAAACTATCCCCCCGTGTGTTACACTCCGCACACATTCATTTGGACGGAGCGAGTGGTGTTCGGGTCAGTGGAAACACACGGCGTGATATTGCCAGGAGATAATATTTTATACAGAAAAATATATTTTTTTGCATGAATTATTAGCGGAAATTAGAACCGAAATTATTATATATATATATATAAATTTGCAGTGTCTTTTTTTGTATTTTAAGATTACTTATGCATTTACGTAAATAATTTAAGTTATTGATATTTGCTACCTTTTGAAATTTCACAGGGAAAAAAACAGCTGCTATCCACTAACTTTGAAACGTTCGTGATTTTGATTGCGAGAGCATGGCATCCCGCTCGTACCAACTCAGTCGCACTATGCGCGGTCCCGCTCGCGCACTATCACTATCGCTCTCAGAGTTACGTGATAAGCCCACTGTTCCATACATTTTATTGCAAGATCTTGAACATTTTGTATGGAACTGTCTATTTATTTTTCATGAATTTTCTAAAGTTCTAGGACCGACCTTATAAGGTATTTTTATTACTGGTAAACTTAAATCTATAAAGTTCTACTACAAAAAAAGGATAGTTTTACTAAAGCAAAGTTACTTATTTAAGATCAAAGTAATTTATTGGTAAATATTCATCGACAGATCAAAAATAATAAACTGTTGTATACAATGACCAATGTATATAATAATAGTATTTTGTATACAATAATAGTATTTTCAATCAATTTCAATCAATGTGTGTTGCCAGTGATGACATATGGAACTGAAACGTGGTCCTTGACTACTGGCCTTTTGGAAAAACTCAGAGTCGCACAGCGGGCAATGGAGAGAGCTATGCTCGGAGTTTCTTTGCGCGATAAAATCCGGAACGAGGATATTCGTCGAAGAACCAAAGTTGCCGACATAGCTTTCAGAGTTTGCAAGCTGAAGTGGCAATGGGCGGGCCATATCACTCGAGGAACCGATAACCGGTGGGGAAGAAAGGTTCTTGAGTGGCGACCACGAACCGGAAGACGCAGCGTAGGTAGGCCTCCCACTAGGTGGACCGACGACATTGTGAAAGTCGCGGGCAACCGGTGGATGCAAGTGGGCCGTTGTCGGTCGGTGTGGCGCTCTAAGGGGGAGGCCTATGTTCAGCAGTGGACGTCTTATGGCTGATGATGATGATGATGATGATGAATAGTATTTTATTATAAAGTATCATTTATAAATAAGTATTATATTTTATCAAACAAAAAACCAGACTGCTATAATTATATAGGTAGGTATATTATATATGTATGTATTTTGTAACCTTTGACGCTCCTCGGATATAAAAACATATCTAACAACACCTAGCACTAAAACTTCAATAAGGTCACAGTAACAAACAAATAAACATACATACATACATACATAGGTACAAATTTGTATATATCGGAAACGTATTATTAAAACGTATTAACCGCCTGCTGAGCAGTCAAAAAATTATGAAAAAAATGTAAATACACTCTCACCCCGTGTGTGTCCACACCGTGTCGTATCCATTTGGTTGAAATTGCTCTTTAAGGCTGCGAGCACACTGTGACTTTAGTATTATTATTACTTTATCATAAATTTATAGTTATAAGCTGTACGCAGCGTAGGTAGGCCTCCCACTAGGAGGACTGACGAGATTTTGAAGGATGCAGGTTGCAAATTGTCGTTCAGTGTGGCGGTCTAAGGGGGAGGCCTTTGTTCAGCAGTGGACGTCTTCAGGCTGATGTGATGATCATAATGTTATAAATAAAATAACGTTTGTGAATGCCCAGCCTTAGTGTGAGACAAATCTAAAAAAAAGCCTATTCAAGGCCCTTAGTTGCATTCACATATTCATAGTCATATTACGTACTAGCTGTTACCCGCGAGTTCATTCGCGTGGACCTACAAGATAAAAGTATCCCTCTCCGACCCTTAAGCTATATATATGCAAGAATTCAGCTTGATCCGTTCAGCCGTTTAGCCGCGAATCGGAGACGAACAGAGGCAACTTTTTTTATCGCGACTAAACGGCTGAACGGATTGGCCTGATTTTTTTTATATTATATTATATAAATATGTATATAAAGCTTAAGGATCGGAGACGGACAGAGGCAGCTTTTTTTTTAACACGGCAAAACGGCTGCACGGATCGACCTGATCTTTTGTATGTATATAGCTTAACATATATATACATAACATATATATATATATTGTATATGTGATCGGAGACGGACAGAGTCAACTTTTTTTTAATCACGGCTAAACGGATCGACCTGAATTTTTGTATGTATATAGCTTAAGGATCGGAGACGGACGGAGGCATCCTTTTTTTAATCACGGCTAAACGGCTGCACGGATCGACCTCAATTTTTGTACATAATATATAGCTTAAGGATCGGAGACGGACAGAGGCAACATTTTTAAACGCGGCTAAACGGCTGCACGGATCGACCTCAGTTTTTGTACATAATATATGTATAGCTTAATGATCGGAGACGGACAGAGGCAACATTTTTAAACGCGGCTTAACGGCTGCACGGATCGACCTCAGTTTTTGTACATAATATATGTATAGCTTAAGGATCGGAGACGGACAGAGGCAACATTTTTAATCACGGCTAAACGGCTGCACGGATCGACCTCAGTTTTTGTACATAATATATGTATAGCTTAAGGATCGGAGACGGACAGAGGCAACATTTTTAAACGCGGCTAAACGGCTGCACGGATCGACCTCAGTTTTTGTACATAATATATGTATAGCTTAAGGATCGGAGACGGCCAGAGGCAACATTTTTAAACGCGGCTAAACGACTGCACGGATCTACCTCAGTTTTTGTACATAATATATGTATAGCTTAAGGATCGGAGACGGACAGAGGCAACATTTTTAAACGCGGCTAAACGGCTGCACGGATCGACCTCAATTTTTGTACATAATATATGTATAGCTTAAGGATCGGAGACAGACAGAGGCAACATTTTTAAACGCGGCTAAACGGCTGCACGGATCGACCTCAATTTTTGTACATAATATATGTATAGCTTAAGGATCGGAGACGGACAGAGGCAACATTTTTAAACGCGGCTAAACGGCAGCACGGATCGACCTCAATTTTTGTACATAATATATGTATAGCTTAAGGATCGGAGACGGACAGAGGCAACATTTTTAAACGCGGCTAAACGGCTGCACGGATCGACCTCAATTTTTGTACATAATATATGTATAGCTTAAGGATCGGAGACGGACAGAGGCAACATTTTTAAACGCGGCTAAACGGCTGCACGGATCGACCTCAATTTTTGTACATAATATATGTATAGCTTAAGGATCGGAGACAGACAGAGGCAACATTTTTAAACGCGGCTAAACGGCTGCACGGATCGACCTCAATTTTTGTACATAATATATGTATAGCTTAAGGATCGGAGACGGACAGAGGCAACATTTTTAAACGCGGCTAAACGGCAGCACGGATCGACCTCAATTTTTGTACATAATATATGTATAGCTTAAGGATCGGAGACGGACAGAGGCAACATTTTTAAACGCGGCTAAACGGCTGCACGGATCGACCTCAATTTTTGTACATAATATATGTATAGCTTAAGGATCGGAGACGGACAGAGGCAACATTTTTAAACGCGGCTAAACGGCAGCACGGATCGACCTCAATTTTTGTACATAATATATGTATAGCTTAAGGATCGGAGACGGACAGAGGCAACATTTTTAAACGCGGCTAAACGGCTGCACGGATCGACCTCAATTTTTGTACATAATATATGTATAGCTTAAGGATCGGAGACGGACAGAGGCAACATTTTTAAACGCGGCTAAACGGCTGCACGGATCGACTTCAACTTTTGTACATAATATATGTATAGCTTAAGGATCGGAGACAGACAGAGGCAACATTTTTAAACGCGGCTAAACGGCTGCACGGATCGACCTCAATTTTTGTACATAATATATGTATAGCTTAAGGATCGGAGACGGACAGAGGCAACATTTTTAAACGCGGCTAAACGGCAGCACGGATCGACCTCAATTTTTGTACATAATATATGTATAGCTTAAGGATCGGAGACGGACAGAAGCAATTTTTTTTTTGTAGGTCCACGCGAACGAAGACGCGGGTAACAGTTAGTACTTTATAACTTTAACACCACGATTTAAAAATTCAATTACCTACCTACTTATTTTACGAAAATCCAAGTTACCCCATTTTTTCCGTTCGTATCTATTGTGAACGTGTATTTGTGATAACAAAGGAAATATATTTAATTATCAACCTTAAAACCACATAGTTAGAAATTATTTTAGCCTGAAATAAACTTTATGTATGTAGTGGTGATAACAAAATAATCGGATATGCGGTTATAGACCGTATTCATCGTTAGCAAAGTTGATATTGGTTTGAAAGATTATCTAAGGATTATTTGAAAACGAATGACTTTGTTTGTGTGCACGGATTTGAATGTTTGAATACACGGGGTGATATTTTTTGTTTCATATACAATAAAATTGAAATACCAATTATTGACCGAACGAAGCGAAGGTCTCAGAGGCTACTGGGACAAATCGGCATTTGTATGTATGTGTATATATTTGTCCGACGATAACTTGCGAACCGTAGATCCGATCTTCATGAAATTTTGTAGGCAAGTAGTTCATTTCGATACACTTTTTAAGTTCGAATATGTGCTGAATTGGTCCAGGGGTTGTGAAGATATAGGGGTCGCGAGGTCTCAGTTCGGCGCGAACTACTAGTTAATTTTTGTTTTAAACGAGAGGAAGGAAGTTTTCAAATT
Source organism: Apocheima hispidaria (assembly GCA_947579745.1). Taxonomy (NCBI): domain Eukaryota; kingdom Metazoa; phylum Arthropoda; class Insecta; order Lepidoptera; family Geometridae; genus Apocheima; species Apocheima hispidaria. Next base: position 6,376,669 of record OX388172.1, on the reverse strand, counting down.
GTTTATCTTATCAAGTTCCTAAGAAACACAAAAACTTTAACTAACACTATTCTGAATACAATCTAAACTTGAATAAAACAGCTAAAATTACAACCAAAATTATTGTAAATTAATTACAGATACAAACAGAGGCTACCCAAAAGGCTGGTGACGTTACCTCGTTGAATAGGAAATAAATTCGAATTTTCATAGAATCGTGGCCAATGGACTGACGTTGAAAATAGTGTTTGTGAAAAATTGTAATGAGTTAGGGTTGTCAACATCGTAATTAAATTTTAAATTGTTTTTTTTTTTATGGTAATGATATTTTACTATCTTAAGTTTTAACTTAGAAAGAACAAACGACCAAAGGGCTGGTGCTTACCTCGGCCAGAGAATTAGCATCGCTATTCAACGAGGTAACGTCACCAGCCTTTTGGGTACCCTGCCCGCGGATACTGACCTGAGCTCTGTGTTTTATCTATAATTAATTTATAATAATTTTGGTTGTAATTTAAACACTTAGATTGTAAGTGTTTGTGTTTTGAGTATTTATTGTTTTAATAATATACTTATTATGAAAATAATTTAATTTGTTTCTCTCGGAAATAAATATTAAGTTTTAAGTCCATGTTTGTAAGAATGTGAGTTTCTGCATTCCACCACGACTGCGACTGGTATAGTTAGAAGTCTTGCATTATCGCGAGTGCATAGGCTACGTTTCGCAGACGGGTTTAAAAAAAATGTTCTTTAAAATGACATTAATAATTTTGATTAAATCTATAGTATATGATGCGCCCCGCTGTTACATCCGTTATTCTACAGAAACCGAATATGTTTTTGGGATACACACACAAACTTTCGCATTATCGCGTAGCAATTAGAGTGTGGAGCTTCCATAGGTTGAATTAAAAAATTGCATTTTATGAATTTTCTTTGTAAACGAAATTCGATCGCTTGTGTATCAACAAAATTAATTATTAGGCCTCGATTAGAAGAAACGACGCAGACGCTGTGAAAATTAACATGGTTTTAGTTAAAACCATTAATTACATGAATTACGTATACACATATTTAATTAGCTTAGCTACATTACAATAGATTTAGCAAAATTTATGCCAAAATGACTTTGTCCATGACATTGATTATTTCAAAGATACCAGCAAAAAATTTATTGTTAAAGTTACCTCCAATTTTTTTTAAATTTTTACCTAGTTATACTTCTACCTAATAAAGATTTTGTTAACGAAAATTTTGCTATTGCGCGCCAAATTTTTAATGCGTTTTTTTGTCAATTACCGCTTAATTACTCATCGTGGGTTCATAAAAACAAATTGTACGATAATAAATATGTTGTACCAAGAAATTACACCGACCATAAAAATCAAAGTGAAAGCTAGTATAAGTATATTTCGCACTAAACCAAAAACCAAGAGAAAATCAGCTTGTTGAGATTCGTAGCTAAACCAAATCTAGGTGATCATTTTAGCTGTAATTTCTGTACACAACCTATTTACTAGAGCAAAATTGGTTTCAATAAATCAATTATATTAATTAAAGTCTCCATCGCTTTACTGGGGTATGACGTGGACTTGACCGCGACTTACTTTGCTTGACTTAGACTATGTCTGACACTTCACTTGAAAATGAAAATGAGTTTCCTAATGATAAATCTATAAAGATAATTACTAATAATTATTAATTAATTAATAAATAATTAGTGAGCCATTATTACTCACTGAAGTTTTGTTGTAGTCATAAAATTTGATTTATATTATAACTAGCTGCGCCCCGCGGTTTCAGAAAGAGTTAAATTTTCCGGGATAAATAGTAGTGTTAATCCAGGGAATAAATTACCTCCATACCAAATTTCATCCGAATCCGTTCAGCCGTTACAGAGTTGAACGGGAACAAACACACTTACATACTTACACACACACAAACTTTCGCATTTATAATATTAAAATGTGACTATCTACGTTTACTATGAAAACTGACGTGGTTTTGATACATTTTAATTTAACGATACATTTAATTTTGATTTAACGTGAGTATTCCCGTTTTATTAAAACAAAATGTATCTACGTTTATTTGTAGAATAGAACTGAGAGTCTGAGATACACACTACAGGAAAAACCAAGGGAAAATGGATGTGCATAATGCATATATAATTCTAGGTACTTCATACTAACCGTTTGCAATTTCAATATTATTATGAAAAAAAACGAGATTTTTAAGATACATCATTACCTTCCATGAAAACAAATCGGGTCATTTTGGCCATACTTTTAACAAACTCTACTCTGCCAGATATGGCACTACTATTATAGATAGATAGATAACTCTTTATTGTTCACACCAGAAATTACATTTTAAATATTTGACCGAGCGAAGCGAAGGTTTCAGAGTTTACTGGGACAAATCGGCATTTGTATGTATGTGTGTACATTTGTCCGACGATAACTTGCGAACCGTTGATCCGATCTTCGTGAAATTTGGTAGGCAAGGAGTTCATTTTGATACACTTTTTAAGTTCGAATATGAGCTGAATCGGTCCAGGGTTTGTGAAGATATAGGGGTCGCGAGGTCTCAGTTCGCCGCTACTACTAGTTAAATTACAATTACATCCCCTTAATCTGTACCCTCAGGGGGACAGCCTGGAATAATCCTACGTCATCAGGCAAGAGCGGAATATGCAATTCAGGCACGTTAGGCAATGACAATTAACTATTCATGATAAAGTGCTAGATAGTAACGCAAGCTGGCGGAATGCCAGGTCTTGTTTATTGGAAAATTGGTATTTACAAAATTGGGTATATTTTATAAATGATGGTAATCTAATCTGTTCTAATTCTAATAATTCTAATTTCTAATCTGAAAACTAGATATTGTTATCACAATATCTAGTTTTCAGATAGAGCATAAATCAGATAAGTATTAGATAATACAACTAACCAGTGAAACGGCAACGTGGCATTACGTTTGAAATAGATAAGCTAAGCATTGAACTGACGATAATTATTAGTATAGTCCTTATTCGCATCCTCATTGAAATGGTGTCTCACTCGTACTTTAACATTATTAAAGATAACTTTCAAAGCACTAGACTTGAAGTCTACATTATCCATGTATATTATTTTGTGGGTTGTTCCGTCTTCGTCCCAGCGGTCTCATCCCATCTTGACTCATCCCAGTCACGTATTACCAGCTCAACCCACACAATTTGTATATTTGGTCTTCAAAAAACAAAAAATAAAATGTCTGTTGTGATGACATATCAAAGATAAATAGAACAGAAACATTTTTTTTATTTTTTTGGAAATTTGCAATGTCTAATAAAACTTACAAACGTATGAATGAGATAGTCGTAATGTGTCAGTACTATATATATGTTCACCTTAAAAATAAGGTTAGAAAATGACAAGAAACGGCAGTTTATCGATCGCCGTAGCATTGTAATGCTAAACATCGGGTTGTTTGTTTAATTTAATTGTTGATGCGTGGATTTTAAATACGAGCCACTTATGTAGTCACTATTCATTGTGTGAATCAGTGATTTACATAAACATGGTGATTATGTAATAAATATGGAGTTTTAGTACTATATCGATCCCACAATATAAAAACAGTTGGATCACCTAGTGACCTCTGTAGGTTTTTTAAGGTTGCCTCGTGTTTTTTGATTGTTTATGACTGAATATTTAATATTTAATGTATTTAATGTATTTAATGTATTTAATGTATTTAATGTATTTAATGTGTTTAATGTGTTTAATGTGTTTAATGTGTTTAATGTGTTTAATGTGTTTAATGTGTTTAATGTGTTTAATGTGTTTAATGTGTTTAATGTGTTTAATGTGTTTAATGTGTTTAATGTGTTTAATGTGTTTAATGTGTTTAATGTGTTTAATGTGTTTAATGTGTTTAATGTGTTTAATGTGTTTAATGTGTTTAATGTGTTTAATGTGTTTAATGTGTTTAATGTGTTTAATGTGTTTAATGTGTTTAATGTGTTTAATGTGTTTAATGTGTTTAATGTGTTTAATGTGTTTAATGTGTTTAATGTGTTTAATGTGTTTAATGTGTTTAATGTGTTTAATGTGTTTAATGTGTTTAATGTGTTTAATGTGTTTAATGTGTTTAATGTGTTTAATGTGTTTAATGTGTTTAATGTATTTAATGAATTTAATGAATTTAATGTATTTAATTTAGTGACATCGTACACTGTGCTACTCGGCCTATCCTATTTATTATTAAGTTATTTATATAACCTACGTTTTTGATCCACTAGCTTTGTGCTTTGTTTGTGTAGCTGTCAGTGTCGTTAAATAAAATCATAACATATTATAATTCAGAGGAATACAGCAGTTGTATCAGGACCAATATAGCTTCGAGGTATGAAAACGAGTACGTTCATCTCGAGGACAAAACTTTCATTGGGCGATTCAGAACTCCCTAAATTACAACTGTCAGTCCAAACGTCAAAAAATGCACAAAAATTGATCAACACCATCTAGCGAACTATAGGAAGTAACTTTGTCTAGATGTTTATCGCGTTATCATGGCTCAACGGCTGAACGGATTTTGATAAAATTAGATAAGGGGTTACTGTATATCACAAAGACAGATATGAGATACTTTTTTTTACCTCCACGGGAACGAAGTTACATCTAGTTATAATTATATATTAAAAAAACGATACTATTATATTTATTTTTCACAGTTAGGTAGTACGAACAACCTATTAAAGATGCGTAGTAGTTTACTCAAGTTATTTCAAGTGTATTGTTTCTTGTATTTCTGCATATAAGTATTTCATAAAGATACAGAATGTCAAGTGACCAAACCAATGACTATTGATTTGACAGATGTCTCTTGACAATACTTATTGACACCTTTCCACTTGACGTTTGTGTGACTTCTAAATTAATGAGTATTAAACAGTTCTAAACCTGATACCATCCTTTTCACACATTTCAAAATGCAAACATGCAAATAATCTTAGTCCTATCAAATTAGTTTAGCGGAAAAAAAGAATATACGCCAGTGACATTTTTTGACACTCACATTCGATTGAAAATGACAAATTATGTCAAAATCAGTGACAGCATCTTTTTTAAATTCAATATATGATTTAAAAAATAGAGAAGTCCTGTCTTTGGTTTCGTCTAAAAAATGGTCCAACAGAATTGATGTCATTGACAAAATAATTATGTCTTTAAGGTCAAGTAAAATCATGCTTGCTTAATAAATACATTTTTCATAAGAATACGAAGATAGTATGATACGTACATAATCATACGATTTAAATCGTATCTACGTAGAAAAGTACATTATAATATTTTTTTTTGTTTCCATCAAAATCATTATCATTAAATCTATTAATTTGTAGACATATTTTTTAAAAATTCAATAATGCTTCACGGACTCCGGGGTCCGTGCCTTTTATCAAATTGTACAATTATTTTTATCAACTAAAACTGAATATAAAAACTTAAGACTTTACTAGAGGAATATACCGACGAATCTTTATACTATTACAGAGCTAAGTTAATTGATTTGTTGATAACACTTAATTACTATTTTATACTAAAAAAAACTTATATTAAATATGTCGTTGTGTTTCTGTTAAGTGGGTATCTATAATCGTATTTTTTTATTAATCTTTCGTAAATAAGAATACGTATTAGAAATCGTTACTCGAACGATTCCCAATCAGTTTTTATGTAAACGCTAAACTAAAAATAAATTAACTAACACATCGGACATACTGTACCTACGAGCTCTGCAGTAAACGGGAAAAAACAGACCAGCAACTTTAGTTATTTTCAAATGAATGCATTTTATTTTAATTATGTTGAGATGTAATTATATTAAATTGATACTTACGGATGTTTAGTTTTAGGTATTAGGATACTTTTAATTACTTATCACCGCTGGGTTTTCTAAAATAAATTGTAATTTTGACGTGGTTTTGATACATTTTGTTTTAATAAAACGGGAATACTCGCGTTAAATTGAGTCGGTTATTCCGACTATAGTTTCGATCACATTCGGTGACGTTTATCAAAGAATGCTCAGCGAGACACGCGCGCGACCTGTCGTGAGTATTCCCGTTTTATTAAAACAAAAATTGTAATTTATTTATAACAGAATTTGCTTATTTTCCAATAGAAGGTAATTGGTAAGTTTTACATAAAAATGCTGCTTTATTTACTAAATTTTTTTAATGTAGTGAAAGCATCAAATCAATTAATAACAATAAAACAATCACTAATTATTCATAATCGATTTGCGACATTATTATAAAACTTGTTAAATTCTCGTTTCATAGTTGTACTGTGCCAATCATTATTTACGTAAAAAATGTTGTGTTCGGACACGGCTGTGTGTGTGTGCGACTGCGACGATGTTTGTGCTGATTCAGGGCCGTCTGCTTCGAGAATACATTGAAAATTCGTTTATTTTTTCATTACTATTTAAATACTAGTGGTTTGCGCCGAACTGAGACCTCGCGCCCCTTATTTCTTCACAACCCCTGGACCGATTCAGCTCTTATACGATCTTAAAAATTGTATTGAAATGAACTACTTGCCTACAAAATTTCATGACGATCGGATCAACGGTTCGCAAGTTATCATCGGACAAATATACACACAAACTTACAAACATACATACAAATGCCGATTTGTCCCAGTGAACTCTGAGACCTTCGCTTCGCTTGGTCAATTAATCTTATCAACAAATAATAGCCACTATTCTAGCTTCAGTATTTCATATAAAAGATATATTATTATAGTTATGTATAAAATAATTGTATTTGTGTACAGTGCTATGATAATTTGTTATTATATAATCATCATATAGGTATGAACCGAATGTCAAGATGTTGCCACCTGCTTATTCATGCAAATTATATTTATTCATTATATTACATAATTTAGTCATAAACATTTAGGTTATGATTATTTTAGTCTGATTAAGGTATTTAAATTATCTATAGCTAAGGTGAATAACTGTATCACTAGTAGTTCGCGGCGAACTGAGACCTCGCGGTGCCTATATCTTCACAACCCCTGGACCGATTCAGCTCATATTCGAAATAAAAAAAAAATTGAAATGAACTACTTGCCTACAAAATTTCATGAAGATCAGTACAACGGTTCGCAAGTTATCGTCGGACAAATATACCAATGCGAATATACTATGCTTATTGCGAAATAAAATTATTTTCTTTCTATATTTTCTTTCTTTCTAATTTAATTGATAAAAAATAGGTATAATTGTAAAATCCTAATTATCACAGAAAAAATAACAAATGATTACACGAAAATAATAGGATGATGAACAATGGTATTAATTTAATGGTCGTCAGAGCCAGCCCTACACACCGTGCGAGTGGGTAAGAAATACAGAGCACCTCAACTCAAACTCACACAGATACACAGACACGAGTTGGCCGCGAACCCGAATGGCTGCGTTCATGTTGTCAAAAAGACTCCTTCCCGCGCGCGAATTTCGACTTATTTTTCATAATCGTACGCCATATTGCTTTGTTGTGTTCATTATTTACCTAAATAAATAAAATTAGAATTAATCAGCAAATAAACAGTGTCGTTTAATTATTGTTGTGATAGTGATATTTAAAAGTACATTTACAAATTGTACTATTGTTATTATCAATAGAGTATTTGATTAGCTTTTTTGTAATTTACATTTTATGAGGAAACTGACAAATGAAATGACAATAGTGCTTGATTTGAACTCGCGTTGGTGTGTGTCCAAAATTAACCTGGAACTGTTTATTTTTGTGCAATGTCTAAGCTGAAGTTAATTTAAGAATGCATTTGCCATTGTTTTAAGAATAGAAGGATAAAATGTGGGACTGTTATGTGAAGTGATTACTTTGGATTTACCGAACCTTCGTTTGGATTTTGTTAACATGGAAAAACCTTCGTTCAAGGTCAGTCCTCATTTTTATAAGTGCATTATCACGTAATAAAGGATAGTCTTGAATTATTCGCGTTTCATATATTGCAAATTTAATTATTTTCAAGTTTTAGTTTAAAATTACGTGGTTTGACTTGTAGTTCGGAAAGTGACGTCACCCATTGTTAGGATTGAAAAGAAACAACACGATTGAGAAAATGAAACGAAGTGTAGCTTTCATACCGATTAAAGTATTTCAATTCAAATCAATCGAACTTGATTAACACTTATTTGAATTTATTTTATGACATTTTGAATTATTAATTTGCTGTCAATTAGGGGTACCATTAGATAATATTGAAATTACTCAACGTTATTATTATTACTGAGCCGCCATATCAGCATGGCTAGTGATGTGGTAAAATATTCAAAATATCGAAATCGATAGTTTGACCTATTTAAACTTTGCCATGATATAATGTTATCATTTAATTTATAATCGAAAATAATAATAGGTTAATAAGATTACTGCCTTAGATTAATGGAGACTATCATTATGGCACTTAGTAATGACATAAGCATTAATATATAATTCGATAACGTGGCTAAGTAGTGAGTAATTAGGTGAGGTAGGTGTACAACATTACATACATTATCAGCCAGAAGACGTCCACTGCTATTCATAGGCCTCCCCCTTAGACCGCCACACCGACCGACAATGTGTCACTTGCATCCACTGGTTGCCCGCGACTTTCACAATGTCGTCGGTCCACCTACTAGGAGGCCTGCCTACGCTTCGTCTTCCGGTTCGTGGTCGCCACTCAAGAACCTTTCTTCCCCATCAGTTATCGGTTCCTCGAGTGATGTGGCCTGCCCATTGCCACTTCAGCTTGCAAACTCTGAGAGCTATATCGGTTACTCTGGTTCTTCGGCGAATATCCTCGCTTAGGATTTATCGCGCAAAAACAATTTACAAGTACACTTGTAAATTTCAATCAATCAATAATATAATAAAATAAAATCAATTTTTTGTATATGTAAATTTCTCTGTTTTTTTTTAAACAACTGAGTTTCGAGACTTGCCAGTCGCTCGCCTGATGGTAATCATCGCCCATAACAGTTAAGTACCGCTTATCTGTGAGTATCGCCCAGAACTTTTAACTTAACGTACCTAGTACGACTAGCCTTGTGGTGTATTTCCGCCTTCTGACCTGTAGGTCGTGGGTTCGATTCCCACCCTGGACAAACATTTGTGTCATGAACATGGATGTTTGTTCTTTGTCCGGGTATTACTATGACTGTATTCTATGTATGTATTTAAAAAAAAAGTATTTATGTATTGTATCAGTTATCTGGTTCCGATAGTACAAACTTGCTTATTTTGGGGCTGTAGATGGCGCTGTGTGAAAATCGTTCACCAATATTTATTTTTAAAGTGCGTCCAGGGTCCGGAGTCCGGACATCGGTGTTCGAGCCGAAAACACATAAGTACTTACTCACCATTATAAACAACTTTTGCTAAGGGGTCAAAAATGAAATCACGAAAAAAAACGCAGCCGTTCCATGCATATCGTCGAATTTGAATTATATTTTTCAAAGTCGAGACTAGCGCCCCAGAGCTGTTTTTTCCTGATATTCAATTCATGGCTTTTCACATAGTAAAAGTTGGTCAGAATCATTAGAAGGTTACTTAATCCGGACACACTAATAACTAAAAGGATAGAAGTATATTTTTTTTTTCTAAAATACCTGTTTTAGATACTTTACCCAATGAAATTCTACCAAAGATGCTTCTGCTCCGCTGCAATCTGTTTATAGCCGCCAAAGAGAGCGAAAGAAGATGCGAATATAGTCAGGGTGTAAAAAGAAAGGCTATAACGAAATCTGTCCGAAAGGACAGATTCGCGAGGTCATTTTAAATGCGCTAAAATCTTATCTCTAGTAATATCATTGCCTGTACCTATAAAAATGTGATGTTAATAATTCGAGCATCATATCAAACAGGTACGCTTAAAAACCGAAGCTAAAGATTTTATGACTCAATCTGTTATTGAGATAGGTAGGGTAGTCTTTTAACATATTAATATTCAATAGGAAAAACAAACAATATAGCCAAAATCCATCAAATTATCCAAATTAATCGAGTGTTTTACATAATGATGTATCTTTTGGTTACGCAATCAATATGATATACTTGGTTGTACCGTCATCAAGGCAATTGGTTTATTCTATTTATTTGTCACTTCGTAACTACTGGTAGTTCGCGGCGAACTGAGACCTCGCGACCCCTATGTCTTCACAACCCCTGGACCGATTCAGCTCATATTCGAACTTAAAAATTGTATTGAAATGAACTACTTGTCTACAAAATTTCATGAAGATCGGATCAACGGTTCGCAAGTTATCATCGGACAAATATACACACAAACATACAAACATACATACAAATGCCGATTTGTCCCAGTAAACTCTGAGACCTTCGCTTCGCTCTTAAAAAAAGTATCCAATGTCCGTCTTTGTGATATTCAGAAACTCCTATTAAAATTTTATGAAGATCCGTTTAGCTGTGATAACGCGACAAATATCAAGACAGAGAGACATAGTTACTTCCTATAATTCGCTAGATGGCGTTGATATTTTTTGTGCATTTTTTGACGTTTTGTATGGACTGACAGTTGTAATGTAGGGAGTTTTAAACAGCGCAAGCGAATTTTTTTCCTCGATACGATCTTATTAATTTTTATACCCCAAAGCTTTATTGGTCCTGATACGACTGCGGCTATATTCCTCTGAATTATTATATTAGATAGGATGGTAACACATCAATTTTTAACTCGTATCCTAATCCTAACTATCAATAATATAAATGCCAAACTACTTAATTCTGTCTCTCTCACTCTATCTGGGTGTTTGTCGCGTTGTCCATGGACCATAGTTCCCATAGTACAGTTAAACACGTAGTACAAGTTGCTTAGTTTGGGGCTAGATGGCGCTGTGTGCGTCCACTAATAAAAATTTAAAATATACAATAACCTATAAATACGAATGCATATACGATGTTTCACCGTTACCATGAAACGTTTAATTCCTTTTTATTAACACGTTATGTTATTAGTGATTTAAAAAACTCAGAATATTTAAATGTATTGATTAGGGCTAAAACAATGAGCTTGAAATAATTGTGTTTTATCGACTCGATAGCCTAAACTATATCGATAGTTTTTGTTAATATTTACTTCACCCCTACAAAGTCGCGCAACTCTTTGCCCGCTCGCCAAACTCGAGATTCGAGAAGCCATTTTGTATTTAAGATTGTTTTTTTATATTTTTTTATTTAGAACATAATTATATTGTACCTAATATAATTACAGCGGAATTATTTAAAGAAGAGTGCATAGAAAGATACGTGTTTCCGTTCTGAGCCGTAGATTGTGGGTTCGATTTCCACCCAAGCAAACATTTGTGTGATAAATTTGGTGTTTCTTTCTATGTTCTCTATGTATGTATTTAAAAAACAAAAAAGGTCTAAGTTCGCGTCAAAACTGGAACTAAATAAATAATTGTTTTTCTTCTAAATTTTGCCCATTTGACTCTATTTTTTTAGTAATAGTTTGTCTTTATTAATTGTCGTACTTAATGCTGTCAAAATTCGTAATTAAAATAATTAAAATATTTTGTTTTAATATAACGGGAATACTCACGTTAAATTGAGTCGGTTTTATTAAAACCGTTTTATTAAAACAAATGGACAAAAATATTCTTTGTAAAAATGCCGCATCCATTTCGAATCGTAGTTCTGTGGGTTTCCTATTCTGTACTATAGCGACTGTTACCGAATCTGTGCAATGGATCATGTAGTACGGTCGGCGAGAAAAGTCTTAAACATAATTTTGAACAATGTCGTCGGTCCACCTAGTAGGAGGCCTACCTACACTGCGTCTTCCGGCTCGTGGTTGCCACTCGAGAACCTTTCTTCCCCATGGGTTATCGGTTCCTCGACTGATGGATGCAAGTGGCACGTTATCGGTCGGTGTGGCGCTCCAAGGGGGAGGCCTATGTTCAGCAGTAGACGTCTTCTGGCTGATGATGATATTTACAAGTAGTATTATGAAAAGAATTACCAAAATATCCGTCTTCAAAATGTAGCCTACATTACGCAGGACGTAAAGACGAATCCAACGACATCTCACTCGTCAAAATCTGTCAAGCCGTTCAGGCGACAGGAAGTAAAATAATTAGAATTTTAAAGAAAACTTTTGTTCATAATTATCGGATTTTTGACCGAGCGAAGCGAAGGTCTCAGGGTTTACTGGGACAAATCGGCATTTGTATGTATGTTTGTATATTTGTCCGATGATAACTTGCGAACAATTGATCCGATCTTCATGAAATTTTGTAGGCAAGTAGTTAATTTCAATACAATTTTTAAGTTCGAATATGAGCTGAATCGGTCCAGGGGTTCTGAAGATATAGGGTTAGCGAGGTCTCAGTTCGGCGCGAACTATTTGTATTAACACTTCTATTGACAACAGTACTTAGGTATGATATACCTACTGATTTGTTATCGAGCGAAGACTCCGCCAAGGTTACAGCGAAGGTTGTTTTTTTTTATTTAAAAAAACTAGAAACTACAATTAAATAGCAGTAGTACCGCCCCGCGGTGTCACCTGCTTTTTATAGACATTTTCGGATTTTTTACCCGACTGCCCAACGAGGTTAATGTTTTTGGGGTGTATTATCGTTAGTAATATTATATTATAAAATCAAAGTCTCTCTGTCTGGGTGTTTGTCGCGTTACCACGGCTAACGGCTGATCGGATCAAGCTTAATTTTTGCATAGATATAGCATAAGAGTTGGAGACGGATATACGTAGGCTACTTTTTTTTTTGGTTCACGCGTACGAACGAAGTCGCGGGTAACAGCTAGTGTATGTAAGTATGATGTTTGTGTGTTCCCATATTACTTCCTGTAGCCTAAACGGCTTGACCGATTTTGACGAGTGAGGTGTCGTTGAATTTCTCTTTAGGTCCTGTGTAGCGTAAAATTTCGCGGTCCCCGGTAAAACATCTTATCTTTACATAAAGTTTAATCCAAATATGTTCAGCCGTTTTCGAGTAAGTAACGTGAGTGTAGCAGATGTGGGATAAGGAGGGACTTAGTAATGATGATGATAAACTAAAACAAACAAACAAACATATAAATTTTGTGTTAACTACTTAGTCGAATAATTTACCTGTTAAATTGTGTGGGTATTTTTTTTAATTGCTTTGCTGATCGTACTTTTTAGGGTTACGTACTAAACTGGAAATAACTTGTCAAGAGCATATCGGGACATGCTTAGTAGGGTTCCGTAGGCGCGTAAGACGTTTGAAGTATTCAAACTGTTTTCAAAAACAAACTAGTAAAGTCTCTAACCAGAGATAAATAATGTTTTGATTATGATGTTTTTTTTTTTTTTTTTATCATAGATAATGTTATATGTTCTAACTAACATTCCGATTATATTATAGTTTACTTTTTTTATTTCCCTGTCTAATCACTATTTATGGCGAATGTTGTATATATATGCCTATAATTTTTATTTTTATTTTTTTATATACTTGGTAACGAGACGAGCAAGTCGCTCACCTGATGTTAAGCGTCACGCTTGCCCATAACAGTTCAGTGCCACCCAGAATTTTGAACTTCAACAGTTCAAAACAATGCGCGGCAATGCACTGCGCTCGTCACCCTGAGATGTCAGATGTTTAATCTCTGTATGCCCAGTAATTACGCTGGTAACATTGCCCTTCAATCCGGAACACAGTAATGCTTGCACACTACTGCTTGGCGGTTGAATAACTGGCAAAGGTGTGGTACTTCCCCAGGCGGACTCTGCAAGAGAGCCCTACCACTACAAAAAGGGTGATCATATCAGTTCCATGTACACACTCACGGAGAAATATATTACAAGAATGTAAAACATGTTCACTGTAGGCGTATCTCAATAAATAAATAAATAAGTATTCAACAGTATAAACAGTTTTTTCCGCTCAAAAAGTTATTGTCACATATCGCCTGAAATAATTTTAATATAAAGTTTTTACTAAGATCTATCAACTTGGAAGATTATATGTTTCTGAGACGCGTAGTTTAGAAATGGCAGGCGGACAATGCAAGCATCTTTGTCGGCCCATATTTCGCGAGCGGTATATCTGATGAAAAATTGGTGTACGGGACCTTACCTTCATTTAAAAGATCTTATCAACAATATCCCCCCCTCCCCCCGCCCCACAAGTGAGGGACCAGTGAATAAAATGTCCTAACAGAGACTTTACATATATGACAGCCCCTCTTAAATTTAAAATTATGTTTTTTTTTTATTCTTTCAAAAAATTTTTTTTTTCATCCCCTCATTACATATACTACTCATTAAGTACATGGGAGCTAGCCTTATTATACAAAATCATATATATATATTTTTTCTTAAGCTTGAGATTTATACTTACTTAGACTAGCCTTGTGGCTCAGTGGGTGGATTTCCGCTCTCTGATCTTATAGGTTGTGGGTTCGATTCCAACCCAGGACAAACATTTGTGTGATGCACATGGATGTTTGGTCTTTGTCTGGGTGTTTCTATTTATTTATTTATTTAGGTACACAAAACAGATCATTTTCTTAATTAGTATACAAAATTTTAAGTTAAAATCTGAACTGGATTGTAATCCAAAATATGTGTATATGTGTATGTGTATGTGTGTTTCTATGTATTCAATGTATGTATTTGTAAATACAAAAAAAAAGTATTTATGTATTGTATCATTTATCTGGTTCCCATAATACAAGCTTGATTAGTTTGGGGCTAGATGGCGCTGTGTGAGAAACGTCCACCAATATTTATTTACTTAGACTATAATTGTGACAACGTAGCAATTATAACTTTGGAAATTATAAAGCCGTAAAGGATTCAGACAGACATACGGACATGACGAACTTATAGGTTTCCTTGTAGTAATGCGGAACCCTAAAAAGAAACTTTGTCGAGAATCCAGTGTCTTTCTGTATGGTAAAGTTGATTTTGTCAGGAAATATATACTTGTAGACATGAATTACATTTGTTTGTTGAAATGTAATTTTTATGTTTGGGTATTTTTTTACGAATTTAATGGAACTTAAAATATATAAAAATACATAATATGTAAAAATACATAATAATAATAATAAAATACGCAATTACGTAATTCAATAAAGTTTCGTATTTTTTTTTATTTGGTAAGAAAAATCACATTTCTTAGTTTTTTTGTAAGGAACCCTCGACGGGAGAGTTTTACTAGCGTTTTGGCGGCAATTTTTACCCCCCATAAGGAGGGAAATGTTTTTTCGTAACCATATACATAGTTACATACACCCAAAAACCTCTGTCAGCTATGAGCCCTTATGTCTGATGCATCAAGCTAGTCTTAACTAATATAAATAATTCGTATTATAAATTTGAATGTAACTCTGTCTGTGTGTGTGGGTGGTTGTCACGTTATCACGGCTAAACGGCTGAACGGATCAACCTGATGTCTTGCATAGATGAAGCTTAAGGTTCGGAGACGGACATGAATATCGTTTACTTATTGTTTTGTAGTTTCACGCGAACGAAGTCACGGGTAACAGCTAGTTTAATATAAAATAATCTTATAATGCAGCGTTTACAATCTCAAACATGTTTTCACTTCCGTAATTTTGTTTATCGACATTAAATTACAGATATAAATAATAGTTACATCACTAAACCAAACCCCTCAGGTGTGAAGCGAGCCTATTATGTCGCTGTCTCTCTCACGCGCAAAGCGCCGTCTCTAGGCCGGGGGCTGTTTCAATTTTATACTTATTGATTCAGAGGTCGCGCGTGTGACTGTACAGATTACAAAAAAAGTAAGTTTTTGTAATTGGACATTTGCTATATTTTGTGAATTCAAATGACCGACAGGAGTAAAATAAAAAAAACTGTATTGTCATAAATAATGTCAATGTCATAATAAAGAAATTATACACTTAGACAATTTATTTTTTTAGGTGGACAAATAATGTTTTGTTATATTTAGTGAATTATTTATCAACCTTTCCTTTATCGACCTTTATCTCCACTAATGGTCATTTAATTAAATTTTTATACAGTTATTTTAGGTTTTAATTTTTAGTTAGTATTTTTAAGTTTTCTTTAATTGTCTTTTTTATAAGTTGAGCATAATAAATGAATATTTTATCAATTATTTAACAATCCGTGCTCGCTTTGCTCGCGCATTACGAGACTTACAATACGCCATTTGTACACAACAATATAACTTTAGTGAAATAAAATGACAGAGTGAACTAAAAAAATATATTTTAGCTTTATTTCCCTAAACTATTTCAATGTCACAAAAAATAATATATAATTAGACATTTATTAATGAAATGATTACACAAATCACAAAATAGTTTTGCAAGCTATAGTTTTGCTATAGTTCATGTTTTTAATTTATACATTTATGTATGTAGGTACCTAATATATTTTAAAAAACATACAATGATATTAGTTTAATTTTTATAGTTATTTTAGGTTTTAGTTTTTAGTTAGTATTTTTAAGTTTTCTTTAATTGTCTGTTTTTTAAGTTGTACATAATAAATATATATATTTTCAATAATATTAAATGAAAATGTTCAAAAACATAATTAGAGAAAAACGAACGAAATACGGACGAAACATCGTACACGAAATTTTGTCTTCACTAAGTCAAAGTTCTATAATCTTTTAAATTCTCCAGTTTCCCATTTTATATTTTTTCTGCTGTCCGTACTAGAATACCGTTCGTATCCGTTGTTGTGATTGTTGCTAACTCGTCTGAACTTTCTACCTGACAACATGCGCGACGGCGGCGGTGTGAGCTTTGGGACGGCACCGCCACCGCCGCCGCGCCTGTTTGAACCTATACTCTTCGGTGAACGCCACCGTGGATGACACTTTAAATTACGAAAAGCTAATCACAAATCACTAATCTGTCTTGCATTTATATCACAATATCATAATTTTACAATCCGTGCTCGGTTTGCTCGCGCATTACGTACTAGACTTGCGGTATGCCCTTTGTTCACAAAAATACAATATAACTTTATTATACACCAAAAATACACTTCAACTTAAAAATAAACAATAATTAAAAAACCGGTAGTATAATGGGCGGGCTTATCGCCTAAAGCGATTCCTCAACGTTTCACAACCTGTCACATAATAATCGAATTCTAAACTTATCAAATCATACTATGAAAACGGACGTGTTTTATTTTTTATTTTATTAGTTTTTTCTTTTTTTTATTAACTATTGGCGGAATAACCAACTCAATTTAACGTGAGTATTCCCGTTTTATTAAAACAAAATTTATCAAATCATACTCAATATATAGTAATACGCTCGCTTCGCTCTCGCTACGTTGTCAGTATTGAATATGCCTGCTTTGGGCAGGAACAAATCCAAGATAATCTATGTTGGTAATAATAAAATTCATTATTTGACAATTACTAAAATATGCTCTATTATGCCCTTACTAATGAAGTCGGACCTCTTAGCAAAACGCTTGATAAGGTGCTCCTATCCGATCACATATGCTAAGCTACGGACGATACGGTCAGTCTTAGCATGGGTCACCCGTTGCAAGTGCAGCAAGTGCTATTTACAACTGATTACCAGTTGTTTGTTCTATAACAACAATGAACAGCTAAGCTGACCCATGTCAGAGGTCCGTAATTTTTTTTTTAAAATCAGTGCTAACTACTTCTTATTAATAAAGTGCTCATTTTCAGCTGGTCGGTGCGCCGTGCGGCCATCACGGGCAGTACACCTTCTACAAGGCGCTACGGCTGAGCGGACCCACCGAGAAGATCCTGGCCATCGGAGACTTCTTCTTCGTCAGGATATGGCAGGACTCCGAGCTGGTCTCCATTGGTAAATCTTGAAGAAATCAATCAAGAACTAAAAAATAAACATTTGCAATTGCGCCATCTAGCATTCGAAAGTAGTAACAAAACGAAAAATTTAATCATAAGCCATAAAACAAGGTTTGGCTTTACGGGCAGTGATACCAGTTTCGCCATCATCATCACATTGAAGACGTCCACTGCTGAATAAAAGTATGGGGCACAACCCCTACACTTGGTCAGCTTACGTCAGTATGGGCCATTTCGCCATCTCTGTCTAACGTGTTTGAATTTTGTATTCCGTTTTCTTGCTTATGCTCGCTGATGTCACCAACGTAACCCTACGCGCTATACTTGGCGGAGTATTAATACCAAGAATTGCACCATCTAGCGTTAAAAAGTAGTAACTGACCGCTCAAAGCTCTCCCCTCCATCTTTAGCCAGTCTCACGGTACATTTTCCTACACAGGAGAGCTCCAACTGCTGTGGACTGACCGCGTGTCAGATCAGACGCTGGTGAGCCTGCGTCTCTACTTTCTGCCAGAGAACACGCCTGACGGCAGGGGTCTACATGGCGAGGTGAGTTTACAGCATACCTAAGGGCAGTGGCGTACCCAATTTTTGGACTGGCTTTAGTGCGAATTTCGAATTGTACACCCAATGTGTAATCCATGGACGATGGATGGTACATCCGCGCAGATCTCGGCGGCACGCGGACGGGGCGCTGTAAGAAAAAAATTATGGCGTTCTAGGGAACGAAATACAACGAGCATCCGCTCAGCTGGTAGTGAACCTACCTTCTATGTTTGGGGGCGTGGGTTCGATTCCCATCTAGGACAAACATTCATGTGATGAATATTTGTGTTTGATCTATGTCTGGGTGTTAATATCTATATAAGTATGTATTTAAAAATATCTATGTACTATAATACCAGTCTCTGGCAGCCATATTAAAAGCTTTGCATAGTTTGGGGTCAGATGACCGTGTGTGCAAAAATGTCCCAGATATTTATTTATTTATATATATTTGTTTGAGCCAGAGCGCCGCGTCCGCGCGCACTTGGCGTATGCTATATCAAATGCCTAGAAAGCACGGCAAAACTTTAACGTCTAAAACGGTCAAGCTAAAGAGCGAAGCGAGCGCGAGAAATTAAAACTGAATTTCTCGCCCTCGCCTTGTTCGCGCTTTTCAAGCCGCAAGTCAGTCGCCTAGTCGAGTATTCCATTTTCTATAAACTACTTGACATGAACTTTGACTTGAATGTAATCGACCATAAATCATTATTGTTCCTATAATTAATTAATGTAATTGGTGTTTTGTACCGTTTTAATTAATATGTTTAAATAAATAAATAAATAAATAAAAGTTTTAATCGATACGAATCAATGGCTCGAAATTTTTGCGCTCGCTTCATTCGTGCAATATCTCAATTTTGGCGCTTCCCGCCACATCCATCTCGCTTGCACGTGTTTTACATTTTTGAAGATATTGACTGAGTGGGAATTATAATAAAGATCTTCAGGATAATATAAAAAAAATGACAATTTATTTTTTGATAAAAAAAAAATATGAAAATTTTTTTTATTAAAAAAGCGATTACATCTTCGAGTAAATCTGAGGGTCATATTTCCTAAATGTTTTTTTACGCTTCGCTCAAGTTCGTTTAATATTTAATACGGTTCTTACTTAAACATTTATTATTATTATTGCGTCCTTACTCCAGGTTCTCTATCTATACAACCGAAAGTTGTCTGGAAGAGATCGCTTTAAACGAAAATATTAATATGTGCATATACCTTATGATTTTTCCTTGGTAATTTTAGAGCTGTCAATTTTTTTTTTTTCTCTTTAATTTTCGTTTAATATTTACGACACAAAAAGTGTGTCTAAAAACCCAACAACATGATAACTTTCTCACATAACATGCCTACTTTTAAATTTTTTAAATGTCAAACACAAATAAACGAATATACATTATAACTGGATAGGTAATCTAATCAGTTATCTTATCAAACGACAACTTTAGAGCAGTGAGAGGCGCGAGAGAGAGACGCGACACGAGGTTCCGTATATCAGCCCAGTCAAGTTACGGGACGGTATGGAGAACCCGGAAAAAAATCATAACATAAATATAAAATTCTGTTTGATATAATTTGCTGACGTAGAATCAATATTAAATTAATTTAAACAGTTTGGAGATACGGAACATAGAAGAAACATTCATGCTTGAGCCTTACATTATCGTCGCCGACGACTCACTGCCGTGCTAATAAATAGACTCTAAATAGAGATGATATTGCAAATTGTAAAATTTGAGTCTGTTCCGTATAAGCATTTTGTTTAATTATTGTATATTGATATGAGAGGTTGATTCTACAATTATGTACCAGAAAAATAAACCTGTTATTAGTTCGGGTCAAACGCTAAATTGACTGGGTTAGTTTTTAATGTCGCAAATTCGCGAACAAGGGATGAATCAATTAATCCTAACTAAAATTATAAATGCGAATCTACTTCTGTCTCTCTATATGTCTCTCTGTCTCTCTGTCTGGGTGTTTGTCGCGTTATCACGGCTGAACGGTTCGAGCTGGAATTTGCATAAATATAAATAATCGAATCGGAGACGGACTTGGATACTTTTTTTTTGTACTTCCACGCGAACAAAGTCACGTGTAACATCTAGTGTCTTAATATATCGAAGATAATGAAATCGTTTCAAGCCCAACGTCTCCATCATGTATCATTTCAGTGGAGACGTTGACGTGCAACTGATAAAGTTGTGGGGACGATGAGAATTTAAATTCCCAACGTCCCCATCAAACTGGTTTGTGAAACCGTACAATACAAAGTCGCCAATCGGCAAGTGACCGCCCGAAAAGGGCTTGTAGTACTCAACATTATGAACAACTTTTACTATGGGACGAACCCTGAAATCAAGAAAAAAATATCTGCCGTTCCATAGAAAAATGTCAATGACACTCGACAAAAGGTATGGAACTTATTTTTTTCTCGATTTCAGGGTTAGTCCCATAGTAAAAGTTGTTCACAATGATGAATACTATAAGACTTTTTCGGGCGGTCACTTGCCGATGGGCGACATAGTATTGGATATTGAAAAAAAAAAAACAAAAAAAAAAATTCGAACCCTTCTGTTTCAAACACAACAGCGAAACCCTAAAAACCGTATATCCAAGGAAACCTCAAAAATCGAGAGCGCGTTCTACGAAGAGGTGTTCCGTCTTGCTCGCGCGTACGGCGCTGGATTCGCTCTCTCGCTCTAATCCCTATTTGGTAACGCCAACTATTTCATGGATGAAATTACTGTTGGGGATGATGCGAAAGACATAGGAGGTAGCGGGAACGATTTGATTTTCTGTTTTCTAAAGAAATTACTAAATTTTAACGTTTCTTATCACTCGTGATTTTGCTTAACTAGCTAGTCTCAGTAGGCCAGTGAAGTAATTAATAATCGGTCATTTATTATACAAAGAATAAACAACTAATATGTAAAAGTGTCTGTGTGTGTGTATGTAAGTATTATGTAAAATTTACTGCAAAATGATGTCTATTTCACTCCGGACTCCGGGCGTAAAGAAGAAACCACTTTTATGTACTTATGTGTTTGTCATGAATAAAATTTCTGTATTACTGTATTTCAAAGTTTTTCGCGTCGTCTGTATGAGCCCTAACACTTCTCCGCCTACGACAATGTCAGCGACTTGACGCTGTTGTCCTCAACAGGTACGTTTTGGTAGATGGTTAGAGCCCTCTAACCAACCTCGAGCCCAGAGGTCCCCGTATTTTTTTCCTAATCGGCAAAGTTAGTCAAACTGGCTATGCAATGACAGTCGCCTCCCTGCACGCGCTGAGGGCATTTAGGTTCAATATAATTATTATAGTGTTTTTTTTTTCTGTGGTACGTACTACAGCCTAAATTTGTGGTATCTTACTGGTTACTCTAAAATAAGACATAAATAAATGTAAAAATGTTGAATGTAATATTTTTTCGTTAAATAAAACATTGTTTAAAACATCCTGACTAATATTATAATTCGGAGGAATATAGCCGCAGTCGTATCAGGATCAACAAAACTTCTAGGTATGAAAATGAATACGTTCGTCTCGAGGAAAAAACTTCGCTTGTGCAATTTTAAGCTCCCTACATTGCAACCGTCAGTCTATACAAAACGCCAAATAATGCACAAAAATGGATCAACGCCATCTAGAGAACTATATGAAGTAACCATGACTCTTTGTCTAGATGCTTGTCGTGTTATCCCGACTAAACGGCTGAACGGATCTTATTCGATAGGGATTTACTGTATATCACAAAGACGGACATAGGATACTTTTTTATGTCCACGTGAACGAAGTCGGGTAACAAATAGTAATAAACAAATATAAAAAAATATTGAATGATATATTTTTTCGTTTAATAATATATTGCTTAAAACATAATCAATATATTATTTACAAACATTGTTGCCTTTTCTTATAAAACAACATAAATTATTTTGTTTATACTTAGACCACACTCCAATATGTACTCCTTTATGTACTCCACGCGAAAATGAGTCTTATTCCTAGTCGATAACCGTGGGAATCCCTTGAGGGGGGAGTACAGTAATTTTGTAGATGTAGGATTCTGTACTGCGACCGTGCTGTCTTGATCATTTAGAATAGATTAAACTTTTGTTTATTATTCGGGGTTTTCAATAAAATAATAAAATAGTAACAAAATACATTCAAACTAAATACCCAATCTACAAACTATATAACTTTAATACACACCATAAAATACAAACTTAAACTAAACAATAATAAAATATCCGGTAACATAATGGATGGCCTTATAGCCTTAAGCGATTTCTTCCAGGCAAATTTTGGATGGACTGAACTGAAGGTGGAAAAATAATGTCACTGTCAGCGGCGGTGTACATAAAAATACGCACAAACTTAGCCTTCTACATTTTATGAATAGGTAACATAGTCAAATTAATAAAATAAATTCTAATTTTGTTTATTTATCTTTTTTGTGCAATTTACCTGTACTTTACTAGGGGTTGTCCCCGTCTTAATCCTATGACGTCTGTAAAAGGTATGAAAATATTGACTCCTATTGAAGGTATGAAAATATCCTCATACTAAAAGGATGTACTTTTAAGTCAACCAACGATTTATTTTCAACTAGCAGCAATCCGTGGTTTCTCCCACTATCCTAGGGACCGTATATTTTTTTGGAATAAAAAACAGCCTCCTTGCTAATATGGAGTAAACTGAGAACAAACACTTACATACTTACACACAAACTTCGCATTTATAATATTAGTGTGATCATATTGTGATAAATTAATCTCAAAAACAAATTAACAAAAAAATAAAATTTTGCAAGCAAACCCATAGTACAACGTTAGTGGTAGTTTAACGAAAAATGATACTTGCGCTTCTTGATTGATTACATTTTATTATCGCAATATTGATAATGTAATAAAATGATAAAATATATTAACATGTTTCCCGATAATTTTGATAAATCGGTTTATTATATTAACTAGTTTTGATGCCGATTCTGCTCGTTGTATTTTTTCTTGCGAGTTGATATTTTTATGGTGTTTTTTTTTTCTTGTAATCAACAGCGTCACAATGTCTATAAATATACTAAAGTTATCAAATATATGGCCAAAACAGATTACAGTTACTTATTTAACTCCTTCAATTACATGAAAAACTTACATAGTAAAACATGGTAAAAAAATCAATACCCAAATCTTTCTTTAAAAAAAAAGGTAACATGACAAAAGAAGATGGTGGACTTCCTTTTAATAAATTTTGTATGGAGCTAAAAAAGTAGGTAGGGAGCGAAAGTTTTTACACGGTCAAAGAATTTTTGGCAAGACGTAATGTCGCTTGTTTGTGTATCATGAATAATATTAATAATATTGAGCAAGTAATATATTTCCTTTCACATAGCTAATTAGGTATTCAAATCATATTACCATAATTAAGTTGCCCGCCTCATCCGATGTTGCTATTTAAAACGTATGGAACCCGTTATCAAGCAAATAAAAAACTGAATTTGTTATAGTTTTTAAAAGCTGGCCCGTCCTTTTCTCGCTCGCATATTTTCACTTTACACAATTTACAAAAAAAATTGTCTGTT
Organism: Apocheima hispidaria; assembly: GCA_947579745.1. Lineage (NCBI taxonomy): Eukaryota > Metazoa > Arthropoda > Insecta > Lepidoptera > Geometridae > Apocheima > Apocheima hispidaria. The sequence continues at coordinate 6,352,676 of OX388172.1, read as the reverse complement.
AATTGACCGAGCGAAGCGAAGGTCTCAGAGTTTACTGGGACAAATCGGCATTTGTATGTATGTTTGTATGTTTGCGTGTATATTTGTCCGATGATAACTTGCGAACCGTTGATCCAATCTTCATGAAATTTTGTAGGCAAGTAGTTCATTTCAATACAATTTTTAAGTTCGAATATGAGCTGAATCGGTCCAGGGGTTGTGGAGATATAGGGGCGCGAGGTCTCAGTTCGCCGCGAACTACTAGTTATATAAAGTTTACAAATGTAGATACATTTTCGCTTTGATATCTATTAATTTCACGGAAATGAAAAAAAAAACGAATATATATATTTTTCAATTTCATTGCGTTAAATTAAACAATATCATCCGGAAATATCTTTAAAGCAATGGTAAGTAAGTTTTCGAAATTCAAATGCAGTCTACAAGATACCCAAAAAGCGGCAAACTTACCCCCAAATACTGAAACGTTTGTTAACTTTGAGAACAGATTAATTCTAATACTGCCTTTTTCTGGCACTAAGCAAATGACAAAGACAGTAATAGACTTAAGCTGTCGTCAAAGTTAACAAACGTTTCAGTATCCGGGGGTCTTTTTTTTTTAACCTAGTGAGATATTTTTTTAATCAAATAAAAACAACTTGTTACGTAATCATAAAGTCTTTATTTTTTTAGAAGTGGTCATAATCCTTTCATTTAATAATTATAGTTACCCCCGAATACTGAAACGTTTGTTAACTTTGACAACAGATTAATTCTAATACTGCCTTTGTTTGGCACTAAGCAAATGACAAAGGCAGCAATAGACTTAATCGGGTGTCAAAGTTAACAAACGTTTCAGTATTCGGAGGTTAGTGTCACAGAAATCAGAAAATCACATTTTCCGCTCGAGTAAGATAACTACTTGCTTTGGGGTAATAAGGCGCTAAAGTTGTGGGTCGCGATGATACTGACTAGGGTCGCTCCGTCTTCATGTATTTACTTGTGGTAAGTATAATTTAAAGTCATAATAATACCAGAACAGCCAAGTACCAAAATCGTTAGTGGCGCGCGCACAATACGTACTCCGCGTTGCCATGTGACGACTTTAAAACATAGAGAGCTGTTGAGTAGAGTTTAGACTAAAACATTTACTATACACAAATTTACTGTTGTAACTATAACTTTAACCTTAACCATGAAGTTCAGCCGGCATGTTTTATTTGTCATTTTGACCATAGTTATTTTTTTTGTTTTATTTCTCCATAATTAAACATACATATAATATTTTCCTAATACTGCCAAATTGCAAAAAAAAAAAAGTTATTTTGCAAGTGGCCGGCCGGTGGATGCAATGGCACGTTGTCGGTCGGTGTGGCGCTCTAAGGGGGAGGCCTTTTTGCAGCAGGTTCTATTTTACCCCTTTAGAGGTGGGATTTCATAAAATCCTTTCATTGGTCATCTGGACCATTTGAGGAGTATTGGTTTAAAAAATCACGAGTGTTTTGGTTTGTGCTTCGATTCTTGAAAAGGGGCTTGTTCCTTTATATATTAAAAATAAATAGCTTTATTGCAGTTAGTAGAAATATAAATTAGTAAAATAGATGAGATTTTAAACTTTTAGTAAAATAGATGGGACATTACAACATAACCACTTATGTTCTACTTCGATATATTGTTCGTACCGATTACAGGACTGAAATAGCGAACAGTTCGGTAACAAGTATTATAGTTAAAACCCGACTGCAAATTGTAGACTACGGCGCTCTGAACTTCCAAAGGATTCCAACCACAAAGTCTTCAAAATTCGTCAAGCCATTTAGGCTGCAGGAGGTAAAACTTAAACCTTCCTTCTTGAGCAATCGGGTGAAAAATCGAACAGCTGGTAACCCTGCTTGTAATCCAAATTAAGTATAACAATCACAAAGTGTGAGTGAATAGTCCAGAAACTGTCCTATCGTTCGTAGGCACACCGATATCTTATCTAGAGTTCATTCTACACAAATAACTGATAAGCATTAACGGGCGTGTACAGACGGGAAGAAAAGATGATTTATTAAATTCAAAATAAAAAACAGTTTTTGTGTGTTTTTTTTATCAAGTCAAGCTGTTATAAAATCCATTATTGGTACTGTGAGCTGATCAAAATGAGTCCAAACTCCGTCAATCTACTGTTAGTTACTGAGGAGTTCCGTTTCCAACCTTCCGTATTTATAATCAGATCAGCCCTGTGTCATAGTATTGTATTGTCTTCGGAAATTGACAGGCATGCAAAATTTCAACTCAATGAACAAGGAGAACTAAACTAACTAACTAATTAACTAGAACTAAGGTCTAAAATTCAGTTGCAAGATTACACCTTAACATACATACACACATACAAACATTGCAAGTTAAATAAGAGCATATAATAATAAGAGAATAATAATGATATCTTGTTGGTCATATTTTACAAGCATGCACTTTTACAAGCATCGACTGCAGATTGCACTTAAAAATAATAAGATATATTACATTACTTTTCATATCAACTGTACTTGTACTTGTAATAATAATACCAATTATGTGGTACAAAGTGAATAGGTATTTTGTGGTGGTGGTGGTCGCGAAGATAACGGTAGTGACATTATTTAATCTGTAGCAATACCTAGATAGCACGCGTGAGTCTTAAACTTTTGTGCCATTTCATGTACGCTTTACAGAATTTAAACCTAAAAATATTGACTGCCCCGGTGGCTCAGTTGGTAGTGAACTACCTTCTGTGTTTGGGGGCGTGGGTTCGATTCCCATCTAGGACAAACATTCATGTGATGTATATTTGTGTTTGTTCTATGTCTGGGTGTTAATATATATCAGTCTCTGGCAGCCATATTACAAGCTTTGCTTAGTTTGGGGTCAGGTGACCTTGTGTGCAAAAATGTCCCAGATATTTATTTATTTTTATTATTATTGACAATTTTTCATCTGTCATCTCAGTTTGGACGTGACTACATCTCAATGATAGATATAGTCGTATCTTAAACCTTATTTAATAGCCTTTTTCTCGGATCGTGCGGCAATTTCACAAAACCTAATCTGATAAAAACTTTTTAAATTATATGTAAAAATAAATAAGGAAATGTTATCTTTACATAAATATACAATGAACATAATGCAATTTATAAGTACATTAATTATAAGAGATAAAAAATGTTACTGTTTGTTTCCTATTTTATTGAATTCGTAAATTTTTGACCGAGTGAGCGTAGCGAACGTTAGATTTCAGTCTTAACTGGCAAAATTTGCTTTTATTTTTCCGTATGTTGGTACTCGCGTACAGGTCGTTTTTTTCACGTAATCTTCGCGTAACTTGGTATACAGGTTCTACGAATTTTTAGTCGCCGGCGACTTTTGATTGGATGGTTATTTTGCTCAAAAAAGAATAAGGTCGTGAGTTCTTAGGTCGATTTCACGAACTGAGACCTAACGGCCTTGTATCTCCACAAGCTCTTGACCGATTTTGCTCATATTTAAAAATCTTGTTTAGAACTAAGGACCGAATGCTTATGACAAATATTATCAAAATCGAACGGAGAGTGGCGCCGCATCATTTTCCCCCCTTTTTGGGTGAAATTCCCCATCGAAAAAAATCGCTGACGACAAAAATCTATGACCTTTACGAGTTTACGCCAGTACCAACATACGGATAGATGAAAGCAAACCCCACCAATAAAAAATCTATGAAATTGTAGAATTGAGGTTGTGCAAAAACTTTGTGCTCGCGAGGTCTATTGTTCGCAGAACTACTAGTTTATTTTTGTTTTCCCACCGTGAAACATATTTGTTTAAAAAAAATGCAGAAAAATTGTTACAACGCCAAAATCACGTACGTCACGTACTTACGTAGACTTTGAAGTCTAAAATCACTACAAAAATAAAATAAAGGAACACGTACGAGCATTTCTGTGTCAAGTATGATGGGTTAGCCGCTATTAATCGCTTTGCATGATGTGGGTCGGTTTGTTAGTTAAATCATTGCATACTAATCATTTATTATCTTTTTAAGCACACGCATGCTAAACTGGCTGTTTATCAAGACCAGCAGGCCTAGCAAGGGCGCCGGGATAAAGTTATGTCCACCCGTTTTGTCTTCGCGTCAACGTGACAAAGCTAAAAAATAGATACATCTGTCTCGTTCTCGCAGAATAAATATGGTGGACAAACTTTTATCCCAGCGCCCATGCTAGGCCTGCAGAATAACTTTAAAAAACTATTACTGCCTCGGCGAGAAAGGCCACGGAGCTTTCATAGCTTTTCGTCAAAATTGGCTTTACAGCCACATATGTATATGATTACTGTGTTTAGTTCTAGCTACACACACTATGATAATAAAGCCTGAATCTAGTCAAGCATTATAATATTTCAAACTAAGTAATTATAGGCTTATAGCTAAACCTAAGTCACAGTCACGGTCGTGCGTTAATCACGATCGAGTCCAAATTGTGACCCAATAAAGTGGCGGAGACTTCTAAAATGACTTCTAGAGAGAGGGTGATGATTTATTTTAGAAGTTTGTAAGTACTTGAGTGAGTGTTCCTATATTACCTCCTCTACCGTTAACGGCTTGACCGATTTTGACGAGTGCATCATCATCATCAGCCAGAAGACGTTCACTGCTGAACATAGGCCCCCCTTAGAGCGCCACACCGACCGACAACGTGCCACTAGCGTCCACCGGTTGCCCGCGACTTTCACAATGTCGGTTCACCTAGTGAGTCTTCCGGTTCGTGGTCGCCACTCAAGAACTTTTCTTCCCCATCGGTTATCGGTTTGCGGTATTGTAGAATTCTTCTTTATGCCTGGAGTGACATTGGATACATTTTGAAGACGGTTTTTTAAAAAAAAATCTATGTTTAATAAAAGTCGTTAACATCTACCAACAGCGCTGGTTGTTTACAGTTTGGTTGTTTATGCTGAGTTGGGGGGGTTTCGTGACAAATATGTCACTTCCTGTCTATTACTTTTATACTCAATTTACTATGTTTCTTTTGTCTGTATTTTTTGCTATGAAATAAATATGTATATATTTTTATTTTCTCAAAATATAAGACGGCAAAAGTTCTTTGTTCTTAAAAAAATATGACGATGGAGTCTCCACAGTTTCCCGCCTTAGCAATTATTTACCAGTGACGCGGCAGGGCTGCCAACCTGGCGTATTATACATATTTTTAACGATACCTACAACCAACATTTGAATATAATAAAACTCTTGCTTTGCACTTGATAAACATTTTTACTGGATAAGATGTAATTAAAGAAAACCCAAGCCGCCTGCCAAGTGTAGGGTTTATGACAACACACCCCTTTTCGAAGGTCCCGCTGCAGACCCGGACTTTTGTTCAGCGGTGGACGTTTTCGGCTGGCGATGATGATGATGACTCTTACGAAAAATCAGAACACAGACATACACCCCAAAAACATTACCCTCATTTTTGGGCAATCGAGTAAAATGCAGTAAAATGATGTCATATTTAACCGACTATGACTTCATAAAGTTAGTAAAAAAAAAACATTTTAATGATGGACCAATATTTTCGATTAATTTCTAGAAGCTATGAAATGGAAGTTTTTTCTTGTTACTTAGTTCTGCGAAAATCAAAGTCACTCACGTATTTTTGTAGAGACAGCAGAAAAATAATCCTGTTTTAACAAAAACCGCTAACAATGTCTCTGGCTCCGCTGCCGGAGCCAGCTACGGTGAAATAATGGAACGGTTGCCGGAGGTACGACCAACCTACTGACAACAAACTCAAATAAGTCACAAGAAAGGTATCCAGGAAGTTATAAAAAAAAACAAGGAACAAGGTTCTTCCTTAGAGAGGTACTATCCTAATCCTAACTAATACTAGTAGTTCGCGGCGAACTGAGACCTCGCGACCCCTAAATCTTCACAGCCCCTGGACCGATTCAGCTCATATTCGAACTTAAAAATTGTATTGAAATGAAGTACTTGCCTACAAAATTTCATGAAGATCGGATCAACGGTTTGCTAGTTACCATCGGACAAATATACACGCAAACATACATATATACAAATGCCGATTGGTCCCAGTAAACTCTGAGACCTTCGCTTCGCTCGGTCAAAAAAATATATATGAAAAAGTGCGAGCGAGGTAGCTGAATCAGGCAAGGGAGGCCCTTAAGAGGATGCTGCTGCCCCTTCGACCGATGGTTCTGGTCGCAGTTTCATAATAATAGTCATAAATTCCGTTTCCAAAAGAATATCATCTGTAAACAATGTTGTTGCTGTCGCTACAAGGCATCCCACGCTCCTGTAAAAATATTGGCAACGGACGGCGATTAAACGCGACTACTCGACTGCAACATCGCACTGATATAAACAAGTAGTTCGCCGCGAACTGTGACCGCGCGACCCCTATAAATTCACAAACCGGGCCGGATTATTTTTTGGTCAGGCCCTAACGCACGCGTCAACCACGGAAATCAGACGAACGAGAGAAAATCACACTAATATTATAAATGCAAAAGTTTGTGTGTAAGTGTTGTGTGTAATCCGAAACGAGAATATTTGCCGAAGAACCATAGTCACCGATATAGCTCTCAGGGTTCGCAAGCTGAAGTGGCAATGGGCAGGCCACATCACTCGAAGAACCGATAACCGGTGGGGAAGAAAGGTTCTTGAGTGGCGACCACGAACTGGAAGACGGAGCGTAGGTAGGCCTCCCACTAGGTGGACCGACGACATTGTGAAAGTCGTGGGCAACCAGTGGATGCAAGTGGCACATTGTCGGTCGGTGTGGCGGTCTAAGGGGGAGGTCTATGTTCAGCAGTGGACCTCTTATAGCTGATGATGACGATTGACCGAGCGAAGCGAATGTCTCAGAGTTTACTGGGACAAATCGGCATTTGTATGTATGTTTATATGTTTGTATGTTTGTGTGTATATTTGTCCGATGATAACTTGCGAACCTTTTATCCAATCTTCATGCAATTTTGTAGGCAAGTAGTTCATTTCAATACAATTTTTAAGTTCGAACATGAGCTGAATCGGTCCAGGGGTTGTGAAGATATAGGGATCGCGAGGTCTCAGTTCGCCGCGAACTACTAGTATAAATATTGTCCTTCCCCCATTTTTCGAGGAAAGGGGGGGGTGAACAAAAGTTTGTTCTCGCGATGTCTACTGTAAAGTAGTGTAAAGTAGAGTAGTACCTAGTAAAGTTATAATTTGAATCCTTGGCTATATTTTCAGCTATAACAAGCCGTTTTAAACACTCCGGTACAAAACAAATACCATAGTGACACCTTTGTAAAACATGCATCGGGGCCAAGGGTGTGCTCGGTGCGGTGACGCGACCCGTGCGACGATGTCATTAAAAAAAAATTAAACAAAACGAGATTTATATAAAGAACACTAGCTGCGCCCTGCGGTTTTACCCGCTGTTCTACAGAAACCGAATATTTAAAACCGTTTTTTTTGACCGATCGAAGCGAAGGTCTCATAGTTTACTGGAACAAATCGGCTTTTGTATGTATGTTTTTATATTTGTCCGATGATAACTTGCGTACCGTTGATCCGATCTTCATGAAATTTTGTAGGCAAGTAGTTCATTTCAATATAATTTTTAAGTTCGAATATGAGCTGAATCGGTCCAGGCGTTGTGCGTTGTATTGTATTGTATTTTGCTTGACTTAGACTATGACTGAGATTTGTTTTAATTGTGAAATATTTGACAGTTGAAGTGTTACAATTCTTGACACTGGCTGAATACACAACGTGTGGAACCAAAATATAAGAAAAAAAAAAGAGGATCGCCATAATTTTAGAGCTGTCAAATGGATCGAGGTCAGTGTGATGAAGTGTGAATCAATTCTAAATTCAAAACCACGTAAGTACCCGATAATTTAGTATCAAACGATAAAATAAAATAAACCAAAATCTTCAACTCAATAAACGAAAAAACATTAATTGTCTACATTACGTCACTTCCCCACTAAAAGTGACAACCCTAATTTCCAAACCATTTTCAACCTTAGCTCCATAGATTGAAAGACTGAAATGGTCGTGAGATTGCGATCTACGCCAAAATCGAATTTAAAGTCAAAGGTTTAAAGTAGTAAATTCAAAAGCAAACATGTGAGATTCTACTCACGATCCTTCTCTAAATCTACCCTCATAATGAAACGGCTTATATCCTTAAGCCGCCATTTGAATGTAAGTCTTGTTCTAAAGTATTAAAGCAGCAATTTGCACGGCAAAGTTTCGATGTGTGTTTGTGGGGGTGACTATAAAATTAGATATGTGTGCGTGCACGTATTAAAGATTGCCCTATACGGTTGACTGGTGTAATATTGCAACTTTGTTTTTGTAAACAATACCATTATAGATGGAGAAAATTGTTGAAATTTAATTAAACTAATCAGATTCAGATTATGTATTGCTTCCATAAAGTAAAACGTGATAAAATATATTATATATATATGTATTATGACTAGGCTTGTGGCTCAGTGGCAGCATTTCCGCCTTCTGAGCTGTAGGTTGCGAGTTCGATTCCCATACAGGATAAACATGTGTGACGAACATGGATATTTGTTCTGTCTGGTTGTTTCTATGTATTCTTTGTAAGAATTTACAAAAAAAAAAAAAACTGGTATAAACAAGCTTGCTTAGTTTGGGGGCTAGATGGCGCTGTGTGTGAAAAATGTCCACCATCAATATTGTCATAGTACAAAGTGTGCATAATAATATAAACAAATATATCCTAGCTAATACTGTAATTCATAGGAATATAGCTGCAGTCGTATCAGGACCAATAAAGCTTCGAGGTATGAAAATTAATACGTTCGTCTCGAGGAAAAAACTTCGATTGCGCGATTCAGAACTCCCTACATTACAACTGTCAGTACATACAAAACGTCAAAAAATGCACAAAAATTGATCAATATCATCTAGCGAACTATAAGAATTAACCATGTCTCTCTGTTTGGATGTTTGTCGCGTTATCACTGCTAAACTGCTGAACAGATCTTGATAAAATTTTGATAAGGAGTTGCTGTATATCACAAACGGGCGGGTAAGGATCTTATTTTTATATCCACGCGAACGAAGTCGCGGCTAACAGCTATAATAAATAAATAGAGTAATTATTACTTCTTTAAATGTATTGCTAATCATAATTTTTATCTTAGTCACAACTGTAAAACAAAATTAAGAAGTGATATGACTAATGAGTAATCACATCAGATAAATAATTATACGTAATAATTTAGTCGCTATTGATTAGGCAATTTTGCAGTCGTGGTATCAACGATGGTGCGTCATCTTATATCGGCATCTCGTGATATTAGACATAAATGTTTCGTCATTACAGTACAGTCGTATTTTTTTTCCTACTACAATCGACAACGCAATAATGGGTTCTACAGTAATGAGCACCTTTTTTTAAAATATTTATTATTTCAAAATTATGTGTACAATGAGCTTGTGGCTTAGTTTAATCATGTTTAGTACATCCTTCATTCTCGCACTTTACCTTGTATAATTTTTCTTTTTATTTTTTTTCTTAATATTCAAGATTTCAACATTTTTTGAGATAAAAGGGTTATGGTCTTTCACTATTAAGAATACAAAATCAGTGGAGTTTCGCTTATTTGGTTTTTCGCCATTAAATTATGTATTTCATTATTCATACCTAAACCAAAAAATCCCGCCATTTCGTTAATTCGGTGCCGGATTAGTGATACTACTGTACCTACATCTACACAAAATTGTTAATTATTAACGAAATTACCGACCCTAATAAATTATTGAGTAGGTACATATTAAGTTGGCCATAAACTGAGTAACCAATAAAATAACTAAATGACGTTTTTCAAAATAATTATACCAATTACCTGTCCTACCGTGGAAGCAATTACTCAAACTAAAAGATAATCTTAAAATACAAAAATTAAAAATAATTTTATAATGTAGGTCTCACATGTTAATGTTTCCTCTGTAAACGTAAAGATATATAAATTCTTTATGAGATCTAAATTAGAGAACAATTTTTAAGTATATATGCAATAATAACTTGAACGATAACGAATATGTTTCTTGCAAAATTTTCTTTGTAATAACATTTATGATGATTTTAGTATTTTATTATGTTTTGCCTATTTCCTTTGTCTATATTTTTGCCAAAACATCTAGCGAACAGAGTTGCAACGCTAGTCGCGTCAGCCGCATAAATATCAATGTATGGAAGTAATTTCTCTCGTAGCTGTATGCTACGATACAGGCTGTGGACTTTGTTTTTTAGATACAGGTTGTTTTTATTTTCAAAAAAAATAATTCAATGTTAATTTTTTTGGGGAGGCTCTCTCGGCTACGTGTCCCAACGCCCCCCTTAGTGTGGTGTGGTCGTGTTGATAGTGGAAACGTGGGGTTGAGACCATTTTCCCCTTCATACATTTCAATAATGACTCTTCCAAAGTACCGTAAAGGGTTTACAAATTATTGACCTTTAATAAATTTAGCGTTTGACCTGGAAGTAACTAATAACAGGTTTTTGGAGTTTTGGCGGGAACTTGAAGTCACTTCGCGTCATTCTATTATTTTCTATAACTTGTGTTATTTCGAGTGAAAACTGTGAATTTTTACCCGTTAAGTGTTCGTGAACATGCACGAGTGTTGGTGAATGGTATAATGTCGTGAAACGTAAATTTTCGTGTTGTTTCCAAAACTCCATAGAATGCTCTAGTAAAATTTTCACCACTTTACTGGGGCATGACTTGGACTTGATCGTGACTTGCTTTGCTTGCCTTTGACTGTGACTATGACTTGTTTGATAATATTTAACAAAACTTGAAAATATATATTTGTATACTTGACACTGGCAAATGCATAAGACGTGTGACGCCAAAATCCTCTTAGGAGGAAAGAGAAAAAAATAAAAAAATAACAGGTTTTTTTCTGTATATAATTGTAGAACCAGAATACTATAGGAAGTAACTTTGTCTCTCTGTCTGGATGTTTGTCGCGTTATCACAGATCTTCATGAAATTTGATAAGGAGTTACTGTACATCACAAAGAAGGACATAGGATACTTTTTTATGTCCACGCGAACAAAATTGCGGGGCATAACAACTAGTTTTAAATATAAAAAAAACATCAGAATCATTTATTTTTTGTTATAATCGCTTCACTATCATAATAGAGATTGTATTGGCGCCACCCGTGATATCATCTCACCCGGTGGCCATCTGTGGTCATCTACATCAGTTCCACTTCACCATATGATACTTTCTGAATGCAAATGCTTGACTTGTTGATGAAAATACCAAAATCTCTGTAAGTATGCGTATAATATTTGAGGAGTTCCCTAAATCCTCATGGATCCCGTTATCAGAACTGGATTTTGATAAAAATGGGGCCAATCTTGATGTAATCTCCTTTCAAACAAAAAAATATATTTTCAAATTTGTTCTTAAATGACGGATTTCTGTGGTAACAAACAAAAATCAAACAGTCGACTTGAGGGTCTCAAGTCCATTTTTTTTTTGGAAGTCGGTTAAAATATTACTAATCTGGAAGTATCTTTTCAATTAAAAAAAACGATTTTTGAAATGACGGAGTAATGAAGCAAAAAAAAAACAATCATAATTTCTGTTTTGTATTATTCTTGACATGTAGGACATAATATAATATATGTATATATATATTTATTTGAATTTCTTTTTGTATTTAATACGGACCTTTCTAGTCTGAATTAAATGATTTGAATGTGAATAGACAAACACAAAAATATAGACACCCAAAAAAACATTACCCTCTTTCTGGGTAGTCGCGTAAATACAGGCGCAAAAGAAAATAAAACTCATACGTAAAACAATAAGCATGTTACTGTTATCAGTAATAAAGCTTATCAATGAGGCTAGCAGGCCAACTAATGTTTAGTTTGTACATTGGCGCAATGAGCGTGCTGGTCGGCTAATAGTTAGTGCCACAGTTTATTGGCCGAGCGAAGCGAACGTCTGAGTCAGCGGGAATATATATCGGCGTTTGTGTGTATACAATGGTATGGCGGTCACTTGCCGATGGGCGACCATCGGCAAGTGACCGCCCGAAAAGGGCTTATAGTACTCATCATTATGAACCACTTTTACTATGGGACCAACCCTGAAATCGAGAAAAAAAAGTGAAGGTAATATTTCTATTGTTTTCTTTTAATAATATTTTGTTTATCTTGTATTTTTTTTTCCTTTACTTATTGACTGAGAGAAGGGAAGGTCTCAGAGTTTACTGGGACAAATTGGCATTTGTATGTATGTTTGTATGTTTGTGTGTATATTTGTCCGATGATAACTTGCGAACCGTTGATCCGATGTTCATGAAATTTTGTAGGCAAGTAGTTCATTTCAATACAATTTTTAAGTTCGAATATAAGCTGAATCGGTCCAGGGGTTGTGAAGATATAAGGGTCGCGAGGCCTCAGTTCGGCGCGAACTACTAGTTATACGGACTCCGGGGTCCGTGGCCTCCATCAATACTGGTATCATTTTAAAAATCATTAAATGTTATTCGAATAATGACTATTCCACAAGTAGCATAAACGGTTTTCAAACTCGCCCAGACAATTTAGCGTTTGACCCGGAACTTTTTAATAACAGGTTTTTTTTTTTCTGTAAATAATTGTGGAACCAACCTCTAATATTAATATACAATAATTAAACAAAATGCGTATCCGGAACAGACTCAAATTTTACAATTTGCAATATCATCTCTATTTGCTCTATTTAGAGTCTATTTCAGATGACGATCGTTAGCACGGCAGTGAGTCGTCGGCGACGATAATGTAAGGCTCAAGCATGAATGCTTTTTCTACGTTCCGTACCTCCAGACTGTTTAATTTAATTTAATATTGATTTTACGCCAGCAAAATTATACCAAACACAATGTAATATTTGTGTTATGAATTATGTCCGGGTCCTCCATACTAAGTCTCGTAACTTGACTGGGCTAAATACCGAAATTCAGTTAATATGGGAGTGTCTACACTAATCTGTCCACATGGCAGGTAATAACCATTAAAAAAAAGAAACTGACACGTCACGCGGTCACGTGGCCCCCGCAGAGCTTTGTCTCTGAACGCAGTTGGGTATGTAGCTGTGTATATCCGAAGCTCTAAAAATACAATGTTGACATCTAGGACCTTTACCTCGGGATTCTGAAACGTATGTTAACTTTGACAACAGATTAAGTCTATTGCTGTCTTTGTCATTAGCTTATTGTCAGACAAAGGCAGCATTATTATTAATCTGTTGTCAAAGTTAACAAACGTTTCAGAATCCCGAGGTTATAGATGTGAATTTTTGGATATTTTGGTTTTTAGGATCACTTTTTTGTGCTAAAAAAAGACTGCTGAGATTTATTGTAATTGTATATAAAATTAGTTTTTTTTTCGGCGCACGTTTAATTATAAGCTAAATTATAGATGATGATGATGAGCGATAGTTGCTATCGTTATTTATAGGTATCATTTATCATTTATAATTACTAGATATATAATCTGCCTTGTCATGCGGAATTTATTTATCATTTGTTCTGTATCATTTTTCATACTAGAAATTTCAGGAAAACTGAAAAATAGTGAATAAAACTGCGATATGTAACTAGTTTAAATGTAAGCTAGTAATAATGTAAACATCAGAATGTGTAATATGATTATCGATCGAATCGATGTGTAATTTATCGTTTTGATCATGGAAAATACTACATAAATACCTATTGTTAATATCACTTGAAACACAAAACACAATAATCGGACAGAAATATGTTTTGAAAACATTGCGATTTACCTCTGCAGCATTATTTAACAATAAAAACGACCCGCCTGTAAAATGTATTATTATTTTGTATATGTTATTATTTTTTGCGTCTAGCATTATCCCTTATTAATAGCACACCCCGTCCCTTACCTCTTCCATACAAACCCTCTCCATGGTAAGGTTGCCTGGAAGAGATCGCTTTAAGCGATAAGGCCGCCAGTTGTTACACTAGTTATTTCTGGTGTGAACAATAAAGAGTTATCTATCTATGTAACCTTTGGCATATCATAAAAATTAAATATTTTTATGATATGAAAAATCAACTAAAAAAATGTAGTTTTAATTCTATTTGCGAAAATTACATTCTCATATTTATATTATACTAAGTATTATATTTAGTTTTAAAACAGAAAGCTATAAAATTTTGATATCCTTGCTTTAATAACAGTTACATACCTAACCGCGATTTGAACCCTTCCTGCGGAGTTCGGGGAGGGGTGAAATAGCATTGGAGCAAGACGGAACATGATCGTACTATAAAGTGCGATAGGGATAGAAACCTTGTGTTCAATACAGTGGCATGGAGACTTTTTTTCTGTTTATTTTTTTGGCAAGATAAGCGATATTAAAAATATGTTGCAGATGTTTTAATAAAGTAGTTATAGATATATAAAGAATAATAGTATTACCTAATATCGTTATAATGCTACTATGAATTTGTTTCGCGCGGACTTGCGGAATTTACATTGAAATAAACTATTCGACTACATTTCTGAAGATCATATCATATCGTTTCGCGAGGTTTTTTCGGACAAAATATACATACAAATGCCTACTTGTTCTCGTAGAGTCTGAGATCTTCGGTTTCGGTGAATCATATACGCAAAACATTATACGAGTAAAATTAAATTATTATGTTCTGACAGATACTCATGAATTCAATAATAATATACATAAGGTAAACAGACAATACTAAATTTTTAACATAATAATACATTAAGTAAACAAGCAACGCTAAAATATTAACAATACATAGCAAAACATTAGGTAAACGAACGACACTAATATTTTTTATAAAACGGAAATACGTTAAATTGAGTCGGTTATTCCGACTATTGTTTCGATCACATTTGGTGATCTTTACCAAGGAAACTATAAACGGAAACTATAGTCGGAATAATCGTCTCAATTTAACGTGAGTATTCCCGTTTTATCAAAATAAAATTTGTCAAAACCACGTCAGTTTTCATAGTCAGACACTAAAATATTAACATAACAGTACGCCATGTATACAGACAACCCTGAAATATTAACATAATACAATAGGTACACAGATGACATAGTACACTATGTATACATACACCCTTGAAATATTAACATAACAATACAACAGGTACACATATGACACAGTACACTATGTATACAGACACCCCTGAAATATTAACATAACAATACAATAGGCATACAGATGACACTAAAATATTAACATAACAAATTAACAATGCATTTAACGTTGCTTTAAGTGAATCAGTACTTAAAATGTTCAGTCAACTTTTGGTTGACGTCGTCAAACGTCACGCGCGAAAACGGGACGTACCATTAACAGACTTTGAATAAATTTAAGCAACGCTTATAAGTAAGGCCTTTAATATACAGAAAACACAAAATATACATAACAAAATAAAAACTTTACAAGTGCACTTCGACTCTTATGTTTTTGTGTTCTCTGGAAAAAAATATCGGTCGGCGCATACTCGTCATTGTGTCAGGGTTGTCACAATGCCGTTATTATTATTATTAAATTTTAATATTTATTTAATAGGTTTCACCTTTTGATATTATTTCTTTATAGTGAGTGATAAACATTTTGTTATATAAAATGGGTTAAGTTTAAAAGTCGGTATAACCGACTCAATTTAACGCGAGTATTCCCGTTTTATTAAAACAAAATGTATCAAAACCACGTCAGTTTTCATAGTGATAAACAATTATTATTGGACACTTAAATTAGGACTCACGGGATGTTTACGATTTTTAATATTGACAGTCTCAGTTTAAAAATGAACTACTGAAAAATAACGCCAAAGTCAATCAACTATTTTTGTATAGTTAAGGAACCATGGCAGAAAATTATAAGCTGCTCAGAAGCCTTCAGGCGTTCTAAGATATCGGACACTAGGGCTAGCCACCGGTCTATACGATCCTACTACGAACCAAGGCCCTTAGTCGCGTCGCAGTCCACATTTACACATTATTGGACCTATAAAATAACTGTGTAACACACACACACACAGACAGTTATGTCTCTGTGTGTGTGTATGTTAACTGTGTAATGTAATAAGTAGTATATACACACAGTATAACAGTTTGTGTGTGTCCAAAAAAATAATTGTTAAGTATTTTTATAAAAAATAAATAAATACTAAGTTGTAATGTTTTGTGTCTTTTAATTTACAGAAAAGAATTTAAAAAAAAACACCCAAAAAAAAGTTTTTTTTTAGTGTGATTAAAGACCGTCAAGATAAAAGATAAAGCAAAGCTAACTACTTGTTTTTCTATTTGTACATGTATATTGCTAGCATGGTCATAGTCAGCATGTTTGTAAGTTGCAAATTTAAGTTAATATTTTAAGTTTTCGTAGTTTAAAATTGTATGCATATTACTGTTGTGAAGCTTGTGTTGTAGTAATGAATGAATAAATAAATAAATACTAAAAAGAAAATTTCTTACAAATAAAAAAATATATGTTAAAGTACATTTTTTTTAACAACATTACTATTGTACTCCCGGGATATTCACCACGGTTATTGTTTTTGTTGAGTTCCCGATATTTAGGCACAGTTGCATACTAATAGTTATGTTGTAAACCACCACGAAAGTCTAAAACAGTGTTTTTTTTTTGTTCACAGGTAAGGCAATAAGAACCCGGGTGTGAGTGTACTTATTACAACTAGTAATATGCGATTTAAAAAAAAAAAAAACATACACACATAAATATACACAGATTTGTTCCCGTTGACTCTGGAACTTTCGCTTCGCTAGGCCTATAAAGTCGGTAAGTAGTATGTACAAATAAAATTGTTCTTATATCTATATATATAAAAGAACAAGCATTTTTTTCTAGGTATCAACGCACAGACCAAACCGCTTATTAATTTAGACCCCATACTCCTGAAATGGTCTACGTGAACATTAAGAACGGATTTTGCGATATTCCATCCCTAAAGGGGTGAAATGGGAGATTTCATTTACTGTACTCTATGCACACTCTATGCGAGCGAAGCCGTGCGGGCAAGCTAGTATTTTCATAAACTTTTTAAAATAATTTCCATAAAATTTAAAACTACAGAAGTGTCAACCCTGTGCCCTCGAGTTTGCTTCGTTTGCTTGCTTTACTTAACGCGCTCCAGCCGCAGAAGGTGGCATGCGCAAAATGTTTTTGACGTGACATATATTTTTTTAAATGCTCTACCTTATTGGCTAATTATTAAGACTGGACTATAAATATTCGTACCACCATATCATTACTTGGCGCTCTAAGGGAGAGGCCTATGTTCTTCAGTGGATGTCTTATATTTAATACATTAATTTTAAGCATTTTTTTTATAGTTTATAAAACACAAGTATGAAATAAAATATGATGATTTAAAAGTTCGAAATTATTTTTAACAAAACCTAATTTGAACATTAAAGTTTGTGTAATGATTCATCTGTGAAGGATAGGTTGATTACCTTGTTTATTATCCGGTTATCTCTATATTTTTGAAGAATACTGCGGGGGAATGATATATATATATATATTTTTGTTACTTTGCTCATATTTTAAATCGTGTTTTCATGTCATCATTTCTATTTTGACTTTGACAAAAGAGAAGTTACTATCGAGTTTTTTCCTTCTCTTTCGCCAAAATAGAAAATAGCAACAAGAAAATGGCTTTTTAATGGCCAAGTTGTTCTAAAATTTGTCTATTTTTTCTTATTCTCTTTCAGTGATTTATTGTTATGTCTTTTTTTATATCTTCAAAAATGTGTGAACAAGATAGCTATGGCCGCGCGACTTGACAACAATAAAATGATAGCCAAATATTATTTGGAATTAAATAATTAAAACCTTAAACGAGCGCTTACAGCCTTATTCGCGTGGGGCGTGTAAACATTTCGTAAGCGCCGCGCGACTCCGGATTCCGTCCGTACGGCGACCGACACTTCTTGGTACTCGAGCATTTAAATAACAGCACTAATACATTATCACACTACTATTATAAATACATAAGGATAGAGTATACCGCCGTCTCGTCCATACAACAAGCTTAGTCTGATACCCACCACTAAATGTTATGTTTTTTTTTAGATATTATCAGCACGGAGAAAAACTATGCTCGTATGTTAGATTTTTTTTTAAATTTCGCAATATTATCGTTGTTATAGACACTTAAAGCGACACATTTTTTTTTAATAGGAGATACGACGAAGAAATGTAGTTGTTATTAGGATACCATAAACATTTTTATAAAAAAACAAAACATAGCGCCATAGATTATGGTTTATCCAAGCCAACGGTTCGCAAGTTATCATCGGACAAATATACACACAAACATACAAACATACATACAAATGCCGATTTGTCCCAGTAAATTCTGAGACCTTCGCTTCGCTCGGTCAACCAGTTGGGCTTTTTAGGCTGTGTAGGCAAGTAGGAGGTCAAAGGCACCCACACCGTAAGTTACATGCTCCCTAAAAATATAACCTTCAATTTGGACAGTCGCGTAAAAATAACCGAATTGAAATAAATTATCGCCTTTTTTTTTTTTTTTTTTTTTATTATTATTTATACAGGCTTTTGATTGAATGACACCCTTATAGCTAATCAATAATCATATTAATTTAGGTTAATTGATTTCTCTCTTTGAGAGCTGCATGATATAAGTCATCACCACCTTTTAATCTGTTTTAAAGTCTGTTTTTATGTTATTTGCTAAATCACATACACATAAAGCTTACTCTATAATTAGGTTAATGGATGTTTTATTATCTATCTTCAAAAAAGGTTGAGTGTTTCATGTTCGAATCAATAATTGGGAAAGACCTTTAAGAGCCCGCTTACTTAAAGCCCGATTGCGCATTAATAAAAAAATTTTGCTTTAGATAAAAAAAATATTGATTAGGAAATAAAAATATAGACGGCCAATCTTTAGATTTTCTTTTAAATTATGATTAGTAGTTCGCGGCGAACTGAGACATCGCGACCCCTACATCTTTACAACCCCTAAACAGATTCAGCTCATATTCGAACTTAAAAATTGTATTGAAATGAACTACTTGCCTACAACATTCCATGAAGATCGGATCAACGGTTCGCAAGTTATCATCGGACAAATATACACACAAACATACAAACATACATACAAATGCCGATTTGTCTCAGTAAACTCTGAGACCTTCGCTTCGCTCGGTCAAATATTGATTTAGATTTTTTTTTAATGATTGGGAAATAAAAATATAAACAGACAATTTTTACTCGACTGCCCAAGAAGGTAATGAAAATTATTGTCTATAGAAATGAAAAATATACTACTTGGTAAAATTGTACTACCTGTCGTTTTTCTTTTAAATTGTAATAATTGCAATTTTGTTTTAGTACATAATAAAAAATCTTCACAAAATTCTTTGAAATTGAACGAATTATAACCCTGTTTGGTTGAAAATACATTGTTTTTTTTTTTTATTGTAGGGTAAAAAAAAAAAAAAAAAAAGCGCCACAGGTAAAATTATGGTATTTTCGCGTAATAAAGTGGTATTATGATACATACTTCATATCACGAAATTTTCTATTTAGACGAAGAAGATGGAAATTTTTTTTTTCATTTTTTTTCCTTCTTCACCAAAAAAAAAAGAAACATGTAAATTGCAATAAAATAAGCAAAATGTTTAAATTCAAAATGACTTAGTCGCAACGTCCGCATCAGTCACTGGAAATTTAATTTCCCAAGGTCGTCCCTAATGGGGACGGATGGGGCAATATATATTCCCAATATCAAACTGACTTTAACGACGTTTTTTTTAAACTTTTTTTGAATAACAACAATTTGGTAGGAATAGGTATCATATACTTATTGTGTGTGTGTGTAATGTGTGTGTGACGCGATGCGTAACCAAAATGCTGGCGGTTATTTGGCTCAACGCATAAGCATTGCTATTCAGCGTGGTAACGCCGCCAGCATGCTAGGTACGCTGCCAACTGGTAGTGGGCTTGAACATTTGGATTATCTATAGACCTTTAATGGTCTCTGGATAATCCAACTGTTGTTTTTATGTAAAAGGCTAAGTAGTTTAGGTAGTTGTAGTTTATATGTATTTTGCTTAGTTAATAAAACACTTATTGTGTAGGTATATGCTTATTTTTACTAATTAATAATAATAAATAGGGTTTAAAAACAAAACTAAATAGATTTGTTGGTCTGAGGGTTAACTTTTACTATGAAAACTGACTTGGTTTTGATACATTTTGTTTTAATAAAACGGGAATACTCACGTTAAATTGTGTCGGTTATTCCAAATATAGTTTCGATCACATTCGGTGACCTTTATCAAGGATGCTAAGCGTGACACGCGCGCGACCTCGTCTTGCCTTGCAACCAAACTATGGTAAACTGCAAACTATAGTCGGAATAACCGACTCAATTTAACGTGAGTATTCCCGTTATATTAAAACAAAATGGTTCTTAACGTATTTTCTAACTTTTCTATTTGTTTTTATTTAGTTTTATTTTGTTACCCTATTTGTGATTTTAATTATCTCGCGTATAAAATAAAGAGTTCCTATCTATCTACCGCAGAGCCAAACCCGCACCGTGTCATATTCATCTTGTCCCATTTAACCACTGCACGGAGACAGAAATAGCTTCAATACTCACTTATTCTTCTACCAAAATGTTCACATACGACCTTACTCCTTTGAAGCCCAACGTAATTCCGTCAGCAATACTGCGCCTATGCGATCTTGGTACTTGAGATCAATATGACCTCCAGCAGGCCTAGCACGGGCGCCGGGATTAAGTTATGTCCACCCGTTTTGTCTTAGAGTCAACATGACAAAGCTAGAATATGGATACATCCGTCTCGTTTTGGCATAGATAAATATGGTGGACAAAATTTTACGTCGCCCGTGCTTGGCCTGCTGGCTAGTGATAATGCATCCGTCTTACTCTTACTACGAGGTCCTGGATTCGCTCCGAAATTATTCTGAAGCGTTGTTTTTATTGACCGAAGGAGCGAAGTTTGCTCTGCGGCGCCATTTACCGGGTTTGGTAAAATTTGGCATAAACATTTGGCACTCAATTCTAAATTAAAGCAAATTCTATGAAAAGGCTGTCAAGATATTATAAGGTCGTGAGGTCTCAGTTCGGGACGAATCGTTCCGATCGCGTACTGAGACCTCACAACAGATTGTTCCCACCCCCGAGCTACTCTTTACCCTACTACGAAAAAAGGAGGATTATAACTTTGATAGTCTAACCCCGAATACTGAAACGTTTGTTAACTTTGACGACAGACTAAGTCTATTGGTGCCTTCGTCCTTTGCTTAGTGCCAGACAAAGGCAGTATTAGAATTAATCTGTTGTCAAAGTTAACAAACGTTTCAGTATTCGGGGGTTAGTATGTATATAATTACTCGGTAAGTGTAATCAAGGTATAAGATTATGCCAGAATTAGGCGCCTGCATTCCGGTCATTCGTCGCCTCCACCAAACGTTTGGCCATGTTTATTCAGAAGTAATTTAAGTTGAAAATTGAAATAAACTACACAAACTCGCATAATTAGTGTGCAAGAATTCCAAAGTCACGATGTCTACCTATTGCACTAACATCACAATGATATCTTCGTGTATAAATTAATAAAATTAATTACAATTAACTTGTCAAGTAAGTGTCGTGACACGCTCGTGGTAGGGTTCCGTAGCTACGAAATAAATGAGACCTTGCGACTTCTATAACTTCACAACCTCTGGACTAATTCTGATCATGATTTAAATATTAAATTAGAATAAACTTGGTGAAAAGGTTGCAAATGTATGGAGGTCCGTTCCATATATGTGCAACCTTTTCAACATAGGTAGCTGTTTTTTTTTCGTTTCGTTCATAAAGATCGGCTCGCCCGCACGGCATCACTCGCATTGACGTATCACACTAATATTATAAATACCAAAGTTTGTGTGTAAGTATATAAGTGTGTTTGTTCCCGTTCAACTTTGTAACGGCTGATCGGATTTGAATGATATTTGGTACGGAGGTAGCTTATACCCTGGATTAACGCATAGGCTACTTTTTATCCCGGAAAAATATTCGGTTTCTGTAGAATAGCGGGTGAGACCACTGGGCGCAGCTAGTAGTAAACACCCCATTTCACCTCTTTAGCGGTTGATTCCGATAAATCCTACACGAACCGAGTTTCATTGGCATAGCATGAAAAAATATTTTGTTTTCATACAAACTTACTTTGGCGTATATTTTACTCAGGGTTTGAAAAAATCCGATTTTTATAATAAATATATATAAAAAATCCGATTTTTGGATATATTTCCAGGGTAAGAAAAAGAAGCAAATTTTCCCTAGAAAGTGAAAATTATTAACGCTAGGAGCACCAGGGAAGCCACATTTTTGATTACCTCGTAAAATAAACCTTATATGAAATGATATGAAGTTAAGGTTTGAATTTCAATAAAAAGCTAGCCGTACTGATAAGTTAAATTAAAGGGGATTTCCCCAACTTTAAATGAAGTTGCCATTTTGGGAAGCAATCTAAATTATTCTGAATTAGACTTGTTAAGTGCTGCCAGGGTAAATAAACACCAAACATTTTCAACAATTTTTTTAAGTCTATCAAAATAAAAATCAATTGATATATATCTTGATATATATCGGCGAACCCTTTTTTTTTTTTTTTTTTTTTTTTTATGTGGGGAAAATGCATTTACGCATACCCGTCCGCTGGGTGGGCGGACGGGTTATGTCGGACTCGACGTTACGGAAAACGCAACGCCCCTACCGACTAAAAAACCCCACAAATTTCCATCGGCATCGGAAAAAATAACAGGGCCGCGGGATCGCTCGCGCACTCTCCGCAACCCTGCTATTCTGACGTCCACCCCTATTGTACCAGGGTGGACCCACCTCGGGAGAGGAATCAGGTCCCTCCGTCCAGCTCGACCAGGGAAAATCCGGCCATCCTCTCTGGAGGGCCCTATGCAAGGGAGGCGACGGCTGCCCCCGCATTCGTCACCCCAGGCCCTCCAAGCGGAGACGGAGTACGAGCTCGACTGGCTCGCCTCCGTGTCCGCGCTCTCCGGAGCGGGTGAGCGAGAGGACCTCTCTCTCTCGCCCGCTCCTCGGTCTCCCTCTGCGACATCACGACCTCGCAGAAAGAGACCATCGCTTCCCACGACCCCTCGTCGTCGACCATTCGAGCTAGAATAGTCGGCAACGAGAGGTCCGCCCCCACGACCGCAACCAACTCGAGCCGCGGCTCCGCTGCCCCAGGGCACACCTCCAGCACGTGCTGCGCGGTTTCCTCCACGCAGCCGCACTGGTGGCACACCGGGGTCACCTCCCTCCGTGCCACGTTGCACAGGTACCTCCCGAGGCATCCATGCCCCGTAAGGACCTGCGTCAACCGGAAGGTCAGCGCCCCATGACCCCTATGGACCCACTCTTCGAGTACGGGCCGAACCGCTTCAAGGAATCGAACAGCTCCGGCCCCCCTCCGCAGATCCGCAGCAAGCCGCTCGCTCCAAGTTGCCAGGGCAGCATCCCTCGCGTCCGTCCTCCACCGCTGCACCTCGCCTGGGACAGGACGAAGGTCTTCCTCACGTGCCTGTGCTCTGCGCCAGAACACCGAGGACAGAACCTCGGCCTCCAGGTCCCACGGAAGGGAACTAGCGAGGACGCAGGCCATCTCATGTGAGAGCGTACGGTAACCTCTGCATACTCTCACCGCCATGACCCTCTGGGCCCTGTAAAGTAGAGCAGTCTCCCTGGAGCCGAGGGAGCCTGCCCATACAGGAGCACCATAGAGGGCCATAGAGCGCACCACCGCCATATAGAGGCGGCGGCAGCTCCCATTTCCACCCCTGAGATTTGGCAGGAGACGGCTCAGCGCAACTGCAGTCCCCACAAGTCCCGGGACCAGCCGCGCGAATTGTGCTCCAAATCTCCATCTGCTGTCGAGTACGACGCCGAGATATTTCAGCGTCGTCCCAACAGCAATGGCGGTTCCCCCCACCACGATGCTTGAGCCCGCAGGTGGCGCCCTCCGAGGGCCATGGAAGCAGATGGCCTCAGATTTGTGGAGCGCCACCTCCAGGCCCAGTCGCCGGATCCTGGCCACCACCGCCGCAACTGCGGCAGTAGCCAGAACGGACGCGTCCCTGTACGTCCGTCCCTGGGCGGTAACTAGAGTGTCGTCGGCGTAGCAAACGACGTCGACGCCACTCAGGTTAGCGCCCCGTAGCACCCAATCATACCCAATGTTCCACAAGCGGGGGCCCATGACAGACCCCTGTGGAACGCCTCGCGTCATGGGGCTTCGTCCGTCCCCCTCCCTTGTCGGGTAGACTACCTCTCTGTCAGAGAGGTAGTCCCGGACAAGGCGTTGTAGGTACAAGGGCACGTCGTGGTACCCCATCGCCTCCAATATCGTGCTCCACGGTAGGCTATTAAAGGCGTTAGCAATGTCTAGTGACACCGCCAACATGACCCCACCGCTTGAGCACGCCCTCTCGGAGAGGTCGCGGACACAGGATATTGCATCGACCGACGAGCGACCTCTCCGGAACCCGAACTGGGTGTCGGCCAAATCCGGTCCGACAACCTCGAGATGCTTAACGAGGCGGGCAGCCACAACACGCTCCAGGAGCTTGCCAGCCTCGTCCAGCAACACAATCGGGCGATACCCTGCTGGCTCATCCGCCGGGCGCCCCTCTTTCCGCAGCAGGACGAGTCTTCCTCTCTTCCACAGTTTGGGGAACCTCCCTTCCCGCATGCAGCGATCGAAGAGGGCCCTTATGCGGGGCTCCAGAGCCTCCTGAGCGAGGGCCCACGCACGACCGGGAATTCCGATATCGGCGAACCCTGATTTTACTCCTTTGGAAGTGGAATTTCGCAAAATCCGTTCTAATTATTCACGTAGACCTTTCAGTTTCAGGAGTATTGGGTTAAATTTTCATTCTGGGTGGCATTGAAACGATGGCAACCGTGGCGCTTACCATCAAACGAGCGATTTGCTCTGCTCGTCAAAAAAATACGAATATGACGAAACTATATGGGTGCCTCGATAAGGAACCCTAAAAACACGTTTTCTTACTAGTTTCACTTTGCACCAAAGTCGCACCAAAATAAACCGATTCGCATGAAACAAAAATTATTTAGTATGCAAACCAATTTAGTTCTTATTATCATTAACGTAGAATTCGTAGTAATTTACCTTTTCAACTATTATTTTTTTGCATCTGAAATATTAACTTTGTACGTCTGTCTGATCCATATAAAGAGTTAATAGATGTTCTTATATATATATCTTTTCAACTATTATTTTTTTGCATCTGGTATATTAACTTTGTACGTCTGTCTGATCCATATAAAGAGTTAATAGATGTTCTTATATATATATCTTTTTAACTATTATTTTTTTGCATCTGGAATATTAACTTTGTACGTCTGTCTGACCCATATAAAGAGTTAATAGATGTTCTTATATATATATATCTTTTCATCTATTATTTTTTTGCATCTGGTATATTAACTTTGTACGTCTGTCTGACCCATATAAAGAGTTAATAGATGTTCTTATATATATATCTTTTTAACTATTATTTTTTTGCATCTGGAATATTAACTTTGTACGTCTGTCTGACCCATATAAAGAATTAATAGATGTTCTTATATATATATCTTTTCAACTATTATTTTTTTGCATCTGGTATATTAACTTTGTACGTCTGTCTGACCCATATAAAGAGTTAATAGATGTTCTTATATATATATCTTTTTAACTATTATTTTTTTGCATCTGGAATATTAACTTTGTACGTCTGTCTGATCCATATAAAGAGTTAATAGATGTTCTTATATATATATATTTTCAACTATTATTTTTTTGCATCTGGTATATTAACTTTGTACGTCTGTCTGACCCATATAAAGAGTTAATAGATGTTCTTATATATATATCTTTTTAACTATTATTTTTTTGCATCTGGAATATTAACTTTGTACGTCTGTCTGATCCATATAAAGAGTTAATAGATGTTCTTATATATATATATTTTCAACTATTATTTTTTTGCATCTGGTATATTAACTTTGTACGTCTGTCTGACCCATATAAAGAGTTAATAGATGTTCTTATATATATATCTTTTCAACTATTATTTTTTTGCATCTGGAATATTAACTTTGTACGTCTGTCTGATCCATATAAAGAGTTAATAGATGTTCTTATATATATATCTTTTCAACTATTTTTTTTTTTGCATCTGGAATATTAACTTTGTACGTCTGTCTGATCCATATAAAGAGTTAATAGATGTTCTTATATATATATCTTTTCAACTATTATTTTTTTGCATCTGGAATATCAACTTTGTACGTCTGTCTGATCCATATAAAGAGTTATATTAAACTAGCAGCCCGCCCCGGCTTCGCACGGGTATTTAACAAAAAAATAAAAATATGGTATATGGCATAGATGTTCTTAGATATATATCTTTTCAACTATTATTTTTTTGCATCTGGAATATTAACTTTGTACGTCTGTCTGATCCATATAAAGAGTTATATTAAACTAGCAGCCCGCCCCGGCTTCGCACGGTTATTTAACAAAAAAATAAAAATATGGTATATGGTATAGATGTTCTTAGATATATATCTTTTCAACTATTATTTTTTTGCATCTGGAATATTAACTTTGTACGTCTGTCTGATCCATATAAAGAGTTGTATTAAACTAGCAGCCCGCCCCGGCTTCGCACGGGTATTTAACAAAAAAATAAAAATATGGTATATGGTATAGATGTTTTGCAAAGTGGTAGTATATTTTAGATATTTATTTTTTTACATTTTGGGTTACATTATTGGAGTTTTAGTAAGAATCCTAATTTTTTTGTAACTATAATAAAGCCTATGTCACCCGGGGGTAGTGTAGCTACCCAACAGCGAAATAATTTTTCAAATCGGTTCAGTAGTTTCGGAGCCTATTCAATGCAAAGAAACAAACAAACAATCAAATCTTTCCTCTTTATAATATTGGTATATTTATATAAATCAAAAGTAACTTATACTTTATTTTGAGGATAATCCTTCCGCGAGGTTTTGGCGTATTTGATGTTTGACATTGTGCAACTGTCGCTCTGTTTCTCGTGCGTGCGATAGAGACAGTTAGTGAATTTTCCTAATTTTTTGACGAAATTAGCGTTTCGGGGGTAGTCTGTTATCACCCCCTAAATCTTAACAACATCTTTTGTTTTTGGTATCAATGGCTTGGATAAACCATAATCTATGGCGCTAACCCCCGAATACTGAAACGCTTGTTAACTTTGACAACAGATTAATTCTAATGCTGCCTTTGCCTGGCACTAAGCAAATGACAAAGACTGTTCCATACATTTTGTCGAGTGTCATTGACATTTTTGAAACAGCAGATTTTTTTTCTCGATTTCAGTGTTGGTCCCATAGTAAAAGTTGTTCATAATGATGAGTACTGTGAGCCCTTTTCGGCTTAACATACCCTTCTTTATAACCCTGTATATTATGCCCGGAAAACTTTAATAATTTATCGCGGCAATAACCGCGGGGGACAACTAGTTTCAATATAGATGCTATGAACATAGTATACATTATATAGTCAGTACATTCTACTGTCACATTTAACTCAGATTATCGATTCGTACTAATAATAGAACGACGGGTATGGCCTGAGTCATAAGCGGAGCGGGCATTGGGCGTAATTTCACTAAGCTCGCGGCGAGCTCAGACCTCGCGACCCATATAACTTCACAACCCCTCGACCGATTCCACTTATATTCGATTTTTTTAAATAGTACTGAAATTAATTACATGCCTACAAAATTTCATAGAGATATGAACAACAGTTCTGAAAATATACGTATATACAGACAACATTTTTGATTAGCCTTGTGGCTCAGTGGGTGGATTTCCGCTCTTTGAGCTGTAGGTTGAGGGTTCGATTCACACCCAGAACAAACATTTGTGTGATTTTGAACAAGGATGTTAGTACTTTGTCTGGTTGTTTCTGTGTATTCTATGTATGTATAAAAAAAAAAAAAAGAGTATTTATGTATTCTATCAGTTATCTGATTCCCATAGTACAAGCTTGCTTAGTTCGAGGCTAGATGGCGCTGTGTGTGAACAACGTCCACCAACATTTATTTATGCAACCATAGAACCATATATACAAACGCCGGTTTGTTCTCGTGGACTCTGAGACCTACGCTACGCTCGGTTAATTATACCTGAGCGGTACGAACAAGAAAAATTGTTTTTTTTTTTTCAATTTTTCTTGTCAAAACAGAGTCAAAACCGTGCATTCTGATCAAATTTGCTAGGTTTTTTACTCGCGAGCAAATCGGAGTTGGTATCTATATTTTTGTGTGGCGATAACTAGCGTACTTTTGATCCGATCTTCATGAAATTTTGTACGCAAGTAGTTAATTTCAATACTATTCTTAAGTTTGAATATGTTGCAAAATGTGTCCAGGTGTTATGAATTAATAGCAGTTCGGCGCTAACTACTAGGGTAGCTTTTTAAGCCGGAAAAATATAATATTAAATAAAATAAGCCGTAGTGTTTTGTTTACAAAACATTTCCTAATTAAATCGCTTAACTCTTGTTCATTGTGCCGGTGATCAGTGTACACGTACTGTACGTAATCCGGCACTAACCAACCGGAGCCGGTTTAAACCGGAATATTCGGGATCGGACCGGCTACCACCGGCCGGGTAGGGCTGTCAAACATAAGTAAGCCATGTACATTTTGAAAAAGTGCGCAGGAGATAGCATAATAGATTAATAAAGAAAATCATGGTTATTCATTCAATTAGGCATTGAAAGGGTTTTTTTTTTTCTTGTGTTTTGGCTCCACACGTTGTGTATTTAGCCAACGTCAATGAGTATAGTAGTATTTCAAGTGAAGTAAAATATTTCACAATTAAAATAAGTCTCATACATAGTCCAAGTCAAGCAAAGTAAGTCACGGTCAAGTCCACGTCATGCCCCAGTAAAGTGGTGGAGACTTTACTATAGGTTTCTAAGGAGTTTTGGAAACAACACGAAGAGTCACGTTTCACAACATTATGCTATTCACCAACACTCGTGCACGTTCACGAACACTTTTAGGGTTTTGTACCTCAAAAGGAAAAAAGGAAGACTGATAGGATCACTCCGTTGTCTGTCTGTCTGTCCGTCTATCAAGACCCTAAGTATTTCTCAAGACCGCGTGGAGGACCAAGTGAGGCCTATGATATGGTCCCTTAGAGCTGTAAAAAAGCAAGCTTCTCAACGTGATAAAATAAAATGCGGCATTTTAAGCTGCATATTTTGACACTCGCTAGTAAATTAAACCCTAGAGGCCACTTCCCGTTGGTCTCGAATCAAGAAATTTGGCAAAAAGCAAGGTCTTACAGCACAAGTAAAGGAATATATATGAAAATCATTAATTTGTAGCTATATCACATTAGATAGATAGATAGATAGATAACTCTTTATTGTTCACACCAGAAATTACATGCATAATACAAAAATCTACTTAAAACTAGTGTAACAATTGGCGGCCTTGTCGCTTAAAGCGATCTCTTCCAGGCAACCTAAGCATGGAGAGGATTTACAAGGAAGAGGTAAGGGACGGGGTGTGCCCTTAAAAAGGAATATGTAACGCACAAACAGAAAAATAGACATACTTACATAATAATACTGCATACTATTTAAATATAGCAAAAGTAATAAAAATATACTACTTACTAATACTACATCAATATATACATACCTAAATAATAATAATAATATACATACATACATTATATACAATTACAATCATAGAGAGAGCATGACGATGCATCAACTATCCCGAGATATAGTGATATAGTGAGTACATTAAAAACTAGTTAAGAGCATGTCAGGCCATGCTTAGTAGGGTTCTAGGACGTTTGCATTATCCGTTTTTTTCAGCTTATCTCAAAAAGTTATTATCAGATGTTGCCCGCACTAATTTTAAGAATGTTTTTACTAAGGTCTATCAATATGGAAGATAACAAGTTTCTGAGATGCATAGTTTAGAAATGGCAGGGTAATACGTCTTATAAAAAAATTGTATAGGAAACCTTAACAATGATGATACCCCACATGTGGGGGACAGGCGAATTTTTTTTTTATCTCAACTTTACGTGTATGTCAGCCACCCCATTAATATAAAATTGTGATTTATTTATTCTTTCAAAATTGTCACCTTACAAAGACCTGCGGGGTTATCCTCTAATTTTGAAACGTTCGTGATTCTGATTGCGAGAGCATGCCATCTCGCTCGTACCAACTTAGTCGCACTATGCACGGTCCCGCTCGCGCAACTCTCGCTATCGCTTTCAGAGTTACGGGATGAGCCCACTGTTCAACAGCACCCAACACGATGGGGTGCAGCGAATTTTTTTTTCCCCTCTTTACATGTACCCTTATTAAACAAAAAAAAGTTTTTTTTTTAATATTTAATATTTTTTAAACCGCAAGTCTATACTTAGACTATCGTTGTGCAAAATTTCATTCATGTAACTTTATAACTTTGGAAGTTATACGGCTGTAAAGGATTCAGACAGACAGACGGACGGACAAGACGAACTTATAAGGGTTCCTTGTAGTACTACGGAACCCTAAAAATTGTTGTTGCCAATACAAAGTTAAATTTGTAGTTTAAGAAATGATTTTCACGTGTATCGATGTATGGGAAATACTTTTAGTTTGGGGCTAGATGGCGCTGTGTGAAATACGTCCACCAATATTTATTTATTTATTTATTTTATCGACTATAAAGTTGGGTTATGGACTACTTTTTTAGGTCATAGGCATTTTTTTTTGTATGTCCACCCGAACGAAGTCGCGGGTAACAGCTAGTACATACGTATGTACAAACACCGACTTGTACCATAGAATCTGTACCGCTTCGATCAGGCAATAAACACACGACCTTTATACAACTAAACGGCTTAACTAATTCAGGTAAAATTTTACAAAAAAAATATAGTATACATTATGATGGACATGAAATACTTTTTCATCAGAAAAATGCGAATAAAACAGGAAGAATCGTAAAAGGATAGCAACCCCGTTTTACCCTATAAATAGAAATCTTAGAAAACCCAGAGATCCCTAATAACCGGGCAATATCTGGGGAACAGCGGGCTTTATCCTCCAACTTTGAAACGTTCGTGATTCCGATCGCGAGAGCATGCCATCTCGCTCGTACCAGCTTAGTCGCACTATGCGCGGTCCCGCTCGCGCAACTCTCGCTATCGCTTTCAGAGTTACGGGATAAGCCCACGGGAAGCCGTGGCAACCCTAATTGTAGACAAGGTTCACGCCCTCTGAAGCGACCTATATTTAGGTACTACCTGCGGCCCGCGGTTTCACCCGTTTTTCTACAGGAACCAAATATTTTTCCAGGATTCAGTAGCATGGTAGTATGGTAGTGGTAGGGCTCTTCTGCAGAGTCCGCCTGGGGAAGTACCACACCTTTGCCAGTTATTCAACCGTCAAGCAGTAGTGTGCAAACATTACTGTGTTCCGGATTGAAGGGCAATGTCTCCAGCGTAATTACTGGGCACAGAGATAATATCTAATATATCAGTGTGACGAGCGCAGTGCATTGCCGCGCATAGTTTTGAACTGTTGAGGTTCAAAATTCTGGGTGGCACTGAACTGTTATGAGCAAGCGTAAAGCTTAACATCAGGCGAGCGACTTGCTCGTCTCGTCACCAAATTACATTTAAAATTAAAATAAAACCTATCCAGGATATAAGCTACCTCCATACCAAATTTCATTCAAATCCGTTCAGCCGTTACAAAGTTGAACGGAACAAACACACTTGCGTACTTTTCTTAGCTACTTAGATACTTACAAACTTTCGCATTTATAATATTAGTGTGATCAGCTTTTATTACCCGACGGCGCTGGAAAAAGGACACGTTCGTCTAAAACTCAGCTATCTAACACCCGCAGTTTTATGTGACTAGCTTGCCCGTACGGATTCGCTCGCAGAAGGTAGTCATATCAAAACTCCATTTCAATCTTTAGGGATTGATTTTCTAAACATCCGACTATTTCTAAAATAATTTCTTTTCAATATAAAAAAAAAAAAGTTTTTAACGCTGTTCTAAAGATACCGAATATTTTTCCGGGATAAAAAGTATACTATATTTAATCCAAATCCCTTCAGCCGTTATGCAGTTGAACGGGAACAAACACACTTACAGACTTACGGCGATTTATTTTCTTGGACTATGAGGCCCAAGCTTCGCTCGGTCAATTATCTGCGTCACTTTTCATAGTATGTGAGATAGAGATGGCAACAATAGAGCTGTCTTTTACAGAACAGAATAAACACTGCGGTCTGTAAAACAGGATGTCATGACAACAACTTTAATACTAGACAAGTCTAAAACAAAAAAATAACTTTAAATTTCTACTACTTTTTGTTAAATTAAAACTTTTATTTAGCTATTATTTAAGTTTTTTTTTTTGTTTAGTTTCTCCTGTTTAGGTATGCTTGACGATTGGTTGCGAGATGGGACTATAATTTTTGAGTAAGGTGTTATCACCTTATTTTGAAGAACAGCATCACCACACTCCTGTGCCATGCTTCTGGCACAGGAGTGTTGTTATGTTACTCGGTGACGACACGAGCAAGTCGCTCACCTGATGTTAAGCGTCACGCTTGCCCATAACAGTACAGTGCCACCCAGAATTTTTAAAACTTCGACAGTTCAAAACTATGCGCGACAATGCACTGCGCTCGTCACACTGATATATTTGATATTATCTCTGTGCCCAGTAATTACACTGGAAACATTGCCCTTCAATCCGGAACACAGTAATGTTTGCACACTACAGCTTGGCGGTTGAATAACTGGCAAAAGTGTGGTACTTCCCCAGGCGGAATCTACAATATTCAACTAGTAGTTCGCGGCGAACTGAGACCTCGCGACCCCTATATCTTCACAACCCCTGGACCGATTCAGCTCATGTTCGAACTTAAAAATTGTATTGAAATGAACTACTTGCCTACAAAATTTCATGAAGATCGGATCAACGGTTCGCAAGCTATCATCGGACAAATATACACGCAACCATACAAACATACATACAAATGCCTATTGGTCCCAGTAAACTCTGAGACCTTCGCTTCGCTCGGTCAATAACAAATAACTTCTTGACTAACTTGTTTTAAATTAATTATTATCTTTTTTTATTACGGCTTTTAGTTTCATTGAAGTCGAATATTTTTATATATGTCACTTGCCCATTGTAACTATCTATTCTATAGAAAATGTGCTGAATAAGAAGGAACGAGATAGTCTAATTAAGGAAGCAAACTCTTAATGTAATAATTGTATATTGTAGGACACAGTCGGCCACATGTACATTACTAGCCTCAATCCAATGCCCCACGTACGAGTTCAGTTGGTAACTAGAACCTGTGATGTAGTAGTGAATGCCGAATACGGCCCGAATATAGGGCTGATGCCGAATCTGCTGTGCAGGTGTTCACAATATTTTGTCACTGACCTAACCGGCTTTATCGTTTTAAAATATCATATTTGACGTTTTTATCGATAATAAATAATTCTATTGATTTTACTTGAATGTCTAATTTGTTAAAAAATAATTGAATACACTACGGCCCGAACGTAGGTTGCATCGAAATTCGTCGTGAATATTGAGCTATTATTATTAATTACTACATATAGTATAGAGAGAACGCCGTACATCGTTACTGTGATCCGTTAAAGTGCAGCCGGCATGCACTTCACTTAGTTGCTTGCTAGCTCCTGAACGCCTAAGACATGTTAGTTTTTAAACGAAAAAACGTATATCGTGTGTATTACGATGTTGTACTAATAATTCAAGTAATACAGCGAAGTGCAAAGGAATTACTAAGTCTAACAAAAAAAAAAAAAAAAATACTAAAGATTCTTTATAACAAAATGGAACATGACCTTTGCATAGGATAGCTTCTTTAAATGGTCATAAAAGCAGTCATCAGCCGAAGTTATTGATTTTTGTGGAATTCCGATATCAGTTGAAATTCCGTAATGTTGAAGGTGATAAGCTTACTTCTTAATAAAAAGAAAAGGAGAAGAATCACAAAATAAAATCATTTTTTTTTAGACCAGATACTTATCTGACACGTCAATCTATGCTATACTATATAGGCTAAGGAAAAAAAAAGGAAAATAAAAATTTAACAAATAAGGCTCAAAGATTCATGTATGTATTGAATTTGACAGCTGCAAGTGAAATGCCGAATACCGAATCCGAATTCTAAAGCCGAATAACTGTCAAGTCCATATTCCCACCCCCAATGTCGTCATGAATAATCAAGATGGCCGTTACCAATCAGGGAATTTCTTGTTAATATGTTATCCGCTGGTGTTTGGTACTGATTAGTTTACACCAGCGAGCTGCACGAGTTTTGGCGGGAACGTGAAGAAGTCACAAACTTACTTTTTTTTTCTCTCTTATGTTTTGGCTCCACACGTTGTGTATTTAGCCAATGTCAAGTATTGTAATATTTTAAGTTAAGTCAAATATTACACAATTAAAATAAGTCTCAGTCAAGCAAAGTAAGTCACGCTTAAGTCCACGCCATGCCCAGTAAAGTGGTGGAGACTTTACTAGAAGTTTCTTTGTAGTATTGGAAACAACACGAAGAGTCACGTTTCACATAATTATACTATTCACCGACACTTTTGCAAGTTCACGAACCAAATCCACCGTTTTTAAACATGAACACTCGAAATAACACAAGCTTTGGAAAATAATACAATGACGCGACATGACTTCTTCACGTTACCGCCAAAACTCTCAAATTTACTGTGTTATTTCCTCTTCTTGGCATATGACAAAATTATCGTGTTAATTGATAAGATCAATTACTAGGTTAGGTATGGCTAGGTTTCTAATTGGGCCCAGACATGCAGGCCGTACTACGAATGTTCACGCAACAAGGTGCTATCACCAAATCAGATGAGTATACGCGTCTCTGATTGGGGGATATCACCTCGCTGCGGCACACAAGTCTAGGGACCCTATTCGGAGAAATGACATTTTATCTCGGTCACTCTCACTCCCATTAAATTCTAAATTAGAGAGACAGTGACCGATATAATCTCGAGCGCACAGGAATAGGGTCCCAGGACATGGAGTTTTGGCGGGAATGTGAAGAAGTCACGTCGCGACATTATATAATTTTCCAAAACTTGTGTTATTTCGAGTGTTAATGTGTAAAAATTGTGGATTTTTATTCATTAATTGTTCGTGACCGTGCATGAGTGTTGGTGAATAGTATAATGTCGTGAAACGTGACTTTTCGTGTTGTTTTCAAAACTCCATAGAAGGCTTTAGTAAAGTCTCCACCACTTTACTGGGGTGTGACTTGGACTTGACCGTGACTTACTTTACTTGACTTAGACTATGACTGAGACTTGTTTTAATTGTGAAATACTTTACTTCACTTCAAATATTACAAAACTTGACACTGGCTAAATACACAACGTGTGAAGCCAAAATTTAAGAGAAAAAGAAAGTCTAGGACGGCATAATAGCCGTCAATGCAGAGGCTGCAATTAGCAATCGAGTATTTTGTTTTTTCTTTTAATAATAGTACGTTTTCAAAATGCCAATAATGCCTATAATATGTCGCGTAATCACTATCCTTTAATATAAATAGACAAACAAAACAGAATACGCAAAAAAAGTTAAAAAAAACATGGTTTCCTAATCTCCAAATTCTGTATAAGCTACGTATTAATAAGTTAAACAAACATGTTTGCGATAATCGACCTTATGTAGGCTGGGTAAAGTTGGAATTTGTTCGGTCGGAAAATGAACGATTTTGCACTTACGTCCTTTTATATTCATAGTCAGTCGAAAACTTCGTGAGCAGTTGCTTACTGCGCCTATTAGGTCTTGATACTTTTAATTTTCTTGAATATACATTTTGGTGTTTTATTTCAGGCAAGGAAGGAATCATAACAACTGGGTAGTCATTTTTAGTTTGATATAGGTATACCATTGCCGTTGCCGTAGTTTTGCCGTTGCCGACTAGCCGCTTCTTTTAAAACTTGATAATTTAAATAATTGATTTAAATTTTATAAAATGTTTATTTTTATTTTTATTTTTTGGGTACCCTGCCCGCGGATACTGGCCTGAGCTCTGTTTTTTATCTATAATTAATTTAAGTATAATAATTTTAAGTTTAGATTCATAATAATTGTTCTATTGTATATTTCATTTTTACTAAAATAATCTAAACTTAAATGTACAAACTAAAACTATAAACTATACTAAACTAAATAAGTACTTAAATAAATTAAATCTAAAATATCTACAAATAAAAAACGGCATTTAGGTCGCTGTCTGCGGGTAAGGTGCCCAAAAAGCTGGCGACATTACCCCGTTGAATTGCCAAGCTCACCCTTTGACCGAGGTAAATACATTTAGTTTAGATTGTATTTAGAATAGTCTTAGTATAAAGTGTTTATTTTTATTTAAATTAATTTTTGACATAAAGAACCACAAACACTTTTAAACTAATCACTATTCTAAATACAATCTAAACTTAAATAAAAGGGCTAAAATAAATAAATAAATTAATTACTTTAAATTAGATTATTATATAATTTCGTTGTACCTTGATTAAGTATATAATAAAGCAGTATATATTGTCAGAACATTTATTAATTCTATAAGAAACTTGCTGTGTCCCGCGACTTCGTTCGCGTGGAACAACAAAAAAAAATTAGTAAATCCGTTCAACCGTGATAATGCGTCAAACACCCAGACAGAGACAGAAAAACAGAGTTACATTCGAATTTATAATATTAGTTAGGAAGTTAGGATGTTTCTTAGTTTAGAAGTATTTGATATGACTTTGCGAGTTGTGGAGCTAACTTCAGATTAAAGGTCCCTAACATTAGTCTGAAGTTGGTGCCATTTGCAAGGCGTTGAAGTAGTTTCGGTGTGAATTTTAGGTCAGTCCTAGAAGTAATATTATTCTGTGGGTCAGTCTTGCTTTGGATTTTGTTCAAAAATACAGTCATCTACTTTATAAGTGTCGAGTGTGCTGTACGAGTGTCTAGTACTAGATTTACCAAACTTAAACAAATAGAAGGCGAAATAATAACACTTTTAACTCATTGTTCCCACTCATGTTTCACTCTGTCGGGGATGTGAAACACACTAAGACCACGACAACTAGCTCCCAGACTTAATTATTAGTTATTATGACTTAGTTATTATGCAAATTCATCATTCAAAAATCTTTTATCTTTTAGTCTTCTGGAGGTAGTATAGAAACACACAAACATACATACATACTTTTATACATTCCAAAAACATTTTACTTCTTCGTGGCCGGATAATAAACATGTCATATTCTAAATGTAATGTATTTACAATGTTATACATTGTTATAATAAAATTAATTATAATGTAGGTAATGTACTTAATTACATTACAATTTTGTTATGTAATTTTCAGTTATAATTAAAAACTTTCGGGTTTCAAATAAAAATTAGAATGTTTCAGAAAACAATTTTTATTTTGCGCGCAAATCCTCAAGAAATAAAACCACAGAGTTTAATTTCTTTGTGACAAAAGTTACGTAAGGGTTTCGGGAAAGTATCAAAATTGCTCGATCGTTGTATTCGACCCGACTCTCATCTTTCACTGCTTTTCAGCAGGGACGGACTCAGTAGTTTGTTTTTATTTTATTTTTTGACGTCATTATTGCGATTGTTTCGAGCTGCAGCTGTCAAGGACGGAATGTCAATCGAAGGATTTCTTTTCTTTTTATAAGATACTAGCGACTCGCCCCGGCTTCGCACGGGTGCAACTTAGAAGAAAAAAAAACACACATATAATATAAACCTACGTTAAAAAATTATCAAACATACAGTCCAATAGTGAACTTCCTCCATTTTTGAAGTCGGTTAAAAAGCAGTTTGTATTATATTGGACACCTCTATACTTGTATATTTTTCAGGTTGGGCATTTCTATTCCTGCAGGGCTAGCTTACGCCTCGCGACAAAATCTTTTTGTTATGCAAGAACAGGACACGGCTACGATTATGTATACGTTTGTCTCATTTTTCACGACATGAAGATTAGAGAAGATTTTGTCGCGGTGCGCATGTTAGCCCTGCGTCTGTTTTCCAGTTGGCCTTTTCAATATAAGGTAATTTTTCTAGTTATATAGTTTTTATATCTGGACGTTTTTCCGATTCGGCGTTTCTAAAGTGGGTATAATTAATATGCTCTTGGACATTTTTCTTATTTGTCATTATTCGTGCAAATCGAAAACCGCATCAAAACCCGTTGCGTGGTTTAGGAGGAGTTAGCGGATATACAGAAAGACAGACGCGGAAAGCGACTTTATATTATTATATACACTATGCAGAGATTTATAGAATATAGATTTTAGTACCACAGAGTTTGATTATTTATTTATTTTATTATTTGATATTTTTCTAACCGATATTGCAAGTCTTACTATCGATGTAGCGATGTATATCAAATTATATTATACTATGCTGATTACGATGTCCAGTGGTAGTGGGCTTCAACATTTGTCTTTAACGGCCTACTTTAAAAATGTGATTTTTCTATTAAGTGACGTCATTAGTATATCATGGCCACGTGATGGTAAGAGTAGTCCAGGTAGACCAATACTGCGATGGAGTGACGAGATCCGGACCGGACCGGAGATCTGGACGAGATTGCAGGGTAGATTGGCGAAAGAGGGAGGAGACTTATGCTCTGCAGTGGGCTGAATAAGCTATAAACATATAAAGTATAACCTCAGTAGTTATGTAGATTAAAAATCTTATTTTGGGATATATATTTTTTAGGTTCTGTTATTTACTATCTGTGTTGCACGGCGGGAAAACACGATTACGTGACATTTTCTCGATTAAAAAAAACACTGAAAAGACCTCGATTTACACAAATTTTTAGCTGGCGCTTGGAACCCCTAGTTTATATTCAAGTGAATATTACACTAATAGTAAGGTATTTACAATATCTTGGTTTTCATATTATTTATTTATTCGGATAAAAACGAAACCAGTCACTTACATTTACCTCACAAATTATAACAAAATTAAACAGAACAATATCACAACAGAAATTAGTTTTAACAATATCAGTATAAATCATGTCATGAAAAATACACAATAACTATAATATTATTGAAAACCAGCTGTGCCCTGAGGTTTCACCCGGAATTTTCTTTCGTTTCCTACAGGAATCGTTAAATTTTTCGAGATAAATAGGTTGTGTTAATCCAGTGTACAAGCTTCCTTCATACCAAATTTCATTCAAATCTGTTCAGCCGTAAATAGGTTATGTGTTAATCCAGTGTACAAGCTTCCTTCATACCAAATTTCATTCAAATCTGTTCAGCCGTTACAGAATTTAACGGGAATAAACACATTTACACACAAACTTTCGCATTTATAGTATTAGTGTGATCACATCATGACTTAGTACACTTGTAAAGTTGTAATTGTTGTTTGTAGATTACGGTTGAAACAATTTCATACAATTCAAATAAATATTTATCGTCTGCTGAAAAATAAATGCAAATCTATTGTAATAATAATAATAATCCTTGTCGGCCGAGTCCGTCCCCGGCCGCCCCTCCCCGCGACCCCGCGCCGCCATTTCGTGTTATTGAGAATTTATGTCGGTAAGGAAGCGTGTACACTAGTGCTTGGGCTATTTTAGTTATCATAATTATTATTAAAAACTCACACGACTACTAAGCGGCTATCTGTTTTGACAATAGTATAATAATAGTAGTGTAATATTCTGTTGTACCATTTTCTAAACTATGCTTATCCGACAACTCTAAAATTATCTTTTTAATTTAAGATGTGCGAATGGAACGGTAACAATTTTCGAGCTGTCAAATTTAGTTTAGTTTAATACATAAAAACACATAACATATACACAAAAAATTACAGATCTGCCATATTTTTTTAGGTTTCTTTATTTTGTTAACTTTGTACAACACTAATGATCTAAAAAAATTAAAAGAAGCGATGTAACGTATAGTCTTTAAAATTGAAGAAATTTTTAACACTCAATTTTATTAACTAAGGTTGATATTTTTTTATTTTTTTAATCTTTTATGCAAATTAAATTATAAAGCAAATATTAAAAAATGATATTTTGAAGAAAATAAAAACGAATTCGATTACTTTATTATCAGAAGTTTATAATACACAATAAACTCCATTAAATGGATTATAAATGTAACATAGATTTTTACGTGGCTCCGATATCTAATAACTAATTTTCAATAAACAATCATCATGAAAATATCGTTAGATATGTGATTCAGAACTTACTACCATCAGTCCATACAAACGTAAAAAAATGCATCAGCGCCATCTAGCGAACCATAGAAAGTAACTTTGTCTCTCTGTCTGGATGTTTGTCGCTTTATCACGGCTAAACGGCTGAACGGATCTTGATAAAATTTGATAAGGTGTTCCTGTAAATCATAAAGACATATATATGATACTTTTTTTGTGTCCACGCGAACAGCAAGTAGTTAACCGAGCGAAGCGAAAGTCTCAGAATCTACGGGAGCAAATCGGCAGTTGTATGTAGTTTATATGTTTGTATGTATATTTGTCCGACGATAACTTGATAACCGTTAAATTTCGCACGCAAGTAGTTTATTTCAATACAATTTATAAGTTCGAATGTGATCTAAATCGGTCAAGGGGTTGTGAAGTTATAAGGGCAGCGAGGTCTCAGTTCGGTGCGAACTACTACTACGCGTAAATAATAATATTAATATTTAATAACGATAATTATTATATCCATTTTCCCGATATATCCAGCCTACACTGGCCCTAACAGCCGGGGCGTTGCACCGACCGAATAGATCCGACGCTGCTATCAATTCTACGTGTAGCTGTGTGCGCGCGGCTTAGCTGTGTGCGTGTCACATGTCCTCTTATACAGGCTGTAGTATTTGCGAAGGTGTTGTTTGGTGACAACGGCAACTTTTTACCCGACTGCCCAAGAAGGAGGGTAAATCAAATTCATTTATTTCAGGTTAAATATGTACTAAAAAAAAATACATTAAACATTTGAGAAATCATTGATCAATTCAAATTACATTATGTCAAATTTGAAATTTATGTATGTCTTATAGGTAACGTTTTTGCGGTGCATGTAAATTGTTTGTGTTTTCCTATATTAGCCTGTAGCCTAAACGGCTCGACCGATTGTGATGAGTGAGGTGTCGTTGGATTCCACTTTACGTCCGGAGTGACATAGGCCATATTTTGCAGTCGGACTTTTTGTTTTTCTTGTTATGATATAACTTATTTGTATTACTATTTATTATCTACAAATATTTCATACAGTTGGTCGTTTGATTTTTAATAGTTAATATTTTTTTTTATTTGTTTCGTCATAGGTAGTAGGTAGTAATTTGTAAAACTATTGACGTTGAAGCAGCTTTATAACGCTCTCCGGTTTTTTTTTCTTCACAGAACTGATTTTGCATTTTACTGTTTTCCTTTTAATAAGAATACATTTTAGTTAAATCAGGTAATAAAAATAAATAATAATTTAAATAATTACTATATTTTTTTACCACATGCTGTGTAGCATCACCTTGTTCCAACAAACATCCACACGCATATTATGTTTATACAACGCACACATGCGTACATTACACGTGTGTGGTCGACGTCGTCTTTGTGTGCGTATATTTATACATTTGTGTTAAATTTTATTGTAAACTTGGAATTGTTTAGTTTTCGGAATTTCGTATGATAAAGGTTAAGTTTTAACAAAATAATTTTACCTTACGTTTATTATAAAAAGAAGAAACGTTACTTTTTTTTATTTATTTATTTATGGTACACAAAACAGATATCAATCATTTTCTTAATTAGTATACAAAATTTTAAGTAAAAATCTGAACTGGATTGTACAATCCAAAACATGTGTACACAGAAAACTTACTGCGTCATGTACACCCCTGTGCTACTCCGGATAAAGACACCTCCGCACTATAAGCAGGTTTACCGATTCGGATACAGGAGTTCGTATATTAAATTTCCTTTCTTCTCGGGCAGTCGGGTAAATCAAACTAAGACAGAACATCCCATCCTAACTAATATTATAATTCAGAGGAATATAGCCGCAGTCGTATCAGGACCAATAAAGCTTCGACATAAAAAAATTAATACGTTCGTCTCGAGGAAAAAACTTTGCTTGCGCGATTTAGAACTCCCTACATTACAACTGTCAGTCTATACAAAACGCAAAAAATTGTCTCGATGTTTGTCGCATTATCACGGCTGAACGGATCTTGATAAAATTTGATCGGGAGTTACTGTTTATCACAAAGACTGACATAGGATACTTTTTTATGACCACGCGAATGACGTCACGGGTAACAACTAGTTAATAAATAAATAAAAACTACAGATACAAAAAACTCACTCCGAGACGACAATTGAATAAATAGGTGCTCTCGCAACGGTGCAATAAAGTTGGTTTTAGCACGCTCAGCAAAGCGTAACTACCCTTAATAAATACTTAAAGGGATCAACGCGTGAGAGAAGGCGAGAGTGTCCTCCGTCACTTTCGCACTCGTTGGGTTAGATTTAAAAGCGGCTTCGCCCGCGGGTTTCAAAACTGAAATGAGATAGGATAGGCCTGACTAAGCAATGGTTTTTGATCGCATAAACCTCCTTTTTCTATAGCAGTCGGCTAAAAAAGGCATTGAACTTCGATCGAGCTCTGAAATTATGACGTACAAACGGACACGGGGGTTTACGTAAGCATAGGGTAAGTAGGTCGGGAGACATCTGGTGATTTACATTACGAACAGAATTATTTTTTGACTTGTAGGAATGTTCCAATTGTTACACTAGTTTTAAGTAGATTTTTGTATTATGTATGTAATTTCTGGTGTGACGTTAAAGAGTTTTCTAACTGTCTATCTGAGTATTATTGCGATGATTGCTAGAACCTAGCATCTTCTTCTCCGATTTAATTAAAAAAGGCACTAACTTGTTTTAATTATTTATCGAGCGAAGCGAACGTCTCAAAGTCTACGGGAATAAGTCGGTGCTTGTATGCTCGTGTGTATACTTGTTCAACAATAACTGAAGTCCAGGAGCTGTGAAGTTATATGGGGCGCGAGGTCTTAGTCCGGCTAGTTTAAATTGAGAAATAAGAATTATTTGTCATATATATATATTATCTTTTGTTTTTAATAAAACGGGACTACTCACGTTCAGTTGAGCCGGTTATTCCGACTATAGTTCAAGGCAAGGCAAGAGTTCGCGCCCGTGTCACGCTTGGCACTCTTTGATAAAGGTCACCGAATGTGATCGAAACTATAGTCGGAATAACCGACTCGATTTAACGTGAGCATTCCCGTTTTATTAAAACAAAATCTATCAACACTACGTCAGTTTTTATAGTAATTCTAGCTGCGCCCCGCGGTTTCACCCGCTATTCTACAGGGACGGTTAAAAAAATCAGGATATAAAGTCGCATATGTGTTATTCCAGGGAATAAGTTACCTCCATAAATCCGTTTAGCCTTTACAGAGTTGAACGGGAACAAACACACTTACATACTAACATACTTACACACAGACACACAAACTTTCGCATTTATAATATTAGTGTGATTATTACCTTTGCCCAGCTCCCACTGCTCTAATAGGTTAAAAAAATATAT
This sequence comes from Apocheima hispidaria, assembly GCA_947579745.1. Classification (NCBI taxonomy): domain Eukaryota; kingdom Metazoa; phylum Arthropoda; class Insecta; order Lepidoptera; family Geometridae; genus Apocheima; species Apocheima hispidaria. Next base: position 6,308,831 of record OX388172.1, on the reverse strand, counting down.
AATTCAGTAACGGAATCGTACCGCATCTCCTCAACTACATTACTTGAAACATTCTCACAAAATGCCAACCGTAAATTGAGAGGGCTATTCTGGAATCGGCGGGCTTATCCTCTAACTTTGAAACGTTCGTGATCCTGATTGCGAGAACATGCCATCCCGCTCGTACCAACTTAGTCGCACTATGCGCGGTCCCGCTCTCGCACTACCACTGCTTTCAGAGTTACCAGATAAGCCCACTGGTCTTTCTTTGTTTGGCAAATTAATTTAAAATTTGTTATGCTTTATGATTTTTATACCACTAAGTTGTTACTCGTAACTTATGTAAATTATTTGATTGAATCTTTTTGATTTTGATGACTGACAGATTTTGTTGAGTGAGGTTTGTTTCCTCTTTAATTTTGGCTTCATACGTTGTGTATTTAGCCAGCGTCAAGTTTTATAATATTTCAAGTGAAGCACAATATTTCACAACAAAAAATAATTCTTCAGCAATAGTCTTAATCTGTCGTCAAAGTTAACAAACGTTTCAGTATTCGGGGGTATGAATTCAAATTGATCCTTCGATTGTTATCGATTCGATATCAATTCGTAATCGATTCGGTATCGAGTCAGAATCGCGCTGCGAGTCCTTGATACGTCCGCGGGTGGGTTAATACTTATTTGAAAGCAATTTTAGTTCTGCCCCCATCCCCTTCATTTAGAATGGCGCAGGGACGGACTGGGGATTTGTTTTTCTTTGTGTATTAATAGATTACTTTTACTGACACTGGCTATTGACAGATGCCGTAATTAAGGATAGAGTATACCGCCGTCTCGTCCATATAAAAATCGTAGTCTGATACCCACCCCTGAATGTTATCTCGTTTTTTTTAAATATCTTCATATCTTCTTTGTTATAGGAACTAAAAGTGACTTTTTGCGTCGAAAATACGACAAGAAAAGTTTTTATTAGAATACCATATACATTTTTTCAAAAAACAAAACAGCGACATAGATTATAGTTTATCCAAGCCATTGACACCAGAAACAAAAGATTTTGTAAACATTTAGGGGGTGATAACAGACTACCCCCGAAACGCTATCGCACGCACGAGAAACAGAGAGACAGCTATACAATTTCAAATATCGAATGCGCCAAAACCTCGTGGAAGGACTATCCTCTTAAGGTTCAACGTTTCGCTCGGCGCGCGAAATTCAAATTTTCCTCCGTTTTATGTCAATTACAGCTTAATTACTCATCGTAGGTTCATGAAAATTAATTTTGCGATAATAAAAAGATTGTTTCAAGAAATTACACCAACCAAAAATTCAAGTTGAAAGCTAGTATAAGTACATCTCTCACTAAACCAAAAACCAAGATGAAAATCAGCTTATTGAGATTTGTAGCTAAACCAATCTCAATTACTATGACTATGACTGCCCCGTTGGCTCAGTTGGTTGTGAACCTACGTTCTGAGCTTGGGGGCGTGGGTTCGATTCCCATCTAGGACAAACATTTATGTGATGAATATTTGTGTTTGTTCTATGTCTGGGTGTTAATATCTATATAAGTATGTATTTAAAAAATATCTATGTACGTATATCAGTCTCTGGCAGCCATATTACAAGCTTTGCTTAGTTTGGGGTCAGATGACCGTGTGTGCAATAATGTCCCAGATATTTTTTTTATTTTTTTTATTTATTTATTATCTAGGTGATCGTAATTTCTTAAAACAACTTATTTATTGGCGCAAAATTGGTTTCAATAAATCCATGATGAGTAATTAAGCTGTAATTAACAAAAAACGCAAGAAAATTTGAATTTCGCGCGATGAGCGAAACGTTGCACCTTAAGCTATATATATACAAAAATTCAGGTCGAACCCGTTCAGTCGTTTAGCCGTGAAGCCGTGATAACGCGACAAACGCCCAGACAGAGATAGAGCTACTTGAGAATCTATATTATAGTTAGGATAAGAAAATTCAATAGTCTTACGTGTTTTTTTTTTATATTTTTTTTTATTATTGTCCGAGCGAAGCGAAGGTCTTAGAGTTTACTGGGACAAATCGGCATTTGTATGTATGTATGTATTTTTGCGTATATATTTGTCCGATGATAACTTGCGAACCGTTGATCCGATCTTCATGAAACTTTGTAGGCAAGTAGTACATTTCAATACAATGTTTAATTTCAAATATGAGCTGAATCGGTCCAGGGGTTGTGAGATAGGGGTCGCGAGGTCTCAGTTCGCCGCGAACTACTAGTATTTATCAGGAAAAACCCACTCGGGCAGCGCATTCCACTGTTTACCTACTTCGTGAAAACTTATCTCTGAGTGCGTCTCTGGCGTCCGCCCCCACCCCCAGCGGCTGGCGAGTAATTCTCATAGGGCTGAACGGATTCCACAATTTATACATTATTTCCCGTTTTTATTAAATTATTTACATTTTAAGATGTATAGGCTAGGATAGTTAGGCTTCGTCCCAAAACTTTTTCTAAAATATTTCTGATGTTATTCAATTAATTTATTTCGGATCAGCGGGCTTATCCTCTAACTTTGAAACGTTAGTGATTCTGATTGCGAGAGCATGCCATCTCGCTCGTACCAACTTAGTCGCACTATGCGCGGTCCCGCTTGCGCAACTCTCGCTATCGCTTTCAGAGTTACGGGATAAGCCCACAGGTCCGTAAATAATCCCTTTTCGGAGAAATACAATTAATGGTTAAGGGGATTTCTAGACTTTTTGTCGCCCTTCCGAAAAATAAAATAAATGGCACAGGGGATTTCTATTTTTTTTTGGCTAATAACCCCCTTCACCCTCTGATGGTAAGGGGATTTATGGACAAAAATTCAAAAAATCCCCTTCGTAGGGGATTTCTTGAGTAAGCCCGTAATACGTCTCACAATTCAAATTATGTCTCTTTCCGTCAGCGTCCTCTTAGCAAAATGTGACTGTTCTGCGATCCGCAAGCCGCCTGCCAAGCGTGGGGATGATTGAAACCCTGCTCTTTTATGAGGAAGCTTTGATCAGCATCGGACTTCTGGCTGATGATGTAGATTTTTTAATTGCTCGAAAAATACTACCGTCAAATTAAAATACATATACAAAAACGAAAGTTTATTTTAACTTGATCTAAAAACAAAAAGACAACATATAATATTTTTGTTTTTTTTTAATTTCTTTAATGATGTGAAAATGCGTGAGAGAGATAGCTGTGGACGCGACTTAGGCCCAGACTCCACCGAAGCGGTGACGAGAGGAGCTTGTGTTTCCACCGAACTTGGGACCCTATTCGGAGAAATGACATTTTATCTCGGTCACTGTCTCTCTAATTTAGAATTTAATGGGAGTGAGAGTGACCGAGATAAAATGTCATTTCTCCGAATAGGGTCCCTGTGCGGAGATGCCTGGCTGGACCGGAGCTGAGCTGCAGCGTCTAAGGCCCTAACGCCCGAATACTGAAACGTAACGATTACTGAAAGTCACTTCCTCGTCAGAATTCGAAGATAAAGATGAAAGAGAAATTTTTTCTTCTACCACAATCCAACACAATGCAACTTGAGACTGGTCACAAGCACTCTTAGATTTAACGGCTAATCAAAGTATTTAAGCGTCACTTTGATAGCTGTCAAACGTTAATAAGCGTTTGTGAATACCGATTTTTCGCTTAAGTGGCGTTCAAATCGCAGGCGTGTTAAATTTTAAGTGATGATTTAATTAACGTTTCTGTATACGGTTTTCAAGGATAACAGGGTCTCAGATGTTTGACGCGAACTTAAATATTTGGTTGGCGTTTCAGTATTCGGGCGTAAGTGCCTTAGTATGTTTTTTAAGACATATAGGCACTCGAAAAACATTAGATACGTCCCCAGCGTCCATCCTTGTCGCACCCCTACGCCGGTAATTTGTTAGGGCCGTGCGAAATTCCCAGATTTATTCCGTCCTTCGTACTTGTACTTTCGTTATACAAGGTTACGCAGAACGGTGGTACTAAGCCGATAGGTACTCATTACGAAGCAGCAGCTTCGTCCCGCTTCGCCTGAGATTTAAATTGTTTATTTATAAACATATTTAAAACAATTTATTTATTTTATTTTATTTATTTTATTTATTTACAAAATCCACAGCCCTTAGTGAAAAAACAGACAAAAACTTACAAAACTTAACTAACAGCCAATTATGGATTTATATTTTATAATTGGACTTTTAACTACAGACATAAAGTTATCTATGGGTGTGTGTGCGTGCGTGTATGTTTGTGGGTGCGTGTATGTATGGGAGGGTGAGTGCGTGCTTGTGTTTGTGTGTGTGTGAAGGAGAAGAGTGTAGTGTGAGGATGTATAAATGCAGGTATTTAAGTTACACAGTTAATTGTCATGAATAATTTTAAAGATATCCCTTTTAAAAATTTCCTTATTACAGTGAAAGATGTCAACTAAGTTATTAAATTTCGTATTGTAAGTTATATGTAGACGGCTAATAATTGAGTAACAATTTATTTAAAGTAACCTATGTCAGTCCTGATTATTTAGACTATGGTAATTTATTTATCAAAATCGGTGTAGTCCTGAAAACGCAACAAACGATAGGTGAATAAGTATCTCCTAGGCAAGCGTGCTACATCTTCGGCGACATCGTAGCTTTCCATCAGGAACCCTATTCCTGTGCGCTCGAGATTATCTCGGTCACTGTCTCTAATTTAAAATTTAATGGGAGTGAGTGAGAGAGAGATAAAAATGTCATTTCTCCGAATATGGGCCCTGGTGAGATTGTGGTCAAACTAGAGCCTTGGCCGAGCTCAATCATTTTGCGCACAAGTTCCAGCATATCGACATATTTAGTGATAACATCACTATTATTATTAGAGAATTTAAGTTGTTTTGTACTCATTGTTTAAGATAGTAAGCGTTTTGGTATACTGTTAGCTTACTATTTGTCATTCTGGAAAAAAAAAAAAAAAAAAACTCTTGACTAGTTCGTTATAAAATAAAAGATGGCGTTAATTAATTTTTGTGCATTTTTTGACGTTTCGTATGGATTGACGGTTGTAATTTAGGGAGTTCTGGATCGCGCAAGCGGTGTTTTAGGATCGAGATGAACGTATTCATTTTTATACCTCGAAGCTTTGATTGGTCCTGTTACGACTGCGGCTGATTTTCTCGGAAAAACAGTATGAACGGATATTGGTCCTTTTACGACTTAGGTCCTCTGAATTATAATAATGGTATGGATGTATATTTTCCAAGCCTTTGTAGTGTTAATATTTTTTAATCTGCTTGGGTTAGCGCTATCGCTATCAGCCTGACGTCATGTTTAGGGCTTATCAAGCGTTTCCCCTGCCAGTGCTCAATTCAGCCATCCCCCTTACCATTTACACCTAGGTCCGTACCGTGACTAGGGCATGTAATACCGGAGCGATTATCAATACCGGTATTGGGTCCGGTATTAGGCCTCAATACCGAGATACCGGTATTAGTACCGGTATTGGTGGTTTTTGTAAACTTTACTTGATATCAGTTGCCATTTTTATCAAATCTCTTTAAGAACACTGAAAATTAACGAAATACGAATAAATTTACTTCCATCATTATTATAATCAACCAGAAGAAGTGCATTGCTGAACAAAAGCTGCCTCTTAAAGTGCCACATTCTGAGACCCCATTGAACAACAACTTTCCACTTGCATCCACCGGCAATGCATTGCTTTCCACTTGCACTTGCATCAGTTTAGTAAGCGAAGCGGCTGGCAAAACCTACTTAGTGAATTTATAATTGTATGAAATAATGCAATTTAATAGAACCAGGCAACCAGGCGTCTGGTCTGAATGTGCAGTACAAATAGAAGCTACATATCTACTAATCTGATATACTGTAAAAGAGAAGTACCGAGTAGCAAGCGCGTCCTAAAGCGTAATGAGGTGATTAACATACGCTTTAGATGGTTGTGCTGTCATATCATATACTTTTAACCCAATACCGGGATCCCGGTATTGAAATCCTCAATACCGGTATCGTAATAGCGGTTCTTAATACCGGTATTACGCAATACCGGGATCCCGGTATTCATACCCTAACCGTGACGTGTCTATTGCGAGGATTTTTAGGTTCAGCAGTCGACCGTGAACCTTTTTTTTTGTGGAAATCTGTGACGAGACAAGCAAGTTGCTTACCTGATGTTAAGCGTCACGCTTGCCCATGACAATTCAGTGCCACCCAGAGTTTTAAACTTCAACAGTTCAAAACCATGCGCGGCAATGCACTGCGCTCGTCACCCTGAGATATCAGATGTCAAATCTCTTTACGCCCAGTAATTACAGCATTCGCTTCCTCGATCTAACCACCAATTATCTCCATTCCAGGACGAACTGCTAGCGATCAACGACAAGGTGGTGCTGCGCGCCGACGACTTGCTGTCATGGATGTGCTCCGGACAGGACTGGACGCACGGACTGAAGGCAGTGTGGCGCGGGGCGTGTGCGCCCCACAACGACGCACGCCCCACGGCGCCGCTGCACAGTACGCGGCTCGACTTCACCGACGTCGATAAGGAGAAAAGCGCCATCGGTGAGCGACACTGTTTCTAGCAACACTGAATGTAAGGACTTGACTGATGGCCGTGTGCCGCGGGGCGTGTGCGCCACACCGAAAGCACAAGCTTTTGTAGAATCTTGTGCTTTGGTCGAAGGCAAATATTGTTAGGAAACCAGAATGGTGCCGGCACTTCCAAGTGCTCGGCTGGATAGCTTCGCCAAATTTCATAATGTGTTTCGGCACCCTCAAGCGACAGCCAGTTACTAAACCAGGTTTAACGTTCTTGCCATGTCTGCCTACATCGTCATTTAAAATCAGGTGACTCCCAAGATGCTGCGCTCCGTGGCCCGCTGGCATACTTCTGGAACTTCTGATATTTTGTCAGATACCGAGTTTGAGAAGACGAGATGTAGAAGGCAAAAAGTGCACGTGTGCATGAGTTTTTTTCTTGCGGATGCGATGGGAGGTTACCCTTCAAAGGTATTTCATGGACCAATAGGTTCTCCGAGCATTTTCGGTGCGTTGTGCGACTTCTTCTTTTCTGGAGCCTGAAAGGAGTCTTTCCTATCAACCATAAAATAATGATGCCTTAACCTCAAAAACAAACAACGACAATGACCAAAAGCATCTTTCTACCCGCAGCCATCGACGCAGAAAGCCCAGGTGTCGTCGTCTTTTCTTATCCTCGGTACTGCCGCTATCGGGCGCTCCTGTCCCGGCTCGATGGCATCCAAGCAGCATGGCTCCGGGACTCCCTAGTGGCCGCGCTGGGCGGGTACTCCGCTCCCACCAAGAACACCATGATCCTCTACTGCAAGGTGAGATAAATCTTCGCACCATCGGAGGTAAATTTGATCTCGAACATTCTGGAGTTTAACTATAGCTCTAGCTGAGACTTGAAGAATTAGTAATTTGAAGGGGAGGAAATACTTGTAGAAGAACCTGTGGCCTCCTCTTAAAGGGTACGTGGACGTGCGACTCCCAACTCCAGGATCACGTACAGCAAGATTAAAGCAGTTTTCTTAAGTGCATGGTGATAATATTTCTCTCATTTCTTTAATGCATGGCGTCGGCCTTTAAGGTGCAACGTTTCGCTCATCGCGCGAAATTCCAATTTTCTTGCGTTTTTTCTCAATTACAGCTTAATTACTCATCGTGGATTTATTGAAACCAATTTTGCGCCAATAAATAAGTTGTCTTAAGAAATTACGGTTAAAATGATCACCTAGATAACATTGGTTTAGCTACAAATCTCAATAAGCTGATTTTCATCTTGGTTTTTGGTTTAGTGAGAGATGTACTTATACTAGCTTTCAACTTGAATTTTTGGTTGGCCTAATTTCTTGAAACAATCTGTTTATTATCGCAAAATTAGTTTTCATGAACCTACGATGAGTAATTAAGCAGTAATTGACATAAAACGCAAGAAAATTTGAATTTCACGCGCCGCGCGAAACGTTGCACCTTAAGTGAAGTCTTCTCTTCTCGTACTTGAAATTGACCTGGGCCTTTATCCTCTAACTTTAAAACGTTCGTGATTCTGATTGCGAGAGCATGCCATCTCGCTCGTACCAACTTAGTCGCACTATGCGCGGTCGCACTCGCGCAACTCTCGCTATCGCTTTCAGAGTTACGGGATAACCCCACTGTTTGATTGTGCTCTGAGTGAATTTACGATGGTAGCATTAAGGGTGTTACGCTATACTTAGTAGGATAGGAATTAACGAACTAAAATTTTGCTTCGCTATCAAATCGATAGCGAAGAAAGAAAGAAAGACATAAAAAAAATAAGAATCAATTCGAAGGTGTAATTTTAAATAAAATATTTGTAGGTAATTAAAAGAAAGAAATAAAAAAAATAAGAATCAATTCGAAGGTGTAATTTTAAATAAAATATTTGTAGGTAATTAATGGTACCTGTAATTCACATATCTCTCTGTAGATTCCGCATTCAGGACGCTCGAAGCGCACCACGCATCAGTCTAAATACACCTTTAAGAAATTACTCGTATTGGTTGATTCACAGAAGAGGTTTTTTTTAACCTGTGGGTTGATTGTTAGGCGCGAGTAGGCGTAACCTTGAGATAGCCAATGGGAACGCTCGGTCGCACTCCCCGCGCCCCGCGCCGCGCCTCAAACTTTGGTGACTTTTTGTAGGAACAACGAATCTCGTAATGCGGTATCTAGTGTGATCTGTGCTGTAATTATAGTTGTAAGTTGGAAAATAAAAAGATAAATAAATAAATATTTTGTTTATTTTCGTCCAGGACACCTTCGAGTACCCAGAACTAGAAGGGCACGAGTTTGTCTGCAACCATTTGGCTCCAAAGCTGAAGGGGCGGCCGCGGGGGCGCCGCCGTCGCCCGCCACGCTCACGCACACACTCGCCCGAGTCGCGCTCCAGTGAAGACGAGAGACCACCTCCACCTGTAAACCATCACCCGGTAAGAATTTGAGTAACTGATGCTATTGAGGGAGGTATCTTTACTCCGGTGGCTCGTGTCTAGGGTCCACTTTGGTGCTGTTAGGTTAGGTTATCTGTTTGACATTCGCTTTTTTTTTTTTTGAACCTGGGTGAAGATACGTGCAAATCGCTCGTCTGATGATAGGCCTCACATTTTTTCAAAACAATTGAGTGCTGCCCAGAATTTTAAATTTCAAAAGTCCCTGCGCGGCGATGCAGTGCGCTCGTCACCCTGAGATATTAGATGTTAAATCTCTGTATGCTCAGTAATTTCGCGGGAAACACTGCCCTGAACTGTAATAAATAAATATTGGTGGACGTTTTTCAGCCATCTAGCCCCAAACAAAGCAAGCTTGTACTATGGGAACCAGATAACTGATAGAATACATAAATACTTTTTTGTTTTGTAAATACATACATAGAAACATCCAGATAAAGAACAAACATCCATGTTCATCATACAAATGCCTGTCCTGGGTGGGAATTGAACCCACAACCTACAGCTCAAAAAGCGGAATTCCTCCCACTGAGCCACAAGGCTAGTGTTTGCACAGTACTGCTTGGAGTGTGCTACTTTAGGTGGAATCTGCAAAAGAATCCTACCGTTACAACTAGAAGACACTTTTGTTCATGTTTTAGCATTTAAAATAGTTGACCAAGCGAAGCGAAGGTCTCAGAGTTTACTGGGACAAATCGGCTTTTGTATGTATGTTTGTATGTTTGTGTGTATATTTGTCCGACGATAACTTGCGAACCGTTGATCGGATCTTCATGAAATTTTGTAGGCAAGTAGTTCATTTCAATGCAATTTTTAAGTTCGAATATGAGCTGAATCGGTCCAGGAGTTTTGAAGATATAGGCACCGCGAGGTCTCAATTCGCCGCGAACTACTAGTATTTTTGTTTCCAGACACCTCGGCGGCTGTCGCTCCGCAACGGCCTCGAGAAGCGCAGCTCGGACTCCGACCCGGACCGAGAGACGAATGTGACGGAAGAAGACAAGGCCTTCCTGCGGATGTTGCGTCACTTCCACCGGGACAAGGGCATCAGCTTCACACAGGCCCTATCACTCAAGCATTGTGAGTATGATCTTTATCAAGCACAGGTTGATAGTAGGTGGTAGCACAGGCTAAGCGGAACAAGAATTAAAAAAATGTTTGCGCTCGCTTTGCTCATGCCCTCAAACTATCACAAAACTTGTGTAGACTGCAAAAAACCCCGTATATTAATATTGCTTTCGAGCTACCAAAATTATTTTAAACAAACGTAGTCGTAACAGAAAAGCGATAGCGAGGTGAACGAGAAAAAACAACAACTATTCATATCAAAATTATTAAAATTCTGTGTGAAGAACAGTAATTTAGAAAACCGTAAATGAAAGAGCCCGGAAAAAAACCTGGAAAATAATGTATCTAGAAAAGAGTAAGCGAAGCGAGCGAAAAAAAATTGTTCTTAACGACAGAATGTTTGAAAAACGTAAGCTAAGAAGAAATTTACATCAAGACGATAGAATTTTCATTAACAACGACTACTTAGAAAGACGTGAGCGAAGCGAGCGCGAAAATTTAGCCGCGTGACATAGAAAAAGGTACTTTATATGTTTAGAACATAAGATATTTCTCGAAGACTCACGTTTCAAATGTTTACCTTGTACGTTTGTTACAGTGTCGCTTCGAGCGCTGTACACACTAGTGTTGTCCCGCGGCGGGTACGAGGCGGTGTGTCGACTGCGGCTTTGGCGCGCGCTTTTCCATTCAAATCACTCCACAACCAGAGCTGTATACGAGAGGTAAGCCGGTGGGCCTACCACACACAAACATCATATAAACACACTTAAATTACAACCGAACTAAACTACAGCAAATTTAAACAGATTCTTGGGCATTTCTTTGAAAATAACCTGTTCTACAAATTAAGTGGATATATTTTTGTTTTAATAAAACGGGAATACTCACGTTAAATTGAGTCGGTTATTCCGACTATAGTTTCGATCACATTCGGTGACCTTTATCAAGGAATGCTCAGCGAGACACGCGCGCGACCTCGTCTTGCCTTGCACACACGAGGTCGCTGAGCATTCCCTGATAAAGGTCACCGAATGTGATCGAAACTATAGTCGGAATAACCGACTCAATTTAACGTGAGTATTCCCGTTTTATTAAAACAAAATGTATCAAAACCACGTCAGTTTTCAAGTGGATATATGTCAATGAAATTCACGGAATCCTCATTTCTGTGTAATGAACAAGCGGAGTGAGCAACACACCTACCTGTTACAATATTATCAAATTGTTTAAATTATTGATCAGTTTCCCTAATTTAACCCTAGACATAGTTGACCGAGCGAAGCGAAGGCCTCAGAATTTACTGGGACAAATGGGCATATGTTTGTATGTTTGTACGTATATTTGTCCGATGATAACTTGCGAACCGTTGATCCGATCTTCATGAAATTATGTAGGCAAGTAGTTCATTTCAATATAGTTTTTAAGTTGGAATATGAGCTGAATCGGTCCAGGGGCTGTGAAGATATAGGGGTCGCGAGGTCTCAGTTCGCCGCGAACTACTATTATATTTTATTTTATACATTGTATATTATATTAAATTATACAACTTACACACTTAACTTTCGCATTTATAACATTAGTGTGATCTAACAATTACCTACTTTCAGGTTCCTCCTGCCGTTGGAGAACCACGAGCGGCGTAACGGCGTTAAACCCAACGGCGTTACCGAACCCGACACCATCACTGTGTGCGACTCCCCCCCACCACCGCCACACGCACACAGGGACAGCGAGACTGGTAAGCACAGGCACAGACGCAGATGTTATTTTATGAAATTAAATTAAATCCTAATCCAAACTAATATTATAATTCAGTGGAATATAGCCGCAGTCGTATCAGGACCAATAAAGGTTCGAGGTATCAAAATGAATACGTTCGTCTCGCGGAAAAAACTTTGCTTGCCCGATTCAGAACATTACAACTGTAAGTTTGGAGTTTTGGCGGGAACGTGAAGAAATCATGTCGCGTCATTTTATTATTTTCCAAAACTTGTGTTATTTCGAGTTTTAATGTGTAAAAATGTTGAATTTTTACCCGTCAAGTGTTCGTGAACATGCACGAGTGTTGGTGAATGGTATAATGTCGTGAAACGTGAATTTTCGTGTTGTTTCCAAAACTCCATAGAAGGCTCTAGTAAAGTTTTCACCACTTTACTCAAATGTTATACAACTATTAACCTTAGTTTTGCTCACATTCAGATAAAATTGTAAAATCATTAACTACTTGCTTACAATTGTATGATGTATTGACGATCGCAACGCTGATTGGTTACCGTAAGACCTTAGCTTCGCTCGGTCAGTCAAATGCTGGTTATTTATTCTTCCAGGCGAAGTTAAAGAAGACATCAACATAACATCGAAACCGGCAGAAGAATTAAATCGGGAATTCCTCGACTCGCTTCCGAAAGAAGAGAAACCTTTGAAAATCACAGTGAAACCCGTGGAAAAACTTATAGACACAGAAAAAAGAGAAAGTGGGTTCGAGAAGAGAGAATATGCATCGGAGAAGAGAGAAATGGGAGCCGAGAAGAGAGAAAGTGGGTCCGAGAAGAGGGAGTATGAAAAGGATGAAAGAAAGGAGGGATTTTTAAGTGAGCTCGCGAATAAGCTCAATTTAGGTGAGTTTTTATTTTATTTTTTTATGTGACTGTGATAAAGAAGTGAAGAAATGTGTTGAAGTGGAAGATAGTGGAGAATAAAATATTTGAAATGAGCACTGTCACGTACTAGCGGACAATTTTCTAACTATTCTGTGATTGGTTGTAAGTCTTACTAACTATGCTGTGATTGGCTATAAGTCTTACTATGTTGTGATGGATGTAGTTGATTGGTTATGAGTCTTTCTTACTATACTGTTATTATGCTGTGCTTGGCTACAGTAAGACTTACAACCAATCACAGAATAGTCTTGTTTACTATGTTCTGATTGGCTGTAAGTGTAGCTTACTGTGCTGTAAAAGGCTGTAAGTCTTACTTACTATGCTGTAATTGGCTATACGTCTTACTATGTTGTGATTGGCTGTCAGCCTTGCTTACTTTTCTGTGATTGGCTATAAGTCTTACTATGTTGTAATTGGCTGTAAGTCTTACTTACTATGCTGTGATTGGCTGTAAGTCTTACTATGTTGTGATTGGCTGTAAGTCAGTTTAATTTGCACTCTGGCGCTGTTTCGTTTTTTTTTATTACGTCCGCGGTAATGACTCACAGATATCACCTAGATTCTTCACTCAGGACGATCAAAGCGCTTCTCGCATCGGTCTAAATACACCAATAAAAATTTACACTCATTGGGTCATTTCTTAGCGCGAATACGCGTAGCCTTCAGATAACAAATGAGAAGCTTGGTCGCAGTCTCCGAAACTCGCGCTTTCCTCAAACTTTAGTGACTTATATAAATAAATGATAAATATTGGTGGACTTTTTTCACACAGCGCCATCTAGCCCCAAACTAAGCAAGCTTGTACTATGGGAACCAGATAACTGATAGAATACATAGATACTATTTTTTTGTAAATACATACATAGATACACCCAGAAAAAGAACAAACATCCATGTTCATCACACGGATGTTTGACCTTGGTGGGAATCGAACCCACAACCTACAGCTTAGAAAGTGGAAATCCTCCCACTGAGCCACGAAGCTCTTATTGTTGGAACAACAATGTCGTAACGCGGTATCTAGACTTATTTACTTTAAGTATGTAATAATTATGTTGAATAAATTATATTCTATACGCATAGAGAAATATTTTGTATGCAACATGACTGAACGTCCGTGTCGTCCTGCTCAGGTAACTCGGACACGACATTCCTACAAGAGCTGGCGCGCCAGAACTCGGCGCCCGCGCCCCCCGCGGCCCCGCACCCCCCGGCGCCCCTCCACTCGCACGCACACAACGAACAGGTAACAACGAGTTTTTTTGTCGGGAACGTGAAGAAGTGATGTCGCGTCATTGTATTATTTTCCAAAACTCGTGTTATTATGAGTGTTAATGTTTAAAAATCAGGGTTAGAAAAAAAAACGATTTTTATAATAATTATCAAAATTCCGATTTTTTAATATAAATCCGATATATATCCAGGCTAAGAATAAACTAGGCTAAAAATAAACCTTTGAGTGAAGTTAAGGTTTGAATTTCAATGAAAAGCTAGCCGTACTGATAAGTTAAAGGTGATTTCCCCAACTTTAAATGAGGTTGCCATTTTGGGAAACAATCTAAATTATTCTGAATTGTAGTTTTTCGCTACGTGTTCCCAGGTAAACATTAATCTCCGAAATGTTTAGTTCAGAAGACAGGAAAAAATCAATTGATATATATCAACATAAAAATCAATTGATTTATATCATGATATATATCCGCTGATATATATTGGCGAACCCTGGTACAGATGATGGATTTTTATCTATTAAGTGTCCGTGAACGTGCACGAGTGTTGGTGAATAGTATAATTTTTTTAAACGTGACTCTTCGTGTTGTTTTTAAAACTCCAAACAACCTTTAGTAAAGTGGACCGTGGACTTGACCGTGACTTACCTTGCTTGAGTTAGATTATGACTGAGACTTATTTTAATTGTGAAATATTTGACTTCACTTGAAATATTACATGACACTGGCTATATACACTACGTGTGGAGCCAAAACATAAGAGAGCTAACAGATGTTGTCGTGTTAAGTGGGTATGCAGTAGCGATGTAGGCAGCGCTACTTGGGAAACATATTCCCCAGGAGTCATTGGTCATTGCCTCCGGCGCCCAGCTCTGGCAGAGGGGGGACAACCCCGAGGCTAATCCTCACCAGGCAGAAGAAAGTGGTGGAAGGACCGTGATGATGAGCGATGTTTACTTTTGACTTTTTTTACTTTTGACTTATTTTTTTACTCTTAAGTTTTTACTTAGGACTTATTTTTTACTTGTATTGTCTTATTTTTTACTTCTGACTTATTTAATACTTTTGACTTATTTTTGACTTTTGACTTATTTTTGACTTTTATCTTATTTTTTACTTAGGACTTATTTTTTACTTTTGACAATTTTTTTTCTTGAGTTTTTTTTACTTTTGCTCTAATTAATAATTCATACTAATTACTCCGTTTTTATTTTGTGAAAAAGTGGCAGCACTCGTAATATTACTTTACTCCGTCTTATTAAAAACTCGACTGGTATTTTAGTGTGATATTTGTTTGTGTAGAAGAGCTCGAGGCCTGCGGGGCGCAGCTCCCTGCGCGCCGTGCGCGTCAAACCCGCTCGCGCGCACACCGCGCCCAACACCGCGCCCAACACGCGTGAGTACTACACTACACTACACTACACTACAAATACATACATAGTCTAGCTTCACTCGCATACGATACAGTTAATTAAATACCCATTTCACCTCCTTAAGGGTTGATTTTCCAAAAAAATCTTGAGACATGCTTTCTTTATTACAAGCAAAGATTTTTTAATAAGGAGAATTCTGTGATTACTATATTTTATTTAACTTGTATGTCTGTATGTATGTTCGGGTCAAATCTTGTAACTGAATTTTAGACCAGTTCTTGTTCAATTGAGTTAAAATTTCGCATGCCTGTCAAGTTCCGATGACAATACAATATTATGAGAGCGAGCTGATCTGATGATGGAGACGGAAGGTGGAGAACGGAACTCCTCAGTAACTAACAGTAGGTTGACGGAGTTTGGACTCAATTTGATCAGCTCACAGTACCAATAGCGGACTTTATAAAAGCTTGTCTGGAAAAATATATTTTGCTAAAAAACTTACAACAACAACAAACCGATCAAAAAATTCAAAATACATCTACTTCGACAACAATATGTGTTGTTTTTTTTTTTTCTTAATATAACATTGCATTGCATATGGATAATATAAAATCTTTCTATCTATCTATTTGACTCGGGTACGTTCTAAAACTGCGACAAGAACCACCGGACGACGTGCTGCAGCGTCTTCTTAGTAAACGTAAGCGTTTTGCGATCGCCAAGTCGCCTGACAAGCGTGTGGATTATGACAAGCCCATTTGTGAGGGGGAAGCCTTTGTCCAGCAGTGGACGTCTGGCTGTAGATGAATATAAAATCCTAATCCTAACTAATATTATAATTCAGAGGAATATAGCCGCAGTCGTATCAGGACCAATAATGCATCGAGGTATGAAAATGAATACGTTCGTGTCGGGGAAAAAACTTCGCTTGCGCGATTCTGAACTCCCAGCATTACAACTGTCACTCCATACAAAACGTCAAAAAATGCACAAAAATGGATTAACGCCATCTAGCGAACTATAGGTAGTAACTTTGTCTCTACTGGATGTTTGTCGCGTCATCACGGCTATACGGCTGAACGGATCTTGATAAAATTTGATAAGGAGTTACTGTATATCACAAAGACGGACATAGGATGTTTTTTTTATGTCCACCGCGAACTAAGTCTCGGGTAAGAATTAGTGTTTAGTAAATGAATGTGTTTGTCCACAGCGCCAGTGCCCCCCCTCCGGCCGGACTCGGCGTCGTCCTCCCCCCCCTCGCTGCCCCCCACCACGGCGCCGGTCACCAACTTCGGCATCCACCATCCTCCGCCGCAGCACAGCAACAGCGACGATGAGATAGTCGAGGTTGGTAGCACTCACGACACCAAAAAGAAACATCAAACTGGATTTGCAATTTTGGACTTAAAATAACCTAGTAGTTCGCGCCGAACTGTGACCTCGCGACCCCTATATCTTCGCAACCCCTGGACCGATTCAGCTCATATTCGAACTTAAAAATTGTATTGAAATGAACTACTTGCCTACGAAATTTCATGAAGATCGGATCAACGGTTCGCAAGTTACCATCGAACAAATATACACACAAACATACAAACATACATACAAATGCCGGTTTATCCCAGTATACTCTGAGACCTTCGCTTCGCTCGGTCAACTAGAAACTACAATGAAATAAAAAATGTTAAAAAAGACACTGATAGCCCCACTAGATGTATCTAGCCTTGGAACATGCACAAAGACAACTCAATATCCGACTACAAAATGTAGGCAAGCCAAATCTCACTCGACACAATCGGTCAAGCCGTTTAGGACAGGAGGTAATATACGGCACACACTCCAAAAACATTACCCTCCTTTTTTGGCAGACGGGGAAAAAAACCAAAGACAAATAACAAAGATAAAGATCGTTGAAGTTAAAAATTCCGGTATAAGTACTTTCTGTTTTAATAAAACGGGAATACTCACGTTAAATTGAGGTCACGCGCGTGTCTCGCTTAGCATTCCTTGATAAAGGTCACCGAATGTGATCGAAACTATAGTCGGAATAACCGACTCAATTTAACGTGATTATTCCCGTTTTATTAAAACAAAGTGTATCAAAACTACGTCAGTTTTCACGGTATAAGTACGTAAGGAAAAGCGTGGCGCTTGCCATCAGACAGTCGAATTTCTCGCGTCACTCAGCTTTATAAAAAATAGACATACCGACGGCTTACATTACTATAAAATAATATATATATCTAATATTACATACTAATTCAGAGCCCTTTGTTACAGGTCCCATATAAACCAAAAACCCCAGAAATCATCGACCTGGACGAGTATCCTGAAAGCCCTCAAGCTATTAAAAAGAAGAAGCTGGACATACTCAAGGAACGGGGGCTAGAGGTCACGCCGCTGCCAGCCCCCGCCTGGCCCACCCCCGTCCTAGCTACACCTCTCATAGCCCCCAGCCCGATGCTCTTACCCGCGGTTCAGCACCAGATAATGAGCAACGCCCAGTTATTCCAAATGTATAACATAATACCACAGAACTACAATGGAATGCAACCCCCGAAAGTAATCCAAGCTACCCCTCTGTACGGCACGACAAGCCCAGAAAAGACAGTATATGGCAACCCGAAAGACCCTTTCATGCCCCCCCCACACGTCTTACATGGCGCCCCTATTAAGCCAACTAAAAGCGTGTTACAAGCGCCGATTCCCGCGCAGGATATTTTAGACTTAACCTGCAAACTGAGCACCAAACCCGCGGTAGAAATAGTCCGCGTACCCACGACGCCATCGCCGTCCAAAAATCAGTCGACAGCACAAAACTTGACCAAAAACTATTCGATCGTCGATGGGAAGGCGGTCGTGGGCTCCAACTTAGAAATCACTTTAGTCAACAAAGCACAGCCGTTGTCTCCCTTGAAGAAACAGACCCCCCAAAAGAGGTCCTCGAACGGAAAATTCACTAAGACCCCCACCCCTCCAAAAGACTACCCTAAACCTTACAAAAAGGCCCCCATAATTGTCCCCAATTATCAAGTCACTCGTGAAGATAGTCCAACAAGTTCTACGAGTTCGCAAAACAGTCAGAAAAATCAAATTCTGACGACGATGGACACTAAGGGGCCTGTGACGTTTCACGACGGCTCGAAGGGTCACGGGACGTCATTTATAGACCCTTCCAGAGGCCCGGTGGCGTCGTATTTAGATCCATCTAAGGGACCTGTCACGTCATATCACGATCCATCTAAGGGGCCGGTGGCGTCATTCTTAGATCCCTCTAAGGGGCCGGGGGCGTCATTTTTAGACCCCTCTAAGGGGCCAGTGGCGTCATTTCTAGACCCTTCCAAGGGGCCTGTCTCGTCATTTTTGGACCCATATATGGCGCTATATAATTTAGCCGGGCAAATGGATCCCAGGCAGCTGGCAGCGTATAGGGAAATAATGGCAAACCCTTTTAGGTATTCGGGGCTTTTGAATATGGGAGTTGGCAACCCTACAACGAAGAATTAGTCTAGTCTAGATTTGTGATACAATTAAAAGGCTTTTGGGGTTATATTGTTTAGTAAATAGACCTAACATTGAATTTGTTAATCGTGGCATAATGAGGCGTTTTCAAAAAAAAAAAAAAGTTCTAAAATACTTACTAGATGGCGTAACAGACCTACCGTTTTACCTGTCATTGTCATTTCTGTCGAAATATTTTATGTTTATTTTTTAAATCGTAAATTTTGGTTCCACACGTTGTTTATTTAGCCAGTGTCAACTATTGTAATATTTCAAATGAAGTCAAATACATAGTTACATTACTTGAAATTGTCTAAATACACATGTGGAGCCAACAAACACGAGAAAAAAAAAGGCACACGTACATTTTTTGTCTTTCATGTCTTGACAGTGACAGTAAAACCTCAAGGTACATCTAACGCCATCTATTGGGTACTTTTATTACCAGGTTTTTATTTTTTTTTGAAAACGCCTCGTTATTGACGAAAAATTACTTTTGATTTGTTGACTACATGCAAACAGAAATTTGATTCAACATTTAATGCCCGGCCGGGAATCTAACCTGGCACCTCCAGCCCGTAAGGCAGAGGTTCTACCATTGATCCAAACAGACTCCTTTATTATGGATGTTTCCGATCGTGATAGCGACCTTGCGCGAGCGGGACCCCGCATAGGCGAGTAAGTTGGTCTGAGCGGGATGCAACGTTGATAATAATGGTACTGTCGTCAATTCACAATTTAGGCATTTGAGACACTATATTTATTATGGGAAGACATTATGCTTAAATTAGAGCGAAATAAAGTAAAATTAATTGGTTATGTTTATTTTTAATCATATACTATACTAGCTGCGCCCCGCGGTTTCACCCGCTATTCTACAGAAGCCGAATATTTTTCCGGAATAAAAAGTAGCCTATGTGTTATTCCAGGGTCTAAGCTATCTCCATACAAATTTCATTCAAATCCGTTCAGCCGTTACAGAGTTGAACGAAAACAAACACACTTACACTCAAACTTTCGCATTTATAATATCAGTGTGATTTTTAAATTTTAATTTGCAATGGACTTTGTTCGAAAATAAATATATTTTGATTTGATTAAAAAAGTACGTTTTTATTCTCTTAAAATAGAAAAATAACTTTTCGTTTTTTTTACATTTTTTTATTTAACTTGTATGTCTGTATGTATGTTCGGGTCAAATCTTGCAACTGAATTTTAGACCAGTTCTTGTTCAATTGAGTTGAATTTCGCATCCCTGTCAAGTTCCGATCACAATACAATATTACGAGAGCGAGCTGATCTGATGACGGAGACGGAAGGTGGAGAACGGAACTCCTCAGTAACTAACAGTAGGTTGATGGAGTTTGGACTCATTTTGATACTGATATTGGATTTTATAAAAGCTTGCCTGGAAAAATATATTTTTCCATAAAGATTTATTTTCTTTAAAAAGCCATCTAAAATTGCTATTCATTCGTTTTTTTCTGCCAACTCTACTTAGTGAGTGTGTCCAAACGGTTATCGCTTTGTGTAGGCTCAAGTATGTCGATAGATATTTATCGACATAGAAACAACAATATCAATAAGGATAATTTTGTTGACAGAAATATTTTTGTTGATTGTCTAGGCGTTTAACCACAGCTCGATGTCAAATGACGGTGTGGTCGAAGATGCGAGCTTGGAAACGTATTTTTCTGCAATTACTGTAGTTCCCATATTTCTTTGTATTGATTAACATTCCAAATTTTATTTCACAACAAGGTTTATTGCTCGACAGATTTTGATGTTGTAAATAAGTTAAACAATTTAGTATAAGTATTGTCGAAAATTGTTTAGTAATAAACTTGTAGAAAAAATTACGATTTTTAAATTAAAATCGATTTTGCAAAATATTAGGTTGTGTTATGAAAATGTGTCGATTCTGGTGTACTATGTTTTTTTTTGTTTCTTACTAAAGGCCTCGCTACATGGCCTGTCCTGACATCGTTTGAAAGAGATGGCTATATATAAGTTTATGGGGGAGCGAAAAGGAGAAGCTATAACCTTAATAGTTTGTTTCTTTTGCTCCCGTGAAATTCAAATCTAGCTGTCCCTTTCACACGATGTCAGGTCAGGCCATGTATAGACACCCTAAAGATAGATCTAAAATGTTGCCATTCCTTTTTAATGTATTGAACACAAAAGAGACGGTGTATTTTAGTCAATTTAGTTGAAAATTACAACGAACTCGACGCTATCTATATAATATCTAAATTGATAGTACAGAATAGAATATTGACATCGATATCGATAATATAGAAAATCGATATCGATAATACAGAAAATCGATATCGACAATATAGAAAATCGATATCGATAATATATAATATTGATATCGATAATATAGAGTATCGATATCGATAATATATAATATTGATATCGATAATACATAATATTGATATCGATAATAACGAATACCGATATCGATATTTCAGATGATTGCTAAAAATCGATTTTAATTTTAATCGACCGACCCCAAAAGCCTGCTTCGATCTCTCGGATGTTAAAAAAAGAAACGAAAATAGAAAAACGTGGGAACAATTTTGAAATGTTTCGTTTCTTTAAAAAAAAACTGAAAATTGTAAATAATAAGATAAATGTTTCAATTCCTTCGCGCGGAGTTATTTAGAATTGCATTATTCATAATTATTGAAATAATTTTAATATTTTTTTTGTATAAATGTTCGTTTAGGTGTTGTTTTAATTTTATTTCAAGATGCATCGTTTCGCTCAGAGTCCTATTCATATTTTCGTGCGGTTTTTGTCAATTATAACTCAATTACTCATCGTGGGTTCATGAAATTAATTTTGCGCCAATAACTAGGTTCAACCAAGAAATTACACCAACCAAAAAACTAAGGTTAAAGCTAGTATAAGTACATTTGTCACTAAACCAAAAACCAAGATGAAAATCAGCTTATTGAGATTCGTAGCTAAACCAAAGAGAAAATATATAAACAAGAGTGTACATAAATAAATAATAAATAAATATTGGTGGACGTTATTTACACACAGCGCCATCTAGCCCCAAACTAAGCAAGCTTGTACTATGGGAACCAGATAACTGATAGAATACATAAATACTTTATTTTTTTTTGTAAATACATACATAGAATACATAGAAACACCCAGACAAAGAACAAACATCCATTGTCCTGGGTGGGAATCGAACCCACAACCCACAGCTCAGAAGGCGGAAATCCACCCACTGAGCCACAAGGCTAGTCAGTCATAGAAATGTGCGTAATCCGATTGTAGTACTGATAAGGACATAAGATGTCGCTAGTGCTTCAATCTGCGACACGATCGTCACAATTTCTGATTCACTTGAAATAGAAACCCGAGCTAACTCATCCGTAATGGTGCGGAGAAAAAAAAACTTGTTATGAATATTTTTGCATTAGTAATATCAGTAAATTTATTAATTTTCTATTTTATTTAAAAACTACGCTAGATTCTCAAGAGATGGCGTTGAAAACTAAATTTCTTGAAACATGTTTTTCACGTCGTGTGAGATCCACTGAGGCTACCCTCGAAAGGTGATTGGGCCATATTCACCACGCTGGCCCAGTTCCGGTTGGGGGTGGCTCACGTCGTATGCTGTAATCTAAATTGCTCTTAAATAGCGGACACATACTAATACTACGTTTCTGTATTAACCATATTTTCATCGGCTTTTACAGCGGTTTGGACATTAGCTGGCTAAATACGTAAGCGCCATCTAGTTTTATGGGGTACGTTTTTTTATATGAGATTGTCATTCTTCTATGGCTAAACTAATCTAGGTGAACATTTGAGTCGTAATTTCTTGAAAAAGATTGGTTTTAATAAATCCACGATGAGTTATTAATATGTAATTAACAAAAAAACGCAAGGAAAAATAAATTTCACACACTGAGCGATAGGTTACACCTTAATTTTTCATACATTGATCTCATAATAGATAGATCACTGTATGAAACTTTAGAATAATTTGGTAGTATTTTTTGTTTACTCGACAGGTTAGGCGTTTGACCATAGCGCACCTTCTGTTAAACGTAAACAAAATTTTTAAAATAGAACGAAGATCTCCGCCGTGTCGCGGAGGTGAGGTCGAAGCGACTCATAAAAAAAATACTTGTTTTACATAAAAACTTTATGAAAAGTAGCTTAGGATTTTTGTTCCTAAATTTTGAATAACTCCGTCTTAACTTGTAGTAGTTTATATACTTGAAATATCTTCTTGTTAAATAATAAACTTGGAAGAAAGAATAAATGAGATGATTAAGAATTTTCCTGTTCAAGAATTGTCAACTTGTTTTTTTATTTTATCTTATAGAGGGTTACAGGGGAAGGGTATGCTGAGTCGAGAAGGACTCGTAGTACTCGTCATTATGAGCAACCTACCAACCCTGAAATCGAGAAAAAACTGCTATTCCATTTTAAACTAGTAGTTCGCGCCGAACTGAGACCTTGCGACCCCTATATCTTCGCATCCCCTGGACCGATTCAGCTCATATTCGAACTTAAAAATTGTATTGAAATGAACTACTCGCCTACAAAATTTCATGAAGATCGGATCAACGGTTCGCAAGTTATCATCGGACAAATATACACACAAACATACAAATGCCGATTTGTCCCAGTAAACTCTGAGACCTTCGCTTCGCTCAGACAAAAATTGTTCCCGTTCAACTCTGTAACGGCTGAACGGATTTGAATGAAATTTGGTATAGAGGTAGCTAATTCCCTGGAGTAACAGCATTTATCCTGATACATTTAACCGTTCCTGTAGAATAGCGGGTCAAACCGCGGGTCGCAGCTAGTTTATAATATTCGTGAGACAACAGCTGTTTTTTGTCTTTTTCTGGATTAGTCCCATTGGAAAAGTAGGTCACAATCATGAGTACTGTGAGCCCTTTTCGGCTTAGCATACACTTTCCTTATAGCCCTGTATTTTGACTCCACATCCCGAGATTCCTCTTAGGACGATCGAAGCGCACCACGCATCGGTGTAAATAGTCATATAGAAATCCACTCTCATTGTTGATCGTAGCCGTAACCTTGAGATACCCAATGAGAACGCTCGGTCGCAGTCCCCGCAACCCGCGCTTCAAACAATTTTGGTGTGTTCAACGATCTCATAATGCGGTAATAAATGACCGACCGAAAAGGGCTTATAGTACTCATCATTATGAACAACTTTTACTATGGGACCAACCCTGAAATCGAGAAAAAAAAACAGCTGTTCCATACATTTTGTCGAGTGTCATTGACATTTTTCTATGGAACAGCAGATTTTTTTTTTTTCAGGGTTGGTCCCATAGTAAAGGTTGTTTACAATGCTGAGTACTATAAGCCCCTTTCGGGCGATCACTTGCCGATGGGCGACTTTGTGTTTCTGCTACAATATTTCACAATAAGAAGGCTCAGTGGGAAAAGATTTACCGACTGCAAAAACGCAACGCGCGAGCTTTTGTGGGACCACTCCCAAAAAAGGGAGGTTTGCAAGGCTCCCGATGTGGATCGGGACACCCATGCAAAACCTTCTATAATATCATATGGTGGCAGCATACGTAAGAATAAAGGCCTCGCTACATGACCTGACCTGACATCGTTTGAAAGAGATGGCTATATATAAGTTTCTGGGGGAGCGAAAGGGAGGAGCTATAACCTTAATAGTTTGTTTCTTTTGCTCCCGTGAAATTCAAATCTAGCTGTCGGGAGTTTTGGCGGGAACGTGAAGAATTCATGTCGCGTCATTTTATTATTTTCCAAAACTTGTGTTATTTAGAGTGTTAATGTTTAAAAATGGTGGATTTTTATCCACTAAGTGTAAATATTTCGACAAAAATGACAATGACAGGTAAAACGATAGGTCTATTACGCCATCTAGTAAGTATTTTAGAACTATTTTTTTTTTTTTAAAACGCTTCATTACGTCATCTAGTAAGTAATTTAGAACTTTTTTTTTTTTGGAAAACGCTTCATTACATCATCTAGTAAGTATTTTAGAACTTTTTTTTTTTTGGAAAACGCCAAATTTAACTTTATTTTTAATTAAATTATAATTTAGTGTAATAAAAGGTCATTCATGTTAAAAAAAAAATACAGGTAAAACCAGCGGGCTTATCCTAGTTAGAAACGTTCGTGATTCTGATTGCGAGAGCATGCCATCTCGCTCGTACCAACTTGGTCGCACTGAAATGCATAACCCTCTGAGCATTAATCTTAATTTTATAGGGTTATTCTTTAACAACACTTAAAATAATAGAATAGAATTATTTATTGGCCACACACACACAAACACACACATAGTTACACTGGGCAAGTCACATTTACAAAAATATTCGTGTTCTGTTCCAGAATCAAATATAATTAAAGAGATCTAATCAAAATCAATCTGTAATGATAATAATTAATTTAATAAAATATAATTAATAATAATGTGAGCATGTTTTATGAATGTAAAAATATAAATCAAGAGTTTATACTTAATAATTATAATATGTCCACAATGTTAATTATTCCAAAATAAATTTAATTTAATGTTATTAATCTTGTCGTTATTAAATTAATATCAAGTAGGTACCAATGACATGTTTCACCTATTTATACGAGAAGGAAGACTCGACGCAAAACGCATTTTCATAAAAATGAATAGAACGGGTTAGTTCGAAGAACTGGGACCCTATTCGGAGAAATGACATTTTATCTCGGTCACTCTCACTCCCATTAAATTCTAAATTAGAGAGACAGTGACCGAGATAAAATGTCATTTCTCCGAATAGGGTCCCTGCTCGAGCTTTTTTTTTTCTCTTCCCTCCTAAGAGGATTTTGGCATCGCACGTCTTATGCATTTGCCAGTGTCAAGTATACTTAAATTATATTCTCAAGTTTTGTTCATATTATCAAACAAGTCATAGTCACGGTCAAATTCGAACATAGCAAGTCACGGTCAAGTCCAAGTTATGCCCCAGTAAAGTGGTGAAAACTTTACTAGAGCCTCTATGGAGTTTTGGAAACAACACGAAAATTCACGTTTCACGACATTTTACGATTCACCAACACTCTTGCATATACACAAACACTTAATGGGTAGAAATTCACCGTTTTTACACATTAACACTCGAAATAACACAAGTTTTGGAAAATAATAAAATGACGCGACATGAATTCTTCACGTTCCCGCCAAAACTCTCCTGCTCGAGCGTTCTTTTAGTCATTTGCGGGTAATTCTCTGATGCTACTCGGTAATTTGGCAAACAGAAACATGCAGTGGGCTTATCCCGTAACTCTGAAAGCGATAGCGACAGTGCGCGAACGAGCCCGCGCATAGTGCGACTAAGTTGGTACGAGCGAGATGGCATGCTCTCGCAATCAGAATCACGAACGTTTCAAAGTTAGAGGATAAGCTCGCTGTGCGGGTAAGAGACCTGACATCGTGTAAAAGAGATGGCTATGTACGAGTTTCTGGGGAGAGAAAGGGAGAAGCTATAACCTTATTTATTTATGTACATATATTAATTAAAACGATTCAAAACACCTATTACATTAATTCATTAAAAGAATAATTCTATTTATAGTTGATTACATTAAAGTCAAAATTCAATTCAAGTCAACTTATACATAAACAGTGGACAGTCAAGAAAAAATAAAAAAGCATGTCAATTGCATTTAAAATATAAAAATGTACATAATAATAAAATTATACTTAAATTATAATAACCTTAGTCCGGGCCAGCCCCAACACCATCCTTTACCTATTAGCGAGTAGATTTGACTGTCAGTATGAACCATTGCTGTGCGGTTCATGTGCTGACTAACGAACAAATGTCAAAATGTGTATAATTGTAATTTTCGTATTTTCTATGACCTTTATTAATGGTCGAAATAAATGACTTTTGATTTTGATTTAGTAGTTTTGTTTTTTTTGCTCCTGTGAAATTCAAGTCTAGCTGTCCCTTTCGCACG
The DNA here is from genome assembly GCA_947579745.1 of Apocheima hispidaria. Taxonomy (NCBI): domain Eukaryota; kingdom Metazoa; phylum Arthropoda; class Insecta; order Lepidoptera; family Geometridae; genus Apocheima; species Apocheima hispidaria. The sequence continues at coordinate 6,282,030 of OX388172.1, read as the reverse complement.
ATGTCAGGTCAGGTAATGTAGCGATGCCTTCATGAATACCCTGCTATTCAACTTTTAGCAATCTAGTTCTGGGTTTAAAAATATTTCTTAAATTTGCGTCATAATTTACAAGGACCTAATCTGTAGTAAGAATATCTTATAAAATGAATAGTTAATTAGCACCACCATTTCACATAACATGTTTCTAAGTTGTTAAGTTTTACGTAAATCAAATCTTAGCTCAACCTTTAAAATGCCATTTACTCTAAATATCGTAAAGTCATTGAGCTCATTAATAACAGCTCAGCTCAATGCATAAATTGCATTTATTCAGTTATCGTAGTAAGCCGACGAATAATAGCACATACTACAATCAAATGGTTTTTCTATTTCTCCAGTATGTGTTCCTTGATGATGTTTTAAAGTAGCAGGCAGATCTATAAGCACACAGATCACATTCAAATGGTTTTTCTCAAGTATGTGTTATTTTGTGTTGTTTTAAACAAGAGGCCCTGGCTGTTCTATAATCGCACATATCACATTTATATGGCTTCTCTCGAGTAACGGTGTTGTGGTTTGTGGTTTCGTGTTGTTTCAAATCACCTGGCCTTTCTGATCTATGTTTTATTTTGTGTTGTTTTAAACAAGATGCCCTGGCTGTTCTATAATAGCACATATCACATTCATATGGCTTTTCTCGAGTAACGGTGTTGTGGTTTGTGGTTTTGTGTTGTTTCAAATCACCTGACCTTGCTGATCTATGTTTTATTTTGTGTTGTATTAAACAAGATGCTCTGGCTGTTGTATAATCGCACATATCACATTCATATGGCTTTTCTCGAGTAACGGTGTTGCGGTTTGTGGTTTTGTGTTGTTTCAAATCACCTGGCCTTGCTGATCTATGTTTTATTTTGTGTCGTTTTAAATAAGATGCCCTGGCTGTTCTATAATCGCACATATCACATTCAAGTGGTTTTTCTCCAGTATGTGTTGCTTTGTGATGTTTTAAAGTAGTTGCCCAGGCAGTTCTATAATCACACATATCACATTCATATGATTTGATTGGCTTTTCTAGAGTATGTGTCACTTTATGTCGATTCAAAGTAACTGCCCGAGCTGTTTTGAAATCGCACATATCACATTCAAATGGTTTTACAGTAGTGTGTATTATTTTGTGTTGTTTTAAATAACCTTCCTCGGCTGTTCTATAATCGCACATACTACATACAAATGGTCTATCTCCAGTATGTGTTACTTTGTGACGTTTTAAACCGTTTGCCCAGGCAGTTCTATAATCACACATATCACATTTGTACGATTTGAATGGCAGAGTATGTGTCATTTTATGTTGTTTTAAAGTATCTGCCCGAGCTGACTTAAAATCGCACATATCACATTCAAATGGTTTTTCACCAGTGTGTATTAATTTGTGTTGTTTTAAATTACTTGCTGTTGCTGTTCTATAATCGCACATGTCACATTCAAATGGCTTTTCTCCAGTATGTGTCATTTTGTGATGTTTTAAATGGCCTGGCCAGGCTGTACTATAGTCGCAAATATCACATCTATATGGCTTTTCTCGAGTAACGGTGCTGTGGTTTGTGGTTTTGTGTTGTTTCAAATCACCTGGCCTTGCTGATCTATAATCACACATATCACATTCATATGGTTTTTCACCAGTGTGTACTCTTTTGTGTCTTTTCAAATAATCTGCCCGATGTGATCTATAGTCACACATATCACATTCAAATGGTTTTTCTTTATTGTGTATTGATCTGTGTAGTTTAAAATTACTTGCTGTTGCTGTTTTATAATCGCACAAATCACATTTATATGGTGTTTCTCCAGTGTGTTTTATATAGTGTTGTTTTAATTGTTCTATTAGTTGTGCCCTATAATCGCACATATCACATCCAAATGGCTTTTCTCCAGTGTGTCTTAGTTTGTGTCTTTTCAAATAACTTGCTATTGCTGTTTTGTATTGACACATATCACATTCAAATGGCTTTTCACCAGTGTGTATTAATTTGTGTTGTTTTAAATTACTTGCTGTTGCTGTTCTATAATCACACTTATCACATTCATATGGTTTTTCTCCAGTATGTTTTAATTTGTGTAGTTTCAAACTACTTGCCCTTGCTGATCTATAATCACACATATCACATTCATATGGTTTCTCTCCAGTGTGTTTTAATTTGTGTATTTTCAAATCACGTAGCTGTTGGTACCTATAATCGCACATTTCACATTTAAAGGCCTTTTCTCCAGTGTGTTTTAGTTTGTGTTGTTTCAATTCACCTGACCTTGCTGATCTATAATCACACATATCACATTCATATGGTTTTTCTCCGGTATGTGTAAATTTGTGTATTTTCAAAATGCTTGGTTTTATTGTTTTATACTCGCACATATCACATTCGTACGGTTTCTCTCCAGTGTGCTTAAATTTGTGTATTTTCAAATCTTGTGCCCATTGTGACCTATAATTGCACATTTCACATTCAAATGGTTTCCCTGCAGTGTGTTTTATTTTGTGTTGTTTTAAGGAACTTGCCCAGGCTGTTCTATAATCGCACATATCACATTTATATGGCTTTTCTCGAGTAACGGTGCTGTGGTTTGTGGTTTTGTGTTGTTTCAAATCACCTGGCCTTGCTGATCTATAATCACACAGATCACATTCATATGGTTTCTCTCCAGTATGTGTAAATTTGTGTATTTTCAGAATGCTTGGTTGTACTGCTTTATAATCGCACATATCACATTCAAATGGTTTTTTAACAGGTTGTTTTGATTTGTGGCGTTTTAGATCACCTGGCCTTGCTGATGTGTTGTCACACATTGTAGGACATCAGATCTCCAGTGAGTGTTGATTTTTGTGTTATGTAGTAAAACTTGTACCAAACCTGGGTTCTGATTACGAGAGTGATGATCATGTGGAAGAGGCTATCTTCTTGGCCCGGGTTTGGAAAGCGTAGTGATTTACTGCCTCAGTGGGAATTATTTTTATTCACTTGCTGCTGCACCTTTTGCTTTACAAGTTTTCAAGCATTTGTTTTTTTTTAATTCTTTTTCTGCTGCTATTTTGAATCCTTTTCGGCCAGTTAAGCGATTAATTTAATATCGCCGATACAACACAGAAATCCAAAAAGCTTTTTTTTTTTTTTTTTTTTTTTTTCTTTTTCCTCCTAAGAGGATTTTGGCGTCGCACGTCTTATGCATTTGCCAGTGTCAAGTACATATTTATTCTCAAGTTTAGTTAGATATAATCAAACAAGTCATAGTCACTGTCAAAGTCGAGCAAAGCAAGTCACGGTCAAGTCCTAGTCATGCCCCAGTAAAGTGGTGAAAACTTTACTAGAGCCTTCTATGGAGTTTTGGAAACAACACGAAAATTCACGTTTAACGACATTATACCAATCACCAACACTCGCGCATGGACACGAACACTTAACGGGTAAAAATTCACCGTTTTTACACATTAACACTCGAAATAACACAAGTTATGGAAAATAATAAAATGACGCGACATGATTTCTTCACGTTCCCGCCAAAACTCCAAACTGAAATACTTACCAGCATGCCTTATTTATAAGGAGAATTCTGTGCCAGCATGTAATACTACCCTAGCAAGAAAATGATACACATTAAAGTGTCTACAGACGAAACGATTTGGTCGGTGCCAACCGCCAATGGACCATAGACAATTTGTCTATGGTCCAACCAAGTATGTAAGGGATCGACATGCATTTGAGGTGGGCATTCTCAGTCATAGACAAATAAAAATAAAATAAATATATTGTGTTGCTTGAATTCAGTTACGAATTTCTATGTTTCCTTTCTAGGAATGTATTATTATGTTGCTATCTCTTTTAATTTCTAAGCGTTTTTTACTCGGTTGTCTGTGTTTTACGAAATTGTTTTAAATAATCCATAATCTTTATACCGGTGTCAATATTGTACTGAGCAGTAAAGATCTGGAATTATACGGGGTAACTTTTTAAGTCCTGCTTAATTTTTTATCACGTAATCAGTATCGTTAATAGATATTTATCCAACACCATTTACCACCATATGTACAATAGTTACCTACCTACTTCTTGCTGTAGCTAGCGAGAAGAAGAGATGTAGGTACCTACACATATCGTAGGTGTTCGTAGCACAATCACGAATAAAGTGACTATGACTACATCTCTGTACTTTTATTTGAATTTATTTCGGTAATTTTTTACCAAGGTGGGTAAAACCAAAAACAACTTATCCTTTATTTTTCAAATATCTTCAAGTATGCAAAATTTGCGCACTACTTAAAAAGCTACCATATTATTGGCTACGAAACATTTTTGTGAGGATTTAAACAAAAATCTTCCTGCAGTCCAAAAAACTATTACTTGGCCTGAATTTATTATTAGCTTTTGAATATGTATTTGTTTTTTTTTTAAAGAAAATAAATAAATATACTGATTTTTCTTTAAAAAAAAAACGGATTTTCAAGTAATTTGTACCTAATTATTTTTGTTGCGTTTGGCAGCACTGATCGACCTTCACGACACCCACTACCTAAGTCATCATCATCATCTCAGCCACAGGACGTCCACTGCTGGACATAGGCCTCCCCCTTAGATTTCCACGAAGAGTGGATGGAAGCGGCTCGCACCCAGCGCGTTCCTGCGGTCTTTATCAGGTCGTCCGTCCACCTTGTGGGTGGACGTCCTACGCTGCGCTTGCCGGTACGTGGTCTCCATTCGAGAACCTTACAGCCCCATCGGCCATCAGTTCTGCGTGCTATGTGCCCTGCCCACTGTCACTTCAACTTGCTAATCCTCTGGGCTATGTCAGTGACTTTCGTTCGTCTACGGATCTCCTCATTTCTGATTCGATCTCGCAGAGAAACCCCGAGCATAGCCCTCTCCATAGCTCGTTGTGCTACTTTGAGCTTACTAATAAGGCCCACAGTAAGAGACCACGTTTCAGAGCCATAAGTCATCACTGGTAACACACACTGATCGAAGACTTTCGACTTTAGGCACTGAGGTATTTTGGACGAGAAAACGTAAAACTACCTAAGTACCTACCTATAATACGTTCAATCAACTTTCGCCACAGAATAGATAATAGCACAATTCTTGCTTCCTCGCTTGTTTGTGTTTTGTTCCGTCACTTCAACGGAGAAAAAGTATAACTTACGGAGCAATTCCATACGTGAGTTTTGGCAGGAAAGTGAAGAAATCATATCGCATCATTTTATTATTATCCAAAACTTGTGTTATTTCGAGTGTTCATGTGTAAAAACGGTGAGTGTTCGTGAATATGCACGACTGTTGTTGAATGGTATAATGTCGTGAAACGTGAATTTTCGTGTTGTTTCCAAAACTCCATAGAAGGCTTTAGTAAAGTTTTCACCCCTTTAGTGGGGCATGACTTGGACTTGACCGTGACTTGTTTTGCTCGACTGTGATTATGACTTGTTTGATATTATTTAGCAAAACTTGAAAATATGTAAGTACACTTGACACTGGCAAATGCATAAGAAGTGCGACGCCAAAATCCTCTAAGGAGGAAAGAGAAAAAAAAAACTATAGGTTACTTGCTCGAAAAGTAGCAGCTGATTGGATTTGAATGCAATATATGTGGCATTTATATCACATTACAGGACTTATTGTCTCGAATTGTAGGTAAGTAAGTAAATATCAACGTAGGAAACGATATGATTGTTAGGTGCATGAAATGTATGAAAAGTTCTCCCACATTCTCCTTTTTTATTTTATTTTTCTTGTGGTGGCATTATCGTCGCCGCTATGGCTAATGCAATTTTTGCGCGCTTCGATAAAACAGGAGGCATGACGTGTGCACGTGTCGCTGTCTACGAAACAAGTGAAGCTACTGGCGGTCGACGCAAATCGGGAGCAACTAGGTTGTCGCCGATTTGGTCGGCGCCGACCAAATCGTTCCATATGTAGACACCCTTACACAGATGTCGGCGGGTCGAGCCGTGCTTCGGACCCATATCCTGCGGGCTCATCCCGTAACTCTGAAAGCGATAGCGAGAGTTGCGCGAGCGGGACCGCGCATAGTGCGACTAAGTTGGTACGAGCGGGATGGCATGCTCTCGCAATCAGAATCACGAACGTTTCAAAGTTAGAGGATAACCCCGCGTAACGCACCCCTAAGGTAAAATAGTATCTTCTTGAATAGGAATATAACAACAAACTACACTATATAGTTGAATATAACTAACAACAAGAATATAAATACTACGTAAGATAAACAAAGAGATTATAAATACTAAGTGCTGTGAACCTTGGAGGCAGCCACACGCAACTTCTATACAAAAGAAAGCACTTTTCTTTTTTCTCTTTCCTCCTAAGAGGATTTTGGCGTCGCACTTCTTATGCATTTGCCAGTGTCAAGTATACTTTATTGGGAAAGAAGATTTGGCTTACGTACCAATTTAAAGCTTCACGATCTAAAGTACATTTATGTGGTAAACACTTTCAAGACAAGGATTTTAAGAAAAAACATTATACGTTTCCATTGTTACGACCAAAGATTACTGTTTATACTCGGGTTACGACCCTGCATGCTACTTTATATGTATGTGTACCTACCATGTTCTGACAAATAAATAATTTGAATTTACCCATTGACTTTTATCTTTCGAAATATCGATATCGATAAAAACAGCAGGACATCCCTTTCTGCAAATATTTGTAGTTTATCATGTTGGCTGACATGCTCGAATGAACTGTCATTATTTTGGTTATGTTGGACAGGGTGGTTAGTCCACGTTTCATACATTTTGTTCATACAGACGCGAAGTATGGGAGTCCCGTTTCTTCTTAGGTAGTATTTATATTCTCTTTGCTTGGAGGAATGAAGAATGAAGAACTGTGAACGGACCATGAAGGTGTAGGACATGGATTTAGCATCATTTTGTCCAAGGTGTAGGAGCTTCTTGATTACGCCATCTAGTAAGTATTTTAGAACATATTTTTTTTTTTTTAAATCGCCTCGTCGTTGTACATTATAGGTACTGGGCTATGCATTATCGAGACGTTTATTTTGCATAGCTGAAACAGATATACTGATGTTAAAATAATAAAACGAAGTTTTAACAAATAGTCATTTATTTACATGCTCCAATCGTCCTCAACAGCTACATTACGTTGTCTTAACATGTCTCGATCGACAACAATAGAAACAATGCATTCTCTTTACATGTCTCAACCTACAACAATAGAATCACAGTATCGTGTTTACATGTCCCAACCTACAACAATATAAACAATGCATTGTCTTTATATGTATCAACCTACAACAATGGAAAAATTGCAGCGTCTTTACATGTCCCAACCTACTACAGTAGAAACAATGCATCGTCTTTCAATGTCTCAACCTAAAACAATAGGAACACTGCATAGTGTTTTTTTTAATATCTAAATTTACAACGATAGAAACACTACATTGTCTTTATATGTTCCAACCGACAACAATAGAAACAGCATTGTCTAAGAGAGATCCGGCGCCCATAACTTGAACGTTCTGTCGTACGAACACGTCGCGATATATTTGTTGTCATACGATATGTCGGCGCTCATCACCTGCAGATAAACACCACAGTTATTGGATTAAAAGAGTTTATTTAAGGCCTCGCTACATGGCCTGACCTGACATCGTTTGAAAGAGATGGCTGTATTTACATTTCTGGTGGAGCGAAAGGGAGAAGCTATAACCTTAATAGTTTGTTTCTTTTTCTCCCGTGAAATTCAAATCTAGCTGTCCCTTTCACACGATGTCAGGTCAGGTCATTTATAGACACCCTTAAAAAGACAAACATCAAATATGAAACTCATAACAAAACAAATAGGTACAAAAAAAAAACTACATTTGTGTTTAGGTAAAATGTACTATTGTTTATGTTTGAATTAAGCCTTACCTTGTTGTCGTGTCCGGAGAGCGTGCGCAGCGGGTGCCACGCGGGGTTCGACCACAGCTTGGCGGTCTTATCGTACGATGACGTCAACAAGCAGTGCCCGCTGCTGCGCTGGTAACGGACATCTGACAACACAATCAAATCAAATCAAACATATTTTTATTGGTACAAAAACTATTGCTAAATTAACAACAAACGCAAAGGTACTTGGTAACAAGTAAGACAAATTCAAATTATTTATTTCATCTAAGTACAGATCAATAATGTAGCAGCACTATACCCCAAACTGGGTTCAATTAAGTACCCGTATCTTAGGGCTCGGGCCTTCCCTTCAAATTAAACTATTTAAAAGTACATTTAATGAAAACATTCGGTTATGGAACTACAAAATTATAGAATTAAATTAAACAGTAATAAATATGTATCAGGTTCCTCAAAAAGAATGTAAGAACACAGAGTTTAAAAATTTAGGTTTGATAATTGATAAGACAGACTCCGACCTAGGTACTAGAAAGTCATAAAATCATTTGTTTGTAATTGACCGTGGAAAGCGAGGATCTCACAGTTTACTGGGACAAATTGAAAACACAAAACAACATCCCAACACACAACGACAGACGAATAGTGTCGTCAAAGGTAGGCAACCACAGACAATAGATAGCGCATCACGAGATTCGTTGTTCCTACAAGTGACGTCAGTGTGAGGCGCGGCGCGGGGCGCGGGGAGCGCGGCCGAGCGCTCTCATTGGCTGGCTCAAGGTCACGGCCACTCGCGCCAACAATAACCAATCAGAGTCATTTTTTATAAGTGTATTTATGTATGTGTGGTGCGCTTCGAGCGTCCTGAATGTAGAATTTAGGGTATCCCGGTAAAAAATATTCGGTTCTTTTAGAATAGCGGGTGTTTATTAAATAAGTTTTTGTGATGAAATATATTTTTCCAGAAAGCTTTTACAAAGTCCGTTTTTGGTACATTGAGCTGATTAAATTGAGTCCAAACTCCATCAACCTACTGTTAGTTACTGAGGAGTTCCGTTCTCCACCTTCCGTATCCATCATCAGACCTGGGACCCTATTCCTGTGCGCTCGAGATTATCTCGGTCACTGTCTCTCTAATTTAGAATTTAATGGGAGTGAGAGTGACCGAGATAAAATGTCATTTCTCCGAATAGGGTCCTCTGCTCGCAGATAAGCGCTCTCTCTCTCTTGTGTTCAAATTCCGTCCCTTTCACTCCCGCAGACTTGTACAGTTTTAGTCTGCGGAAGATCTTTCTCTCTCTCACTCGTTATAATTCCATCCCTATCACACCCGCAAACTTGTACAGTTTTCGGAATATCTTTCTCTCTCGTGTTCGAATTCCGTCCCTCTCACTCTAGTTGTTACTTACCGCTGTTCAAGTGCGTATGCGCAGGTATCGTATACAGACACGATCGTTTCCTCATATCCCAGATTTTCACCTGAAACGTAAACATTGTTCTAATTCATGTATTGTCCCATCACCAGTCCAATACCCGGGACCTCCGTCTCCGTTATTTACAGTCAGGATGAAGGAGACGGGTATATCCTAAAACCGCGCTCGGAACCACCGGAGGACGGGCAGCGGCGTCCTCTTAGTAAACCGCGACCGGAACCACCGGAGGACGGGCGGCGGCGTCCTCTTGGTAAACCGCGACCGGAACCACCGGAGGACGGGCGGCGGCGTCCTCTTGGTAAACCGCGACCAGAACCACCGGAGGACGGGCAGCGGCGTCCTCTTGGTAAACCGCGACCGGAACCACCGTGGCATTGTTTTATAAAAACTTTGTTGTGGCCCCCTTACTGTCAAAATGTCCCAGATCCAGGCGGCCCCGAGCGGTCTCCAGGGACCAAATAAGGGGTCTATAGAATAAAAATATGAAAAGGTACCTAGTTGCCCACAGCAGCTGTCGCGAGGCAGACTCCAATATCCTGGTGCTTAATAGTAGTGGTAAGGTCTCCAGGGGCCCAGGCATTCCCTGGCGGGGCCCCAACGGGCCCACATTAATTATACCATATATGACGAAGATACCTTACCTCTTCCATACAAATCCCCTCAATGCCAAGGTTGCCTGGAAGAGATCGCTTTAAGCGATAAGGCCGCCAGTTGTTACACTAGTTTTAAGTTGTTTCTTGGTCTTTTGTATGTTATTTCTGGCGTGAACAATAAAGAGTTATCTATCTATACGGGTAGCTATGTGATGGCGGTGGCGGCATTGTAGGGGGTCCCAGGTGGCCTCCAGCAGGGCCCCTCTGTGAGCGTACCTGGTGGTCTGCGGCGGCGGTGGCGAGGCGGCATTGTAGGGGGTCCCAGGTGGCCTCCAGCAGGGCCCCTCTGTGAGCGTACCTGGTGGTCTGCGGCGGCGGTGGCGAGGCGGCATTGTAGGGGGTCCCAGGTGGCCTCCAGCAGGGCCCCTCTGTGAGCGTACCTGGTGGTCTGCGGCGGCGGTGGCGAGGCGGCATTGTAGGGGGTCCCAGGTGGCCTCCAGCAGGGCCCCTCTGTGAGCGTACCTGGTGGTCTGCGGCGGCGGTGGCGAGGCGGCATTGTAGGGGGTCCCAGGTGGCCTCCAGCAGGGCCCCTCTGTGAGCGTACCTGGTGGTCTGCGGCGGCGGTGGCGAGGCGGCATTGTAGGGGGTCCCAGGTGGCCTCCAGCAGGGCCCCTCTGTGAGCGTACCTGGTGGTCTGCGGCGGCGGTGGCGAGGCGGCATTGTAGGGGGTCCCAGGTGGCCTCCAGCAGGGCCCCTCTGTGAGCGTACCTGGTGGTCTGCGGCGGCGGTGGCGAGGCGGCATTGTAGGGGGTCCCAGGTGGCCTCCAGCAGGGCCCCTCTGTGAGCGTACCTGGTGGTCTGCGGCGGCGGTGGCGAGGCGGCATTGTAGGGGGTCCCAGGTGGCCTCCAGCAGGGCCCCTCTGTGAGCGTACCTGGTGGTCTGCGGCGGCGGTGGCGAGGCGGCATTGTAGGGGGTCCCAGGTGGCCTCCAGCAGGGCCCCTCTGTGAGCGTACCTGGTGGTCTGCGGCGGCGGTGGCGAGGCGGCACTGCGCGGGGTCCCAGTCAGCCCCGAGCAGGGGCCCCAGGTGCCCCTCCAGGAACATCACGCAGCGCCCCGTGCGGAGGTCCCAAATGCGCCCAAAGGCGTCCATACCGCTGCAAGTGGACACTCCTAGTTATACAGGGTTATAAGGAAAGAGTATGCTAACCCGAAAAGGGCTAACAGTACTCATCATTATGATGAAGTTTTACTATGGGACTAAACGTGAAATCGAAAAATAATATTATACTTGAATTCATATTTTACTGGTTGTTACCCGCGACTTCGTTCGCGTGGACATAAAAAAGATCCTATGTCCGTCTTTGTGATATACAGTACCTCCTGTTCAAATTTTATCAAGATGCGTTCAGCCGTTTAGCCGTGATAACGCGGCAAACATCCAGACGGAGAGACAAAGCTACATGCTATAGTTCGCTAGATGGCGTTGATCCATTTTTGTGCATTTTTTGACGTTTCGTTTGGACTGACAGTTGTAATATAGGGAGTTCTGAATCGCCCAAGCGAAGTTTTTCCCTCGAGACGAACGTATTCATTTTCCTCGAAGCTTTATCGGTTCTGATACGTGCGGCTATATTTCTCTGAATTATAATTGACCGAGCGAAGCGAAGGTCTCACAGTTTACTGGGACAAATCGGCATTTGTGTGTATATTTGTCCGACGATAACTTGCGAACCGTTGATCCGATCTTCATGAAATTTTGTAGGCAAGTAGTTCATTTTAATACAATTTTTAAGTTCGAATATGAGCTGAATCAGTCCAGGAGTTGTGGAGATATAGGGGTCGCGAGGTCTCAGTTCGCCGCGAACTACTAGTTTTAGTTAGGATTGAGTATATATTTATATGTTCTTACCCAGTAACAACGAGAGACCCATCTCCTTGGAAAGCTATGGCGTAGACGGGCTTCGCGTGCCCCTCCTGGTGTAACACCTCCTTAGCTGGAAACAGATACATTTTCAGCTACCAAGGAGACGGACCGGAAGACGCAGTTTACGAGACTTCCCATTATGTGGACTGACGACATTGGCTACCGGTGGATCCAAATGGCAGATTGTCTTACAAATGGTTTATTCTCAGAATGGCTTGTTCTACAAATGCTTAATTCTCAGAATGCGTTGTTCTACAAATGCTTAATTCTGAGAATTGCTTGTTCTACAAATGCTTAATTCTCAGAATGGCTTGTTCTACAAATGCTTAATTCTCAGAATGGCTTGTTCTACAAATGCTTAATTCTCAGAATGGCTTGTTCTACAAATGCTTAATTCTCAGAATGGCTTGTTCTACAAATGCTTAATTCTCAGAATGGCTTGTTCTACAAATGCTTAATTCTCAGAATGGCTTGTTCTACAAATGCTTAATTCTCAGAATGGCTTGTTCTACAAATGCTTAATTCTGAGAATTGATTGTTCTACAAATGCTTAATTCTCAGAATGGCTTGTTCTACAAATGCTTAATTCTGAGAATGGCTTGTTCTACAAATGCTTAATTCTGAGAATTGATTGTTCTACAAATGCTTAATTCTCAGAATGGCATACTGATAACTTATTTTCTGTTTTTTTTTTTTTTATATTTAAAAATGGTAGTAGAGCGCGAACGAGATAACGAGAACCAGGGTTAGCTTTTTATCACTTAAATTACTTATCGGCAACAGAAAAAAAATCGTGCAACCTCTTACCAGTCTCCAAGTCCCACAGGCGCCATGAGTTATCGAAAACGGTGCAGCCGAGGAACCGCCCGGACGGGTGGAACTCGATCCGCGCCACTCGGGACGGACTGTGGCCCTCGAGCGACGCCAGCGGAGACTCGCTACAACACAAACATCACACTAATATTATAAATGCAACATGGGGTTCTTCAAAAGGGCTGTTAATAGAGTCTTTAAAGGTCGGCCACGTATCTGTGATGCCCCCGGTGTTACAGGTGTCCATAGGCGACGGTGACCGCTTACCATCAGGCGGCCCGTCTGCTTGTTTGCCACACAAGGCAGAAAGAAAAAAAATGCGAAAGTCTGTGTGTAAGTGTGTAACTATGTAAGTATCTAAGTGTGTTTATTCCTGTTCAATTCTGTAACGGATTTGGCTGTAAATTTGGTATGGTGGTAGCTTATTCCCTGGATTTACACATAGGTTAAATTTTCCGGGATAAAAAGTAGCCTTTCCTGTAGAATGGCGGGTAAAACTACGGGGCGCAGCTAGTAATATTATAAATGCGAAAGTTTGTGTGTAAGTGTGTTTGTTCTCGTTCAACTCTGTAACGGCTGAGCGAATTTGTTTGAAATTTGGTGTGGAGGTAGCTTATACACTGAATTAACACATTGGCTGCACCGGTGGCTCAGTTGATGGTAAACCTACCTTCTGTGTATGGGGGCGTGGGTTCGATTCCCATCTAGGACAAACATTCATGTGATGAATATTTGTGTTTGTTCTATATCTGGGTGTTAATATCTATATAGGTATGTATTTAAAAATATCTATGTACGTATATCAGTCTCTGGCAGCCATATTACAAGCTTTGCTTAGTTTGGGGTCAGATGACCGTGTGTGCAAAAATGTCCCAGATATTTATTTATTGGCTATTTCTTATCCCGAACAAATTAACGGTCCCTGTGGGATAGCGGGTGAAACCGCGGGGCGCAGCTAGTTATGCACTAGTTATTGCAAGAGGCAAAAGAAAGATGGATCAAAGTGGATTTACATAAATTTATATGCAAAGTGTTCATGGAAATAAATGTACAACAACCATATTATATGAGACAAATGGAAGGAACTAAATACCAAGACACGGGTTTTTAAGGTGCAACGTTTCGCTTAGCGCGGCAAATTCAAAATTTCTTGCGTCTTTTGTCAATTACAACTTAACTACTCATCGTTGGTTCATGAAAATGAATTTTGCGCTAATAAATAGGTTGTACTAAGAAATTACACCAACCAAAAATTCAAGTTGAAAGCTAGTATATACACTTCTTACTAAACCAAAAACCAAGATGAAAATCAGCTTATTGAGATTCGTAGCTAAACCAATGTTATCTAGGTGATCATTTTAGCCGTAAGTTCTTGATACGACCTATTTATTGTCGCAAAATTAATTTTCATCAACCCACGATGAGTAGTTAAGTTGTAATTGAAAAAAAAAATGAAAGAAAATTTGAATTTGCCGCGCTGACCGAAACGCTGCACCTTAACACCCAGTTTGGCGGTTAGGGACTGTAAAAACGTGAATAAGGTACATTCACGTTTCTTCCTTGAATAAATCATTTTGTATTTGTTTCTGAAAGGTGCAACAATATTGAAAGGTATGTATGTACTCATCATTATGAACAACTTTTTCTATGGGACCAACACTGAAAACGCAATAAAAAGAAAAACAGCAGTTCCATAGAAAAATGTCATTGACACTCGACAAAATGTATGGAACAGCTGATTTTCCCCGCCGCAGTTTCAGGGTTGTATATACGCACCAAGGTCGTCAGACAGGTCAGTCTATTGGTATCTGAAGCCAAGTCCACTGATATCGGCCGCCAAGTCTTTTGGCATCGGATACCAAGTCTATTAGTATCAGACGCCAAGTGTTTTGGCATCCGACTTAAAGAGTAATGATATCGGGCGTCAATTCTATTGGTATCTAACGCCAATTATATTGATATCGGACGCCTAGTCTATTGATATAAAACGCCACGTGTATTGGTATCGGACGCCAAGACTATTGGTATCGGGCGTCAAGTGTATTGGTATCTAACGCCAATTATATTGATATCGGACGCCTAGTCTATTGATAAGACGCTAAGTGTATTGGTATCGGACGCCAAGAGTATTGATATCGGGCGTCAAGTATATTGGTATCTAACGCCAATAATATTGATATCGGACGCCTAGTCCATTGGTATCAGACGTCAAGTCCATTGCTATCAGACACCAAGTCTATTGGTATCGAATACCAAGTTTATTAGTATCGGACACCAAGTTTATTAGTATCTGACGCCAATTCTATTGGTATCGGATGCCAAGTCAACTAGTTTACCTGACGAAGTTCCAGAGATGCACGGTCCCGTCGTACGCGCAGGACGCCATCGCGCACGCTTCCGACCCGCCCTCCGTGCTGGTCTCCATCGGTTCTTGGTTGTCTGGATCGGACGACGACTCTATCTGCAACATTTCGAAAACGAGTATTATTAAGTTAAACTAGTAGTTCGCGGCGAACTGAGACCTCGCGACCCCTATATCTTCACAACCCCTGGACCGATTCAGCTCATATTCCAACTTAAACATTGTATTGAAATTAACTACTTGCCTACAAAATTTCATGAAGATCTTAACAACGGTTCGCAAGTTATCATCGGACAAATATACACACAAACACACAAACATACATACAAATGCCGATTTGTCCCAGTAAACTCTGAGACCTTCGCTTCGCTCGGTCAATAATGTAAACAGGGGTTTATAGTCCGTTCTTATGTATTGTTATCTAACCTTCCGTTGGAAGTGTGGCGGCAGCGCGGCGGTTGGGTGGAAGACCGCGCAGCTCACGTTGCACGTGTGCGCCTTCAATGTCTGCAGAGGAAGGCAGCCCGGGACCGACCACACCTTGCTCAGACCCGACCTGACGCATCAAATCACACTAATATTAGAAGTGCGAAAGTAAATATGTAGGTATGTAAGTGTGTTTGTTCCCGTTCAACTCTGTAACGGCTGAACGGATTTCGATGAAATTTGGTATTGAGGTAGCTTATACCCTGGATTAACACATACTTCTTATTCCGAAAAATTTTACTGTTCCTCAAGGATAGCGGGTGAAACCACAGTGCGCAACTAGTAACAATACAAATAATACATAATACATATTGCGTTTGCATATGCAATGTATTTCAAAAATCAACCCCTAAAGGGGTGAAATGGAGTGTTTAATTTACTGTTGCCTACGCGAGCGAATCCGTGCGGGCCAGCTAGTAAATAAACTAGTAGTTCGCGCCGAACTGAGATCTCGCGACCCCTATATCTTCACAACTCCTGGACCGATTCAGCTCATATTCGAACTTAAAAAGTGTATTGAAATGAACTACTTGCCTACAAAATTTCATGAACATCGAATCAACGGTTCGCAAGTTATCATCGGACAAATATACACACAAACATATACAAATGCCGATTTGTCCCAGTAAACTCTGAGACCTTCGCTTCGCTCGGACAACAAGTAACTTACCAGCTCGCAGTGATAAGCATGTTACTATCATCGCTAAATCTGCAGAAGCTTATGGGTCGAGTGTCGCCGATCTGTAAAAAAAGTTACACAGTACACGTGAAGAATAACAAACTCATACAAAAAAGTGTACCCCCGAAAAATCTGCTCAAAAGTGGCCATACATGACCAAGGCCCGTACCGTGAGGTGCTTATTGTGATGATGTTTAGGATCAGCGGAGAACGCTGCGCGACCAAACACCTTATCGCGCGGCGATACGGTTCGCGGTCGCGCAGTGTCGTCGCCTGAACCTAACAATCATCGCTATAACCACCTCACGGTACGGGCCCTGACCTGGCATCGTGTGAAAGAGATGGCAATACACGAATTTCTGCGGAGCGAAAGGGATAAGCTATAACCTTAATAGTTCGATTATTTTGCTCCCGTGCAATTCAAGTGTAGCTGTCCCACAGATCACACTAGATACCGCATTCCGAGATTCGTTGTTCCTACAAGTAACGTCAGTGTGAGGCGCGGCGCGGGGCGCGGGGAGTGCGGCCGAGCGCTCTCATTGGCTGGCTCAAGGTTACGGCCACTCGCGCCTGACAATCAACCAATCGGAGTAATTTCAAGTGTATTAGACTGATGCGTGGTGCGCTTCGAGCGTCCTGAATGCAGAATCAAGGGTGTGATCTGTGTGCTGACCCTTTTGCACGATGTCGGGTCAGGTTATGTAGCGAGGCCTTAAGACTAGATGACGCTTACGTATTTAGCCAGCTAATGTCCAAACCGCTGTAAAAGCCGATGAAAATATGTTTAATATAGAAACATAAATACAGTAAATTATCTTGTATTGGTAAAGAGTGATTATTGTTATTTTTTGTTTTTTCTGTAAATTCTAGCTTATTCACACTCTACTACGTATACTTTTGTAAATTTATTTTTAAGTCGTAGACTGTTAAACTCGCTTCTTAATATCATGTAGTCTGCACCTATAATTGTGATGACGTTTAGCCTGTTTCCACTGTTTGCTTCCTTCTTTGTTACAACGACGTACATCATGTTGGTGTGTATTAAATAAATAAATAAATAAATAAACATAGTATTGGTATATGTCCGCTATTTAAGGTTTAGTTCAAATTAGATTGCAATGACGTTGTGGCTGATGATGATGATGAAGTTTTTTAAATATTATTATTATTATTATACACAAAACAGATGTCAATCAATTTCTTAGTAAGTGTATAACCCCCGAATACTAAAAACGTTTGTTAAGGTGCATCGTTTCACTCATCGCGCGAAATACAAATTTTCTAGCGTTTTTTGTCAACTACAGCTTAATTACTCATCGTGGATTTATTGAAACCAATTTTGCGCCAATAAATAAGTTGTTTTAAGAAATTACGGGTAAACTGATAACCTAGATAACATTGGTTTAGCTACAAATCTCAATAAGCTGATTTTCATCTTGGTTTTTGGTTTAGTGGGAAATGTACTTATACTAGCTTTCAACTTGAATTTGTGGTTGGTGTAAATTCTTAAAACAATCTATTTATTATCGCAAAATTAGTTTTCATGAACCTACGATGAGTAATTAAGCTGTAATTAACAAAAAACGCAACAAAATTTGAATTTCGCGCGCTGAGCGAAACGTTGCACCTTAACTTTGACGACAGATTAAGTTTATTGCTGCCTTTGTCATTCGCTTAGTGTCAGACAAAGGCAGTATTAGAATTAATCCGTTGTCAAAGTTAACAAACGTTTCAGTATTCGGGGGTAAATTAACTAAAAATCTGAACTGGATTATAATCCAAGAAAAGTAATAGGACACGTTTAAGCACTAACCTGACTGCAGTATATGGACATGTGGGAGGCCTTCCGTTGGGACTCCTGTTTGGCCGCCGCGCGGACACTGCCCGCCAGCTTCAAATCTTCACGAGCTTTGGCTAGCCTACAAAAAAAAAAAACAATTGTTTAAAAAAAACAAAAACTTCCGTTTTCTTTATACCATACTTGGCAAACAAGCAGACGGGCCGCCTAATGGTAAGCGATCACCGTCGCCGTCACCAGTAACACCGGGGACGTCAGATACAATGGCGATCTTCTATGACTTGTTTTGTTCTGCGTACAGTAGACCTCGCGACCACAAACTTTAGCACAACCCAATTTTTTTTTTTTGAGTTCTCACTTCGATCCCGAGCTGAAAACTCGCGACCTCTTGACAGCCTCTTGACCGATTTTGCTCAAATTCGAAATTCTTGTTTAGACTCGAGTACCGAACGTTTCTGCCAAATATTATCGTAAGCGGCCGGTAAATGGCGCCGCAAACTTCCTCCCTTTTCGGGTTTTCGGGGGAAATACACCACCAATCAAAAATCGCCGAAGACAAAATTAAAAAAATATATATTGTAAAAACCTATAGACCAAGTTTCGTTATTGGTTGTAAAATACGACCTGTACGCGAGTACCAACATACGTGCAACATACGGACAGATGAAAGCAAATTTTGCTTGTTAAGGTGCAACGTTTCGCTCATCGCGCAAAATTCAAATTTTGTTGCGTTTTTTGTTAATTACAGCTTAATTACTCATCTTGGAATTATTGAAACCAATTTTGCGCTAATAAATAAGTTGTTTTAAGAAATTACGGGTAAAATGATCACCTAGATAACATTGGTTTAGCTACGAATCTCAATAAGCTGATATTCATCTTAGTTTTTGGTTTAGTGACAAATGTACTTATACTGCTTATGTACTTATGCTTTCAACTTGAATTTTTGGTTGGTGTTATTTCTTGAAACAATCTATTTATTATCGCAAAATTAGTTTTCATGAACCTACGATGAGTAATTAAGCTGTAATTGACATAAAACGCAAGAAAATTTGAATTTCGCGCGCTGAGCGAAACGTTGCACCTTAAACAAACAAAAGATGTTCTGTGTCATAGTGTTCTAAAGTATCACGTTCCCGAGATATTTGAAGGAAAAACCGCTATATGACAGCAGTGAAGTCTACCACATAATATCTCGGGAACGTGACACTTTAGGACATCATGTTACAGAACATATTCTGATAGTGTAAGCGTTCTCTACCCATATATACTCCTTTCATCATGCACGGAAACATCGGAAATAAAAAAAACATTGTGGCGGGTGGATATGCCAGCATCCATACAAAAATGTTCGAACCCTTTGCCAGCAGAGACCTTTCGTTCGATTCGCTCACTGGATCAATTACAATAGACAATATTTTTGTTTTAATAAAACGGGAATACTCACGTTAAATTGAGTCGGCTATTCCGACTATAGTTTCGATCACATTCGGTGACCTTTATCAAGGAATGCTCAGCGAAACACGCGCGACCTCGTCTTGCCTTGCACTACTCAATTTAACGTGAGTATTCCCGTTTTATTAAAACAAAATGTATCAAAACCACGTCAGTATTCATAGTTAAATAGAAAATATGTTTTTTTTTTTATTGCTTCGTAAGGGTGTCTATACATGGCCTGACCTGACTTTGTGCGAAAGGGACAGCTAGATTTGAATTTCACGGGAGCAAAAGAAACAAACTATTAAGGTTATAGCTTCTCCCTTTTGCTCCCCCAGAAACTTATATATAGCCATTTCTTTCAAACGATGTCAGGAATCAGAATCAAAATTAGAAATATTTATTGGCCATAAATAACATTAAATATTACAGGCAAGTCATTATTATAAAAAATATTTAAGTTTAGAATTAAATTTAACTAGGCAAACTAAGTTATTAATTATTTGAATAATTTAATAATATATCATGACAGGTGGGTACTTATTATGCTTTACTCTGTTTGTTGTTTGTACAAAAATGAGGATTCTGAGAAGTCCATTGACATGTATTCACTAACATTGTAGAACAGGACATGTAGCGAGGCCTTAACTCCGTAGTACCATGTGCCTAATGTAAATGTTATTCTGTCTTATGTTACCGTTTCTTAGCTCGTGGCAGTGAGTATCTGGCTATGAACAGTCGCGACTGCCTCAGATCCGTCGGCCCCTCGTGGTACCAGGTGCCTTCCCTGCCTCGGTCGCGAGAAATCCGCGCCTCTTCTTCTTCCAACTTCTTGTTTATTGCATCTTCGCCGAGGCTGGATGAGAAGAGAAGAAAGAGAAGAGAATTTTTCATTCATTTTTTTTGGGACTTTTAGACTTGCAAGTCTATGTCAGCCATATCGTATCCTTATTAACTATGCATAATTGCTTTAAATACTAGTAGTTCGCGGCGAACTGAGACCTCGCGACCCCTATATCTTCACAACCCCTGGACCGATTCAGCTCATATTCGAACTTAAAAATTGTATTGAAATGAACTACTTGCCTAAATTTCATGAAGATCGGATCAACGGTTCGCAAGTTATCATTGGACAAATATACACACAAACATACAAACGAACATACAAATGCCGATTTGTCCCAGTAAACTCTGAGACCGTCGCTTCGCTCGGTCAATTAAAAAACTATGGTATAATAAACCAACCAGGCAAGCAAGTGGAGCTGGAATCACTCAAGGCCTGGAGAAATGAATTCGCCAGTCCGTAAATCATTCCAGGTCCCTCAGAGTTAGGATCGGATAGAATGCTATGGATAACCCCCACACTGGACTCACTTACTTCAAGCTCAGCAAATATTCATTCCCTCTCAAGAGGAGTATTTGATTATACACGAGCCAAGCTATGAAGATATGAAGAACACTATCTATCTAAATTTCAGCGAAAACAAAAACGTCGTGGTAGCTCAGTGGCAGAACGCTCGCCTCACATTCGTGGGGTCGCAAGTTAGAGCACGGGCGGTCCCATACCAATGAATCCTCTTGAAGTTACGTATGGATATACCACTGGATTCTCAGTGAAGGAATACATCGTGAGGAAGCCTGCATATATCCAGAGAAGGAATTCAATGGAGTGTGTGAATCTGCCAACCAGCACTGGGCTAGTGTGGTGGATACGCCACAATCACCACTCGAGGGTAGAGGGCTCATATTTAATGTGTCATATAGCCTATAACCAGCGATGATGGAAGAGCTTTCAATGATATCTCAGTTGTCAAATTGTGATAAGTAGTTTAGAGATTTATAAGAGAACAGGTTTATGAGGAAACTGGTCAAAATCATAACCCTCCCTTTTCCTAGTTGTGTCAAATAAAAACATTCTTACTAGCTCAACAAGTCTCTGAGCCGTACTCTTCTCTCGGCGGGTCCTTCTCCGAACAAGCACACGGGCTCACCGAGCTGTCTTAGACTTCGCCTGACCTGTGAAATGAAATAGGAAAACAAGTGATTTTACAAATTGAAAAAAAATATGTGATTATACGTGATTAAAAAAAAGAATTTTATTCGAGCAGCAAAGGATTCTAGACTAGAATCCTGAGTGGATCGAGGGATTCTGGACTGGAATCCTGAGCGGATCAAGGGATTGTAGAATAGAATCCTGAGCAAAGCAAGAGACTTTAGAGTAGAATTCTGAGCGGAGCAAGAGAGCCAAGAACCAAGATTACATTTGTTTCTGATGAGTTGTGTACACTACTTTTTACCATTGACTTTGAGAAAATAAATAGTAGTTTTTAAGTATTTAATAAAACACCACAATAACAGATTAGAACTACACTAAAATTGTTTTATAGCGCTTGGAAAAAGTGGAGGGGTGTAAATCCATACACAGACCTAAAAATCTATGAAAAATCATTCAGCTATTAAACCGAGCCGGTATGTGTACTGTTGGTGTCAGTTCTCCGGTGTTTCTGGTCTGTTTCTGCATGATATATCAAAAATACCTCATCATCATCAGTGGAGACATTCAGCTGGCGAGCCTTCCGCCTCCGTTCAAACTCTTCGAGCAGAGCCTTCTTGTCTCTGGACATTTCCTCCTCCAGTTCCATGTATTCTGCAAATAAAGGTACTTTTTTTAAACATCCGATGGGGAAGAAAGGTCCTTGAGTGGCGACCACACGGAACTGAACATGAACTGTAAGACGTAGCTTAGGCAGGCCTCCCACTATGTGGACCGACGATATTGTGAAAGTCGCGGGCAACCGGTGGATGCAAGTAGCACGTTGTCTGTTGGTGTGGCGCTTTAAAAGGAGGCCTACGTTCACCTGTGGACGTTATATGGCTGATGATTCTTAACAGCTCCCCGGTATTGGGTTTGCATCCTTAGTGGCAGAAATCAAGATGAAAGAGTTTATACAATTTTTGTGATTACGTAGGGGTCGAGTTGTGGACTATACTGTGGTCGGAGTAACAAACAGTCACAAAAGCTTACCATTGGAAACCTGTATATCTCCAAGCTCTTGTCCGCCATTGTCCTCGATTTCGCCCCTCGCAGCGGCCGCCAGAGCCGCCAGCCTGGCCTTCTCTTGCTCCTCCAACGACCCATAGTGGATATTCTTCGATCTTTTCACCAAAATCACATCATCGTCGTCCGACATTTTTGAGGTTACGTTTCTGTTGACTGTTGTTTATTCGTTAACACTGTTGCTACAGAGCGTTTGTAATATTGAAGGTAGATTGGTTGGAAGACAAGAAAAAAATTACGATTATGATTTCACTGATGATTAACACTGAAAAACTATAATAAAACTTTAAACGAAGAACGAAAACACCACCACCAATGTATACGCTAGTATACATTCATCTATGCATTCATCTATGACCACCATACTACAAACAAAACACACTTTTTTTTTCTTTTTTTTTTTTCTTGTATTTTGTCTCCACTCTCCACATATAATCTATTTGGCCAGCATCAAGTTTTATAATATTTCTAGTGAAGTAAAAAATTCACAAGTCTGTCTTATCTACTTCAAGCAAAGTTAATCACGGTCAAGCCTCTAATCCAAGTCAAGTAATGCTCCAGTAATGGATAAAATAAATCCACCGTTTTTACCATAAATATCGAAATAAAACAAGATTTGGAAAACAATCAATATAAATCCTATACATACACCTATATCCTATAAGGCCCATAGGGTACCTTTCTTGAACATAGAGGGGGAAAAAGGGTACCGAGCTTGGACGAAATATCAAACGCTAAATCCATGGTACCGAGAGTACTTCTCTTCACTAACCTTAGATACTAGTCTAGACCACAGAGTACTTTGGTTTAGACTCTAGAGCTCATGGATCTTGTATCACTGCTTCGTCTAAGCTAGTCCAAAGCTAGTCTATGGTAAGGGTTTCGTTGTTTACGTACGTCATGTCTGTGTGATTGAAAATCGACTTATTTTCTTTTCCAAATCTAATTAAAACAGACAGAATTGCTACTGTAAATAACATTACTCAATAATACTTCACATAAACAGTTGACATGAAATAGTGGTGCAAAACTTCAAGGTACATAAACATAACCTCAAAATCGTATTGAAAGAGTAGGAATTTTGAGTTTGCTTGCTTGTATTTCTGTTGTGATTGAAGCTATGGCGCTGCAACTTTCGCGGCGTGAGGTGGAGGACCTTCGCTCGTCGCTGGACCGCGCTATTTACCGAACTATCGGGAAGTCTGATAGCTCATTGCTGTCAACGATTTCTTCGTGTTTAACTAATGGGTAAGCTGTATTTTAAGACGAAACAAGGTCTATATTCCTGCCTGATCAGATTTATTCGAAAAGGATAGCTAGAAATCTATTTCAAGGGAGTAAAATTAACAAACTACTTATAACTTTGTTCCGTTCCATCTTTCCCAAAAATTTATGTTTATTATTTTCACAACAATCAGCTCAGCCGTTCAAAGGCTCTATGGAGCGTTATTTAGTGGCTTAGCATACAGAGCATAATGATGCAATTAATCCGAGGCGTCCAAAGGACTGACAGTGTTATCGAAGATGGTATACAGACTTAGTTAGATTGGGAACTCCTAAATAGTGCTGCGGCAGCCTCGTTTTTGAGCCTTTAGTAATATCTCATTGTCCGAGTGGAGTGGAGTACCCAATTCTGTATGGCACTGAACTGCTATGGGCAAGCGTTACGCTTACCATCAGGCGCGCGACTAGACTACTCAAAACTGCCTGCATCAGCCTTTAACCATCACACTGCTGCGATATCGGCCTACCCTCGAAGGGTGATTGTGCCATAAGCCTCACCTGGCCCAGTGCGGGTTGGCGGATTCACATACACCGTCAAATTCCTTCTCTGGAAATATGCAGGTTTCTTCACGATGTTTTCTTTCACTCAAAGGTCAGTGGTGTATCTGTATGTCAGTTCCAGAGAACTCATTGGTAAGGGCCCACCTGGGTTCGAACACTCAAGCAGCAGCGTGATCCCACGGAGCTACCATGACACCTCCGTGTCCGTGTCTCGTAACTAAGTTGAATTTAAAAAAAGCTGCAGAGATTCTCATTGGAGTTTCTTCATTATCCTCAATTGTACAGTATTGTATTTGTTCCAGATACGAACGCCGTAAGATCATCGACCGTATATCGTCCCATATCGACTCCAAGAAGGCGAGCAAGTTAGCCGACAAGGTGATAGCTCTCGCACAGGAGCTGGTCTCCTCCTCCAAGTCGGGCAAACGAAAACATGAGGGGGAGAAGGAAAAAGATGTTAAGCGGTACTCTTTATTTTTCTGAACTTCTTGTGCCATCTTTTGCACACAAACACATTGAAAATAAAACATAAAACAGATTACACACACAGCGCCATCTAGTCCCAAACTAGGCAAGTTTGTAATATGGGAAAACAAATCACTAGATACCGCATTACGAGATTTTTTATTCCTACAAAAAAACAACAAAGATTGAGGCGCGGCGCGGGGAGTGCGACCGAGCGTTCTCTTTGGCTATCTCAAGGTTACACCTACACGCGCCTAACAATCAACCAAGAATGACATGCGCGCGACCTCGTCTTGCCTTGCCTCGAGGTCGCGCGCGTGTAACGCTTAGCATTCCTTGATAAATGTCACCGAATGTGATCGAAACTATAGTCGGAATAACCGACTCAATTGAACGTGAGTATTCCCGTTTTATTAAAACAAAATGTATCAAAACCACGTCAGTTTTCATAGTCAAATATTAGTGTGACTAGCTGATACCCGCCTTGGCTAGGCCTTCGGCTTTGCTAAAAACTTACCGGACCGATCATCATCCGTCATACACCGTACAGAGGACCACTACAAATAACGAAGATCTTGTGCAGATGATCGGCAAATTTTTCTAGAGTCTTCTGTTTTATGATGAATCTTCTCAGGTGTATTCAGAATCAGATTCAGAAATATTTATTGACCAACTGATACATTGCCTATCTCTCAGTTAACAACAATACTATCTCACATTCCAGGTCCCGTCACGACGACAAAGACAGGGAAGAGAAGCGTGACGAGCGGCGTGACGAGAAACGGGACGAGAAGCGTGACAAGGACGATGTGAAGAAAGCTAACGGAATGGAGTTACCGCTGACTACTCCCGACCCAGACTCTATCGGATCGAAGATAGCTGTCTTGAGCGCTGATAGGATAAAGGTGGGCTTATCTTTTTCACCCGGGTTTTTCTGTCACTGCAGGTAGGAATGTATCCTCCTCATGCATTCTAGTACCTTGCCATAATCAAGATCGGTTCAGTAAATTTGATACAGGCACAGAAGGTAAAAAAGAGACAAAAACTGAACTACTTTCGAATTAATAAGTGTGAAATAATGTAATGTGACGAAAAGCGTGACCAGAAGTGACGAGAAAAGTGACTAGGACGACGTCACACCCGGACACTCGGCTAGGTCTCCATACAAACGCCGCGTTCTAACTGCCTATTACACAGACACTACACACGTGTCGTTTTAATACCTACAGACCGACAATAACGGTGTGAACCAGAGTGTGAATGTGACGAAAAGCGTGACGAGAAATGTAGTCACGTTTCTTGGACAACGTTTCTCGTTCTCCTGGCATCTTGGGTTTTTGTGAAGATGCTTTACAAATCGGCCAAGGTAACCATCAAATTCAGTAACTTACAGTGATATTTTTTTAATTTTTAAAAATTTGCTCAAGCTGAATACAAGAATTTTGTAAACGGTCAAATTGTTGTAAAAAAAAAAAACTGAAAATTTAGAATATTTTTGTCAGCGTTTTAAAGTGAACACTTTCTATTTTGACGAATTAGAACGAATAAGAATTAGAGAATACACACACAAACACTCTTATATATTCGCATACTTACATACACATCAAAAACATTTACCCTCCTTCTAGGGCAGTCGGTATATTATTATTGTAACCTAGGCTTGACCGATTTTGACGCTAGATCCTTAGATTCCTCTTTATGTCCACAGTGACAGGATACATGACGCAGTCGCGTTTTGGTTTTTAAAGGCTTCCAAAAAAATAAAGAGGAGTTTCTCAAGTCGACAGTGTTTTTTTTTTAATTGACCGAGCGAAGCGAAGGTCTCAGAGTTTACTGGGACAAATCAGCATTTGTATGTATGTATGTTTGTATGTTTGTGTGTATATTTGTCCGATGACAACTTGCGAACCGTTGATCGGATGTTCATGAAATTTTGTAGGCAAGTAGTTTATTTCAATACAATTTCTAAGTTCGAATATGAGCTGAATCGGTCGAGCGGTTGTGAAGATATAGGGGTCGCGAGGTCTCAGTTCGCGGCGAACTACTAGTTATCATGCTTGTGTCGTTTGCCCCAATGTCCTTGTCCATTGTTCTAGCTAATGATGGCGAACGCCCAAAAAGAGATCGAGGAACGTAAGAAGGCGCTCCTGGCCCTGAAAGGCGAGAGCGGCGCCGGCGCCGCGCGCGCCGCGGCCTCCGCCCAGCCCCTGAAGGCGGCCATACAGCAGAGCGGCTCCATCCCCCCGCCCAGCGTCATCAAACCTCATCTGTTCTCGAAACCTGGTGAGATTAGCCTATTTTACTGAATTAAAAATATTCTACAAATATATGCCATTTTTGTAAATTTTTTCGTACCGCCTAAAACGGATTTTTTTTAGATTTTTCGGCTGTTCCTTTCGGTTTTTCCTAAAATTTCTTAACGCATCCCAGTATCGTGGTGAAAAAAGACAAAAAAAAAAAACGTTCGAGCCATTTTCGAGTTTTCGCGGGAAAGTACGGCAACTTTTTATATATAATTATGTCGTCAGGGGAGGCCGATTGCGATCCTTATCGGACATCTTATCTTTCTATCGGGACGTCAATTAACATAAAACCACAAATCACTGTTCATTGTTCTTTACAAAAGTTATCTTTTTGTTTTGATGAAACGGGAATACTCACGTTAAATTGAGTCGGCTATTCCGACTATAGTTTCGATCACATTCGGTGACCATTATCAAGGAATGCTAAGCGAGACACGCGCGCGACCTCGTCTTGCCTTGCACTCAAGTGCTCTTGCTCTAGTAGTAGTTGTCTAGTTGCGTTTGTTTGCTTTTTGGCAATAAATATTTTTTAATTGTTTTTTTTTTTTTTTTCTTTTTCCTCCTAAGAGGATTTTGGCGTCGCACGTCTTATGCATTTGCCAGTGTCAAGTATACATATTTATTCTCAAGTTTAGTTAGATATAATCAAACAAGTCATAGTCACTGTCAAAGTCGAGCAAAGCAAGTCACGGTCAAGTCCTAGTCATGCCCCAGTAAAGTGGTGAAAACTTTACTAGAGCCTTCTATGGAGTTTTGGAAACAACACGAAAATTCACGTTTCACGACATTATACCATTCACCAACACTCGTACATGTTCACGAACACTTAACGGGTAAAAATTCACCGTTTTTATACATTAACACTCGAAATAACACAAGTAATGGAAAATAATATAATGACGCGACATGATTTCTTCACGTTCCCGCCAAAACTCCCTTTTTTAATTGTTTTTAAGATTTGATCACATGATCGTAAACTCTCTATGACAGGTTGCATCGCTAGTGACGTCACAACAAATCTCGCTTTGATATTTAAGTGTTTTCTTTGAATTAGCGTTTGCTAGCGATTTTTGAGTTACCTAATGCAAAAATTGTCACGAATTTAAATTAGTTTTAACAAATTATTCAACTTTCGCTGTTTTATTTGTGGATGTTTACTTTGTTGGCACGTCATGTGATACGTAGGCGCCATGATACAAAGACAGATGCCATTCGCCAACACGCACT
Source organism: Apocheima hispidaria (assembly GCA_947579745.1). Taxonomy (NCBI): domain Eukaryota; kingdom Metazoa; phylum Arthropoda; class Insecta; order Lepidoptera; family Geometridae; genus Apocheima; species Apocheima hispidaria. The sequence continues at coordinate 6,253,774 of OX388172.1, read as the reverse complement.
GGGCCAGCTTGGTGGATTAGGGTCCACCCTCTCTGAGAGAATAACTGCTTCCCACGTCCAGGCAGTGGGAAGGCTGATAATGGTGATGATTACAAAATTAAAGAAAATTACTTGAACTTGTTCACAATTGCCTTAAAAAGTATATAAGGAAACTGGCGGCCTTATCACCAAAGGCGATGTCTTCCAGGCTATTTATTATCGTTTTTTTTTACAGCGGCAGCTCCCATGACGCCCGAAGAGTTGGAGAAGCAGGAGAAAATAGCTGAACTGCAGGCCAGGATACAGAGGAAACTGGCAGGTGAGTCACAGACACGGGCTACCTCCTATAGATACCGTATCACTACATCTTTGTTCCAAAAAACGCACAAGTTGGGAGAAAGCGCGTGTTACGGTGGCTTAGAACAAGAGTTCCCATTGGCTATCTCAAGATTGGCCTGAGTATGTCTTAACCACTGCGACCAGAACCACCGGGGAACGGGTAGAAGCGTCCTCTTACTAAACGGTGAGCGTTCTGCGAGCGCCGAGCGCCTGCCAAGCGTGGGGCTAAAGGCCTTTTCAGCAGTGATGATATTCGCCCAAAATAGCATTAATACGCCGTAGGCGTAGGTGCGTCTTGCATGAATTAATTTTGAGCCGCCCAATCGTGAGCGCGACCATGGTCATCGACCTAGTATTTCTTCCTTCGATATTTATTGTGGCGCCGAGAAGCCCGATACGTCGATACAAGCACTATTTCCGTAGCTCAAACAACCTCCGTGCTGTAAAATTTCCAAAGTACATCACTTTTTCTTAATTTAATTTCTGTCGAGACCCCTCGCCAGACCGATTGTCGTAGCTCTGGTAATATCTCGTGTCCTCAGGCGGAGCCCTACAAAGTGCGGGGGCCGGCCCGGCGCCTCTGATCCTGGACCGCGAGGGGCGGACCATTGACACGACCGGCAAGAGGGTGCAGCTGACGCACGTAGCGCCCACGCTCAAGGTAATTAAAAACCGGACAAGTGCGGATTCTTCATAACTTTATGAAGAATGAAGGCGTATTATCTAAATTACATACTTTCAAATTCAATTCGTAATACAATACAATTACCATTTTTTTTATGCGATAATAACTTATTAACTTAAGTATTTTTTATAATAAATATCTAAATAAATAAATATCTGGGACATTATTGCACACACGGTCATCTGACCCCAAACTAAGCAAAGCTTGTAATATGGCTGCCAGAGACTGATATACGTACATAGATGTTTTTTAAATACATACTTAAATAGATATTAACACCCAGACATAGAACAAACACGAATATTCATCACATAAATGTTTGTCCTAGATGGGAATCGAACCCACGCCCCCAAACACAGAAGGTAGGTTCACTACCAACTGAGCCACCGGGGCAGTCAAATAAATAATAATAATAATATAATCAATAATAAATAATGACTTGCCTGTAATATTTAATGTTATTTATGGCCAATAAATATTTCTTATTTCTGATTAATTAGAATTTGTATTAATAATTACAAATAACATATTCATATTCATATTTATTTTAGCATTCCACAATGTATGTTGGTATTTACATGTAAACGCGTTCCTGAGAAAAGGGGGTCTTGACAGACAGACGGACAACGAAGTGATCCTGCAAGGGTTCTCTTTTTCCTTTTGAGATATGGGACCCTAAAAAATGGGGGGTTGTTTGACGATTACATACTGTTTTGCTGTTTCGTATGTCTCTAACTTAGCTACTGCTTTATAATAATGTTTGCACACTACTGCTTGGCTTGGCTATATATAACTAGTAGTTCGCGGCGAACTGAGACCTCGCGACCCCTATATCTTCACAACCCCTGGACCGATTCAGCTCATATTCAAACTTAAACATTGTATTGAAATGAACTACTTGCCTACAAAATTTCATGAAGATCGGATCAACGGTTCGCAAGTTATCATCGGACAAATATACACACAAACATACAAACATACATACAAATGCCGGTTTGTCCCAGTAAACTCTGAGACCTTCGCTTCGCTCGGTCAAATATCATAAAATAATATTTAAATAATTGATTCACAGGCCAACATCCGCGCCAAGCGTCGCGAGGAGTTCCGCGCGCAGCTCTCCGGCCAGGGCTCCGCGGAGCCCGAGGGCGAAGCGCCCTGGCAGGACCCTAGGGTGACGGCGCGACCCGCGGGCCGGCAGCGGCGCCCCCTGCGCTTCCACGAGCCCGGCAAGTTCACGCAGATGGCTGAACGACTCAGGATGAAGGTAGGGCTCCGCTGACGTACGAAAATACATATATACTAAGTAATATTGGGAGAATTTTGCCGGGAACGTGGACAAGTCGTGTGGCTTCATTGTATTATTTTCCAAAACTTGTGTTATTTCGAGTGTTAATGTGAAAAAATTGTGGATTTTTATCCATTAAGTGTTCGTGAACGTGCACGAGTGTTGGTGAATAGTATAATGTCGTGAAACGTGACTCTTCGTGTTGTTTCCAAAACTCCTTAAAAATCTCTAGTATAATCTCCACCACTTTAATGGGACATGACTCGGACTTGGCCGTGACTTACTTTGCTTGACTAAGACTTGTTTTAACTGTCAAACATTTTACTTCACTTGTATTATTACAAATCTTGACACTAGATATTTAAACGTGGAATTTTACCCGACTGCTCAAGAACTGTTTTGAAGATTATTGTGTACAACAAAATAATAAAAAAAACACATACAGAACTGTCTTAACATATTTTCCTTTTTTTTTATATCATTTTTTTTTTTTTTGTGTGATCAAACGATTTCTATATTTGTTCCGTTGACAGGCTCAACTAGAGAAGTTACAGAACGAGATATCTCAGATAGCGCGCAAGACGGGCATATCAAGCGCAACTAAGCTAGCGCTCTTGTCCGCGGACGCGCCCGACTCACTCCACGTACCAGATATAGAATGGTGAGTAGCATTTTACTCAGTAAACGATCAGTTGGTAGCAGGGTTAAAAAAAAACCGATTTTTATAAAAAATATCAAAAATCCGATCTTTTGATATAAATCTGATATATATCGGATATATATCCGGGCTAAGAAAAAGAAAGTGAAAATTATCAACGCTAGGAGCACCAGGGAAGCCCCATATTTGATTACCTCGTAAAATAAACCTTATATGATATGAAGGTTTGAATTTCAATAAAAAGCTAGCCGTACTGGTGAGTTAAAGTAAAGGGGATTTCCCCAACTTTAAATGAGGTTGCCATTTTTGGAAACAATCTAAATTATTCTGAATTGTAGTTTTTCGCTACGTGTTGCCAGGGTAAACAGTAATCTCCAAAATGTTTAGTTCAGAAGACAGGAAAAATGAATTGATATATATCAAGATAAAAATGAATTGATATATATCATGTTATATATCGGCGAACCCTGGTTGGTAGCAGTTGAAACAATATAAGTATAGTTTAGAAACAGTATTGTTAGTTCAATCAATTGATTAGTTGATAAAAAGTATAGTCGGAATAACAAACTCAATTTAATGCGAGTATTCCCGAATTACTAAAAAAAACTCCGCAATAGTAGTACTACTGAGTATTTCAACTGGTAGTACAATATCTCTAGTACTACTACAAAAATACACTCACACAACATATTCACTCGGGTTTTGATACAACGAACGACAACTGGTAGAATATATATATGGCGACTAACCTTGTGGCTCAGTGGGTGGATTTCCGCCTTCTGATCTATAGGTCGTGGGTTCGATTCCCACCCAGGACAAACATTTGTGTGATGAACATGGATGTTTGTTCTTTGTCTGGGTGTTACTATGTATGTATTTACAAAAAAAAAATATTTATGTATTCCCATCATACAAGCTTGCTTAGTTTGGGGCTAGATGGCGCTGTGTCAGAAACGTCCACCAATATTTATTTATTTATTTATTGACCGAGCGAAGCGAAGGTCTCAGAGTGTACTAGGACAAATCGCCATTTGTATGTATGTTTGTATGCGAACCGTTGATCCGATCTTCATGAAATTTTGTAGGCAAGAAGTTCATTTCAATAAAATTTTTAAGTTGGTATATGAGCTGAATCGGTCCAGGGGTTGTGAAGATATAGGGGTCGCGAGGTCTCAGTTCGGCGCGAACTACTAGTTTATATATATTTTACACTTCCTTTCTTAAAAAACACGTCAGTTTTTTTATAGTAAAATGTATTAATGAATGCAGGTGGGACAGCGTGATCCTTATGACGGCCGACGAACGGGAGAACAGGCGCCGGCGGGCTGGCAACACCGCCGACGACACGCGCTCGGACGCCCAGCGGGTGGAGGCGTGCAACACCGGCGCGGACGACATCGTCGACAACCTGAACGAGGACGCCATCACCAACCTGGTCGAGCATCCGCAGCAGCTGCGGCCGCCGAGTAAGTCTTTATTTACAGGCGGCTAAACCACAAAATCGTGCGGAAACTTTGATAGCGAGAAAATACGTAAGCGCCATCTAGTTTTATATTTTATTTGCAAAACTCGCTAGGTTCTCAAGAGATGGCGTTGAAATCATTATTTTTTTTAAACATATTTTTCACGTCGTATATTGCAATCTTATTTGAAATAAACCTTAAATAGCGGATATTTACTATATTATATACTAATAATATCTTTCTATGTTAAGGTGCAACGTTCACTCATTGCGCGAAATTCAAATTTTCTTGCGTTTTTTGTTAATTACAGCTTAGTTACTCATCGTGGATTTATCGAAACCAATTTTTCGCCAATAAATAAGCTGTTTTAAGAAATTACGGGTAAAATGATCACCTAGATAACATTGGTTCAGCTACGAATCTCAATAAGCTGAATTTCATCTTGGTTTTTGGTTTAGTACAAATGTACTTATACTAGCTTTCAACTTGAATTTTTGGTTGGTGTAATTTCTTGAAACAATCTATTTATTATCGCAAAATTAGTTTTCATGAACCTACTATGAGTAATTTAGCTGTAATTGACATATAACGCAAGAAAATTTGAATTTCGCGCCCTGAGTGAAACGTTGCACCTTAACCATATTTTAAACAGTTTTTATAGCGGCTTGAACACTAGCTGACTAAATACTTAAGCGCCATCTAGGTTTATGCAGTTCTTTCGGAGGTAAACTTTCTTGTACGAGGTTCTCTTGTTGTCTTTTCGTATAATTTTTCTATGAACTATTATTTTATTTTTTTCGTAGCTGATAAGAGTTGGAAATTTTAAATTATTTCTAAAAATAGGGCAATTTGAGGTGGAGGGAAGGATTGTAAATCTATTGTTCGTATAATTATGATAGAACTTCACTAAAGTAAGTTCGTTTAATCACTAATTATACGAAGTTATCCTCTAGATTAAATTTACTTTTACATGGAAAGGTTTAAAAAGTTCAATTTGTTGTATGTAATACACGAGTGACGTCATTGCAATCCGACACCACTGGTGAGGTCCGACATCTTCGACAATTTGAACTAGAACTCCATTAAATTACTGACAACCTCCCCCCCCTTACCCCTCATTATGCATTTCCCGCGAGCGCGAGCGCGCATGATTCGAGGTATGCTAGTACAAGCAGGATAGCATGCGATCACAATCAGAATCCCGATCGTGCGTTTTGACCACCAAAATAAGTTTTATTCCTAAAAAAAATAAAGATAAATATCGTTTTAATAAAATGTATGTTTATTTATTATCTAAATAGTCGTAATATTACGAAACAAATAGAAAAAGTAAAAAATTGTTACAAGAATATAGACTATCCTATGAAAAAAGTATGTAAGTATCAAATTCCTTTTAAAAAAAAAACTAACTTAGTAAAAAAATAAACTCAATTATAATTCTACCAATACATAATAATAGAACATAGAGCGCATATATTTATAGTATAGTAGCAGCACTCTCTGGTTTCACCCGCTATCCTACTGGACCCGTAGTAAATCCGGGATAAACAGGGCATAAGCTATCTCCATATCAAATTTCATCCAAATCCGTTCAGCCGTTACAGAGTTGAACGGAAACAAACACACTCACATAATTACACACTTACGCACAAATTTTCGCGTTTATAATATTGGCGAGATAGATACGAAACGCAAATATTTAGTTGCGAACAGCGAAATAATAGTTAATTACCAGTTATTTCGTTAATAACTAGTTATAACTTCGCTGGTTGCAAACCAAAAAAACTTTATTAATTTCCAAAAGAAATTAAGTCAATAAATTGAAATTATTTATTGACATAAAAACGTTTACATATTTACATTTATGTCAAAATAAAATTATAATGATTAATAAGGATAGTGTTATGTATGTTTATAATGAAATTAAATATTTTTAATGTAATTAAAGTGTAAAATATAATATATAAATAGAATATAATAGAATAGAGCGGAGGCGGTCGCCAAAGGAAAACGTCTCAAATACGCAAGCCTTGAATCAGCGTACGAGTTCGTGCCGTTTGCCGTCGAGACGGCGGGATCGTGGGGCTCCGACGCCACGAAGTTCGTGGCCGACCTAGGGCGTCGCTTGAGGGAGAGGGGGCGGGATCCTCGTTCGGGCCATTGTCTTGCCCAGCACATCTCGCTGGCCATCCAGCGCGGTAACGCTGCCAGTTTGATGGGGACGTTTGTTAGGGGGGCTGATCGTGACGGACATTTGTAGGTATAATTTGACTTTTGTGTTTTGTTTTGTTCGTGACTTTACTTTTATTAATAATTGTGAACAATAATATAGTACTTACTTAAATGAAAATAAATGTAATAGAATAGAAATAGATTTATATATTATATTTTACACTTTAATTACATTAAAAATATTTAATTTCATTATAAACATACATAACACTATCCTTATTAATAATTATAATTTTTTTTTCAATAGAAATATTTAATATATATATAGTTTGACTACCGTGTGGCTCAGGGTGACGATTTCCGCCTGCTGAGCTGTGTAGGTTGTGTGTTCGATTCCCACCCAGGACAAACATTTGTGTAACATGGATGTTTGTTCTTTGTCTGGGTGTTCCTATGTATGTATTTACATAAAAACGTATTTATGTATTGCAGTTATCTGGTGCATAGTATGCTTGCTTAGTTTGAGGCTATATAGCGCTGTGTCTGAGAAACGTCCACCACACTGATGGTGGACATATACATTGATACATAATAAATATAAATAATAAAAGTTTACATATAATCAGTTTCATCCACGTCTTGTATATTTTCATCAGTAACGCAGATTTTCTTGCCAAATATAGAAACATTTTTCATAAACTGTGGACATCCAAAATTTACAATCACTTGTGCGGGAACAATCCGGGGCGTAGTTGTAGATACTCTACCATTTATGTGTGTGTATGTGTGCGTACTGGTATTATTCCAGTAAGTACCGTTAAATGCATTATTGTGTGAATATCCGTTATGATTATCATTAAATCCGTTATTATTACCACCATATCCGTTATTATTATCATTGTAACCGTTAGTATTGCCATTATAACCGTAATTATTACCATTATATCCATAATAAGCTTCTGTTACAGTCTTAACACCGTTATACTTAGTCGTTTCAGTGTTATAACCAATAATAGTTTTCCCATTATTATAGTTATTACCGACACTACTATACGGGTAGTAATTTTTAGTACCATATGTGTTATCGATCGCGTTTGTCTTACTACCGGATGCCGCCATCTGGTACTGCGATTGCTGGTAAGAGACGGCGCTATAGCTTCGCCGTTTCCTCTTTCTAATATTTTTGTCTCCTTTCAGTATAGACTTCACTGAGATCGCTTCTTCTGGAAGATCTCGTAGTTTCCTATCGTCCTTATCTTCTATGCTATTAGGTTGTGTTTCGGCCGGTTTTTCATGATCATTAACGTCTTGGGCATAATATTGACTTACGTCGTGTAGTTTTTCATTGTCCTTATCTTTTAGACCTTCAGGTTCAGTATCAGCTTGAACCTTTTCAATATCTTTATCTTTTACATCAAAAGTTTGAGTTTTAACCTTTGGTGTTTCGCTATCCTTATTTTTTAAGGCGTAAGGTTCAAAATCAGCCTGCAGTTTTTCAAAATTCTTAATTTTCAGTGCATAAGGTTGAGATTCGATGTGACGTCTGACTCTAATGTCTTTCAAATGGGGGTTTTCTTTGATTTGTTTTTGTCCAATCCCGTAGTTTTGTAGCTGACCCACTAAAGAGACTAAGCCCAGTGCTAGAATCAAGAATGGTTCCATTTTGTATGAAGCCGATCATCCAATTGTAGCAAATAATTTCTTGGTTATTGCTATTGCATGGATTGTTCAGTTATTTTTGCATATACTGTGCCTTTTCAGTATTTTGTTTTGTCGGATTGTTTTTTTTTTTGTTCTTCTAATTTTTTTTTAGTTTAACTTATTCAAAGTTTGGTTCGATTTAATTCAGGAATCCTTATGGTGTTCATCTGGAATAAGGAAAATTTGTTGTTATATTGTGATTATTATTATTGTGGTGTTTAACTCCTTTGGATTCAATCTATATTTTATAAATATATATACCGGGTTATGAGGTAAGGGTAAGAATTCAATGCCTTACTGGCCAAGAACTGGCTTGACTTGTTTAATTGTACGGAGGCAGAGGTTCGCAGAATGACAATAAATTTTTACGACACCATTAAGGTCCTAGTGATGAAACCAGTGCATTTGTATGTATGTTTGTGTGTATATTTGTCCGATGATAACTTGCGAACCGTTGATCCGATCTTCATGAAATATTGTGGGCAAGTAGTTCATTTCAATACAATTTTTAAGTGCGAATATGAGCTGAATCGGTCCTGGGGTTGTTAAGATATAGGTGTCGCGAGGTCTCAGTTCGCCGCGAACTACTAGTTTAAATTATTGATTAGTTTGCCTAATTTAACTCTAAACATATTTTAATTTGTAAAAGTGTACTAGAATGTAATATTCAATGTTATTTATTGCCAATAAATATTTCGGATTTCGGATTTGAATGAAATTTGGTATGGAGGTAGCTTACACATTGGATTAACACATAGGCACATAGAGATTTAACATCTAACATCTCAGGGTGACGAGCGCAGTGCATTGCCGCGCATAGTTTTGAACTTTTGAAGTTCAAAATTCTGGGTGGCACTGAACTGTTATGGGGAAGCGTGACGCTTAACATCAGGTGAGCGACTTGCTCGTCTCGTCAACGAGTAACATTAAAAAAAAAACTTTTCAATCACTCAATATTATCGCGAACTGATATATATCACAATATTATTACGCGTCTCTTTAATAACACTTCCTGAAAAAGATCACCGGACGTGATGGAAACTATAGTCGGAATATATTCCCGTATTAATAAAATAAAACACTATATAGATAAATATTACCGAGTCAAACAATGCTCTCTGTAGCATTGAGTTCTACGTACTAAAGCAAGGCTACGACTGTATCAAGATAAGGCGTATCTTAAGGTGCAGACAGACATGAGCATTTACTCGAGCAACTTTGAGCATTCGCCGTTTATATCCGACTGCCAAAGGAGGGTTATGTTTTTGGAGTGTATCACACTAATTGACCGAGCGAAGCGAAGGTCTCAGACTTTAATAGGACAAATCGGCATTTGTATGTATGTTTGTGTGTATATTTGTCCGATGATAACTTGCGAACCGTCGAAATCCGATCTTCATGAAATTTTGTAGGCAAGTAGTTCATTTCAATACAATTTTTAAGTTCGAATATGAGCTGAATCGGTCCAGGGGTTGTGAAGATATAGGGGTCGCGAGGTCTCAGTTCGCCGCGAACTACTAGTTTAATTTAATTTAAGTGTATAGCCCTATCTTTTTCTCAACTTATTAATGGACCCTGTATAACATTTTCGAGAATGCTCGTTACACCTGAATGCTCAGGTGTAAATACGCCTTTATTTTCATTGTTTTTTTTTTACTGGTTAACTTATATTATCATTAGCAGCGCCCCGCGGTTTCACCCGCTATTCTACAGAAAGCGAATATTTTTCCGGAATAAAAAGTATCATATTGGTTAATCCAGGGTATAAGCTACCTCCATATCACATCCAAATCCGTCCAGCCGTTACAGAGTCGAACGGGAACAAACACACATATACTTACAATATAATATTAGTGTGTTATGAAACACGGTAGTATTTTTTTTATCATTGCCACAATGTATGTTGTAACAACATTAACGGCCTTATCACTGAAAGCGATATCTTCCAGGCATCCATAAATTCCAGGCTGCCATGGATATGTGGGCTTATCCCGTAACTCTGAAAGCGATAGCGAGAATGTGCGAGCGGGACCGCGCATAGTGCGACTAAGTTGGTACGAGCGAGATGACATGCTAAGCCCGATGGCTCCTCACGATGGTTTTCTTCACCGACAGAAACTCATTGCTGGGATTTGGTGCGACGCCCTGCGGCGTGCGATCCGAAAGCGTTAATCACTAAGCTTTTATGGCTACACAAGCTAACATGAGTTTTTTTATTTTTTATTTAGAAAACACGAAACCAGTCACTTACATTTAAAATTATGATATATATGATTATGATATGAGATTTATATCTCATATCATAATCATATCATGGTCGTGAGACAGTCTTTTTTTTTTATTAATTTTTGTGCAATGTGTTTGTGTTCGAAGAACTACTAGTAATAGTGATAAGAAACGGCACAGGTTATCAGCTCCTCATTATTATTAAAATAATAATCCTAACTAATATTATAAATGCGTATGTAACTCTGTCTCGCTGTGTGGGTGTTTGTCGCGTTATCACGGCTAAATTGCTGAACGGACCAAGCTTAATTTTTGCATTGATGTAGCTGAAGGGTTGGAGACGGACATAGGCTATTTTTTATTTGTTCTCGCGAACGAAGTCGGGGGTAACAGCTAGTAAATGATATTATGTATTTCGCGGGTGGCGCCAACAACATTCGATAGCATTTTTTTTTCTCTTTCCTCCTAAGAGGATTTTGGCGTCGCACGTCTTATGCATTTGCTAGTGTCAAGTATACTTATATATTATCAAGTTTTGTTAGATATTATCAAACATGTCATAGTCACGGTCAAAGGCGAGCAAAGCAAGTCACGGTCAAGTCCAAGTAAACTGGTGAAAACTTTACTGGGGCCTTCTATGGAGTTTTGGAAACAACACGAAAATTAACGTTTCACGACATTATACCATTCACCAACACTCGTGCATGTTCACGAACACTTAACGGGTGAAAATTCACCGTTTTTACACATTAACACTCGAAATAACACAAGTTTTGGAAAATAATAAAGGGGTTTTGGAGGGAACGTGAAGAATTCATGTCGCGTCATTTTATTGATGTCATCGTTTGATGATTGACCGAGTGAAGCTAAGGTCTCAGAGTTTACTGGGACAAATCGGCTTTTGTATGTATGTTTGTGTGTATATTTGTGCGATGATAACTTGCGAACCGTTGATCCGATCTTCATGAAATTTTGTAGGCAAGTAGTTTCAATACAATTTTTAAGTTCAAATATGAGCAGAATCGGTTCAGGGGTTGAGAAGATATAGGGGTCGCGAGGTCTCTGTTCGCCGCGAACTACTAGTATTTAATAATAATAATAAAACTTGAAAATATATAAGTATACTTGACACTGGCAAATGCATATGACGTGCGACGCCAAAATCCTCTTAGGAGGAAAGAGAAAAAAAAACATATATTAATTTTGGTTGAGCCAGGAAAGACGGTAGCCGCGCCGCCGCCCCGTGCCGTTCGAAAGTTTGTCGCAAAGGCAGGATTAAACTAATCTTAATGTAATACTGATATATGATAATAATGTTTATTTGTATGATTATTCATTGTATATTTTGTATATTCATTGTATTATTATATCCTCTGTACATAGTTTATATTTATTTATATAAGTAGCTTAAGTGTATTTGTTAATTTTTAATTTGATATCAATAGTCATTATTTATTTTTCCTTTTCATTCATGTCCTTAGTTTATTGTTAATCCTGATAGTTGATGCACGCCTACATCTCCCTCTCTTCAACCACGGGGGTGACTGGTTGAAAATGCTTTAGCACTAAGTCCTCCTGTTGTACCAAATACGTTGTATGTGTGTGCAAAAAAGTATTAAAAAAAAAAAAAAAAAAAACTGTCCTTCCTAACTGGCACCGACTTCAAAAATAACTAATTACAAATTGTAAATATGTATAGTATCGATAAGTCGATTGTCCTTTAATGCTCTTTGCTTTGAAGTAATTAAAATATTATTTTTATTGATTTAAATTTTATCTTATAGACAATTATTTTTCTGTGGACTTTTTGTATCGACTTCTTGACATGCTTTAACTAATTTAATAAAGTGTATTTAGTTAGTAATTTGACTGAATCAATGATTTAAGAAAAGGGTAATGAAATGAAATATTTATTGGTAGCAAAGCTACAAGTCTTCCTTTTGTAAAGTCTTTAGTATTTATATTCCGTTTTAGTTGATAAAATATTTGTAAAACTTGATAAATGGCACGGACCCCGGAGTCCGTGGAGCAATATTGTAAATTAAAAAAAAAAAAAAAAGCTACAAATCGGTCAGGATAAACAAGGTTCAATTAACAGAAGTAAACCCTTATAAAACAATAAATTAAATTAATATTAAATTGAATAAATTAATAGTGAATTAAAATAAATTAAATTAATTTTTCATACAATCATATTCGTCTAGGTCATAAAATGGATGGTCTAACAACCAGAGTTTCAGTTTGGACTATAGATATATATATAGATATATAAAATAGAACAGATTATGATGTCATATTAATGTTAAATGTTGCTCATTGAATACATAAAGTGGTATAGATCACAGATCACACCAGATACCGCATTACGAGATTCGTTGTTCCTACAAGTGACGTCGGTGTGAGGCGCGGCGCGGGAGGAGTGCGGCCGAGCGCTCTCATTGGCTGTAAGAGGGTACGGCTACTCGAGCCTGACAATCGACCAATCAGAGTCATTTCTTATAAGTGTATTTAGACTGATGCGTGGTGTGCTTCGAGCGTCCTGAATGCAGAATCTAGGGTGTGTTCTGTGGTATAGATTATCAGAAATTCTCTGAGTCCTAGTTCCTATGAATGTTTGCTAATGACTGGTTTGTAATATAAATAGAATTCCTTGAATTATTATCGCTGTCCACAGTAAACAAGAATAACTTTACGCAATAAGATCAGAGTTTACGTCTGTCTGTCATTAAGTTATATGACGTAAGTTAGTTTTGCACCATTTTTATCACCCGACTGCCCAAGAAGAAGGGTAATGCTTAAGGGGTGTGTGTAAGTATTTATGTAAGTTTTGTAAGTATGCTTATACTTACAACAACATGCGTTGTAGCAGAAATGGCTAGACCGATTTCGACGAGTGTTTTGTCTTTGGATTGCTCTTTATGTCCGGAGTGACATAGGCTACACGACGCAGTTGTTTTTTTTTTTATCATTTGCCCAACTTGGGTGTATATTCTAAACTGCGACCAGAACCACCGGAGAACGGAAAGCAGCGTCCTCTAAGTAGATAGATAACTCTTATTGTTCACACCAGAAATAACATACAAAAGACCAAAAAACAACTTAAAACTTTTGTAACAACTGGCGGCCTTATCGCTTAAAGCGATCTCTTCCAGGTAACCTTAGTTTACCTTAGCATGGAGAGGATAGGAAACGGTGAGGTTTCTGCGATACCTAAGCCGCCTACCTACCGCCTATGTCCAGCAGTGGAAGTCTTCTGGCTGATGACGATGATTAATAGTACATGTTCACGTCTGAGCTTCTTTAACATCCCACTGCTGGGATATCGGCCTACCCACGCAGGGTTCGTTTTGTTGTGGTAGGGCTCTCTTGCAGAGTCCGCCTGGGGAAGTACCTTTGCCAGTTATTCAACAGCCTAGCAGTAGTGTGCAAGCATTACTGTGTTCCGGATTGAAGGGCAATATTTCCAGCGTAATCACTGGGTACAGAGATTTAACATCTAACATCTCAGGGTGACGAGCGCAGTGCATTGCCGCGCATAGTTTTGAACTGTTGAAGTTGAAAATTCTGGGTGGCACTGAACTGTTATGAGCAAGCGTGACGCTTAACATCAGGTGAGCGACTTGCTCGTCTCGTCACCGAGTAACATTGATTGGGCCATATCCCCCACCCTGGCCTAGTGTTTGGCGGATTCACAAACGCAATCGAATTCCTTCTCCGGAAATATGCAGGCTTCCTCACGATGTTTCATAACGCTTCATAACGCTTGAATAATTGTCTGGTTGACAGCGGAGCCACTCAAACCGACGTACATGCCAGTGTTCCTCACCAAGAAGGAGAGGAAGAAACTCCGGCGGCAGAGCAGAAGAGAAGCGTGGAAGGAGGAACAGGAGAAGGTGCGCCTCGGGCTGGAGGCGCCGCCCGAGCCCAAACTCAGGTGCGTGCCACCCTCTTCGACAACACCATAAAGTATTTAATGGTATTAAAAAGAGATGCTGTGGGTTCTCTAATGTATGAAGAAGATAACTTTCTTGGGTTGCTGCGGTACCGGAAGACCCAATTTGGGTCGCCGCGTTAGTGGAGCCAATGCCCCGCTTTGGGTCGTTGCTTTAACTGATCCAGTGGGCAGGATCCCGTTTGTGTCCCTGCGTCAGCAGAGTCAGTGGTCACGAGTCAGGACCCATTTTGGGTCGCAGTTTTATCGGAGCCAGTAGCTAAGTTGAATTCGAAAGAAATATGCCTATTTTTACAAGCTTTTATTTAACTTGTATGTCTATATGTATGTATGTATGTTCGGGTCAAATCTTTCAACTGAATATTAGACCAGTTCTTGTTCAATTGAGTTGAAATTTCGCTGCCTGTCAAGTTCCGATCACAATACAATATTATGAGAGCGAGCTGATCTGGTGATAAAATAATTTAAAAAAGAAAACATGATGGAGACGGAAGGTGGAAAACGGAACTCTTCAGTAACTACCAGTAGATTGATGGAGTTTGGACTCATTTTGATCAGCTCACAGTACCAACACAGATCACACCCTAGATTCTGCATTCATGACGCTCGAAGCGCACCACGCATCAGTTTAACTACACTTATAAGAAATAACTCTGATTGGTTGATTGTCAGGCGCTAGTAGCCGTAACCTTGAGACAGCCAATGAGAACGCTCGGCCGCACTCCCCGCGACCCTCACACTTACGTCACTTTTTGTAGGAATAACGAATCTCGTGATGCGGTATCTGGTGTGATCTGTGAGTACCAAATAACGGGTTTTAAAAAAGCTAGTCGAATTTTGTCGGGAACGTGAAGAATTCGTGTCGCGTCATTCTATTACTTTCCAAAACTTGTGTTATTTCAAGTGTTAATGTGTAAAAACGGTGAATTTTTACCCGTTAAATGTCCGTGAACATTAACGAATGTTGGTGAATGGTATGATGTCGTGAAACGTGAAACTTCATGTTGTTTCCAAGACTCCATAGAAGGCTCTAATAAAGTTTTCACCACTTTACTGGGGCATGACTTGGACTTGACCGTGACTTGCTTTGCTTGACTTAGACTGTGACTATGTTGACACTGGTAAATGCATACGACGTGCGACGACAAAATCATATTAGGAGAAGAAAAAAAAAAAGTTTTTTTCCACAAAAACATGTATATATTTTAGGATATCAAATCTGATGCGTGCTCTGGGCACGGAGGCCGTGCAGGACCCGACTGCGATAGAGGCGAAAGTCCGCGAGCAAATCGCCAAGCGACAGAAAACCCACCTCGAGGCAAACAAGGCGCGGGCGTTGACCAAGGACCAGAAACGGGAGAAGGTGACCACTTTTATTCAATACTAGCTGTTACCGGTGACTTCGTTCGCGCGGACGTAAAAAAAGTATCCTATCTCCGTCTTTGTGATATACAGTAACTCCTTACCAATTTTTATCAAGATCCGTTCAGCCGTTTAGCCGCGATTACGCGACAATATTTACTAAAACTTGAAAATATTTATACACTTGACACTGGCAAATGC
The DNA here is from genome assembly GCA_947579745.1 of Apocheima hispidaria. Taxonomy (NCBI): domain Eukaryota; kingdom Metazoa; phylum Arthropoda; class Insecta; order Lepidoptera; family Geometridae; genus Apocheima; species Apocheima hispidaria. The sequence continues at coordinate 6,237,751 of OX388172.1, read as the reverse complement.
AGAAGACGTGCGACGCCAAAATCCTCTTAGGAGGTAAGAGAAAAAAAACACATACATACTTGCACACAAACTTTCGTATTTATAAAATTAGTGTAACTAGCCGCGCCCCGCGGTTTCACCTTCAGGATGCCGTTGCTACTTCCCCGTATCCTCGTCGCCAGTGACGCCACTTTTTGCCTGAAGATGGCATGAACACTGTCAGTATTCGTTTCCGCAAACATATCCGAGGCACTACAATAAGGGAACTTTACCGTGGTGTTTTCTGCTTCGCAGGTCGATTGGAAGATAAGAGAGGACACTACGATCGGCGTACATGTATCCGTTTATAGGTGAGGTCAAAGGCTTTCTAGATAAAACTAGTAGTTCGCGGCGAACTGAGACCTCGCGGTCCCTATATCTTCACAACCCCTGGACCGATTCAGCTCATATTCGAACTTAAAAATTGTATTGAAATTAACTACTTGCCTACAAAATTTAATGAAGATCGGATCAACGGTTCGCAATTTATCATCGGACAAATATACACACAAATGCCGATTTGTCCCAGTAAACTCAGAGACCTTCGCTTTGCTCGGTCAATAATAATATGTCCACAGATTAAATGTCAAACAATAAAAATAAAATAAGAAATATAAGAATAATTAAATTAATATATGTCACTAGATTAGAATGATGGACTGTCTATAACTCGTTTTTTCATAATATGTTAAGCAATTTGACATTATATATCAGAAACCCCGCAAACCCAAATACAAACCCCCTCGCTGCGCTGCCTGCCCTCCTCGCTGCAGCACCGGAGTTTGATGTAAATACCCATTTACATCAAACTCCATTTACATGAAACTCCGGTGCTGCAGCGAGGAGGGCAGGCAGCGCAGCGAGGGGTCGCGGCATCGGTGTTACCATGGATCAATTATAAAAAGAAGGCTGCCAATGTCCATAGAAAGATGCGTAACCTGATTGTAGTACTGGGACCCTATTCCTGTGCGCTCGAGATTATTTCGGTCACTTTTTCTCTAATTTAGAATTTGATGGGAGTGAGAGTGACCGAGATAATAATGTCATTTCTCCGAATAGGGCCCCTGATGGGGACGTAAGATGTCGCTAGTGCTTTAATCTGCGACATGATCCTCACAATGAGGCGTTTTTAAAAAAAAAAAGAAATCCTGGTTATAAAAGATAAATAATAATAATCCTGGTAATAAAAGATACCCAATAGATGGCGTTAGATGTACCTTGAGTTTTTTCTGTCACTGTCAAGACGTGAAAGACAAAAAAATGTAAGTGTGCCTTTTTTTTTCTCGTGTTTTTTGGCTCGACATGTGTTTTTAGATAATTTCAAGTAACGTAACTATGTATTTGACTTCATTTGAAATATTACAATAGTTGACACTGGCTAAATACACAACGTGTGGAGCCAAAATTTACGATTTAAAAAATAAACATTAAATATTTCGACAGAAATGACAATAACAGGTAAAACGATAAGTCTGTTACGCCATCTAGTAAGTATTTTAGAACTACTTTTTTTTTTTGGAAAACGCCTCATTTCTGATTCGCTTGAAATATAAACCCGAGCTAGCTTGTAATGGTGCGAAGAAAAAACGCGACGAAACAGTTCTGATAATGGGATCCATTGAGGGAACTCGTCAAATGTTATAGACACATATAGCAATTTTGGTATTTTAATTTTGGCATTCAGAAAGTATCATTTGGTGAAGTGGAACTGATGAAGATGACCACAGATGGCCGCCGGAACTACACAATGTTAAGTATTTCACGGGCGGCGCCACGTACATCTCGAGATGCATTTTTTCAGTTTCAGTATTTTGTTAAAGTCGTGTTTTTTTTTTGTTTTCGATTTTCCGATATTATACGCTAGCTGCGCCCCGCGGTTTCATCCGCTATCCTACATTTTCGGGATAAAAATGTAGGCTATGTGTTAATCCAGTGCGTTACATACCTACACAAAAACATTCTCATCACACTAATATTATAAATACGAAAGTTTCTGTGTAAGTGTGTTTGTTCCCGTTCAACTCTGTAACGGCTAAACGGATTTGAATGAAATTTGAAAGAAAGAAAGAAAGAAAATAATTTTATTTTGCAACAACATTAACATTAAATAAATTGAAGGGTGAGCAATATCAAATAAGTATAACTGTCAATGTCATGTGTCACAAAAATGGCCTCCACTCGGCATAATGCTGTTCAGCAAACAGCGCTGATCTTCCGTCGAAGCCGTTCGGTGAAGTCAAGAAAGGCTCAAAAACAGTATATATCTAAACACATTAACTTAAACAGTTACAAACAATTACATTACAATATTTAAAAAAAGTCCAACCTAGTCATAACCAATTTTCTTGGAAGTATATAAAAGTTATAAATATGTGTTCAAAAATAAGATAACCAAAAATAAAAATAAAACATAAATCAAGAAAGAAGAATGAAGGTAGGCTACCTTATTGCATACATAAAAGAGGTACATAACAATTATTTAAATAGCACTAGTGTCATATGTTTGGTGTGGAGGTAGCTTATAACCTGGTTTAACACATAGGCTACTTTTAGCCCGGCTTCTGTAGAATAGCGGATGAAACCGTGGGGCGCAGCTAGTCTATAATATTATAGTGATGCGCCATGTTCACGAAAGCTTCGCGTCAATTATCAGGGTGCGGGATCTCTTCGAATGCGCTTCGGCGAAGTTCAAAGTGGAAGTGAACGCGTCGCAGCTCCACATGACGGGCTGCGTGGTGCTGCACCGCGGGTGCTGCGTCGTCGTCGTCGAGGGCGGGCCCAAGCAGAGCGCCAAGTACAAGAGGTAACTAACTGAATTACCAGTTTATAATTTTCATTGTAATTTTTGGTTTTGTTAATTTTCATATTTTTTTTGGATTTAATTTATTTTTAATTTTGAAATATTATTATTTCTGACCTGTAACTTAATTTGTTATTAATCTGAATATAAACTTACTTACTAATTAGTTTGCCGTCAACTCGAATTTGCACGAGTAAAGTCAAAAAAAAAAATGTCCAAAAGTAAAAATGCCGAACAAACTAAATATCCTATAGCAAACATCTCCAACAATAAAAATGTCCAATAGTAAAATGCCGAACAATATAAATATCCAATAGTAAACATCTCCAACAATAAAAGTGTCCAATAGTAAAATGCCGAACAATATAAATATCCAATAGTAAACATCTCCAACAATAAAAATGTCCAATAGTAAAATGCCGAACAATATAAATATCCAATAGTAAACATTTCCAACAATAAAGATGTCCAATAGTAAAATGCCGAACAATATAAATATCCAATAGTAAACATTTCCAACAATAAAAGTGTCCAATAGTAAAAATGTCGAACAATATAAATATCCAATAGTAAACATCTCCAACAATAAAAATGTCCAATAGTAAAATGTCGAACAATATAAATATCCAATAGTAAACATCTCCAACAATAAAAGTGTCCAATAGTAAAATGCCGAACAATATAAATATCCAATAGTAAACATCTCCAACAATAAAAATGTCCAATAGTAAAATGCCGAACAATATAAATATCCAATAGTAAACATCTCCAACAATAAAAGTGTCCAATAGTAAAATGTCGAACAATATAAATATCCAATAGTAAACATCTCCAACAATAAAAACGTCGAGGCCTGGACAGGTGGTGCCGAAATGCGTGTATATTATGTAGGATACGATTCTTTCGACTTTCAGAGCTGCGATATCTAAAAAAAGATGATTTTTAGGAAATGAGATGTGTTGAAAAGTTTTTTTTTTTACGATACAGCTTACCGTTCACCGGAAATACTGAAAAACAAAAACGCCTTCCATAAAAAAGTAGGTTCTCAAGACGACTGTTTTTTTTTTTATTTGTTTCCTCAACTCTCCGTGATGTATGTACCGTAATAATGTTGACATCGTTTGTCCCAGACTGATGTTGAACCGTATAAAGTGGGAGGAGGACACGGTGAAGGACAACGACGGGAACGAGGTCCCGAACTCGTGCCACCTCGTGTGGGAGGGGCTCGTCAAGCAACGCGCCTTCGGGGACATCAAGTTCAAGGTAACGGACGTTGGTACTTCATTTTTTGTGGTCACCGCCGCCCACAGATCACACCCTAGATTCTGCATTCGGGACGCTCGAAGCGCACCACGTATCAGTCGAAATACACTTATAACAAACTAGCAGCACGCCCCGGCTTCGCACGGGTATTTTACAAAAAAAAATAAAAAATTATAGTACACACACATAAACACATCTATTTGCGTCAGCTTACTAAAAAAAAAAAAATTATAAAGAAAGCGAAAAAGCTACCCAACAGCGGAATAATTTTTCAAATCTGTTCAGTAGTTTCGGAGCCTATTATGCAAATAAACAAACAAACAATCAAATCTTTCCTCTTTTTAATACTGGTATAGATGACTGATTGTCAGGCGCGAATAGCCGTGACCTTGAGCCAGCCAATGAGAGCGCTCGGCCGCGCTCCCCGCGCCCCGCGCCGCGCCTCACACTATAGTCACTTGTAGGAACAACGAATCTCGTAATGCGGTATCTGGTGTGATCTGTGCTGACACTTCCAATACCGGGGGTATTGTCAGTGCGTTCCCTACCTTTGAGGAGTCTTTTCACCCTATGCTATTCTTTATGACTAGCCTCGTGGCTCAGTGGGAGGATTTCCACCTTAACTGTAGGTTGTGGGTTAGATTCCCACCCAGGACAAATATTTGTGTGATGAACATGGATTTTTGTTCTTTGTCGGGGTGTGTCTTTGTATTCTATATATGTATCTATCTGTATCAGTTATCTGGTTCCCATAGTACAAGTTTGCTTAATTTGGGGCTAGATGGCGCTTTGTGAAAAACGTCCACCATTATTTATTTATTATTATTCAAGGTATTTATTTTCTTTATGAAATAAAAAAAACATAAAAAATGGACTTAAACAGTATTCTATGTCAGTCTTTGTGATATACAGTAACTCCTTATGAAATTTTATCAAGATCCATTCAGCCGTATAGTTCCCTAGATGGCGCTAGTGTTCTATTTTTGTGTATTTTTTGACGTTTTGTATGGACTGTTTTTTTTTGTCATGTTCTGAATCGCGCAAGCGAAGTTTTTTCCTTCTATTCATTTTTATACCTCGAAGCTCTATTGGTACTGATACGACTGCGGCTGTATTCCTCTGAATTATGATATTAGTTGGGTAACAGAGCAAGCCCTGTTCTAGGAATCAACGCACAGACAAACAGGTCATGATAGAGACGTGAAATTTGAACGCAATACTCCTCAAATGGTCTACATAAATACTAAGAACGGATTTTGCGAAATTCCACTTCTAAAAGGGTAAAATGGACCCCCAAAGTTTGTAATTAAAAAAAGAAAACAATAAAAAAGATTATCTAATCGTTCCGAAAAAGAACATCGCGCGCTTCGAACTCTGCATAAGAATGACTGTACCTTATTGTACTGGCAGTGTAGGTCACCAAATGGTCCGCTCCAAATACTTATCTTCGGCAGGTGATGCCGACGGAGAAGCAGGCGCGGGAGCACTTCCACAAGTTCAACGTGGAGCACTACTGGGACCTCGCCTACAGCGGCGCGGTGCTCGGCGCCGGCCTCGAGGAGCCCTAGGCCTCCGTCGGCGGCCGTCAAACCTGTCGAACTACTGTCTGTGTGGCTTTGGAAGGCCGTGGTTAGTCTTTGGGCATTCATTTGTGAAAAGGTCTCGTACAACATGCAAAAGAGATAGCTAGATATGAATTTTATTGTAAACTAGTCGTTACCCGCGGCTTGGTTTGCGTGGACATAAAGAAGTATCCCATGTCCGTCTTTGTGATATACAGTAACTCCTCATCAAATTTTATCAAGATCCGTTCAGCCGTTTACCCGTGATAACGCGACAAACATCCAGGCAGACAAAGTTACTTCCTATAGTTCGCTAGATGGCGTTGATCCGTTTTTGTGCATTTTTTGACGTTTTGTATGGAGTGACAGTTATAATGTAGGGAGTTCGGAATCGCACAAGCGAAGTTTTTCCCTCGAGACGAACGTATTAATTTTGATACCTGGAAGCTTTATCGGTCCTGATACGACTGCGGCTATATTCCTCTGAATTATAATATTAGTTTAGGAGGAAAGAAATGAATGGGGTCGTATTTTGATTCCCCCCCCCCCCCCTTTTTTTTTAAATCTAGTTTTGTCAGTTTTTTTTTTTTCGAAGTGACACTGAACAGGGACTGTTGCCGGAGGCGGAAGGGCAAAGTGCTAAAAAGTAATTCCCGAGTCGGATAACTGTATATTATACTGTTATTTTTTTTTTAAAACAACCAGGAAACATATATTTTGTATAACATGATGTTTTGTAATCCGGAAACCCAGATTTGAGTGATGACAGTGGGTTGGACGTACCTCCGTTTCATCGTTGCCGGTTCGGTCAAGCCGTTTAGGTTACAGGAGGAAATATTATTATTCGTACATACACCCCAAAAACATTATCATTCTTCTTGGGCAGTCGGATAATAAAAATACTCGATATTAATTATTTTTTTGTTCTTGAATCAAAGTTCTTTTTTTATGAAGACAGAAAAAAAATAAGTTATGTGGTCAATAGTTTGTTTCTTTTACTCCCATAAATATTCGTGTCTAGCTATCCCTTTCGCACTAAATCAGATCTGTTGCGTGTGTAGAGGCCATAAAATGACAACCGTTAATAGTTCCACTTTTGGCCACGTCTTTTAAAAGTCGTGTATAAAATAACTACTTAGTGTTTTAATATAATTATATTATATGTATTATAAGTTAATAAGGTGTATAGAATAAAATTGTGATGAAAGTTTGTATTTTTTTTATTTATTTATCATAGAAAAATTATAATACCTTTGTGTCTATGGTCTATGCTATAAGGTTAGGCGCAACACACACCAAATACACATATGTGTGCAGTAAGATATTATTCATACCAGTTATTCAACCGCCAAGCAGTAATGTGCAAACATTACTGTGTTCCGGATTGAAGGGCAATGTTTCCAACGTAATCACTGGGCATACAGAGATTTAACATCTAACATCTCAGGGTGACGAGCGCAGTGCATTGCCGCGCATAGTTTTGAACTGTTGAAGTTCAAAATTCTGGGTGGCACTGAACTGTTATGGGCAAGCGTGACGCTTAACATCAGGTGAGCGACTTGCTCGTCTCGTCACCGAGTAACATAAAAAAAATGGTTTTTCTTCAGTGTGCGTTTTAAAATCTTTTTACTGTTGATTTAAAAATTCACACTTAAGTGAGTTTCCTTAGTGTGTTATGTGTTTATTAAAATTACTTGCATTTGCTGATTTTCTTTTTAAAAATATTGCACTGGTATATGGTTTTGAGTGACCAAGGCAACCAAGAATAGGAAGGTTTGGGCAACCAAGGATCTCACCCGGCAGGGCTTGATCGCACCGGCACAAGTGGCCGCGACGGAAGTCCCCACTGAAACTTAGAACGCTCAAGACACGCCCGTAGTTATCGGTGGAGAAAGTCCAGTGGTGAGAAGCCATTCGACGAGCGAGCCAAAGACAATATCAACACTACTTCCATAGACGAAAATGAAAAGAGGTGATTGTATGAAACACTAACTGCGCCCCGCGGTTTCACCCGCTGTCCTACAGGAACCGTTATTTTTTTCGGGATAAGGAGTCAGGCCACCGTGGGTATAATCCCAAATAACTGGCTGCACCCCAAAGCAGTCGGGTATTGTGAAGATTTCCCCCACGCAAAAAAAAGCTACAGTAATTTCTAAACCCCATTGGATTTCAATCTTTAGGGGTTGATTTTCAAAAACCCATGTCTTTCTTTATTTTTCACTAGCAGCGCCCCGCGCTTCCACCCGCTATTCTAAAGAAACCGAATATTTTCCGGGACAAAAAGTAGCCTGTGTTAATCTACTGTCCCCATACCAAATTTCATCCAAATTCGTTCAGCCGTTATAGAGTGAAACGGGAACAAACACACTTACATACTTACACACAAACTTTCGTATATTATTGTGGTGTACTAAAACTGAATACCGATAGAGATATTGCGATAGAGTCAAGGCATCGATAGAGGAGGAGAGCGATAGCCGCCATTATAATAATAATTGTAATAAAAACGTTTATTTCAGACACTTAACCCATAATTTAAAAAGAAAGTTTTTTTTTTAATTTAAATTAAATTATTAAAATGAAACACATGTCATCACTACTTTCGATTTTTACTCTGGTGGAAAATCTAAAACCCAAAATATTCAAAAACCAAAATCGAAAAAAAAAAACAATCAAAATTTATCTGATATCCAAAAACCATCGGACAACACAAGTTATTGGAGCCCTGCTGTATGCTTTTATTCGGTCTTCGTCTTTTGTTCCAAAAAGACGAGATCGAATAACTGCCAAGAAATCTGGAACCCGTGCAACAGAGAACATGCCGGACGCGCTGCAAAATCGAGGCTTCTTCATAAGGATGCGAAATACGTTATTTCTAGTCTCAGATCACACACTAGATACCGCATTCCGAGATTCGTTGTTCCTACAAGTGACGTCAGTGTGAGGCGCGGCGCGGGGTGTGCGGCCGAGCGCTCTCATTGGCTGGCTCAAGGTTACGGCCACTCGCGCCTGTCAATCAACCAGAGTAATTTCTAATGAGTGTATTTAGACTGATGCGTGGTGCGCTTCGAGCGTCCTGAATGCAGAATCAAGGGTGTGATCTGTTTCTAGTACACGTTTAATTATGTTCAAGTTTTTTATTACTGTCAAACATTCTGCCAGTCTGTGTGCGGCCGCCTCGCGAATTTTCGCAGCTACGCGAGGAACACAGCATAAAGGCTGCAAGGTAGAGACACAGATTACGAGATTCGTTGTTCCTACAAGTGACGTCAGTGTGAGGCGCGGCGCGGGGCGCGGGGAGTGCGGCCGAGCGCTCTCATTGGCTAGCTCAAGGTTACGCCTACTCGCGCCTGACAATCAACCAATCAGAGTAATTCCTTATAAGTGTATTTAGACTGATGCGTGGTGCGCTTCGAGTGTCCTGAATACAGAATCTAGGGTGATCTGTGAAACGAGATGATAAAAAGAACTAACTTTCCAAACAGTTTATTTTTGAAAATCATACATTTGAGTTATCCTTGGCTAGATAATTGCTAGTGAAAATTTAAACAACATAATTATAAATAAACCATACAAGTTTGATCACATTACGAAAACTAATTTCAACTTTCAAACTTTGGTTTACTAAATTTTAACTTAAAAAATACACTTTTGAAAATAAAATATATTTCAAGCCTTCTATCAAAGTAAGCTGAATGGACGGCCCCAAGTAAGAGAATTTGGTAGACGATAAAGTGAGCGCCGGCGCTCACCTTGCTTCAGTCGCTCTCAATCTGTGACAAGTGCAAGACGCACGTTCGTCATTACATGCGATCCAAATATCCGTTAAAATATCCCTTGATATTATATTCGCTCTTTTTTGTGACAAATATGTAATTACGTAATTACAATACGTTACATTACATAATTACATTAATTTAATTAATTATATTACATTTTCGTTACATTACGTAATTACGTATTGAATCCTAAGTTAGATTGTTTTGACTTGTTATTTTTAAGGAAGTTGTGTGGTTAGGGCCCGTCCATACATTTTACTTTGGTTGAAGTTTCAAGCTACCCACGGGCTCGAAGTGATTATTTCGAAAAGGATAGCTAGACACGAGTTTCGTGATAGTGAAAGGAACAGCCTATAACCGTAGTTCGTGCTATCCTTCTCGCAATAATCAAACCCGTGAGAGTTATAAAGTACATATTTTTTTTTTTTAACCAATTTCGATAAAACTAACGAATATCCTTTTAATTAGGTATAAAATTCCAAGGATACGTTTATTTTTGTACATTTTAATTTATCTCTAAATTATCAAAACAATATTTTAGCTGATTTTTACAAAAAAACTTAAATAACATAGTTTAAATAAACGTGGTATGTACATATGGGAATGAATCCACTCGGATATTGTTGGGTCAATTTTGTTGCTCTGCTTACTAAACTAAACCTGATAGAACTAAGATTATCTGCATCTCTTCAGTGAAATATGTAAAGGTCTCTACACGGGCCTGATCTGTCGAAAAAGAAAGATAGCTAGACATGAATGTCACGGGAGTAAAAGAAACAACCCACTAGTAGCCATAACCGTAGCATACCATAGTTTGTTTCATTTACTCCAACGAAATGTATGTCTAATTATCCCCTTCACAAAATCCGAAAAGGCGAGTATCTCCGTGTGGAGATAGCGACACATTGAGAAAACTGGCAATCTTAAGGCCTCGCTACATGGCCTGACCTGACACCGTGTGAAAGGGACAGCTAGACTTGAATTTCACGGGAGCAAGAGAAACAAACTATTAATGTTATAGCTTCTCCCTTTCGCTCCCCCAGAATCTTATACAGGGTTATAAGGAAAGGGTATGCTAAGCCGAAAGGGGCTCATAGTACTCATGATTGTGAACAACTTTTATTATGGGACCAACCCTGAAATCGAGAAAAAAATATCAGCTGTTCCATACATTTTGTCGAGTGTCATTGACACTTTTCTATGGAAACATTTCTATTTTTTCTTTCTTTTATTCTATGGTACTATGAGCCTCTTTCGGCTTAGCATATCCCTTCCTTATAACCCTGTATATTGCCATCACTATCACACGATGTCAGGTCAGGCCATGTATAGACACCCTTAGCTTAGCTAGCCGTCAAATTTAGTTTTGATTAGTAATGGTAAAACCGAATCGACGCCTTTTCTGAGTTTTTTACGTAGGAATGATAAAAGTGCCATTTCATGTTATTTTTATATTTGATATTTATGGCAATATTTTTGTTAAGCCTGTCAAAATAGTTACAGAGGCATGTATTTAAATTTTAAGATGAAAAAAAAAAAAAAAAAAACTTTTAAACACAATATTTTACACGTCAAAAACTGTGGGATTAGATTGTTAATTTATAAATTATTTAATGACACAAGTCAATAAAATAATGTGACAGTTTTCTGTAAATATCATAGTCATGGAATTTTTTCATGTTGACAATCGAAAATAATTGCTGTGTTGTGGTTAATGACAACAACAATACAAATGAATAAAAAAATATTTTGTCATCTTAGACAATTATTAGAAAAGAAATATGTGTATAATATTTATATTTATGTAAGTTTTCTTTGTCTGTTTCATAAGTTGTGCAAAATAAAGTTTCCATATTTATTTATATATAGTGTATATATTTTGACATCTTTGACAATCATTAATATCAATTTAATTCGTTTATTATGACATATAGAATCTTATTGATAAAACTGTGTTATCTTAGAAATTTCCACGCTGACAATCGAAATTGTTCCGAGTTTAAAATATAATTATTTTTTAAGTTTGTCTTTTTGGTGTATAATAAATTTATATTGTATTGTTTCATCAACCACAACACATTTAATAAAAAAATATTTTGTAATGTTTGACAATCATTAAAATTCAGTTTTATAAAATTTAGAACGGATAAAACTGTGTTGTCTTAGTAATTTACATGTTGAAAATTTAAATTGTTGTGTCATCAACCACAACATAATTTAACAAGAACATTTTGTCATCTTTGACAATCAGTAGTTATATGCATTTTATGACATTTGCAATCGATAAAACTTGATATTTGACATTTTCCATCAACAAAGCCCAATTGTATCGATCCAAATGTCAATTTGTCGTTACGCATAACTCGTTGTGATGACAGCTGATACATAATAATGTTTCTAGTATACATGACAAATAGCCAGGTTTTTCTACAGATCAATGAGGCGTTTTCAAAAAAAAAAATAACTTGGTAATAAAAGTACACAATAGATGGCGTTAGATGTAACTTGAACTTGAAAGTTTTTGTTTTTCATGTCTATGAAAGACAAAAAAATGTACGTGTGCCTTCCTTTTTCTCGTATTTTTTGGCTCCACATGTGTATTTAGACAATTTCAAGTAATGTAACTATGTTGTATTCATTTGAAATATTACAACAGTTGACTAAACGTTTAAGGTTTAAAAAATAAACATAAAATATTTCGACAGAATTGACAATGACAGGTAAAACGCCATCTAGTAAGTATTTTAGAACAATATTTTTTTTTAAAACGCCTGATTAACAGAACTGATTTGAGCTCAAACTAAAAAAAAAAATACATTTTATAGAATCATTATTTATTAGTACTTTTATTGAGCTCCGATTCTCCGAATTTTGTCGCAGTAACAGCCGAATATACAATAAAAAATAAGCTGTTTTTTTACACAACACATTTTTTGTGAAAAATGTTCACACTTTAGATTCATTCAAAAGTGCAGATGGTGTGACAAACTCCCGAGTCGTTCTGGGCAATACATTTCAAATTCTGATTGTAACAACCTCGCGATGCGTGTGTGCAAGTATAAAACTTAAAAAAAAATATCACATTGAGTAACGTGTGTATAAATTGTATATGGCTATGGAGACTCGCAGGGCAGAATGCAATGTTTTTTTTTAATTTAAAAATTTTAGGCTGAACGAACAGTGAGTTAAGGTACCGCTACATGGCCTGACCTGACATCTTTTGAAAGACATGGCTATATATGTTTCTGGAGGAGCGAAAGGGAGTAGCTATAACCTTAATAGTTTGTTTCTTTTGCTCCCGTGAAATTCAAACATAGCTGTCCCTTTCACAAGATGTCAGGTCAGGCCATGTATAGACACCCTTATTCAGCTAAAATTGCCAGTGGTAAAAATAAAAAACACTACATTCTGACTTGTAAGGCTTAACTATTGTAGATTGTGGAGGATAAGGGGTAGAGGTCGTTGTGTATACGTGTATAATAAATATATCTTTATTTACACTATTTCTAGGTATGTGTGTGGCACGCACCGCGAGAAACAGAATCAGATTCAGTCTTATAAACTGGCCGTGTTTTGTGTCTTGAAAGTACCCAAAGAAATAACAAGGCTTACACTAAAAAACTTGTTTTAACGTCGACAAATAACTGAAGTACTTATTTGCCACTATCAGAGTTAAATACTATCGATACCATCTCAAGTGATCGATAGTTTTTCCGATAAATGTTCGCTATAATAATGTTCGATAATGTATCGATAGGCAACGCGCAACACTACTCCAAAGTTGTCGTGTGCGTACTGCTAGTGGAAAAGTGTCGAATTCCATTATTTGAGTTTAGTAGATATTTAGAGCAGGACGTGTTGTAAATGTGTATGATAATTTCAAATTGTGTATGATAATTTGGGGGAAAAATTGCCGCCGAACGTTTCCCTAGCGGAAAGTAATTTTCAAAAATATCTCAAATTTGAATTACAGTACACATTAACAACGACATCATGCTCTAAATATGTACTAAATTCAAATCATCTATGAATTTTTCCGCTAGGAGCACGCATACAAAGATCTCAACCAAAATCGTTTCCAAGAGTCACACTTTTCCGCTAGGAGCACGCATAGAAAGGTGTCAAACAAAATCGTTTCCAAGAGTGATACTTTTCCGCTAGGAGCACGCACACAAAGATGTCAACCAATATCGTTTCCAAGTGTGACACTTTTCCGCTAGGAGCACGCATACAAAGATGTCAACCAATATCGTTTCCAAGTGTGACACTTTTCCGCTAGGAGCACGCATAGAAAGGTGTCAAACAAAATCGTTTCCAAGAGTGATACTTTTCCGCTAGGAGCACGCATACAAAGATCTCAACCAAAATCGTTTCCAAGAGTCACACTTTTCCGCTAGGAGCACGCATAGAAAGGTGTCAAACAAAATCGTTTCCAAGAGTGATACTTTTCCGCTAGGAGCACGCATACAAAGATGTCAACCAATATCGTTTCCAAGTGTGACACTTTTCCGCTAGGAGCACGCATAGAAAGGTGTCAAACAAAATCGTTTCCAAGAGTGACACTTTTCCGCTAGGAGCACGCATACAAAGATCTCAACCAAAATCGTTTCCAAGAGTCACACTTTTCCGCTAGGAGCACGCATAGAAAGGTGTCAAACAAAATCGTTTCCAAGAGTGATACTTTTCCGCTAGGAGCACGCACACAAAGATGTCAACCAATATCGTTTCCAAGTGTGACACTTTTCCGCTAGGAGCACGCATACAAAGATGTCAACCAATATCGTTTCCAAGTGTGACACTTTTCCGCTACGAATACGCTCACAAAGATGACAACCGATATTGTTTCCAAGGGTGCTAATAGCAACCTCTCAAGGTGGCTACTACACCCAATAATTCGTTTAACAAAAGATTTACTACTTAAATAGATTTTTCAAGAGATGAAAGACCAGTTGGCTTACCCCTTTTTAATTTGTTTCCTGGGATCAACTTCAAGAGGGTCAAAAACCAGACAGAACCAAACGGATTTTTAACCGGTTTTTTATTAATTTGTAAATTTGTTGTTGTCGTATTGAGATTGAAAGTTCCCATAAATTCATCACGGGTCGTAGATTGGTGAATCAATGGGAAGACCAACTATACCGAAAATTTATAGGCGAGCAGGATAGGCCGCTTTTGTGTTGAAACTTCTTAAGGTGCAACATCTCGCTCAGCATTATCCCTTATTAATAGCACACCCCGTCCCTTATCTCTTCCATACAATCCCTCTCCATGCTAAGGTTGCCTGGAAGAGATCGCTTTAAGCGATAAGGATAACCAGTTGTTACACTAGTTTTGAGTTGTTTTTTGGTCTCTTGTATGTTATTTCTGGTGTGAATGATAAAGAGTTATCTAATCTATAAGCGCATAACGATATTCATCTGCCTGGCTATTTACGTTTTAGTAGTACTTCAAGACACATGGGCCATATTTGTATGTCCCACAACGACTCGGCGAGTTTCTTGGAGCGCTCAGCGCGTTACTGGGCCCGCGCGGGCGGTAGCTGCGCGCGGGGACGGTACAACGGACTTACATACTAAACTTATATTATACGTCTTGCCACAAATTAACGGTGAGAGAGTGGTGATTAGTGTCATCACCAAAAGGGACAAGTAGCTGGAAATTTCAGAATTATCTACGTATAGTTCTGTAAGCAATCCTGACAGATGCTGCTTACGGGAGCAGTTGGGGGCCTGCTCTGCCGATTTAAGGTCCGCAATTCTTATGCAGAGAATATTATTAATTTTGTGATAATAATCTAGTTTTAATGGATTTGTGGCAAGACTTCAGATTGATTTCATGGCTGTAACAAACCTAAAAAAAACCGCTTGATTTGTACGAAATTTACATAATTATATGTTGTGAATAAAACTATTTTGAAGTAGTCTTTGGATCCAAAAAGATTTCAGGATTCCTGTATAAATTAAAATTTTATTAGGTAATAAAGAAAAAAAAAGGTAGTACGTTTTTTTTTTTTGTAAAAGTTTTTTCTAGTCTTAGTAGATTCCTTTAAGATTATCACAGCCATGATTTTCGTATGAAAACTGAAAAAACAAGAATGTGCAACACTTATATCTTAGGTAAACAGTTTTTAAAAGCCCTTCTCATATGGATACATCAGCTTATATCAGTTTTAGTAAAAAAAAAAAAAATGTTGACAGAAACATTAGAAAAGTTGAGCCCAAAAGAGGTCTAGGCATTGCAAAAAAAAAAAATACGATGTCACTTCTGCCGTTCAGTGCTGTTTTTGTCTCTAAAAATCCCAAGATAAGGAAACTGCGCCCTGAACACCAGAGACGAATGCAGGCAACACAACTTTATTTTCCATTATAAAGAAGACGTCTATAAAAGGACTAGTTATTTTATTAACATATTTTATTTAAAAGTCAATTTAGGTTGATATGCCTTGATTAAACGTACCGTGTAAAATAGCGAGACAGCAGCTCGGAGATGGGCACTCGGCCTTGTAAGTATAGGGTCAGAGTGACTGTCTCGTCCATTTACTCAGTAATGTGTTTACACATGCCGAGTACTCATGATTACATGTTACTCGATACATGTAATCAAGGATTTAAGTTTAAGTGTGATTGGTATATGATATCCAAATTATATAATAATAATAGCACACTTCTGATGAAGCGCACTACGCACACTTGTGATGAATGGCCCAAGGTGTTGAAAAGGTTAACTCATCTGAACCGATATGCATGTAAGAATACATGCATATCAGTTGCTTTAGTAAGTGTTCACTAAGTATTTACCTAAAGTAGGTGTTATTTTTTTGTCTATGAAACTGATGTATTTTAATGAGAAGGCTTTTAGCTTGTCACATGATAATTACTGCCGTCCAAAGCCAAAGTACCGGATGCATATGTTGAATGCAAAAAATGTAGTGAAAATGTACACACGGTACTCTTTCTCTGAATGGGATAGTACTCCACCACTAGAAGCCCTGGAGGCTGAGAACATGTGACGATGCATTCCAACGAGGCTGATCACGCAACAAAGTCCAAAGGCCTGTTGAAACCTCCTTTTCGATTCATATACTGCCTGTATTTACGTTTTAAAACAACGTGGACCTCCCCTTCGACATTATCGTCAACTTTCTTACCTTTAGTCGTGTCAAAGCCGCAGAATCCCATGACTTTGAGCATTTCCTGTTCTTCAGGAGATTTTCCCTCCAAATCTGCGGGGGTGACTATGGGGCGCTCGCTAAAGGTTTTTTTCTGTTTCACGAAGGAGGTTGAAGGTCCGGGGGATATGGATCGCGACCGGCGCCGGCGTGGTGACGGGGAGCGTCTGCGGTCTGGAGACCGTCTCCGACGTTCGAGGGAGCGGGAACGGGACCGGGTTCGTGGTCTCCGCCTGTCGCGGTCCCTATCTCGCTCCCTGTCTCTGCGTTCGTGCCTTCTGTCGTCGCGCCGCCGCGGGCTTGGCGATCTTCCCATTTTTTAGCTGTAAAAAGTTGAGCACAGTTTCACTACAGAAAATGTTTCGTGATAAGAATAACTTTATTGAATGTAGAAATAAATACATAGTAATTTGAATCAAAGATTGTCAAACTTACCTCAGTTTGAAGTCAAAAGGTAATTTTAAACAGAAAATTAAAATAATAATACACAACCTATACCAACGCCATTTTTGAGTGAAGTGTGTTTTTTTTTTTTTTTTCCAAATTGTCAAGTTGTCATTTACTTCATTGTCACTTGTAACCAAGCTCGTAACGGTAGTTGCGTTTCGTTTTATTTCCATCAAACTGCGTGTCACGGTAAATAAGCCAGCATAATGCATGGTTCAGAAAATACATAGAGAAAATAGAATATATACCATTATACCTCGAATAAATCCATGTTATTTACAATAGAAAAACGATAGACTTCACCATCCGACTCTACA
Source organism: Apocheima hispidaria (assembly GCA_947579745.1). NCBI lineage: Eukaryota > Metazoa > Arthropoda > Insecta > Lepidoptera > Geometridae > Apocheima > Apocheima hispidaria. The sequence continues at coordinate 6,220,397 of OX388172.1, read as the reverse complement.
GACAATATGATAGACAACGTAAAGCCATCAAATCAAAAATCACACAAGGAGAAGCATAAACAAAACGCTAATACCGTACCGAAAAACGCTCATGAGAAAGGTCCAATCGTAAGTAAGTATGTAATAGAAATTCTGCGTATATAGAAACTACAATTGAAAAAAATTGCCCATTTTGAAAAGTTCCTTATTATTTGGGAGTTGAAGACAATTATTATGTGTATCACTCTGTAAAAATTAAATAACCGCATAAATAATGCTAGGTTAAAAATAATTAATCGAGTTGTTTCAAATTATGGTGCAAAGTTTTACTCAGCGCACAAAATTCAAACTTCTTGCGTTTTTTGTTAATAACTGTTCAGCTACTCATTGTCGGTTTCTGACAACCAAACCATTTTTGCGCTAATGAAACAGTTAGATGAAAGCTAGTCTAGGTCATTTGGCACTAAATCAAAACTAAGATGAACTTCAGCTTATGGAATGTTTATGGCATGACTCATTTTAGCCGTAATTTCTCAAATCAACCTATTGTATAGCACATAATATAATAATGACTAATAGAGATGTAATTGTTAAAAAACCCAAGAATATTGAAATTTTAAGAAACATATTCAGACATTGTATTATATGTCATACGAGATAATTATGCTCTTTTCTATTACAGCGGTACGTTTGGTGTGGGACAAATGAGGCGTTTTCCAAAAAAAATGAAATCCTGGTTATAAAAGTACCCAATAGATGGCGTTAGTTGTACCTTGAGTTTTTTCTGTCACTGTCAAGACATGAAAGACAAAAAAATTTACGTGTGCCTTTTTTTTCTCGTGTTTTTTGGCTCGACATGTGTATTTAGACAATTTCAAGTAACGTAACTATGTATTTGACTTCATTTGAAATATTACAATAGTTGACATTGGCTAAAAACACGTGTGGAGCCAAAATTTACGATTTAAAAAATTAACATAAAATATTTCGACAGAAATGACAATGACAGGTAAAACGATAGGTCTGTTACGCCATCTAGTAAGTATTTTAGAACTACTTTTTTTTTGGAAAACGCCTCATTACGCATTTCAGTCCGAATTATTATTATTAGTAGGATAAAACAAAAGGTAAAATGTAGGGTAAGACTGGCAACTTTGAGACAGCCAGCGCCATCTAGGCAGAGCAGTAAGTAATTAATTAATAATCGACAGCAGCGCCACCGCCTGCTGCGCCAAAAAAACGAAACTCACGCCGACATCGATCTAGCCCGGTGGCGTGTTGGAGATTTTCTTTTTTACGAACGAAATAAAGTAATATCGGCGTTTACGCGTAATGTATGTGGTGCTAGTGCTTTGAATTTTGTCAAGGAACACTGTGTGCATGTTATTTTATATCATGTTACTTCGTTTTAGTGCTTAGTGTGTGTTACAATAGCTACTCCATACAAGTGCAGTGATTGTGAGAAGTGATTAAAATATCGACTTCACAGCGTCTTGGAGCCAACAGCCGGTAAGTACTGCGCGTATTCAGCTTTCTTTTCACTTTATTTGTTTACATTTTCAACGGGAACGGGTTAATTCTCGCTTGAAATGTTTGTGGGATTACATTAGGGTGTGTCATGATAAGCTGGTCGGGATAATGGGGTCGCTATATTTCTTTTAGAACTTCCCGACGGTTTTAAATGAGATTACGGCCAGTATTATTTTGTATCTGGCGTATTGCTTAAACCCTAAACCCTGTATGTCTGGAAAAAAAACCAGCCCGCTAAAATCTTCGTACTCATCTCTATTTTAAATAAAAGAAATGGAAAGATATGTAGATTTTCTCGCTATTTCCAGTGTTTTGTGCACATTTCTGGGTGTGCCACCAATCAATTACATATCAACTCGATTGTACCTACGTCTATGACATCACCGATGCCTCGGGCGCGGAAGCGTATAACCCTACCAAGTACGAAACTATCAACCATGATAACAAAAGCAGTTGTTAATTGTTATTCTCAATTCGGTTGGGTTATAGTCCGATGCTAAGTAGTAACTATGATTGAGACTGTGGCAAGACTTATTACAGATTTGATCAAATTCAATGGATTTGATGGTTTTTGTAAAGATTTCGATGAAGCAATTGATGTAGATTGTAATGCATTGATTTGAGTTCATGTCTGATGTACGCCCACGGGTTTACTTGGTGTTATTCTGTGATTACTTTTGTCAGTAAAGTACACTTCACTACAGTGATGCTTTATGATGTATGTTAATTGATAAGAAATAATGACTGGTATGGCTCAGTGGTTGTGCCTCTGCCTTATGAGAAGGTCCCGGGTTCGATTCCCGGCCAGGCAGATTTTTGAATTATGAATTTTGATTCTGCTCTGTATCTGGGTGTTATTTATCCAAGTCTTTGTGCATATTCCATAGCATCACTGACACAGGAAGCCTAGTAAGCTATGAGATCAATATGCTATTTTTTAATAAAATAATAATTGTTATGAATTTAAATTTCTGCTCTGGAGATAATTACATTTATTAATAAAAAATTTGCTCACCCAAGAATCTTACCTCTCCATAAGGACCTCGTCCTCAAAAAACAGACATCTACAACTAATCCAAGAGGATTTTTGTATAATATTGACCAAGAAAATCTACAGGAGAAGAGTGACAACCTCATACAAAAAAGTGTACCTCCGAAAAATCTGATTGAAACTAGATGGCGCTAAAAATATGTGTTTCCAAAAGAGAACCAAGTGAGTTTTGAAAATGTAATATAAAATAAATATTTTTTCTGATATTACTATGCAAAAATATATACAACAAGTAGCATTTTTCTGTCTGTACCATTACGAATAACTAAGCTTGGGTTTCTATTTCAAGTCAAGCAGAAATTGTGACGATCATGTTGCAGCTTAAAACACTACATCTTACGTCCTTATAAGTGCTACAATCGGGTTACACATCTTTCTATGGACATTAGCACTCTTAGTATAATTTCTCTGTGATATATAATTAATATTACTGTGTTTAGTTTATCTAAGCAACCAATTAACCTACTTGTAAGTTAACTAGCATGTATAACATCCTGTTATCAGTATATTTTTATGCTTAGTTAATTTTGTAAACAACTGTTTTATTTGATAGAAAGGTACTTTATAGGCCAGCCGTTCTCAATTAAGTACTGTACTTAATTTTATTTTGTATTTCACAACATTCTTTTTAAACTATATTTTCTTTCGGCTTCACTCGCTCTGTGAAGATAACATACATAGCCTATGCTATTCGGGAGTAGTGTAGCTTTCTAATAATAAAAGAATTCTTATTCTAGATGGGGGCGATAAGTTCGGCACTGACGTCCCGCATGGGGTGTATTGTGCATTTCCCACATTTTTTTTAAACTATATATATTTTCCGGCTTCACTTGTTCTTTGAACATCACATAGCCTATGTTATTCAGGAGTAGTGTAGCTTTCTAATAATAAAGGAATTCTTATTCGAGATGGGGGCGATAAGTTCTGCTCTAACGTCCCGCATGGGGTGTATTGTGCATTTCCCACATTTTTTTTTAAACTATATATATTTTCCGGCTTCACTTGTTCTTTGAACATCACATAGCCTATGTTATTCAGGAGTAGTGTAGCTTTCTAATAATAAAGGAATTCTTATTCGAGATGGGGGTGATAAGTTCTGCACTGATGTCCCGCATGGGGTGTATTGTGCATTTCCCACATTTTTTTTAAACTATATATATTTTCCGGCTTCACTTGTTCTTTGAACATCACATAGCCTATGTTATTCAGGAGTAGTGTAGCTTTCTAATAATAAAGGAATTCTTATTCGAGATGGGGGTGATAAGTTCTGCACTGACGTCCCGCATGGGGTGTATTGTGCATTTCCCGCTGCCAGCGTTTACCCAAGCCAACCCTTGCTGGCACGGTGGCATAGCTGCTCCACTGAGATGTAGAAGGTGTTGTCGATGATGATGAGACCAAGTCAAGCTATCGGGATGACATGGATGATGTTGAAACTGCCACAAGCAACCTAGTGGCGATTCTAGCTTCTTTGTACAGTGTCACATCACATGCTCCACTGTATCGTTCTGCTGCATGCAACCACGGCACAGCGGACTGTACTGCGGACTGTAGCTCCTATTTTGTACAAGTGACTACTCAAATTGCAATGACCGGTTATGAGGCCTACTTGTAGGCAAAGGCCCTGTCGTTGCAATTTCAAAAGATTGTTAGTAGAGGAATAATCAGAATCGGTTCACTAGTTCCTGAGATAACCTATAAACAAACATAATTATAAAGTTTATACTTCTTGAATTTGACAAAACGGATTTGAATGAGATTTGGTATGGAGGTAGCTTATACCCTGGATTTACACATAGGCTACTTTTTATCCCAGAGACATTCGGTTTCTGTAGAATAGTGGGTGAAACCGCGGGGCGCAGCTAGTGTTATATGATGTGACTATTAAATTCTAAATTCTATTCACAGGATACATGACTCATGTGTTTTTATTTTAATCGACTGAGTGTCTCAAGTGCTCTAGAATAGATGGGAACAATTCATGTGTATGTATGTTTGTGTGTGTATTTGTCCCACGATAACTTGATTACCATTGATCCAAACCAAAGCTAATTACAGTAAAATTTGTAGGAACATTGCCAAATCGGTCAAGTATTTGTGAAGTTGCAAGGGTCGCGAGTTACAGTTCGTGGCGAACAACTAGTACATACATACTTTTTATCCCTAAAAATGTAGAAATATTGGCAAATCGCAGTACAATCTGTGGAGCAGAGCTAGTTGCCTATAGACGACCTGACCTTATATCGTGCAAAACGGCAGCTAGACTTGAATTTCATGGGAGTATCAAACAAACTATTAAGGTTATATCTTCTCCCTTTCGCTCCCCCAGAAACTTATATGTAGCCATCTCTTTCACACGATGTAGGGTCAGGTCTTGTATCATCATCATCATCTCAGCCACAGGACGTCCACTGCTGGACATAGGCATCCCCCTTAGATTTCCACGAAGAGCGGATGGAAGCGGCTCGCATCCAGTGCGTTCCTGCGGTCTTTATCAGGTCGTCCGTCCACCTTGTGGGTGGACGTCCTACGCTGCGCTTGCCGTTACGTGGTCTCCATTCGAGAACCTTACAGCCCCATCGGCCATCAGTTCTGCGTGCTATGTGCCCTGCCCACTGCATCATCATGTATAGTCACTCTAAAACTTGCTTGTGATAAGACATTATGGTATAGCAAAAAGTGGTTGACGCAGAACTAAGTCATGCATTAGTCATGTACCTCCCATTGTAAGATGTATTCAACACAATAGTGTTTTTATACATTTTTTTGTTACTGTTACCGTCAATCCTAACTAATATTATAATTCAGAGGAATATAGCCGCAGTCGTATCAGGACAGGTCACTACAACCTGTCCTGATACGACTGCGGCTATATTCCTCATATTATATTATTAAGACATATTATATTCCTAAGAGAGCCCTACCACTACAGTAGGGCTCTCTTGCCGAGTCCGCTTGCGGAAGTACAACACCTTTGTCAGTTATTCAACCGCCAAGCAGCAGTGTGCAAGCATTACTGTGTTCCGGATTGAAGGGCAATGTTTCCAGCGTAATTACTGGGCATACAGAGATTAACGTCTCGCATCTCAGAGTGACGACTGCAGTGCATTGCCGCGCATAGTTTTGAACTGTTGAAGTTTAAAATTCGGGGTGGCACTGAACTTTTATGGGCAAGCGTGACGCTTAACATCAGGTGGGCGTCTTGCTCGTCTCGTCACTGAGATGAACACGTTCGTCTCGAGGAAAAAACTTCGCTTACGCGATTCAGAACTCCCTGTATTACAACATAACCGTCAGTCCATACAAAACGTCAAAAAATGCACAAACATGGATCAACGCCATCTAGCGAACTATATGAAATAACTTAGTCTCTCCGTCTGGATGTTTGTCGCGGTATCACGGCTAAACGGCTGAACTGATCTTGATAAAATTTGATAAAGAGTTACTCTATATCACAAAGATAGACATAGAATTCAGAAAAACCCGTGTGTCGCCCGCACCATGCTAAGTGGAACCAGTTCCTAGTGGTCATTGGGTCCAAATTCTTGATCATCATAGATGACGTTCTGCCCAAGAATGGAAATGTCGTCTTCGCGATCACTCTCGCCTTCTCGAACGCGTTGCGCACCTTTAGGTATTTATCGCGGGTAGTTACGCTTCGTGGCGTAGAGCGAGAGTATTTTTCATATCGAAGCGTCTTCTGCTATACTTTTTTTTTGTACTGTTAAGTACGTATTCTGTGCTAGCATGCCAAACTCAAATAAGGCACTAAACTTGTCGGTCTGTCTTCTGCTGGCGAGCAGCCAAGGTATCTGCCCTTTTGAATGTCTAACAATCGTCGCAATGTTTCTTTTGTATGTTCTGTGGCAAGCTTCAAAATTTGGAAAAAATAATTTAAAGAACAATGTGGCCAGGAAATTTGTCCTGGATCTGGGCTGACGTATGAGGGAAAGAGGAAGGGATCCTCGGTCAGGGTGGTTCCTGATCCGGCAAATTTCCTTGGCCATACAGCGTGGCAACTCCGCGAGCGTGGTGGGGACGTTTGGGCCCAGGGGCGCTAGTCTCGACTTTTCGCTACAGCACTTTGCGACCGAATTCGGGGGCTATGACGCAAAAAATCGACAATGAACACGAATTGTTATCGAAAAAACGCAAACGAACCGTTGAATTTTGCGTCATAGCGAACGACTTCGCTCGGCATACCGAGCGAAAAAAAAAAAAAAAAAAAAAAAAAAAAAAAAAAAACGCAAATTCGACGACGAACACTAATTGTTCTGAAAAAACGCAAAAATAGCGTTGAATTTTGCGTCATAGCGACCGAATTCGGTCGCAAAGTGCATAGCGAAAAGTCGAGACTAGCGCCCCTGGGATACTGCGCATAGGGGCCTAGGCGACTGAAAGTACCTGTGCCTAATGACTGTGTGTTTCATGTTGTGTTCGTTTTAAATTAATTTAATTTTTGAAAAAAATAACTATGATGATAGCTCAACTAAAATGGATTTTTTTGTACGAGATTGTTAAGATTTTCTTTGATGTTATTTAAGACCTACATGTCGCAATAAATGATTTACCCCTGAATACTGAAACGCTTGTTAACTTTGACAACAGATTAATTCTAATACTGCCTTTGTCTGGCACTAAGCAAATGACAAAGGCAGCAACAGACTTAATCTGTCGTCAAAGTTAACAAACGTTTCAGTATTTGGGGGTTAGTTTTGAAGACGTATAAAGAGACCTAAGAATAGCGCGAGGGGAGGCGCGAGTAGAGCGGTCTAAAAAAATAAAAGAATTATTTGTTCAGGAATCAGGATAAAATAATTTTAATTAATTTTTTAAAGTATCACGCCTCACTTGCGCCATACAAATTCTATACCGATTGATATTCGCTTTGTGAGAAAGGGACAGAGCTTCCTCTCTCAATCCCCGCCTAAATCTCTTCTAACCGTCAATCATTTTTTAATTTAATAATTATCTAAATATATGTCGCAATAAATGATTTAGTTTTGAAGACGTATAAGGTTGCCTGGAGGAGATCGCTTTAAGCGATAAGGCCGCCAATTGTTACACTAATTTTAAGTAGATTTTTGTATTAAGCATTTAATTTCTTGTGTGAACAATAAAGAGTTATCTATAGTCATAGTCATAGTCATATATATCTATCTATAAAAAGGCCTATGAATAGCGCGAGGGGAGGCGCGAGTGGAGCGGTCTAACAGTGCCTACACATGGCCCGACCCGACATCGCTTGAAAGAGATGGCTATATATAAGTTTCTGGGGAAGCGAAAGGGAGAAGCTATAACTTTAATAGTTTGTTTCTTTTGCTCCCGTGAAATTCAAATCTAGCTGTCCCTTTCACACGATGTCGGGTCGGGCCATGTGTAGACACCCTAAGAAAATAATATAAAATCAAAAAAATCATTTTACATTATTATTAGTAGTCACGGGATATTTACCACGGTTATTATTTTTGTTAAACATTTTTTTTTTTTTTTTTTGAAGTATCAATCCTCACGTGCGCCATACAAATTCTATACCGACTGATATTCGCTTTGTGGGAAAGGGACAGAGCTTCGATTTAGTATTGAAGACGTATAAAAAGGCCTATGACTAGAGCGAGGGGAGGCGCGCGTGCAGCGGTCTGTGGCCGAGGAGTATCATGCCTTTTTTTCTGTTTCTGAATTCGGACTCGCGTGTTTCTTATTCATCCAAATAAACCTTAGTCTGTAACCGCCGGGCATAACGACTCCACACTTGCGTACCGTCGCTGGCGCGGCGCCAGGCCGAGACGTCATTGCGCACACGCAGCGGTCTATTTGGGATCTAGATGAGCTCTGATTGAAAGGAAAAGTGGCTTGATTCATTCATTGTTGTCTAGAATTGGGAACTAAGTACCCTGAACACATCATTAAAAGAAATACAAAATACCCGACTGCATAATGTAGCCTGTGACACTCCGGACGTAAAGAGGAATCCAACGATACCTCACTCTTCAAAATCGGTCAAGCCATATAGGCTACAGGAGGTAATACATACATACACCCTAAAAACATAACCCTCATACTTGGGCAGTCAGGTAACAAGTAATAACAATTTGTGTGATGAACATGGATGTTTGTTCTTTGTCTGGGTGTTTCTATGTATTCTATGTATGTATTTACAAAAAAAAAAGTATTTATGTATTCTATCAGTTATCTGGTTCCCGTAGTACAAGCCTGTTTAGTTTGGGGCTAGATGGCGCTGTTTGAAAAACGTCCACTAATATTTATTTATTTTTAATATCGTTAAAAGAAAAACAAAATACCCGACTGCAAAATGTAGTCTATCTCGATCCGGACGTAAAGAGGAATCCAACGATACCTCACTCGTCAAAATAGATCAAGCCGTTTAGGCTTCAGGACGTCTGATAGGAACACACAAACAGAATTACATACTCACATACACCCCAAAAACATTACCCTCTTTCTTGGGCAGTCAGGCAAAACTGAGGTCAGGCAGGTCAGGTCAGGCATCAGCTTTTTTAGCAATTGTAGCTCAGTGGTTAGCGCATTCGGTTCAAACGGCGCAGGGCGTGGATTCAAGTCCCAACAGTGAGCTGGACTGGAGCTGTCAAAATATCGAACCATCGAGATTATCCTCTAACTTTGAAACGTTCGTGATTCTGATTGCGAGAGCATGCCATCTCGCTCGTACCAACTGCGCGGTCCCGCTCGCGCAACTCTCGCTATCGCTTTCAGAGTTACGGGATAGGCCCACATATGGTGGTGGGAAAGCCGCGGGGCGTCGTGCGGTGCGTGCTGAATGAAGGCGTCTCTTGCGGAAGGCAGGACACGAAGGACGCGACGGCGGTGGCTGCGGCGCACGCGGCGGTGTCCGCAGCGTGCTCTGCCGCGATTACCGTTAGATATATCAAACATCGCGCATGAACACGATTCTACATGAACACTCCCATACATTAGCATATGTATGATTTGCCCGCGTGACGCGACGCCCCGCGCATCCCTGAATGAGCCCTAAGAGTTGCGCTTAACATTAGGTGAGCGACTTGCTGGTCTCATCACAAAAAGAGTGAAAACTGATCACAGAGGAACACATAGGCCGCAATTCCACCGTGCATTCATTAAACGTAATTAAGCTATCGCTGTCTTTTACTAAATATAAACACAAGATAGAGATGGCATGAATTATTGTGCTGACAAATTAGCCAGATCTTAGTTCTCCATACAAACTTAGACGAGACCGTAGCGGGTGCCGATTTAAAACAAGTTTTAAGTGCTAATGACCGTTTATCTTCGCGGCTTTCATCGATAAACTCGTTTGACAGAACTAAAATGCATGCTATCTTTTTCTTGTGTTTCTATTAGTAAAAGACAGCAATAGCACTTAGTTTGGTTTAGCGGGAATCGACGCCATAATCTAGCTATGCTATGAGCGCTACTTCATCTTGCACTTTGCTGCTAGTGTGCACATTGCACAAGCCTAAGGCCACTCCACACTAGCAATATCCGATATCTCGATGGCCGCGTGCCAAACAGTTGAATATTAACATTAGCCGATCCCGAATGGTGTGTTTACTAAATAATAATGTGGTATAGATTATGAAATGTTTACTTTAAGTATTTTGGGAATTATTCTTGCAACTTGTAATTTGGAAAATTTCAACCGGCTACTGAAGGTCTACCCATTATGTTAAGGCGAGGACTGATCGTGATTTGAAATGAGTATTGTCCCGCTCAAAGTTCTAAGGTTTAAAGTTGAAAATCGCAAATCATATTTGATGAGAAAACGGTAAATTGAAGTTTTTCATTGCTTTCTAGCCGATTATCGGAAATATACAAATCAAATAAAAAAACTACCTGGTTCGCCGTATAAACCACTAGCCTGGATATTTAATTTGTAAAAGAAAATTTGTAGTTACCGCTGAAAATTCAGAGCATTTGATTTCAGAAGGGTTTTTCAGGGGGTCATTTTGCGATTTTTTATTTTGTAACTAAGACAGATTTTCAAAATTGCATTCGGTTAAACGTAATTTCAGTTTTATTTTCTATCTGCAGTATTTTTTGCACCTAATTAAGTAATCTCGTCACTTCGAACAAAGCGATGAAAAATGCTACTTTTTGTTGTTTTGCGATTGGACCTCGCCTTAAGGTGCATCGTTTCACTCATCGCGCGAAATTCAAATTTTCTTGCGTTTTTAGTCAATTACAGCTTAATTACTCATCGTGGATTCATTGAAACCAATTTTGCGCCATTAAATAAGTTGTTTTAAGAAATTACGGGTAAAATGATTACCTAGATAACATTGGTTTAGCTACAAAGTTCAATAAGCTGATTTTCATCTTGGTTTTTGGTTAAGTGGGAAATGTACTTATACTAGCATTCAACTTAAATTTTTGGTTGGTGTAATTTCTTGAAACAATATATTTATTATCGCAAAATTAGTTTTCATGAACCTACGATGAGTAATTGAGCTGTAATTGACATAAAACGCAAGAAAATTTGAATTTCGCGCACTGAGTGAAACGTTGCACCTTAATCGCTTTTTGACAGCTCGATGACAACTTCGCACTAGCGTCTAGCATATTGTGTCGCATAGAAAAAAATTAGTTCTTCTTATTAGAACCTCATTATAATGTGATTTTAACAGTTAATGTATCCTTGTTGTCCTTGTTACTTAGAATTAATGCTACTATTTTAAATCATTAGTTGAACTGGTTAACCGTGTTAATTTGAATAAATAAATCGTTACTAAGTAATATTATTAATTCGAATGTAAGTCTGTCTCTCTCTGGGTGTTTGTCGTGTTATCACGGCTGAATGTGTTTGAATGTTTGTGGTGTTATCGGAACGAGCTGAATTTTTGCACAGACACTTTTGAAACTGTTTTAAATATAAAATAACAGAGAAGAGATTTAAAAAAAAACTTATTTATTTCATCCCTTTTTTTTTATATTGCGATATCTTCGTGGTTATAATCATCTAAAGTGTAAGTGAGTTGACTTTGAACGTAAGACGAAGTTTTATTTAGTTTTTATTAGAAAACCAAAAATATTTAAAAAATAAACTAAACCTTACAGCGTAGATTATAATTTATTTAAGCCACTGACACCAAAAGCAAAACAATATTCTCTCGAAACGCAAATTTCATTAAAAAAAAGGTAAATTCACTGTCTTTGTCGCACGCACGGGGAACAGAGCAACAGCAACGTACAATATTAAAATACCTACCGCGCCAAAACCTCGTGCCCAGGGAGGCTCTCCTAAAAAAGCTTAACTTTATTGCATCAACGTGTACTAAAGTCCGCTTCGTTGCAAAATTTTGAACTTTTAACCGTTTCGCAGACTGCCTGCTAACCAGTGAATCTGGTTTTATGGTTGCACTCCGCTAAAAGATATTTATAGCTCGTGCTATACTATATCTAATCTAACACCCAGTTACTTCGTAAGGACCGGGCGAATGAACATTTTAAATGGTACCGACACCATGGTGCGTATTGTATACTCGGCACCATTGCGAACTCAGTCGATCGTGAACAGCGCTGGCGAGCGGACGTCACGCGTCCCTCTGCTCCCGAGAGCCTCACACACGTATAGGTACGCTGAAATGCGACTCAGTTAGTAGTTTCAACTCGGCCTACCCTCGAAGCGCCCTACCCTTGGATTGGCGGATTCACATACGCCATCGAATTCCTTCTCCGGAAATATGCAGGTAGTTGTAGTGGTAGGGCTCTCTTGCAGAGTTCGCCTGGGGAAGTACCACACCTTTGCCACTTATTCAACCGCCGAGCAGTAGTGTGCAAGCATTACTGTGTTCCGGATTGAAGGGCAATGTTTCCAGCGTAATTAATTACAGGGCATCCAGAGATTTAACATCTCAGGGTGACGAGCGCAGCGCATTTCCGCGCAGTTTGGAAGAAAAAATAAAAGTCCTCTCGTGTTTTCATTCACCGAAAAGCCATTGGAATATATCCTTACGTAAGTTTCAAAGAACTCATTGGTACGGGCCCGGCCGGGTTCGAACCCGCGACCGCACGAACGTTTTTTATTTGTTATTGCTATTAAAACAGAAGATTAATCACAACGTAATCTCTACGATATACATTTTCCCGAATGACAATTGCAATGGTTTTTTGAACTGCAATTAAAATGCAACGTTTCGCTCGGCGCGCCAAATTCAAATTTATTACCAATAAATAGGTATCAACAAATAACACCAACCAAAAAATCAAAGTGAAAGCTAGTGTAAGTACACTTCTCACTGAACCAAAAACCAAGATGAAAATCAGCTTATTGAGATTCGTAGCTAAGCTTATATTATCTAGGTGATCATTTTACCCGGAATTTCTTGACACACTATTTATTGTCGCAAAATTGGCTTCAATAAATCCACATTGAGTAATTAAGAGAATAGAAGATAAGAGAAGAAATAAAAAGAGATAGAAGATGAGTTCAAATTTGCTAAAGCCCTAAAAGTTGTATTACTCGCGAAATCCTACTACTTATACCCTAGAAGAATTTTAGGAAGATAAGACAATGAGGCGTTCTCCAAAAAAAAAAAAAAACCTGATTATAAAAGTACCCAATAGATGGCGTTAGATGTACCTTGAGTTTTTTCTGTCACTGTCAAGACATGAAAGACAAAAAAATGTACGTGTGCCTTTTTTTCTCGTGTTTTTTGGCTCGACATGTGTATTTAGACAATTTCAAGTAACGTAACTATGTATTTGACTTCATTTGAAATATTACAATAGTTGACACTGGCTAAATACACAACGTGTGGAGCCAGAGTACGATTTAGGAAATAAACATAAAACATTTCGACAGGTAAATGACAGGTAAAACGATAGGTCTGTTACGCCATCTAGTAAGTATTTTAGAACTACTTTTTTTTTTTGGAAAACGTCTCATTATGGAATAGATTGACCCGCTCCGCACGATATTGCCATACCCAATCAGGGTCATTATGATCTACCTATTTAAAATATGCTAGTTAAGATCCGCATGTAATCCACATAATGTTTGCAATAAATGTATTGAGTATTGAAGCTGTATTACTATTAGCACTCACGGGACCACCACGGTTATTATTTTTGTTGAGTTCCCGATATTTGGGCACAGTCGCATGCGCCATGTTCACGGGTAGAATGGAGATGCGGGTGGATGACAAAAAGTTACTAATAGTAATGTAGTAAACCACCACTAAAGTCTAAAACAGTGTTTAACTAAACGTAAGCTGTAAGCAAGAAAATTTGATTTTGGCGCGTTAAGCGAAACTTTGCACAAAATTCTAAAAAAGTAACAGACAATTAACACAAGTAAATTGATCTAAATAGGCCCCCTTATCGATGTATGTTATTGTTATGCACGAAATCTTATCAAATAGTTATGCAAAAGCCGATAGGGAGATTTATAATGATTCTTATAGCCCGCTTCCCGATAGGCTATCTCGTTCACGCATTTTCATGTTTTTTTACGACCTCAAATAAGAAGGGCAAGTTCTCTATTCGATTGTTAAGTGATTGGGAATTTAAAAAAAAAAGTCACTACGGACGAGAAAAAAATCTCCAAAAATTTGTTCTTGCGACGTTCGTTTCGAAATTCATTGATTTGTATGCATTTACTGTTTGAGTTATTTTCACTTTAACGATAAAGATAAAGTTTGTTATAATCTAATGTAGCAATAACAAAATATTTACAAATAAAAACTAATCTAACCTACAAAACAAACACGCCGTCATGTTAGCCACCGTGCGGCGGGTACCCAGAACACTGGCAGCATTTCCCCGTTAAATAATTATACAAAATTTTTGGGAGAAGTATGCGCCAGCTCTGGGATCCCCCGAGGTGAGGACCAGCCTCTTCGACAAGTCTTTAACGATTGTTTTTTATGGAATTTGGCGATGAGACGAGCAAGTCGCTCACCTGATGTTGAGCTTCACGCTTGTCCATAACAGTTCAGTGCCACCCAGAATTTTGAATTTCAACAGTTCAAAACTATGTGCGGCAATGCACTGCGCTTGTCATCCTGTGATATCTGATGTTAAATCTCTATGTACCCAGTAATTACGCTGGAAACATTGGTCTTCAATCCGGAGCACAGTAATGTTTGCACACTACTGCTTGGCGGTTGAATAACTGGCAAAGGCGTGGTACTTCCTCAGCTCTACTACTACTTATTTTTTTGTCCCTTGTATACTTGCCGCAAGGATTGAAACGGAGTATGCCAGAAAGTTTGGACCGAATTACACACGTCTAACATCCGTTATTCTAACAATACTCAAAATTAACTCTAATGATTCAAACGTGAATTCGGAACAAACAATAGGCCTGAATACACAATAATTAAAGTGGGTACTCGACTACTCGTACCTCGTTATTATGATAGAACCATTCCAAGCAATACAGAGTTTTTTTTAAGGCTGCGGCCACATACTTGACGGATGGCGAGGAAAGTAGACGGAGACGTAGACTCCTCGTCCCGATTTCGTCGGTTTTGCGGCGCGTGTTAATGGACCAGCGAGATCGATAGATAGCGAGAGAAGGGATGACGCCTGTAGAGCGGTGTGCGGCCACGTGCGAATATTCGCGGCAACGCGGAGAGCACAGTGTGAATGCAGGTTAACATAATACGCCGTCTCTCGCTCGCACAATCTAATTTTTTTTAAGTTATTAGCCCGCCAACGCTTTTGGGTCCAGCAGAAGAAAAGTGCCATTATTATGAACGTTCGTGATTCTGATTGTGATAGCATGCCACCTCGCTCATAACAACATATGCACTATGCGCGGTTCCGCTCGCAGCGCGATCACTATCACGATCAGGAACATCCATAATAAGGGGGCAGTTCACCTTGTTCAATTAAGCTGAAATTTCACATGCCTGTCAAGTTACGATGACAATATACAGTATTATGAGAGCGAGCTGATCTGATGATGGAAGTTGGAAAACAGAACTCCTCAGTAACTAACAGTAGATTGATGGAGTTTTGACTCATTTTGATCAGCTTACAGTACCAACAACGGATTTTGTAAAAGCTTGTCTGGAAAATACAGTTTTCCACAAAAACTTATTTCTTTTAATATTACGCTGTCAACCTAATTCAATCCATATCTTGTATAGCTTATATCGCGCTACCTCTCAGGCTTTATAGAACCGGTCCTCGCAGTAATCAAGCTTAAAGCTTACGTAACGGTACGATGGCATACTATGATGTCCGTTAAAATACTAATAAGCTTGGGTCCCCATCCTGTTAGGTCATCTTTCTTTAAAGTCTGCTGCAGCCTTATTGACAGAGTTGCGCCACTGACGTCTCTGCTGCGCAAGCTCCCAACCTTCGCACGGGATGGACTTCAGACTTTAAAAAAAGCGTCAACAGGACCTGGATACAAAACGCCTTATCATTAGGAATAGAGTATACCGCCGTCTTGTCCATACAAAAAGCGTAGTCTGATACCCACCACGAGACGTTGTCCGTTTTCGATGATTTTTTGTTATCTACACCGTGGAAAACTGCTCGTATATTTGTTTTTTTTTTTAAATTTCGCAATATCTTCGTTGTTACAGGCACTTAAAGTGACAATCTTTTTGCGTAGAAAATACGACGAAGTAGTAATAGTAGAAGTACCATAAACAATTTTAAAAAACAAAACATAGCAGCATAGATTATAGTTTATCCAAGCCAATGACATCAAAAACAAAAGATTTTGTTAAGATTTAGGGGGAACAGACTAGCCCTGAAACGCTACTTAATTTCATCAAAAAATTAGGAAAATTCATTAGCTTTATCGCAAGCACGAGAAACAGAGCGACAGCCATACAATTTCATAATATATCGAATGCGCCAAAACCTCGCGTAAGGACTATCCTCTTAAGAACCGCCCGCAGCCTATACCTATACCTACAACCTCAACGGTCTGTTGCATTGTGTGCTGTGGTCGCAGGACTTTCAAGACCGTTTGGGTTTACGAGCCACATTCGTGCACCTAACCGGAGCTAGACGGGTTCGTTCATGGAGGACGATGAGGTCATCTTTAAACTCGAGAGTTGAATAGCTCGAGAGATATAGCCGACTAAGACCGGTAACTGCTGGCCGTTTGGAGAAACTCAGAGTCACACAGCGGGCAATGGAGGGAGCTATGCTCGGAGTTTCTTTGCGCGATAAATTTCGGAACGAGGATATACGTCGAAGAACCAAAGTCACAGAGATGCTGAAGTGATATGCTGAGCTGAAGTGGCAATGGGCTAGCCACATCAAAGAACCGATGGAGAAGACACGAACCGGAAGACGTAGCGTAGGTAGGCCTCCCACTAGGTTTTCCGAAGACATTGTGAAAGTCGCGGGCAACCCGTGCATGCAAGTTGTCGGTCGGTGTGGCGCTCCAAGGGGGAGGCCTATGTTCAGCAGTGGACGTCTTATGGCTGATGACGTTGAGTGATGTAGATGTGATCAAACGCAAACCTATTTTGAATATGAAAACAAGTAATATTTTCAGTTTTAATTAGTAATACAATATGTCAGAAAAAAAATAACATCTAGGAAGAATAGATAGGCTATAGGCTTATAGTACTCATAATTATGAACAACTTTTACTATGGGACCAAAAAAATAAATCAGCTGTTCCATAGAAAAATGTCACTTACACTCGACAAAATGTATGTAACAGCTGATTTCACAATCATGAGTATTATGACCCCCTTTTCTTATAACCCTGTATAGAAACACACAAACATACATACTTTTATACACTTCAAAAACATTGCCCTTCTTCTTTGGCAGTCGGGTAAAAACACAGCGCCAGATTTTGCGAAAGAAAACGGGAAACGCGACCTTTTTGAAATTTCCGTATGTAAAGAACACCCTTCACTACGGAATACGGATTTCACATCGAAAAATGTGTGCCAGATTCGACTTTGTTTTACTTACCTACATACATTATGTTCCGGTCGCTAAATATAGAATAATGTGGAACGGATCGCTTCCCTATGGAAGGGAACATCTGGAGTCGACTGGCTCAAGCTACTGGAACGAATGGGTACGATACACAGATCACACTAGATACCGCATTACGAGATTCGTTGTTCCTACAAAAAGTCAACAAAGTTTGAGGCGCGGCGCGGGTCGCGGGGAGTGCGACTAACCCCCGAATACTGAAAAGTTTGTTAACTTTGACGACAGATTAAGTCTATTGCTGCCTTTGTCATTTGCTTAGTGCCCGACAAAGGCAGCATTAGAATTAATCTGTTGTCAAAGTTAACAAACGTTTTACGTATTCGGGGGTAAGCCTTCTCATTGGCTATCTCAAGGTTACGCCTACTCGCGCCTAACAGTCAACCAATCAGAGTAATTTCTTATAAGTGTATTTAGATAGATGAGTGGTGCGCTTCGAGCGTTCTTTATGCAGAATCTAGGGTGTAATCTGTGGTGTGATAGCACTAATAGCGCAGACGAATGACTTAACACCTCGCAATGGCATTTATCAGCTTGCTGGGTAAACTTGGATAGCAAACTTAAGGACCGTTTAAAAAAAAATGAGGTTAATTTAAAAAAAAGTCTTAAAATAACAGCAATTATCTTATTTTTAGACTAACGCACGGTAGAGCCTCTGCGCAAAAGTGTAAAGTGCCATTTATTTTCTCGAATTATCCTCTAAAGTGGGAAAAAAAATTCAAACAAACTTTCGCATACATATATCCTAATATTATAATTCAGAGGAATATAGCCGCACGTATCAGGACCAATAAAGCTTCGAGGTATGAAAATGAATAAGTTCGTCTCGAGGAAAAAACTTCGCTTGCGCGATTCAGAACTCCCTACATTACAAGATTACAACTGTCAGTCCATACAAAACGTCAAAAAATACACAACAATGGATCAACGCCATCTAGCTGGATGTTTGTCGCGTTATTACGGGTAAACGGCTGAACGGATCTTGATACAATTTATTGTATATCATAAAGACGGTCATAGGATACTTTTTTTATGTCCACGTCCACGAAGTCGCGGGTAACAAGCAGTAAAAATATAGTTAAAAGTTCATTTAAAAAAAGAATCATATCAATCTTCTGTCAGTAGGCGTCGCCTGCGCCGCCGCCTCCATAAATACTGAACCGCCAAACTCGTCCCCTCACGACTCCGAACCTCCGACCCGTCTAACCGGTTGCCCAAAACCTGGTCAGTGATTAAATAGTAGGACAAGTACCCTGGATAGAGTGAGATACAGAACGGCATACCTTTTTATCCGACTGCCATATGAAGAGGGATGGTAAAGTTTTGTCGTTGGTTTCCTCTATAAGTCCGGAGTACAACGTGCTTACGCTACATAAAGTAGTCGGTTTTTTTTTATTTTAAATATTTGTTACCAGAATTGCTAGCATGCGCACTGCGGCAAAATCTTTTTGGTATGCCAGAACAGGACACTGCTACGTTTGTCTCATTTTTCACGAAATGAATTGTGAACTTGGCACCCTCGACTTTGGAAAAACTTAGTTTTGTTTTTTCTAAAAGAGTTCGGTATGTAGTGGATAGTAGTAAAATTATTTATGTAAGTACTTAATTTAAAAAAAAAAATTGTCCCCGAAATTGCAAAAACCAAGTTTTTTCACGTGTTTCTGATAGATAATCGCTTTAAGTTGATCGTAGTGAAATTTGATTCGAACGTTAGTAAAATAGTTTTTTTTAAGTAAATTATTTTCGTCTTGCAGAATGTAAAAAAAAAAACTTCAAGTAGAGAAGATTTTGTCGCGGTGCGCATGCTAGCCCTGCTTATCAGTATGATGTTTGTTCTTTGTCTGAGTGTTTCTATGTATGTATTTACAAAAAAAAAGTATTTATGTATTCTATCAGTAATCTGGTTCCCATAGTACAAGCTTGCTTAATTTGGGGCTAGATGGCGCTGCGTGTAAAAGCGTCCAGCAATATTTATTTATTTATTATTATTTATCTTTCTATGGACATTAGCAATTTTAGTATAATTTCTCTATGCCTATATTAACCCGTAAAAAACATTGAATAATTAACACTTATCCGACTTTGACATTGAATTATGGCCACTTCGTTAATGTCAATAAGTGTCAACGACCCTCGTCTAGGAGTTGAACAAAAAACGCCGAACAGACGTTGAGTAATCGTTGAAGCACTATAAGGCCCAGACTCCACCGAAGCGGAGATGTGTGAAGCGGAGACGAGAAGAGGTACGGCAAGGCTGAACGGATCAAGCTGATTTTTTACACAGATACAGCTTAAGCTATAAGCTATAGCTTAGACGGATATTGGCTATTTCTTTTGTTTGTAAGTCCACGCCCACGAAGTAGTTGTATTATATATTGTATTTGTATCACCTCTGTTCTCGTCTCCGCTTTGGTGGAGCATGGCACTGACAGGTGCGTGCAACCTTTGGTATGACGCGGGCTAAAATTTCGAACGTCAATGAAATCGTGGGCCGTAGGAAGATGTGTCTGTGTATTGGCAAAACAACGGCTTGTTTTTATTAGAAGTAAAGAAAAACAATCCATAACAAGTCCTTTCAGATTATTTTAGTAAGTGGTGCAACAGAATCGACACAATAGTTCTAGTTGTCAGAAGTTTGATCTTCAATAGTTTAAAACCGCGCGCGTTTAAATGCACTGCGATCGTCGCCCTGCGATATTAGATGTTAAATCTCATTACGGCTCGTAATTTCGCTGGAAGCTTTGCCCGTTAATACGGAACGCAGTAACGCTTTGCACACTACTGCTTGCCGGTTCAATAACTGGCAAATGTTAGGCACTTCCTCAGACGTGCGAAAAAGAGTCCTAACTCTACAAAAAATAAATAAAAAAATACTGTCGACTTGAGAACCTCCTCATTTGTTTGGGAAGTCGGTTAAAAAGTACATTGTGATGTGATAAAACATAAAGAAATGCATTGTCCATGCACCCATCAATTTCAGCGAAATATAACCATTCAGCTTGATAAGATTGCACGACTCAGAAATGGTGTCCCAATGCGCTATCACCGTTTTTGTTATCTTGCTGATAAGCTATCAGCTATCGGCCCACTTGAGGAACGGCTCGGACGACGCGAA
Source organism: Apocheima hispidaria (assembly GCA_947579745.1). Taxonomy (NCBI): domain Eukaryota; kingdom Metazoa; phylum Arthropoda; class Insecta; order Lepidoptera; family Geometridae; genus Apocheima; species Apocheima hispidaria. The sequence goes on along the minus strand of OX388172.1, from coordinate 6,199,779 downwards.
TAATTGATAATTTTGTATTAAACGGCTTGAAAAGAATTAGTCATGAAACGGTTTTTTTTTTAATACGACTTCATCGGCCAGAAGACGTTCACTTCTCAATACTTGTCCATGCGATTTTTACCCATCAGAATTTTTGAACTTCGACAGTTTAGAATGCTGCGCGGCAATGCCTGTAATATTTTTTGTTTTTTTTTTTCATTATAGTAAGTATTTGTTACCAGCAGGGCTATCTTTTTGGTATGCAAGAACAGGACACGGCTACGGTTATGTATAAGCTTGTCTCATTTTTCACGACATGAATAGTAGAGAAAATTTATGTATATTTTTTTTTTAATTTTTTTTTTTAATTTTTATCATAGGTAATTTTATATGTTCTAACTAACATTCCGATTATATTATAGTTTACTTATTTTATTTCCCTGTCTAATCACTATTTATGGCGAATGTTGTATATGCCTATAAAGGGTGATCATATCAGTTCCATGTACCCACTCACGGAGAAATATATTACAAGAATGTAAAACATGTTCACTGTAGGCGTATCTAAATAAATAAATAGAGAAGATTTCGTCGCGGTGCGCATGCTAGCCCCGCTTATAAGTACTGCAATCGAGTTACGCATCTTTCTATGGACATTAGAACTCTTAGAATAATTGCTCTATGCCTATATTAAACCACAAAAAACATTTTTGCCCATAGATTTCAATGCTCCTCTGAATTTTTGAACAACAGCTTAGAATCCTGGGGCGCTAGTCTCGACTTTTCGCTAGCGCTTGCGTCATAGCGACCGAATTCGGTCGCAAAGTGCTGTAGCGAAAAGTCGACACTAGCGCCCCTGCGCGGCAATGTATTATGCTCGTCACCGATTACGTTAGATATTTAAAATCTTTGTGCTCAGTAATTTCAATGAAAACATTGCCCGAGGCATCCGGAACAGCAACCATTGTATACTACTGCTTGGCGGTTGAATAGCTGCCAAAAGTGTGGGTAGTACTTCCCCAGATGGACTCTGCAAGAGAGTCCTGCCACTCAACCGCTTGCAAGCTGCTCAACTGCCAAGGAGTAGTGTACAAACATTGATGTGTGTGTATATGTGTGTGTGTATTTAACCCCCGAATACTAAAACTTTTGTTAACTTTGACAACAGATTAATTCTAAACCTGCCTTTGTCTGGCACTAAGCAAACGACAAAGACAGCAATAGAGTTAATCTGTCGTCAAAGTTAACAACGTTTCAATATTCGGGGGGAAATATGTTTGTGACATCCTTTAGAGTAAACTGCTTGTGAGATTGCGAGGTGTTATTAGATTCGTTTTTACATTTGTAATTCTTAGGGTATATTTTACAGTATTATAGTCACTTTTTTTTTATGGCGACCACGAATCGGGAGACGCAGCGTAGGTAGGCTTCCCACAAGGTGGATGCAAATGGTAGGTTGTCGTTCATTGTGGTGCTCTGGGGAGGCGAGGCCTTTCTTCTGCAGTGGACGTCTGCTGGCTAATGATGATGACTTCGTTTTTTACCCGACTGTCCAAGGATGAGGGGAATGTTTTTGGGGTGTATGTAAGCATGTTTGTGTGTTCCTGTATTAGCTCCTGTAGCCTACATGGCTAGACCGATGTTGACGAGTGAGGCTTCGTTGGATTCCTCTTTACATCCGAAGAGAGGTAGTATACATTTTACAGTCGGGTGTTATATTTTTCTTTCAATAACATTACAAGCCCATTTGAACCAGGGTTCGCCAATATATATATGCGGATATATATCAATTGATTTTTATCTTGATATATATCAATTGATTTTTTCCTGTTTTCTGAACTAAAAATTTTGGAGATTAATGTTTACCCTGGGAACACGTAACGAAAAACTACAATTCAGAATAATTTAGATTTGTTCCCAAAATGGCAACCTTATTTAAAGTTGGGGAAATCCCATTTATTTTAACTTACCAGTACGGCTAGCTTTTTATTGAAATTCAAAACTTAACTTCATATCATATAAGGTTTATTTTACGAGGTAATAAAAAAATGGGGATTCCCTGGTGCTCCTAGCGTTAATAATTTTCACTTTCTAGGGAAATATTTATTCTTTTTCTTAGCCTGGATATATATCCGATATATATCGGATATATATAAAAAAATCGAATTTTGATATTTATTATAAAAATCGGATTTTTTCAAACCCTGATTTGAACATAGCCCAATCAAGTTACGGAGTATGGACCTATGGAGTACGGTATGGAGGACCCGGACTTTATTCATAACATAAATATTAAATTGTGTTTGATATAATTTGGTGACGTAGAATCAATATTAAATTAAATTAAACAGTCTGGAGATACGGAACATAGAAAAATCAATTATTCGTGAGCCATAATACGTTATCGTCGCCGACGACTCGCTGCCGTGCTTACAATCGCCATCTGAAATAGACTCTAACGTAGCGCAAATAGGGACGATATTGCAAAATGTAAAATTTGAGTCTGATCCGGATACGCATTTTGTTTAATTATTGTATATTAATATGAGGGGTTGGTTCCGCAATTATGTACAGAAAAAAAAACCTGCTATTAATTACTTCCGGGTCAAACGCTAAATTGACACAATAAACGTTAAGTTTCTAGAGGTCCAATCCAGATGTGACCTTAGCCTCTTGTTAACATTGCTCATATTCTGATGTCATACAGAACGGATAGAAGGTCATCGCAATTGTGCTGGAGTCTAGACGAGAAAGGAGATACAGATCTGTCAAGTGCGTGTCGTGATACGCTCACGGTACGGTTCCGTAGTTATAATAGAAACTTGCTGTTACCCGCGACAACGTTCGCGTAGACATAAAAAAAATATCCTACATCCGGATATAAAGTAACTCCTTATCAAATTCTATCAAGATCCGATTAGCCGTGGTAACGCGACAAACATCCAGACAGAGAGACAAAGCTACTTCCTATAATTCGCTAGATGGCGTTGATCCATTTTTTGTGCAGTTTTGACGTATTGTATGGACTGACAGTTGTAATGTAGGGAGTTCTGAATCGCGCAAGCGAAGTTTTTTCCTCGAGACGAACGTATTCATTTTTATACGTCGAAGCCTTATTGGTCCTGATACGTCTGCGGCTATATTCCTCTGAATTATGATATTGATTAGGACGAATAATCATTTTTTTTCTTGCTTCTTTTTCTATCTTTCTTTTAGTGTGTAAAGTTCTTTATGCAGGTCTTATAAAACATCTAGTTTGTATGCGTAGTTCGTAAGCTATTAGGCTTTTTTAAAGGAAATCTTACAAGTTTCTAAAGTAATCAAAATGTGTGTGAATGTCAAACAATGTTTTTTCTGTTTACTAAGGAAATGCCTAAGTTAAGTTAACCGACTCGTAATAAAAACGAAAACGGTTATTTTGGACTCGAATATTTCGACATTGGGTCGTGATTTAGAAATCCATTAAGTACTTATTGTTTTAAATTCCCTTTTGAAATATATACTTTACTCGATGGGGGTAAGTTGGTCATAATTTAATTTTTAATCGGTTGTTGCTAAATAATACTAAAATGTGAATTTAAGGTATAAGAGACACCACAAATCGACACCGAAGTCTCACCAGAAAGGGTATTTTTCTAAACATTTTGTTACGGAACCCTAAAATGCAGACATTTGTGAATCTCTTTTGAGTCTGACGAAAAACAGATCAAAATCGGCCTTCACCACAGCTCTGTTAAAGCCACATTAGCAAGTCCATTTGCGCTTAACCTCAAAGTAACTATTATTTAATCCGTAACCTCACGGTTATCACTGATACAAAATAAAGAGGTGCAGAAGGCCGGCTCCATACAACAAGGGAAAACAGGGGCACGCACACATAGAGGCGTACGTACAACGTTTACGGATCGAGTCGATCGAAGCCCAGTCGCGAGTGCCCGCGTTTTGGTTTTGGTGATAAATTACATTTTTACAAGACATAAACAGTATTATCAGAATTCTTGTATGTATGATCGATTAAATAAAACTAACGCTAAATAGAACGGAATTTTTAAATTAAATTTTGAACTAAGTACATAAGTAAAGTTACTTATAGTAAAAAAATAACTTCACTCTTCAGTTAACTAGCCTTACTAGTTAAGTTGACTAGCCTTGTGGCTCAGTGGCTGAATTTCCGCCTTCTGAGCTGTGGGTTGTGGGTTCGATTCCCACCCAGGACAAACATTTTTGTGTGATGAACATGGATGTTTGTTCTTTGTCTGGGTGTTTCTATGTATTTACAAAAAAAAAAGTATTTATGTATTCTATCAGTTATCTGGTTCCCATAGTACAAGCTTGCTTAGTTTGGGGCTAGATGGCGCTGTGTGTAAATAACGTCCACCAATATTTATTTATTTATTATTAACTGTATTTTCTGAATAACAAGATTAGATTATTTCCTAATCTTTACTTTTCACTTTGTTTTTTATTGTATGTGCTAGGCTTGTCCTTAGCGAAGCTCATAAAATCAATAGAGCTGGCATTCTGTGTCTATATATTTTGTACCTTTACAGTTGTATGAGCCACCGTAGAATATATTTAGTTCCCTCATTCGGGCAACTCTAAAAATTAACTGGTCGGCGGTGCTCAGATTCAGGGCTTGCGTCATCGCTTTAAAATGGTAACAGCTTCCTTAGCGAGAATTGTATCGGCCTACTAGTGTTACGCCATTAGGATTACTGGACACTCGGTGTTCCTGTAACGTTTTTTATTTCTCTGATGTTTTATTATAGCCAGTTTTATTATTATAGTATTTTAGCCAGTGTCAAGTATTGTAATATTTCAGGTGAAGTCAAATATTTCACAATTAAATTAAGTATCAGTCATAGTCTAAGTCAAGCAAAGTAAGTTACGGTAAAGTTACGTCATGCCCCAGTAAAATGGTGGAGACTTTACTAGAGGTTTCTTTGGAGTATTGGAAACAACACGAAGAGAACATTATACTATTCACCAACACTTAATGGATAAAAACCATAATTTTTACACATTAACACTCGAAATAACACAAATTTAGGAAAATAATACAACGACGCGATATGACTTCTTCACGTTCCCGCCAAAATTCACATGTAACGTTTTATAGTACATTACTGTCGAGGTCTGTAATGACTTTGCTGCTGGCAGCTATGATGGTGGCTGAAAGCGCAGCTTAGAGCAGGTCCAGGCCACCACTTTAAAAAAAAGCACAAAAACGCATCAACGCCATCTAGCGAATTATAGGAAGAAACTTTGTCACTCTGGATGTTTGTCGCGTTACCACGGCTAAATGGCTGAATGGATCTTGATGAAATTTGATAAGGAGTTACTTTATATCGCAAAGACGGACATGGGATACATTTTTTACGTCCACGCGAACGAAGTCGCGGGTAACAGCTAGTTTTGATATGAATCGGTACATTGCCGCTCCGGTCCGCGCCTGTGTGCGCGTTGTGAAATTATATTTTTTTGTTTACTTTTGTGATCTTACGTAATAATTATCGAAACCCCCTCTCAACCACGTGTGAGACAAAAAATAAGACATGATCTATTGCCCTTCGAAATCGTTTTACGTATTAAGGTGCAACCCACGATGAGTAATTAAGCTGTTATTGACGAAAAACGCAAGAATATTTGAATTTCCCGCGCTGAATGAAACGTTGCACCTTAAATGAACAACCCCTTAAAAGAAAAACAAAATACCCGACTGCAAAATGTAACCTATGTCAATACGCTCCGACACTCACTCATCACAATCGGTCAAGCCGTTCAGGCTACAGGGGCTCTATTTCTGAATTACATTACATTACATTATCAGCCAGAAGACGTCCACTGCTGAACATAGGCCTCCCCCTCATTTCTGAATAGCTCGTATGATTTCGCACGAAAATATCACGCGAAAGGTAAGATTTTTCAAACCACTCGCTGCGTAGCGAGTGATATGATTATTTCAAAAATGTTAATTTTGTTTGGGATTTCGTTCGAAAGCCATTTCGAATGATACAAGTGATACCATACGAGAGATTAAAAAATAATAGTCGTGGTAGCTCAATGGGAGAGCGCTCGCCTCACATTCCTGAGGTAGAGGGTTCAAACCCGGGCGGGGGCCCGTACCAATGAGTTCTTTCGAACTTACGTACGGATATATACCACTGGCTTTACGGTGAAGGAAAACATCGAGAGGAAACCTGCATATTTCCGGAGAAGAAATTCGATGGAGTATGTGAATCCGCCAACCCGCACTGGGCCAGCGTGGTGGATATGTTCGAGGGTAGGCTGATATCCCAACAGTGGGATGTTTAAAGGCTGATACAGATTAAAAAATGGAGCCCCAGGTGGTATTATAGAAACACATACATTACACACACCCCAAAAACATTACGCTCCTTGTTGGGCTGTCCGGTGAAAATGCTATTAATTCTCGGTGTTCTGGTTTTCGCACCAAAAGCACCTTTCCGAATGAGAAAGGTTAATCAAATTATTATCAGTTGCTAGAATTATTATTGCTATTAGGTATAGGTACTTCGCAATAAAAGCGATCACGAGACTATCTGAGTCCCAAATCAGAGCCTGGTGTCGGGTTTCGGCCGTGAGCCCGTGAATTAAATATGGCAGGCGAAACAATGGCGCCACTTTCCACCGACAACTTACCGAGTAGGAAAACAGCAGAGAAACCATGTTCCAGGGGTTTTTTGGCGGGAACGTGAAGAAGTCATATGGCGTCATTGTATTATTTTCCAAAATTTGTGCTTTTTCTAGTCTTAATGTGTAAAAATGTTGGATTTTTATCCATTAATTGTTCGTGAACGTGCACGAGTGTTGGTGAATAGTATAATGTTGTGACACGTGACTCTTCGTGTTGTTTGCAAAACTCCATAGAAATAACATGACGTGACGTGGATTTGACCGTGACTTACTTTGACTTGAAATATTATAATAATTGACACAGGCTAAATACACAATGAGTGGAGCCAAAACATAAGAGGGAAAAAAAACATGTTCCAGAAAAAAACCGAGTCTGGCATACACTATATAGGGGCGCGGTACCACCCCACAAGGAATGGAACACTTGCTCACAGTGTAACAACACGCTGAGCGATCACAACGAGGCAAACGCTGCCACAGTCTGTGGCCACTTATTGGGCTCCCGCAACATTTAAATTTGCAACGCTGACACGAAAAGAAGACCACTCTCTGTATTTTTTCTACTCTCCGGCCGAATGATGCGACGCTATAGTTGCGTACGGTCTGGTCATCGAACCCCATTGTCCTTCAGACACGTAGATCTGTTTAGGACACCTAAATAGAACCCTGGAATGAATACTAAGAACTCCTGACGAGGTACGTGCGAGTCAAGTGGTCGTTTGGCTGCTATCTCTACCAGATACACCTATGGGTGTATCTGGTAGAGATAGCAGAATAATAGAAGAAAAATTTTGTTCTAAATGTATCTTTTTCCTCGGCCTACGCTCGAAGGGTGATTAGGCCATATCCATCACGCTGGCCCGAAGTCGCCGGTAACAACTAGGACTTACATACATCGCAAAAACATTACACTCCTACCTCGGTCGGGTAAACAGCGAACTTCATCAAACACCGCCGCCACCGCCTAAAAGCTCATCCGCATATAATCGATCTGTGGAAAAAGCTTTACGCGATCCTTTTTGCCTCACACCTGCAAATTGCTGAATGAGCTTCCACCAGCGGTATTCCCGAGTAACTACAACATGGGGTTCTTCAAAAGGGCTGTTAATAGAGTCTTTAAAGGTCGGCAACGTATCTGTGATGCCCCCGGTGTTACAGGTGTCCATAGGCGACGGTGATCGCTTACCATCAGGCGGCCCGTCTGCTTGTTTGCCTCTGAAACAGAGGGAAAATGCGAACGATTTGATAATAATAACTTTTTATTGCTTTCTACATAATCGGACAGAGTTTCGTCTTAGGCTAATGTACGTTACAGAGTAATCTCCAACTGGGGTGTGCCAGCCATTTTATATCTTTCGCCCCACCGTGATCATAACAACCAAGATGGCGGGGCGGTAACAAAATGGCGGCGCACGGCAACGTCGGACGTGACGTCACACACAATCAACTAAACTTATAGATCAAATTAAATAAATCATCTGCTTGGCTCGCTTGCCGGCCTGGCTAGGCTGCGGCAGGGCATGGCTTGGCTTGGCTTGGCTTGGCTTGGCTTGGCTCGGCTTGGCTTGGCTTGGCTGGCATAGCGGCTGACCGTAACACCACCTAGGGCATAAAAAAAAAAAGCAATTAAATCCTTTCGTTAAACTTCTCAATCCGTTGTGGTACTTGAAAGAAAAACAATCTGTCATCTCATGGCATCAATAGGGCTCAATCTCAATTGGTAGCCGGAATTGGACGATGACTTGGATTGTTATCGGCTCAGATGACATCGAGGTCAACTTCTCGTTAATATGCAGTGCCCGGTATCAGATTCAGATGGTTTATTATGTATGGAAGCCAAACAGTACAAGGTGGTTAAAAAAAAATCAAAGTTTGAGCCCTTCGAGCACTGCAAGAACAGAAGGGTGGAGGACAGATAAAATAATACATTTCTTTATTACGAAATCAGGAGGTACATCTTTAAATTCATTAATAGTTCATTATCATCAGCCTGAAGACGTCCGCTGCTGAACATAGCCCTCCCCCTTTGAGCGCCACACCGACCGACAATGTGCCACTTGCAACCACCGGTTGTCCGCGACTTTCACAATGTCGTCGGTCCACCTAGCAGGAGGTGTGCCTACGCTTCGTACCGAACACCGGAACACAGTAAATTTTTCACACTGGTTGGCTGTTGAATAACTGACAAAAGTGTGGGTATTTTCCCTGGTAGATTCAGCAAGAGAGCAACTAGTATACCATAGCATCGCAAGATGTTTGCCTATTGACTTCCGAACTTCAATAAGATGGCTGGTGATGATGATGATGACTTCGTATGAACATTATTTACTGCTACGTGCACTCGTGACCAACCTTTTGAGCGGTTCCATTTATAATTTTAAAACATATCTGTTTGTCAATCCAATTGGAAATCATATTCGAGGCTGATAACCGCTGGGTCGACTTTTGTCTTCGATCTCGGGGGTCGGTGAACTGAGAAGGCATTAAGATTTTTACCTGACTGTCCAAGAAGAAGGGTGATGTTTTTGGGGTGTATGTCATTATGTATGTTTGTGTGTCCCTGGAATACCTCCCGTAGCCTAAACGGCTGCACCGGTTTTGACGAGTGAGGTGTCTTTGGATTCCGGTTTTTTGAGGCTATAATTTTATATATGTACATAATTACATAGCATTACAGCGGGCGCTAAAGCCATCTCTTTTCACCTGCGCGCGAAAGTGTATAGTGCTATCTTTTGTTCAAAATAGCCTGTTAAAATAGTTTTCTATAAATTGTGTGAACGGAACGAGGATGTTCGTCGAAGAACCAAAGCCGCCGATACAGCTTTCAAGGTTTGTAAGCAGAAGTGGCAATGGGCAGGCCACATCACTCGAGGAACCGATAACCGGTGGGGCAGAATGGTTCTTGAGTGGCGACCACGAACCGGAAGACGCAGCGTAGGTAGGCCTCCCACTAGGTGGACTGACGACATAGTGAAAGTAGCGGGCAACCGGTGGATGCCAGTGGCCCGTTGTCGGTCGGTGTGGCGCTCTAAGGAGGAGGCCTATGTTCAGCAGTGGACCTCTTATAGCTGATGATGACGATTGACCGAGCGAAGCGAAGGTCTCAGAGTTTACTGGGACAAATCGCCATTTGTATGTATGTTTGTATGTATGTATATTTGTCCGATAATAACTTGCGAACCGATCTTCATGAAATTTTGTAGGCAAGTAGTTCATTTCAGTACAATTTTAAAGTTCGAATATGTGCTGAATACATATTATATGTATACCCCAGAGTAATCACGCTCACTAAAAAGCTTCTTCTTGCGGCGGCGTCATGTGGCGGGTCGCCCTCTTCCCTTCAATATGGTTGAGGAGAGCGATGGCTGGCACATGCGTCAACTCATGAACGGGTGCTGCTTGCGGGAGCTGGACTGCTCGGAGTATATACGCAAATCTATAATAGCACTTAGCTCTTTATTAGCATATTCGTTGGTATATTCCTTTTGTAAAGTCTTTAGTTTTTATATTCCGTTTTAGTTGATAAAATATTTGTAAAACTTGATAAATGGCGCGGACCCCGGAGTCCGTGGAGCAAAATTGTAAATAAAAAAAAATAAAAAAAAAATGTGCTGAATCGGTTCATGGGCTGTGAAGATATAGAGGTCGCGAGGTCTCAGTTCGGCGCGAACTACTAGTGATAAGTTGTGTTATCTATAGAGATTTAACTGTGTTCTGAGCATGCGCTATTGTTAATTTGCGACTAATCGGCGTACACGCATGGCTGCACCGATAGATGCAAATGACTCACGGCTGTTGTGCGGCCAATTTTTCTATTGAATCGAGGGGGGGAGCCGTCATCGTATTTCCTCAGCGGAACTGATAGACTCCCATGGATAATTTTAGTTCTCCAATCGGCCGCGCTTATAAATTATGTTGGCGAGTGTACAATGCGGTTTTTGTGATGGGTTTCCGCTCCAGTTGACGATCTGAGCGAGTGACCATGGGTCGAGTGCTAGTGCAATTTGGTGATGTAACTGTGTGACAGTTTTGTTGGCTAGTGGGTGGCCCTGGTGTTAGTTTTCAGGGCGTCCGATGTTCTCAGAAATTAATTATCATAATTTTGTGATAAATTGCCAGCCCTAGGAGGTGTTTTTTACAAGCCTTTATTTAATTTGTAATGTGAATGTATGTATGTATGTTCGGGTCAAATCTTGCAACTGAATTTTAGACCAGAGTTCCTCTTGTTCAATTGAGTTGAAATTTCGCACGCCTGTCAAGTTCCGATGACAATACAGTATTATGAGAGCGAGCTGGTCTGATGGAGACGAAAGGTGGAAAACGGAACTCCTCCGTAACTAACAGTAGGTTAACGGAGTTTGGACTCATTTTGATCAGCTAACAGTACCAATAACGGATTTTATAAAAGCTTGTCAGGAAAAAATAAAATTTTCCAGAAAAACTTATTTATTGTTATTATTGATAAGTATCAAACTGTTAAAGTGGTAGAACCGATAACCGACGGGGAGGAAAGGTTCTTGAGTGGCGACACAGCGTAGGCAGGCCTCCCGCTCGGTGGACCGACGACACTGTGAAAGTCGCGGGCAACCGATGGATGCAAGTGGCACGTTGTCATTCGGTGTGTCGCGCTAAGGGGGAGGCCTATGTTCAGCAGTGGACGTCTTATGGCTGATGATGATGATGATGATCGAACTGTTTTTAATGTTATTATTACGATAATTATCCTTTTGAACGTGTAGTGTAGATTATTGAAATCTCTAACATTAATGACCGAGCAAAGCGAAGGTCTCAGAGTTTACTGGGACAAATCGGCATTTGTATGTATGTTTGTATGTCTGTATGTATATTTGTCCGATGATAACTTGCGAACCGTTGACCCGATCTTCATGAAATTTTGTAGGCAAGTAGTTAATTTCAATACAATTTTTAAGTCCGAATATGAGCTGAATCGGTCCAGGGGTAGTGAAGATATAGGGGTCGCGAGGTCTCAGTTCGGCGCGAACTACTAGTTATTACGATAATTATCCTTTCGAACTTGTAGAGCATTGAAATCTCTAACATTATTACAGTAAGTACGAACCTCGAATCAGTTCGCGCTGAAAACCCGCTGACCATTGTGAGCTAATACAAACAGCATGGCAACACCGACACCGGTCACTGGAAATAGCCACAAGGCCGGGGTGTGTCTGTATGGAGTTAGATCATCGCTAATGGACCACTTGATCGGTCGGATTATTCCTTGTTAGGACCACGTGCTTTCGGCCTGCAAAAAAATCTATCGGCCTACATTTTACATTACCTTATCAGCCAGAAGACGTCCACTGCTGAACATAGGCCTCCCCCTTAGAGCGCCACACCGACCGACAACGTGCCACTTGCATCCACCGGTTGCCCGCGACTTTCACAATGTCTTCGGTCCACCCAGTGGGAAGCCTGCCAACTCTTCGTCTCTCCGGCTCGTGGTCGCCACTCAAAAACCTTTCTTCTCCATCGGTTATCGGTTCTTCGAGTGATGTGGCCTGCCCATTGTCACTTCAGCTTGCAAACTCTGACAGCTATATCGGTGACTTTGGTTCTTCGGTGAATATCCTCGTTTCGGATTTTATCGCGCAAAGAAACTCCGAGCATAGCTCTCTCCATTGCCCGCTGTGCGACTCTGAGTTTCCCCAAAAGACCATGAGTTTCCCCAAAAGACCAGTAGTGAAGGACCACGTTCTAAATTTTACATCGGCTTGAAATACGTTTCTACAAGGTTTTATTTAACTTGCAATGTATGTATGTATGTATGTATGTATGTTCGGGTCAAATCTTGCAGCTCAATTTTAGACCAGTTCTTGTTCAATTGAGTTGAAATTTTGAATGCCTGTCAAGTTCCGGTGACAAAATATTATGAGAGCGAGCGGGTTATCTTGGTTGTTCCTGGTCGTGATAGCGATAGTGCGCGAGCGGGACCGCGCATAGTGTGAGTATGTTGGTAGGAGCGGGATGGCATGCTATCACAATCGGGATCACGAACGTTCATAATAAGGGCATTGATCTGACGATGGAGACGGAAGGTGGAAAACGGGACTTTTCAGTAACTAACAGTACACCATTACTAACAGACCCGAACATACATACATACAAACATTGCAAGTTAAATACAAGCTTGTAAATTAATGAATCTTTCATCCCTGTTTTTTTTTTTAATTTTAATAAAATTTTAAATATATAACTTATATTTCTAATTTTATTTTTATTGTTTGACATTTAATCTGTGAACATATTATTAATTTTTAGTTTTAATTTAACTTGACATATTTTGATTTGATTTTATGTAATTAAAGTATAATATATTTGACATTTGTTTTAGGGTGTCTACACATGGCCCGACCTGACATCGTGTGAAAGGGACAGCTAGATTTGAATTTCACGGGAGTAAAAGAAACAAACTATTAAGGTTATAGCTTCTCCCTTTCGCTTCCCCAGGAACTTATATATAGCCATTTCTTTCAAGCGATGTCGGGTCGGGCCATGTGTAGACACCCTAAGGGTGTCTAGTTTTTAATTTCAATTCTCATTAGCGTAATTCGTGTTCGGTGCTAATTGATGTAAATAAATAAATAAATCCCCTATTTAACTCATTTGGGGGATGAATATTTTATCAATCATGGAAAACCAACCATATTGCAATAACTTTAGGACTCACTTTTCAAATGTGGGACTGTGAGTAATGACGTGCTGCCAGTGTGTGGCACTGCGTTATGATGCCCATGATGATTTTCGGCACATCGATATAAAGTATTGAAGATCTTTGTACTTGATGCACAAAAAAAGTATCACACTAATATTATAAATGCGAATGTTTGTGTGTTATTATGTAAGTGTGTTTGTTCCCGTTCAACTCTGTAACGGCTGAACCGATTTTGGTATGGAGGTAGCTTATTCACTGGATTAACACATAGGCTACTTTTTATGCTGAAAAATTAACCGTTCCTGTTGAATAGCGGGTGAAACCGCGGGGCGCAGCTGGTTGATATAAAAAGATAAACAAAATACCAGACTGCGAAATGTAGCCTATGACACTCCGGACACATAGAGGAAACCAACTACACCTCGCTCGTCAAAATCTGTCAAGCCTTTTAGCTAAGGTAGCTGAACATACGAACGGCAGGCTTGAGCAGTCGGGTAAAAAAGAAATTTCTGATTTTCTACGCAGTTGTTATATTTTTAATTCATCATCATCATCTCAGCCACAGGACGTCCACTGCTGGACATAGGCCTCCCCCTTAGATTTCCACGAAGAGCGGATGGAAGCGGCTCGCATTCAGCACGTTCCTACGGTTTTTATCAGGACTTTTTTTTTTAAATTCTTTATTATATTTGTTTCAGGGTCGTGCATGAATCCTTGTAGAAGTTTCCAGTGAAGCTGCTCACCACGACTTACTGAGTGAGTGTTCGAAGCATCACACTAATATTTATTTATTGACCAAGCGAAGCGAAGGTCTCAGAGTTTACTGGGGCAAATCGGCATTTGTATGTATGTTTGTGTGTATATTTGTCCGATGATAACTTGCGAATCATTGATCCGATCTTCATGAAATTTTGTAGGCAAATAGTTCATTTCAATACAATTTTTAGGTACGAATATGAGCTGAATCGGTCAAGGGGTTGTGAAGATACAGGGGTCGCGAGGTCTCAGCCCGGCGCGAACTACTAGTTTCAGACGGACATGACGAACTTATACGGGTTCCTTGTACTGCTACGGAACCCTAAAAACGATCCAATCGCAATATGTCCCCGATTCCTAGACGAAAACAATAAGTATACTATATAATAATTTCAGTCGCGACCTCGCGGCGTCGGTCTCGCATAGAATAACGTAACCATGTTTATGTAGACGCGACATTTCATTGTGCGGAATAATTTATTGCCTATTTAAATCCTCTATTGCCAAAACGAGTAATTCACATTGTGAAATTCGGTGACTTGAATTTTAGCCCAAACTTTGGCGGGTTCTCAGTTTTACAAGCTGAACTACTCCGATTTTGACTTATGTCACGCGATTTAACGTGACTCCTGCCCGTCTGCACTAAAGGCATCAAAGATAAAACTTAAATTGAGTCGGACTTAGGCATGTCAAAGGAAAGGACATCCTAAGACTACCTCCTAAGTTTAGTCCAACGCATTTCTCATTGTTAGGGTACGTCCTAGAGAGTTAAGTATTAACTGTCAAAGTTTGGTGCAGACCGGCGTCAATCGTGAGCCAAGTGACAACCCTCAATACAGATCACATCAGTCATCACAGATCATATAACGTGTTGACAGCTCGTATTATTTTTTTAATTGCAACTGAGTGACCAGACTAGCAAGTCGCGCGACCAGAAACCAGAAATATTTATCACACTAATATTATAAACGGGAAAAAAATTTTTAGCTGGCACCACAGATCACACTAGATACCGCATTACGAGATCCATTGTTCTTACAAAAAGTCAGCAGTTTGAGGCGCTGATCAACCAATCAGAGTAATTTCTTATAAGTGTATTTAGACTGATGCGTGTTGCGCTTCGAGCGTTTTTGATGCAGAATCTAGGGTGCTGTAAGTAGACAATAGTTTATTTTGTAGCAAAAAAACATATAGAAAAATAAATTAAAAAGTGAAAAATAAACAAAACGTATATAAGGTACAATAAGTTTGTCGATTGTCCTTTAGTGCTCTTTGCTTTGGAGTAATTAAAATATTATTTTCTATTCTTTAATTTAAGTCTGTACATACAGATCTTGAAGTCTGCTTGTTTTTTTTTCTAAAATTTAGTATTAAGAAATACTAAATTTATTTTTCAATTTTTAGTGGTCAGTAAGTGTATTTTGTTTATATATGATACTTGATACCCGGTATCAGCATAAATTTTTCCCTAGAAAAAAAATATAGACTGTCACTCTCCGACCCTTTCGCTGTATCTGTGCAAAAATTCAGATCGATCGGTTCAAGTCGGTTTTGTTTCTCTAAATTTTTATTTTATTTATTTTGTTTGAAATTATTAATATGCGTAATGAAGCGGTATTATTCTCTATTGATAGATCGCTTGCCTGTCGTGTGGAACACCATATTTATTCTACGTGTTCCATTTTGCCACTTAAAAACACTGACAATCTTTCGTGTGTCCATAAATCAGATTTTAGGTACTTTTGTTTCTCAACGCAAATGTGTGCCTCTATATACCTCTATAAAAACGGATGTTTATTCTATGACGCTCTTGAGACGTGCCAGCCACCCCTGCCGTCTAACGACCTGCTTGAATAACTAAAACCTATTTGTTTTTATTGCTAAAAGTACGGATATACGTAATGCATTAAGGGTCTCGCTTTCAACCCCTCGGTGAAGGGATGTTTTTGGAAACAGCCCTGTCTTGCAGATTATCAAAGGGCAGAGAGAAACCCGACAGGTCCTGTGATCGCTATAGTAAGATTTCGGTCTCATACACCATTATTATTATTATAATGGATATACCCAGGGTGACCTGCCTTTTTATCCCGAAAAAATTAACGGTTCCTGTAAGTTATCGGGTGAAACTGCGGGGCGCAGCTAGTGATAAATATTAACTCGTGGACATAAATTAGTTTCTAGTCTCTTTGTATATGTCATGGGCTAATCGTTGAACTGGGCCGATCGAGACCTGCCTGGGCACATCACGATACGACGGCATTTCTTGATTTGCTTGTCTAATAACCGCCGTATCGTTCAAAGCATAACGTTTGCCGATTTTGCCGGCCATGCTTGGGCAAATCGATTCTGTTGGATGACCAAAGTAGAAGCATTTAAAATGAAGTTTAGATAATAAAGATTTACCCAGCCATGCTCGGATATAGTATGTAGGGTAACGATCTGTTGTGACTCCGCCATCTTTCTCGCACGTAAACACACGCAAACAGTGCCACAACCGTCGCAAAACGGAACTACATTAGGATGAGCCCAGCCATATCTCGATATGGCCAAGTTAGAAGGGCAAATCGACAAATAGGTTCCTCTCATCGATCTGCCCAACTTTATACTGGGCACATCATGAAATGATCGGCCAAATCAAGAAATACCGCCGTATCGTGATCTGCCCAGGCAGATCTCGATCGTCCCAGTTCAACGACTGGCCCACGACACATACATAATGAGTACGATTAATGAAAATATTGATTCATGTCAATCATAACTATGATTCATTACAGAACAGGTGCGTCTGTCTCTAATCGTTGCATTAATTATAATTATTATTCAATCGGCTGGCGGCCGGTATCCATCTGTCGTTCGTTTATAATTAGACATTATTTGTTCGTCTTTCAATTTGACATTTACGCAAAGAATATAATAATACATTTAAGAATAGAGTATACCGCCGTCTTGTACATATTTTTTTTTTAAGTTAAATTTTTTTTAAAGAAATGGTGTACTGCAAAACTACAGTAAGTTTGTTGCGGTATCCACATTCGCAACGCGTCCACATAAAACACAATAACATAAAAAATTTGAGAACTGACATACTTAAAAAAAATAAAAAAAATAGTTAACTTATAAATTAGTACAAATATCTTAGACAACAAAATAAGCAGGCATATATTGTCCCACAGAGTGACATACGAAAATCACATATTTTTTTTTATCCGATTTCGATGTTTTTTTTATATGTTATCTAGACCGTGGAAAACTATGCTTGTATGTTTGTTTTCTTTTAATTTCGCAATATCTTCGTTGTTATAGGCACTTAAAGTGACATTTTTTTTGCGTCAAAAATACGACGAGGAAAAGGAGTTGTTGTTAACATTTTTTGATTTTGTTAAGATTTAGGGGGTGATAACAGACTACCCCCGACACGCTAATTTAATCAAAAACTTAGGAAAATTCACTATATCGCTTGCACGAGAAACAGAGCGACAGTTATACAATTAAGTAAGGTCATTTACATCCGCGTTCTGCGACCAAGCCCAAGCCGTCTGACAAGCGTCGGGATTATGGCTACCCCATCGTTTCTATCGGCTTTGATCAGCAGTGGTCGTCTCCTGGCTGATGACGACGACGCGTTTTTGTGAAAAATCTGGCATTTCATGCATCCTGGTCATGCATCAGTTAATTATCCGACTACCCAAGAAGGGTAATATTTTTAGGGTGTATGTTTGTGTGTTCCTATAAGACGTCCTGTAGCCTTTTTTCTATCGAGGTGTCGTTGGATTCGTCTTTACGTCCGTAGTGCCATAGGCTACATTTTGCAGTCGGGTATTTTGTTTTGTACTGCGGGCTTATCCTCCAACATTGAAACGTTCGTAATTCTGATTGCGAGAGCATGCCATCCCGCTCGTACCAACTTAGTCGCACTATGCGCGGTCCCGCTCGCGCACTATCACTATCGCTTTCAGAGTTACGGTATAAGCCCGCTGGTAACCCTAATCGTGATTCACATTACCCTGTATCTAGCACATACGTAGGTAATAGACTCGTTAGCTAGTTAGTGATTAGCATGTAACCTCGGGATTGTTGAAACGTTTGTTAACATTGACAACAGATTAATTCTAATGCTGCCTTGCTGCCTTTGTCTAGCACTAAGCAAACGACAATGACAGCAATAGACTTCATCTGTTGTCAAAGTTAACAAACGATTCAGAAACACGCGGTATCTGTTAGAATGACGCGAGCGTTTGAATTCGAGAGCATAATATAACAGTTCATTCTGAATATAATTATGTAAATAATAGTGTATATTTAGCCGCGACATTGGCATTCATATAACTTAATGCCGGCGGCATGTGACATAATAATCTCTACAACCGTACTAATTATAAATGGGGGTGATAAGACCTGTACTGACGTCCCGCTAGGGGTGTTTTGTGCATTTACTATATGTGTATGTATGTATGTACATGTGTATGTATTTTTCTGGGGGACTCCCACTGATAAATATTTTTTTTTCAAAAAAGAAAAAAAACTCAAAAGAGATGTATCAGAGCAATATTTTTTTTACGAAGTGGTAATCTTCACAAGATACCCGACTGCTAAGGGGTACAGCCGCGTTATGTTAGATTATACCAACTAAAACACCCCCGGTGGCCGACCTTGGTGCTTGACCGAGGGCTCCGGGATCTCCAAGGGAACGCACCGGAGCCTTCAGCACCACGCTTCAGCTCCGCCAAGGACAGCTAGTCTCACGTCACGCCTCCGCCTACAACAGA
Organism: Apocheima hispidaria; assembly: GCA_947579745.1. Taxonomy (NCBI): domain Eukaryota; kingdom Metazoa; phylum Arthropoda; class Insecta; order Lepidoptera; family Geometridae; genus Apocheima; species Apocheima hispidaria. The sequence continues at coordinate 6,180,948 of OX388172.1, read as the reverse complement.
CCACCGCCACTCGACACTGTCATCCTCCCTGGTTTCGCATCGGTAGATGGTTAGAACCCCACCTCTTACTCTGAATTAATTACTGTTTTATTGTCGTATGCTCTTGATGCACACAAACGAACTCCATAAAATAAAGCATAAATTCAATAAAAAAGTAATAAACAAAAATCAAATACCCTCATAATCGGACAGGTGAGCGCTTCCGTCCGAAGCCACCTTCCGGCGCGGCCGTTCCGCAGGACGGACCAATTGGGGACGGCCGGAAACCGCGGAAGTCGAATCTGCTATACAAATTGTGTGTGTAAAATAACAGAAAAATATAGTGCTATACACCATCGCCTGCAGATGAAAAGAGATGCCTTTAGCGCGAGCTAGTCAAAAAATTAGAAATCGAGGAATCGATCGAGCCTCTATTAGATTAATAATCATTTGATTATACACTAGAGGTTTATATAGCGAAAAATGAGTTTAAAATATAGGTATTTTTAATGTTTTTTTAGCCATCTCCACGCTTGGCAGGCAGCTTGGTGATCAGAATGTTCTCCGTTTACTGAGAGTACGCTTCTGCCCTCCTCTGGTGGTCCTCTGCAGGCCTAGCACGGGCGCCGGGATAAAGTTACGTCCACCCGTTTTGTCTTCGCGTCAACGTGACAATGCTAGGATATGGATACATCCGTCTCGTTTTCGCGGGATAAATATGGTGGACAAAATTTTATCCCTGCGCCCGTGCTAGGCCAGCCGGTGGTGCAGAATCTACGAATGTAATTGTGGTGATATCAGTGATACCAGTAATTCAGGATGCGCACGCGCAGCCCAATCTAAATAAACCTTGAGCATCATTGGCCGTAATGATTCACAATTCGCCATCCGAGTCGCGTTTGTGTATTCGCACTGATATGTGACATTCTGGTATTTTTGTCGATGACTTTTTTTTGTTTTTTTACTTACCTAACTAATATTATAGTTCAGAGGAATATAGCCGCAGTCGTATCAGGACCAATAAAGCTTCGAGGTATGAAAATGAATACGTTCGTCTCGGGGGAAAAAATTTGCTTGTGCGATTTAGAATTCCCTACATTACAACTGTCAGTCTATACAAAACGTCAAATAATGCACAAAAATGGCCAACGAGCGCCATCTAGCGAACTATAGGAACTAACTTTGTCTCTCTGTCTGAATATCGCGCTATCACGGCGCGATAGACGCTGTTTGTCGCGCTATCACGGCTAAGCGGCTGAATAGATCTTGATAAAATTTGATAAGGAGTTACTGTATATCACAAAGACGGACATAGGGTACTTTTTTATGTCCACGCGAACGAAGTCGCGGGTAACAACTAGTGTTTTATATACACTTTACATATAATGCTAATGTCTGCCGTTCAATGCTAGGCGTGGCACCATCAGGCGAGCTGTGGTCAAACGCCTAGCCTGTTTCACTAAGGCCCTACGCCGTGTCCGCAGTTGTCTCGCTCGCGCTTTTTCTCGTTATTGAAGTATTCACGCCGTCTGTTTATTTGATGTGTTGGAAGAATCTTTCGGTTTTATATTTTTTTATTATATGATGGAGACCGATATGATAGATAACGTATAAAAAAGTCATTTAAATCGAATAGTATTTAGTGGCGGGTATCAGACTTCGCTTTTTGTATGGACGAGACGGCGGTATATTCTATCCTTAAGATCACACTAATATTATAAATGCGAAAGTTTGTAAGTGTGTAAGTATGTAAGTGGGTTTGTTCCCGTTCGAGTCTGTAACGGCTGAACGGATTTGGATGAAATTTGGTATGGAACTAGTTTATTCCTTGGATTAACACATTCTTCTCATCCAGAAATATTTAACCGTTCCTGTAGAATAGCGGGTGAAACCGCGGGACGCAGCTAGTTAACAGATAAAATTTAATTTGCAAACAATTTTTCTATCTCGTTTGACACCCAACTGGTATTTTACATATTCTTTAAGAATATTATAGAAGAATAATATGAAAAGATATAAGGAATCTTCTTAAGATACCTATTCAGTCTGTAATTGAAAATCCCTAAATTATATATCTCAGGAAACAAGGAAGCCGACAGTTTGTTCCTTCCTCCTCTATCAACAAGAACTTGCAAAAGTACGAGTGAGATAGCTGTGACTCGGCTATTATACATACCACTAAGTAGAGATAAATAAGTAAGAACAAGAACACAAATAGCTTGTCTGGAAGTTAGGTACTTTTGTTATCGCCTTGAGAACGAAATCAAACAATACATTACGACCAAACGCAGCACATTGCAAGTAGGGTTACCAGGCTGTCGAATTTCCGTCCGGATTTTGTCCGGATTTTTACCCGTCTGCCCAAGAAGATAAACAAGAAAGCTCTCCTAGCAAATAAAGAGGCCAGGAGAGGCAAGACTTTTGGCCACCTGAAAAAAAAAAAAACATAATAGAAACGAATCAGAGGTCTGGGAAAACCAAGGAGAACGTTCATTGGCCAGATAAGAGAGAAGGCAGACGTCATCATGTCGTATACGGTAGGTAGATAGTTCAAACATATTTTTTTCACACAGCGATAGATAGTTCAACATATATTTTTTTGTAAAAATTATAACATAGAAACACCCAGACAAAGAACAAACATCCATGTTCATCTCACAAATGTTTGTCCTGGGTGGGAATCGAACCCACAACCTACGGCTCAGAAGGTGGAAATCCGCCTACTGAGCCACAAGAATAGTCAGGTGACTGCCAGTTACCGCCTCCATAAACATGGAAATTCATGCTAAGCTTTTAAATGTTGAATGAATGAATGCTCAAAAAGAGGCAATAATGTTTTGTGTGTTTGTATGAATCTCCTGTAGCTTAAACGGATTGATCGATTTTGACCTGTGAGGTGTCGTTGCATTCCTCTTTAAGTCCGGAGAGACTACATGATGCAGTCGTGTTTTGTATATCTTTTAAATAATACGTGTTTAGTTTAATTGAAAAAAAAAAAAAAAAAACCTGACGAGTGCCTGATCTGTTGCGATTGGTGCTCGAAATAATTTTGGTATTATTTTATTAATTGTTAATTTACGCACTGACAATGCCACTTACCATCAGGAGGCCCTTCGTTTGTTTGCCGGCTAATTCCATAAAATAAATTAATTGTCTGGACTTTTTTTAATTTTCTAAAATTACTTCTTAAAAGGAATGGTAACCCTAGTAGCGTGACGTAATCCGTCCATCGGTAATGTCCATATCAACACGTATTGTGGGACGCAGATGTGCGTCTGCGAGACTGACATATGTAATGTGGATGCATCGGCGATGACTGACAGTTGTGACAGTAGATCAAATCTTACTGTTTTCAACTAAGGATTCTCTACTATAGCGGGTCTACTCTACTATACTTATAGACGGGCCACAAAATATATTTTTCTCACGTCAATTGGGACACACGACGGCCACTTCATTTAGGCCATGCTTAGTATCCCAGCCAAGCCAGTACGTTAGCTGTAAGGGGGTGGAGTTGACGCCATATTGTGTATTCAAAGTGCCGCTAATGACGTGACATGTCGCAGGTCATCTTTTTTCTTTCGTCATTGTTTTCAAAAAAATAATTGTGTAAGATATATCAACATTTTTGAAGATTAAAAAACACCGAGTGGAAATTTAAAAAAAGATTACGTAAAACATTTATCTTTAAAATAGCACTGCCTATGTTTTATTGTGCAATTTTTATACTGCCGAAAGTGAAAACACGTTTATTCTTTTTTTATTTGAATAGTTGGGCATTTTAATAACTAGGCATTTGAAGAATTGGACCTTTTGAGACTCATTTGCCACTGTGAGCATTGGGCATTCTGCGCTTAACTGACTTGTCTTACTGTAACTATTTCCCATACCCACTTACACTACAGACTCGAGCATCAATTTAACTCCTCAAATATTATCAGTACAGTACATATTTGAACACCTGACCGTCAAATCATAAATTTCGTTGAAAAGTTTCTTCAAACTATAAGAAGTCGTGTCAAGCGAGTGTCGTGACGGGTGATCTGGGACCCTATTCCTGTGCGCTCGAGATTATCTCGGTCACTGTCTCTCTAATTTAGAATTTAATGGGAGTGAGAGTGACCGAGATAAAATGTAATTTCTCCTCTTCTTTCTTTCTCCCTGTGGTCGTGACACTCGCTATATTTTTTTAATATTTTTATTATATTATTTATTTTATATTTTTTGTTTTGTATTTTGTCTAGTAGTTTAAACTGGTCATTTATTTTTTCTATTACCTTTATAAAAAAAAATGAAAAATTATTCATTTTCATTTTATTATTTTTATAAGTGGAATCTTTTATGTGGCCGTCGGTTTATATACAATTACTTAAACTTTTTTGTACTCATCTAGCTGTAAGATTCCCGAAATAAATCAAATAAAATATATAAATAAAATTTCAAACGTGACACTCTCTGTAACGCTGTAGTAGTCCTCATCATCATCAGCCAGAAGACGTCCACTGCTGAACGTAGGCCTCCCCCTGAGAGCGCCACACCGAACGGCAACGTGCCACTTGCATCCGGTGAACCCGACTAATAATCGTTACAGAAATCTGCCGTTCCATACATTTTGTCGAGTGTCATTGACATTTTTCTACGGATCAGCAGATTTTTTTTCTCGATTTCCGGGTTGGTCCGATAGTTAAAGTTGTTCATAATGACGAGTAGTAGGTTTTTTTTTTTTTTTTAAAAAGCTTGTTTTAGGGCACTAGCTCCCACGGTAGGATACCCTGAGTTTGTGAGAGCTAGTTCTCTTCTGGGGTGTTTTCATTGGTTTGAGAAGAGTGTTTGCTGCAAGGGTGTGTGTGAGGGTTAGTATGCAAGTGTTAAAGGTATGAGAATGATGCTGCTTGCGGGAGCTGGACTGCTTGGAGTATATACGCAAATCTATAATAGCACTTAGTTCTTTATTAGCATATTCGTTGGTATTTCCTTTTGTAAAGTCTTTAGTTTTATATTCCGTTTTAGTTGATAAAATATTTGTAAAACTTGATAAATGGCACGGACCCCGGAGTCCGTGGAGCAATATTGTAAATAGTATGAGAAGGTGTGAAAGTAAGCAACGTCGCGTAGCACAAACCTCGAGAGAGTTGGGTTATGTTATTCCGGCCCCCTTGGTAGGCCAGCAGGGTTTCCCTGTAGAGCCCAAATGTTTTGTACGAGGATCGATCCTGAGCCTTGACCTACATTTGGCGGGGAAAAAGTCCGTTTCAGAAACGAATAGGACATTTTAGCAACAAGAGTGACGTACTGTGAAGTTTCAGCGCACCTAATAAAAAAAAAAACGCGTTTTTTGTCAATGAAAGCTTGATTACTCATGAATTTATTGGAACCAATTTCGCTTTTATAAACAGGTTATATCAAGAAACTACATTGATGATAAACCGCTGTAAAAGCCGATGAAAATATGGTTAATTTGGAAACATAGTATTAGTATAGGTTTATTTATTTATTTATTTATTTAATACTTTATTGCACACACATACAACGTATTTGGTACAACAGGAGGCTTAATGCTAAAGCATTTTCTACCAGTCATCCCCGTGGTTGAAGAGAGGGAGATGTAGGCGTGCATCAAAAATCACGATTAACAATAAACTAAGGACATGAATGAAAAGGAAAAATAAATAATGACTATTGATAACAAATGACTAAAACTATTGATATTATATTATTTACTATTGATAACTATTGATGGTTTAGTTCAAATTAGATTGCAATATACGACGTAAAAATATTTTTCCAAAAATAATGTTTTCAACGCCATCTCTTGAGAACCTAGCGAGTTTTGCAAATAAAATATAATAAATGCAAAAAATCGCGTTTTTTTTCTCCGTAACATTACGAATGAATTTGATTGGTTTTCTATTTCAGAAATTGTGATCATGTCGCAGATTAAAGCACTAGCGACATCTTACGTCCCTATCAGTACGACAATCGAGCTACGCATCTTTCTATGGACATTAGCACTCCTAGTATAATTTCTCTATGGTAGTAAGATACATTATATCCATTTCCCTCTAGGGTACCGCGTTTACTATTGACCCAGTTGCGTCTCCCCACGTCTGAACGGGAGCAGTCAAAGCTTTTGTTTACCCTGTCGTTTAGAAAGGGATGATTTCAGAGGTTATGACGTAAGACAGATTGATTGAGGACTTTTCGTATGACGAGAAGCCTAGCATGCACTCCGCGATAAAATCTCTACTCCTTATGTCGTGCGGAAATCAAAGTCTTTGTTTACCCTGTCGCTTAGAAAGGGATGATTTTAGAGGTTAAGACGTAAGACAGATTGATTGAGGACTTTTCGTATGACGAGAAGCCTAGTATGCTTTCCGCGATAAAATCTCTACTCCTTATGTCGTGCGGAAATCAAAGTCTTTGTTTACCCTGTCGCTTAGAAAGGGATGATTTTAGAGGTTAAGACGTAAGACAGATTGATTGAGGACTTTTCGTATGACGAGAAGCCTAGTATGCTTTCCGCGATAAAATCTTCTCTACTCTTTATGTCGTGCGGAAATGAGACAAATATATCCGTGTTCGGCATGCTGGGCCTGCTGGGACTGGGAACGTAAATATAGGAAAATATCAAATATTGTTACTAATAAAAAACAAAATACCGCAGTTCAAATGTAGCCTATTGATGTCACTCCAAGCATAAAGAAGATTCCAACGATACGTCACACGTCAAAATCGGTGTATTCTTTTTAGGATAGGAGGTAAAAAAAAGGCTTTCAGAGGAAGCTTCCGATATGCAGCGACCAAGTGCTGGAACAATATTCCACCGCCAATAAGGAACCTGCAAAGTTTACATGGATTTAGAATTAAGCTTAAATTATTCATTCTTGAACATTAAAAAAGTGAAGAACTTCTATTTACAGACACCAGCGCTATATAGATAGCTACAAACATAGTTTTACCTACTTTCTCCCATTTCCTTATTGCACCTCTGCACTGCGTGTGTATTGGTAAATAGCACTTGCCAATAACATGGTAAATATGTATTTGTTATGTTAATATTTTAGTTGTTTTTGTTTGTTTTCGTGTACAAGTACGGTACCGTACCGTGCGGTATCAGCGGGTGACGTCACCGCCGGTTCCAGCATAAGACCAGCGCTGGTTGTTCGCAACCAGTATTATGCTGAGTTGGGACCGGTTTGTGGCGAAAAACAATGTTGTGTAAACTAGTATGATAGTACCTTATTGTTTTTTTGCTTTTGTGTACATAATGTGTTTTTTCTCCACAAATAAATATTTGTCTATTTGTCTATAATATAGGAACACACAAAATCACATACTTATATACGCCCCAGAAACATTACCCTCCTTGTTAGGCAGTCTGTCGAACATGCAGACCAACAATATGTTATTGAAAAGTCTTACATTCTGTAAAAGTAACTTTCCTCTAAATAATTAGACATTCCATTTATAAAAAACTTTTATTTTTTACCAAACCATGCTGGAAGCTACGTTTTTTTAATATTACTGTAGAATATCGTTGTTATTTGGCAAAAGCTTTCAAGAAGACTTATAAACAGACTTTCCAATTAAATCAAAGAAGGTGCGTCGAAAAAATTCATTTACCGGCAAATAGCGACGTGCGTGCGCTCACTAATCCAGTATCGATCTGTCGGCCAGGACTTGTGGCGCCCAACGTGGGGCTACTATGCGGTATACAAGTTGGTCCTTCGAGCTCTTTTCAACCGTGCGTCGATAGTGGTAAAGTCTACTTTCGCTTAATTTTTTTAAAGTAACATCGCTCGAGTTATTTTTACTGTAAATGTATGGTGGTAGAGTCTCGTTTCGATTATTTTTTTGCTTTGGCACCGTTTGAGCTAACGTTAACAGTAAGTCGATAGTTCTAAAGAATATACTGTTTTTTTTAAATAACATTTAGTTGGACTAATTTAGACGTAAAACTAAATTATTAAGGTCCAGCACAATATGTTGTGTTGTAATTATATACCGCTTATTATATAATCTGGCGCTTCAGCTATTTTCAGCGGTGTTCTTCTAGTATTAGAGTTTCTTTTAGATTGCTATCAGAAGCGAATAGTTGTTTTGAACTGATTTCTATCTCAAAATGTAAGTTTCATAGCTCGGTTTTGCTTGAATCCTTGCTATTAAATTTTTTTGCCAAGCGGAACATAATTTTTGTAACTAAATTAAACTTTGATGGGACGTAGTAAAGTTCTTGCTGCTCCATTGTTCTTACGGGACATGGAAAGACAGTGTTCGAAGTATATAATGACGTAATTAAAAACGATAGAGTTCAATTTAGTTCGTCGCTAAATTTGGCTTCGGTCAAGTCAGCCTGAGTAATAAGCATTCAAATCGACAAAAAGTAACACGAGCTGCAAGTCTCTTTTTTAACCATATAAGGTTGCTTTGATACAATATTCTCTCTTTCTTTCGCACAATCAACATTTTTATTTATATGAAACTATTTGTTACCCGCGAATCCGTTCGGGTGGACATAAAAAAGTATCCCGTGTCAGTCTTTGTGATGTAACTCCTTATTAAATTTGATCAAGATCCGTTCAGCCGTTTAGGTGTGATAACGCGACAAAAATCCAGAATCCAGACAGAGAGACAAAGTTACTTAGTTAGATAGATGGCGTTGATCCTTTTTTGTGCATTTTTTGACGTTTTGTAATGACAGTTGTATTGTAGGGAGTTCTGAATCGCGAACGCGAAGTTTTTTCCTCGAGACGTGTTAATTTTTATAACTCGAAGCTTTATTGGTCCTGATACGACAGCGGCTATATTCCTTTCCTCTGAATTATAATATTAGTTAGGATTGACGGTAACATGAACAAAAAGTTTTTTATTTTTCTTTACAATATTGCTCCACGGACTCCGGGGTCCGTGCCATTTACAAATATTTTATCAACTAAAACGGAATATAAAAACTAAAGACTTTACAAAAGGTATAATAACGAATATGCTAATAAAGAGCTAAGTGCTATTTTTGCGTTTTTTATTTTTATAGATTTGCGTATATACTCCCGAGTATTCCAGTTTTTTTTTCAAGCAGAAAGTTTTTTTTTTAAATGTCTCAAAATCTCAAATCAATATCATATTTTTTTTTTTTCAATATCTCCCTTTCTAATTGTATATCATTTAAGATACCGAATGTGCGAATAACAGAATGAAAATCCGTTTCCCGCTCTTAAGGAAACACTTATATCTTAACCTTGTCTAAACAAAACGCATCATTAAAAGACCGTTTTGAATCTTTAGAAAACTTAATTTCACGCTTGAAGAGCTGTTTAACTGTATCCTATTTTGTCTCGTAAAGTGATTTGTCATGATCACACTAACACAGTGAATGCGGTGCGTTTGTCTGTCTGTCCGTATGTTTTTTTTTAGTTGGCGCCAAATTCCCCATCTGGTGTTTTTTTTAAAGGCTATTCTGTTGGCCTCTACATGTTTACCGGACTTCTCGCAAAAGCAAATGGCGTTGTTCCTTAAAAAATATTATTTATAGGGCGACTAGAGCAAGGGCATCGCTGCAGTACGAACCTCGGCTTGGAGCCTCACCCGGAGTTCCGGATTAGGGACATCGGCCTTGTCCTTGCACCCCAGAAGGGGTGTGCTCTAGGTCCCTACCAGGTTGATTATTATCTGTTTGATTATTTGGAGAGAACCCATTCGATCTTCTGACAGATCCTGGGAGTCTACGACCGCGCTGGCGAGGTCGGTGACTATTCGTGACATAAGGTGATTAGGTTGTAGAGAAACGCCAGCCTATAGTAAAATAAGTTTTTGTGGATAAATGTAATTTTCCAGACAAGCTTTTATAAAATCCGTTATTGGTACTGTAAGCTGGTCAGAGCGAGTCCAAACTCCATCAATCTACTGTTAGTTTGCTTATCATCTACTTATCATGCGCACTGCAGAGATCACACTAGATACCGCATTACGAGATTCGATGTTCATACAAAAAAAAATTGAGGAAGTCGCGGGGAGTGCGACCGAGCGTTCTCATTGGCTATCTCAAGGTTACGCCTACTCGCGCCTAACAATCGACCAATCAGAGTAATTTCTTATAAGTGTATTTAGAATGATCTGTGGCGCACTGAGACAGAGTCTTCTCTACTCTTTATGTCGTGCGAAAATGAGACGAACTTATACACAATCGGAACGAATGTTTTTGCAAGAGAAAGAGAGAAATTAAAACTTTGTCGCAGTGCGCAGGAGGCCTGCAGAGCTTCATACTAATAAAATGAAATGCTTAAATGCTGATTTCAGTTACTGGGACCCTATTCCTGTGCGCTCGAGATTATCTCGGTGACTGTCTCTCTAATTTAAAATTTAATGGGAGTGAGTGAGAGAGAGATAAAAATGTCATTTCTCCGAATAGGGCCCCTGAGGAGTTCCGCTTCCACCTTCCGTCTCCATCATCATTACTCATTACTAAGTAGTTTTTTCTATTTGTACAGGCACATCATAATAACTATGACGTACGCTGGCACGGTCATACTGTGCCGGTCACACCAGCATGTTTGTAAGTTGTGAATTTGAGTTAATATTTTATTTTAAGGCGAGGTCCAATCGCAAAACAACAAAAAGTAGCATTTTTGAGCGCTTTGTTCGAAGTGATAAGATTACTTAATCAGTTGCAAAAAATATTGCAAAAACTGAAATTACGATTAACCGAATAAAACTTCGAAAATCTGACTTAGTTACAAAATAAAAAATCGCAAAATGACCCCCTGAAAAACTCTTCTGAAATCAAATGCTCTGAATTTTCAGCGGTAACTACAAATTTTCTTATACAAATTAAATATCCAGGCTAGTGGGTTATACGGCGAACCAGGTAGTTTTATTATTTGATTTGTATATTTCCGATAATCGGCAAAACAGCAATGAAAAACTACAATTTACCGTTTTCTCATCAAGTATGATATGCGATTTTCAACTTTAAACCTTAGAACTTTGAGCGGGTACAATACTCATTTCAAATCACGATCAGTCCTCGCCTTAAGTTTAAATTTGTATACATGTTATTTTTGTGAAGCGTGTTGGAGTGTTGTAAAAAAAAAAAAAAAAAAAAAAAACATCAGACCAGCTCGCTCTCATAATATTGTATTGTCATCGGAACTTGACAGGCGTGCGAAATTTCAACTCAATTGAACATGGGGATCGGTGCCCTTATTATGAACGTTCGGGATTCTGATTGTGATAGCATGCCATCCCGCTCAATCAAGCGTCTCTCGCACTATGCGCGGTCCCTCTCGCGCACTATAATTATCACGATCAGCAACATCCCTGTTAAGGGGGCTGGTCTGAAATTCAGTTGCAAGATTTGACCTTAACATACATACATAAATACAAGAATTTGTCGCAACTTAATTATAAGATTGTAAAAAAAAAAAATGTAGATGTGGCTGAAACTGCGGGGCGCAGCTAGTGATCAAATCCAATGAAGAATGACAGAGCCGTTTTGTAATATTTGCACTTTCTATTTTGTACAAACAGACACTTTTCTGTTTCTTGTTAGATGTTATACGAACCACAACTGTTGTTAGCATTTTCTAGTCGTAGATTATCTTCCTTCACAATGTCGTCGGCTCATATAGTGGGAGGCCTACCTGCGCTGCATTTTTTAGTTCGTGGTCGCTACTCAAGAATCTTTCTTCCCCATCGATTATCGGTTTTTCAAGCGATGCGGCCTGCCCATTGCCACATTAGCTTGCAAACCCTGAAAGCTACGTCAATGACTGATTCTTCGGCGGATATCTTCGTTCTCGTATTTTATCGCGTAAAGATATAACAATCACTATACAGAAATTAAAAAAAAAAACATGAATCAGTTCTTTTGAGAATAACATTGCCAATGTTTCAAAGAAATGTTTATTTTAACATTTTCTATTTTGACGAAGAAGAAGGAAAAACATTGGCAGTGGTATTCTATGCGCTATCTCGTTCTCGAATTAGCCCCCTTAATGTGATGTGATTCATTCAACTATAAGGCCCGACGCCCACTGAAGAGTCGCGCGTAAGTTTAAAATTTTCCCGCTGCGATTTCGCAGTGTCCCAAACTCTAGTAAATGAGGTACAATTTCGAGCCTATGGCAAACCGGGAACAGTTGACTTTTCCACGACCGGTTGTACGCGCTTCGGCCTCGACTCTTCAGTGGGCGTTGGGCCTAACATTGTTATCGAAAGTTCTTTATAAATGTACGAGTACCTCTACGGATGATGTCATTGTGAAATTACGTTTTTCGTGGAAACCGGGTCGACAGAGGGTCGACGTTTGAACGTCCCCCGGGTTTTAGGAGAACGTGACGTCATCAAGGGCCTTTTGCGATGGTGACACGCTTTATTTATTCAAAAAGAACCGGCTAAGTGCGAGTCGGACCGAGTAGGAAAGTTACTAAAACACCTGTGTTTTCTTTTTTCTGTTCGGGATTCTTAGAGCGAGCCCGACAAACGCTTGACCTATTTTAAATATTTGTTGTTGTACTATAGAGATTTCAAAGTTTGACGTGTGTGTGTTTTACCGTTTAAAGATGGAGCAAATGCACGAAATGCCGTAAAAATAAATTATCATATGGGAACCCACCTTTATATTGCGCTTTTTGCTTTTGACCCAGTGAGCGAAGTCTCTGCTTCAACTGGCAAAGCAGCTTTCACCTGTCCGTATTGTGGTACTCGTTTCTCTATTTCAGGGTTGGTCCCATAGTAAAAGTTGTTCATAATGATGAGTACTGTAAGCCCTTTTCGGGCGGTCACTTGCCGATGGGCGACATTGTGTACTAGTTGTTTTTTTATTTGTCGGGAAATCCGTCATAATAACACATTCCGTGAACATTTCAAGAGGATACCTGGTACGTTTCAATAGTCTTTGACAGACGGCGTGTCGACTGTCTGTCCCAGTGTTGTTCCAAGTCGTTTTTGGGACTGCCGTATCTAGACCTGAAAGTTGCTGTATTTTAAGACAAAATTAAAAAAATATTGCCGTTTGTACAAATTTTTAATTAATTTGTAAAAGATTATGAGATTATGATATTTAGCTTTTCATACTGGTCTCCATATAGATTTTGAATAGTGGTTAAAAGTTATGTCTCATTTTCACTTGGAAATGCTTCTTCTCATATCTTCCTCAGTATCGATAGTCCTTTTGATTTTCAAATTTTTCTGAGGTATCACCGTTCACTCATCGTAACACCTTCTCTAAGCTCAGTGAAACGATGTAAACAAACCGCATATTAGTTCAACATCTCAATTTTGTCGTATTCATAGAGGGCGTTGTTCAACGGCGAATATCGGGAACTCGGTGCGTTACCTTACGTTACACGAAAAATTAGTAATGGCAGTTATTGATAACTCTTTCGTGGATTGCCGTATATTTCACACAAATATTATACGGCTTTGGAAGTGCTGCCGTATGCCGTATATTTGAAGCGCAGCGCGCCTAAAAGCCGTATAATACGGCAATTGCCGCATGGAGAACAACACTGGCACTCTGTCCGTCTTACGGTCCGGGCCGCGGGTCGGGCGTTGCCCACGTGTGTCCTAAGCCTAACAAGTCCGATGTTGACTAAAGGCGAGCGAGTCGAGCTTTCCAGGAATATGGGTCGATACGGGGTCGACGCTCCGTACTACTGCCGGCGTGTCATGCAACACGTCACGTGACACGGGATTATTACCTATGCGTGTAGTTTAACGTCGGGTTGGGTGGCGTGCTACGACTAGCCAGTAGCCAGCGGGGTTACTTTTTACCCGACTGCCCAAGGAGGGTATTTGGAGAGTTTTCATTTAAGTATGTATGTTTTTGTGTTCCTATATGATCTTATAAATTTATATCTATAAAAATGAATCCCTATTTTTCCTGGTCACGCTTTAACTTGAGAAAGGCTGGACCGCTTTTGATGATTTCTTTTTTGTTGTGTTCGTAATAAGGTTTGTATGAAGAGTTTAGCGAGGCCGAATGCCGAGCTTCGCGGGCATCAGCTAGTAATGTTATAAATCTATATCTATAAAAGAACAAGCCCTTTTCTAGTAATCAACGCACAGACCAGACCGCTTATGATAAAGACGTGAAATTTGAACCGAATACTCCTCAAATGATGATGATGATGATGAGCATGTATCATATCCACCTACTTACTCATATTTTTATTTTAATAGTTCTATAATAATTTGAACAATATGAACGGATTTTGTGAAATTCCACCTCTAAAGGGGTAAAACGGGGGTACAAACCCCCAAAGTTTGTTTTGAAATAAAATCTTCTTTCATGCTGTGCTAATGAAACTCGATTTGTGTAATAAGCTTATAAAATAAAGATAGTCATGTCTCAGGATTTTTCCAAAATATACCCCTAAGGAGGTGAAATGTGGTAGCCTGTAGCCTAGGTGAGTGAAGCCATGCGGGAAAGATAGTTCTTAGCTTAAACGAAATTTGTAGTGGTAAGACTCTTGCAAGAGTCTGCCTGGAGAAGTACAACACCTTTGCTAGTTATTCAACGGCCAAGCAGTAGTGTGCAAGCATTACTGTGTTCCAGATTGAAATGCAATGTTTCCAGCAAAATTACTGGGCATACAGAGATACATCTACTATCTCAGGGTGAGGAGTTCCTCTTAACGTGCAGAGATAGTGTCATATTTTAGATATTGCAGACGGGTTTTCGTTTTTTTTTTACAAATGTTAACTTGCGTTCATTCATAATCCAATGCGGCATTGCACTGTCCTGGCACTGCGAAGTTGACACCAACTATGAACATTGGATCGGTTACATAAATTGCAAATCTTTTCGCAAAGCACCGAACCTCGAACCGGAATCTCGCGAGACGCCCACTCTGGCAGTACAAGACGCTACAAGCGAAGGGCATCCGATCGATGAGTCATCGCGGTTGTCGACCCTGCGTGGGCGCATGTTACTATCTAGCTTAGCGGTGTAACGCTGAGATTTTGTAGAGCGAATCCCCAGCATGCCACGGATGAGAATCCGTGATATTCCGTGTACCAGGGCACCAATTTGACTTCACTGAACGGTGTCAGTCGTGGTAGCTCAATGGGAGCACGCTCGCCTCACATTCGTGAGGTTCTGGATTGGAATAAGTTCTTTGGATCTTACGTACGGATATACCGCTGGCTTTTCGGTGAGCCTTTGAAGCCTTTTTTTTATATAACAATAATAATATATAATTTTATAGTATAGTTCTATAACATAAAATATTTGCACTTCTGCTTGCAGACTAGATACAGTGTGATACTAAAATGATTTATAAGAACATTATTAACATGCATTATTGCAAATAAATGATAGATAGATAGATAATCTCTTTATTGTGCACACCAGATCGTACATAGCTAGGACAGAAAACAAAACATTTTAACTAGTGTAACAAATGGCGGCCTTATCGCTGAAAGCGATCTCTTCCAGGCAACCTTAGGATGGAGAGGATCGTAGAAGTTGTAAATGACGGGGTGTGCAATAATGGAAATTATGTAACATGACAATTATACTCTAAATGATAATTATTGATCGATTGATTGAAGGAAAACAGAGGAAAAGAGATGCTGGAAGAGATCGCTTTAAGCGATAAGGCCGCCAATTGTTACACTAGTTTTTAAGTAGATTTTTGTATTATGCATGTAATTTCTGGTGTGAACAATAACGAGCTATATATCTATCTAAACATCGTGAGGACACCTGCATATTTCCGGAGAAGAAATTCGATGGCGTATGTGATTCCGCCAACCCACACTGGGCCAGCGTGGGGGATAGGGTCTAATCACCCTTCGAGGGTAGGCCGATATCCCAGCAGTGGGATGTTTAAAGGCTGATGCAGAAGACGAAGAACGGTTTCAATGGAAGATCAGCGCTGTTTGCGTCATTTCTGTGACACATAACATTGATTAGCTATAGGTATATTATACTAGTTGTTGCCCGCGACTAAGTTCGCGTGGACGTGAAAAAAGTATCCTATGTCCGCCTTTGTGATATACAGTAAATCCATATCAAATTTTGTCATGATCCGATTGCCTTGCACTGATCTTGCCTTGAGTGCAAGGCAAGACGAGGTCGCGCGCGTATCTCGCTTAGCATTCCATGATAAAAGTCACCGAATGTGATCGAAACTATAGTCGGATTAACCAACTCAATTTAACGTATTCCCGTTTTATTAAAATAAAATTACCTACGTTATTGGTCAGTCGGGTAAAGAGAAAAATAAACAAGACCATGCACCGCGCTCTCCTGAGATATAAGAGGTGGTATATCTGTAGATGCCAAGTTAGCAGCATTGATGGAATATACCACAAATAGATTCCCCACAGCTCATCGCATTCCTCAGTTCTCCGACCTCTGGCCCCTCGGACAATGGCGCTCACTCATGGCGCTAATTGTCATAATCAGGCGAGGTCTGGCCCCGTGCCATGGGAGAAGCGGGCGGGCTGTGACTGTTCAGCGTGACTCAGTGCCTTACAATGGATGCGGCTCCGCAACCGTAGCCAGCTCCGTCGCAGTCCCCGCAATCCGCACTTTACTCCAATTTTGATGCGTTTTTGTCGGAACAAAGATATCACCATGATCATCAGCCAGAAGACCTCCCCATCCATAGGACTCCCCTTAGAACGACACACCTGCGACTTTCACAATGTCGTCGGTCCACCTAGTGGGAGGCCTGCCTACGCTGCGTCTTCCGGTTTGGTTTCCGCCACTTAAGAACCTTTCCTTCCCCACAGGTTATCTGTTCCTCGAATGATGTGGCCTGCCCATTGCCACTTCAGCTTGCAAACTCTGAAAGCTATATCGGCGACTTTGGTTCTTCGGCGAATATCCTCGTTCCGGATTTTATCGCGCAAAGAAACTCCGAGCATAGCTCTCTCCATTGCCCGCTGTGTCAAAGATATCGTATAGCGGTGTCTATAAGATATAGTCTGTGGTCAACCTAATCGTAAAGGTTTCAATTCCAAATCGAATCACCATCACCGTCTCCTCCTCGTAGTAAACGAATGTATACTGATTGGGGAAAAAAAAAACCGGTTTGACGATTCTAAAATCGATAAAGACGGACTGACCCGAACATGTGTTAGCCACAGAACCGAAAAAAAGCACAAAAAAAGTAACACAGCATGATGCTAGTGAATAAAGAGATACAGAGGGATAACTCTAGAGTATGACCTAAAACTGCGACCAGAGCCAACGGAGGACGGACAGCGCGTCCTCTTAGTAAGCTGTGAACGTTCTGCGATCCCCAAACTGCCTGACAAGCTTGGGGATTATGGCAAGAGACAAACGTATAATCAGCGCCCTCATCCAGATTCAATATAATTCAAATTCAAATTTCTTTATTAATGACAACAGGGGTCACATCTGTGGGCGTATTCCGTAACTCTGAAAGCGATAGCGAGAGTTGCGCGAGTGGGACCGCGCATAGTGTGACAAAGTTGCTACGAGCGAGATGGCATGCTCTCGCAATCAGAATCACGAACGTTTCAAAGTTAGAGGATAAGCCCCCTGGTTAGTAAATACAACTTAAAACTAGGGTTAATGAGACATACCTAAATATTTTTATTAAAAACACAAACACTTTATAGTAAGACTATTCTAAATACAATCTTAACTTAAATAAACGAGTTAAAATTACAAACAAAATTATTATAAATTAATTATAGATAAAAAACAGAGCTCAGGTCAGTATCCGCGGGCAGGGTACCCAAAAGGCTGGTGACGTTACCTCCTTGAATAGCAATGCTAATTCTCTGGCCGAGGTAAGCACCAGCCAGCAGGTCGTTTGTTCTTTCTATCAGCCATATAACAAAATTATTATCCTAATTACATAATATAAGCTGTGTCACTGTTTGTGAGAGAATAACTTTCGCCCTCATTAGTCTGTGGCGCGACGCGGGCGCTCTTGTCCGTTTACAAACGAAATAAAAAACAAATAAAATTGGTGAAAATTTTAAATTTGGAACGAGCGGAAGCGCATTCCGCCGTAGACCGTCGTCTATTTCGGTCGTGATTGGGCGCGCTCCTGAATAATAATGCTGTTTATTTTAAAAATAATTATGGGAATCCCTTTAGTAGACAGCTATGGAGATAACTTTGATTACGCAACTCAGATAAATGATGACAGCATAAGTTTGTTGAAGGACCAACATAAATTCAGAGAATAGATAACTTAGCTATCATACAAAAGGGCACTACATACGTTTGGACATGGGTCGATCGATCGAAAAGTAAACTTTTTAAGGTGCATCGTTTCGTTCATCGCGCGAAATTCAAGTTTTCTTACGTTTTTTGTCAATTGCAGCTTAATTACTCATCGTAGGTACGTGAAAACTAATTTTGCGATAATAAATAGATTGTTTCAAGAAATTACACCAACCAAAAATTCAAGTTGAAAGCTAGTATAAGTACATGTCCCACTAAACCAAAAACCAAGATGAAAATCAGCTTATTGAGATTCGTAGCTAAACCAATGTTATCTAGGTGATCATTTCACCCGTAATTTCTTAAAACAACTTATTTATTGGCGCAAAATTGGTTTCAATAAATCCACGATGAGTAATTAAGCTGTAATTGACAAAAAACTTAAGAAAATTTGAATTTCGCGCGATGAGCGACACGTTGCACCTTAAAGGAGAAGTTTGTAGAGGACTTTTTGGAGGAAATACACCGCCAATCGAAAATCGCCGAAAAAAAATTTTTTTAACTCTCAACTACCAACATACGGACAGGGATCCTATTCCTGTGCGCTAGAGATTATCTCGGTCACTCTCACTCCCATTAAATTCTTAATTAGAGAGACAATGATCGAGATAATCTCGAGCGCACAGGAATAGGGTCCGAGATGAAAGCAATACCCCACCAATCAAAGATCGCGAATAGAATTGAGGTTTTGTGCAAAAAAGGCTGGCGAGGTCTATTCGCAGAACTACTAGTATTTATTCATTGACCGAGCGAAGCGAAGGTCTCAGAGTTTACTGGGACAAATCGGCATTTGTATGTATGTTTGCATGGTTGCGTGTATATTTGTCCGATGATAAATTGCGAACCGTTGATCCGATCTTCATGAAATTTTGTAGGCAAGTAGTTCATTTCAATTTTTAAGTTGGAATATGAGCTGAATCGGTCCAGGGGTTGTGAAGATATAGGGGTCGTGAGGTCTAAGTTCGGCGCGAACATACACACAACAAATGTACACACTAACATACATACAAATGCCGATTTGTCCCAGTAAACTCTGAGACCGTCGCTTCGCTCGGTCAAGAAAACAAACAAAAAAACTTAAAACTTGAATATGGCGTGTCTGTAAACTGCAGTGCATGCATAGCTATAATGATTCAAGTTAAGGCGAGGACTGATCGTGATTTGAAATGAGTATTGTCCCGCTCAAAGTTCTAAGGTTTAAAGTTGAAAATCGCATATAATACTTGATGAGGAAACGGTAAATTGTAGTTTTTATTGTTTTTTTGCCGATTATCGGAAATATACAAATCAAATAAAAAAACTCCCTAGTTCGCCGTATACACCACTAGCCTGGATATTTAATTTGTAAAAGAAAATTTGTAGTTACAGCTGAAAATTCAGAGCATTTGATTTCAGAAGAGTATTTCAGGGGGTCATTTTGCGATTTTTTATTTTGTATTTCGAAATTTTATTCGGTTAAACGTAGTTTAAGTTTTATTTTCAATCTGCTGTTTTTTTTGCACCTGATGAAGTAATCTCGTCACTTCGAACAAAGCGCTGAAAAATGCTACTTTTTGTTGTTTTTCGATGGGACCTCGCCTTAAACCCCCTAATCGCGAGAGTATTTCGGAGATGTGCATTCCACGGCGCGACACGGCTTGTTTTGACAGCTCGCTCGCATAAAACAACATGGGCATCTTTGTCTCGCATGACACAGCCGGCTTTCATCGCGTCTCGACTGTCTCGAGCAGGGTCGGAATCAGAACCTAATAAAATTATTGTCTCTGGAACTGAAAAATATACTACTTCTCAAAAAAATATATTGTCTTTGGAACTGATAAATATACTACTTCTGTAAAATTATACATACATTAATATGTGATTAATAAAAAACAAAAATGTCTGTTCGTTTAGTACGGCGTCCGGTTAGTACGACGTAATATCACCGGTCCCTTGGCCGTCGTTTTATTTTGAATTGTGATAAATTGCAGTGGTAACTACAATTTTGTATTAGTATTCACTAAAAAAGGTTGAACATACATTGAAATAAAAAATAATTATTGAAAAACAAAAGGAAACCCCCATAGTATAATTATTTATTTGTTTATTTTATTAGGTACACACAACAGATCACCGACCATACATGATATAACATTTTTAAAAAGGTTCTATTCGAATCCGCGATCCAAACCGTGAGCACACAACATGGTTATAACAGCGATTACTTGCTAAACTAATTGCGTTATAAAAAATATAAAAAATGTACGAATACATACTTAAGTAAAACAATTATTATATATCTAATTAATTAATTAAAAATAATTAAACATTACAATGCGATACACCAAAGTTTAATATAATGTACCGCAGTGCAATGGGAGTCTTAATTGACCGAGCGAAGCGAAGGTCTCAGAGTTTACTGGGACAAATCGCCACTTGTATGTATGTTTGTATGTTTATGTGTATATTTGTCCGATGATAACTTGCGAACCGTTGATCCGATCTTCTTGAAAGTTTGTAGGCAATTAGTTCATTTCAATACAATTTTTAAGTTCGAATATGAGCTGAATCGGTCCTGGGGTTGTGGAGATATAAGGGTCGCGAGGTCTCAGTTCGGCGCGAACTACTAGTTTTTTTTTTTTTTTTTGTTATACTACGAAATCCAACTCTGGTCTCGAGCGTGGATCTTAATTAGGACTATCTGTTGAGAGCTTGGCAGTTAAAGAGATGCTAGAAATGAACATGAAAGTGGGATCTGTTTGAAATATTACCACAGAATACTATATTAGTAGTACATACATAACGGTCGCCCCCCGCCCTTTCAAGATACCTCACCCGCCCCCGCACGCGCCCTAAGTTTGCTTGCACGATTCAAATGATTGTCAATCTCCAGTCTGGGCTAACGCTATTTCTGAGCGAACCCGGTAGGCATTAGAAGCGGGAGGCATCCGTAACTAATTTATCTGTGGTAACTAAGCATGCGACGCGTTCACGTGTGTGCGTTCGTATACAGACGTAAGTTTGCTTATGTAGGTGCAAATGCATTTATGTGTCCGTGGTGATATATTACTATAGGCATAGATAAATTATTGACCGAGCGAAGCGAAGGTTTCAGAGTTTACTGGGACAAATTGGCTTTTGTATGTATGTTTGTATATTTGTGTGTATATTTGTCCGATGATAACTTGCGAACCGTTGATCAGATCTTAAGAACAGATCAGAACCATCAGGCGGACCGTATGCTTGCTAGCGAACTACGGTATAAAAAAAAAGCTCAGCTGCTTAGAATAGATTGATAGAATAGTTGATCGAGCGAAGCTTAGGTTTCAGAGTTTACTGGGACAAATCGGCATATGTATGTATGTTTGTATATTGAGAACTTGCGAACCATTGATCCGCTCTTCATAAAATATTGTAGGCAAGTAGTTCATTTCAATAGAATTTTTAAGTTCGAATATGAGCTGAATCGGTCCAGTGGTTGTGAAGATACACCTAGATGATATATATATAGAGAGAGAGAGATATATATATATATATATATATATATATATATACAATATATTTTA
Organism: Apocheima hispidaria; assembly: GCA_947579745.1. NCBI lineage: Eukaryota > Metazoa > Arthropoda > Insecta > Lepidoptera > Geometridae > Apocheima > Apocheima hispidaria. The sequence goes on along the minus strand of OX388172.1, from coordinate 6,159,213 downwards.
TCTTGAATTTCATTTTTACTAAAATAATCTAAACTTAAATGTACAAACTAAAACTATAAAATATATATATATATATATATAGATGTGTGGTCGCGAGGTCTCAGTCGCCGCGAACTACTAGTTATTCTAAGCTCAGCTGTCATTTTGACGTCAGTACCAAATCGTGGTTCCTCCATTGCGGCAGGTCGGCTCTCCGAGCATGTGTTTGTTACGGTTATGACACGAGGTTATAAATGGATGCCTTGTTATGTTATTTCGGTGACCGGTGTCTTGCATCCACAGATGTATTCAAAGCAGAGATAACAAATCTTTTGATCGCGCATAAACGCGTTAAACGTTTTCGATTTGACGAATATGAAGGAAAAAATACAATGTTTCGAGTTTATTTCATTCTATTTTTATCACAAATTCAAATTGTTAATTCTAGTTTATTTCTTTTTCTAAGGGGGACGCCTTTGTCCAGCAGTGGACGTCTGGCTGTAGATGAATATAAAATCCTAATCCTAACTAATATTATAATTCAGAGGAATATAGCCGCAGTCGTATCAGGAACGATAAAGTTTCGAGGTATGAAAATGTATACGTTCGTCTCGAGGAAAAAACTTCGCTTGGGCGATTCAGAACTCCCTACATTACAACTGAAACAGAAAACGTCAAAAAATGCACAAAAATGGATCAACACCATCTAGCTTACTATGGGAAGTAACTTTGTCTCTCTGTCTGGATGTTTGTCGCGTTATCACGGCTAAACGGCTGAACGAATCTTGATAAAATTTGATAAGAAGCTACTGTATATCACAAAGACGGACGTAGGATACTTTTCATATCCATGCGAACGAAGCCGTGGGTAACAACTAGTAAAAAATATAATATAAAAATTGCTATAAAAAAAAACATTGGCAATGGTATAAAGAAAATTTAACGTTTTTTTTTTTTTTTTATTTCCACTCATCTATGTATTTTAATACAAAACGCGTAGATAAGTGAGCATCACGGGAGCGGGCCCTTAAGGTCATCTTTCATCATCTCCGAGTAAGGTCCCAAGTAAGACATTCGTCGGTTAATGTAGCACGTAACTGGAGATCTTATTTCATAATGTCGTAGTAGCGCTAACTTTCACATAAACTGACCAAAAACTAAAGTTACTTAGGACTTTTACTCGAAAATTACCACTAATAGGAAAGTAGCTAATTAACCTATTATTATGAGGCGGTGAAAGAGACCCTGAGTTCTGCTCGGTCAATAAGCCGTGCAGTGTTACGCATTCTGTGGTATAATACTTGCATTGAGACGTATGTTCGTTTATAACATGTCTGTCCGGCTGTCCGTCTTAATATGTGACCAAGCCAAGCCAGTTGTAGGTAATTTGTGGCAATCAAATTGTAAGGACGGACAAATGGACAAACAAATGAAGAATTATTGGTTACTAGATAATGCCAGGGAATTCGGTGCCATGAAAAAGATAGGCTATACTTTCGCGCGGTGTCGAAGAATTAAATAATTACTTATTAAACAAGATAAATGGTTAAGAGGATTTCTAGACTTTTTGTCTAATAATCCCCTTCCGAAAAATAAAATATTGCTTAGGGGATTTCTGTATTTTTTTTGCCAATAGGCCTCCTGGAATAAAGTCCAGCTGCTATACGTATTCTGAAGGCAAAGTGCAAGTTTCTTATCCTAGATCTGGATCCGTAGACAGTAGTTCGACCGTGGCCTCCGTCGCCATTAGGAAGCCATTGTCGCCCTGTATCTCGCCAAGGTTCCTGTAATCCGATCTATCAAGTTAACAGGGTATTTCAAGAGAAAGATAGTGCTATACACTTTCGCGCGCAGGTGGACTGATGACATTGTGAAAGCCGGTGGATGCGAAACAATGGTCAATTGACTTTCAGAGTGGCGTTCTAGTCGTGGTAGTTCAGTGGGAGCACGCTCGTCTCACATTCGTGAGGTAGCGGGTTCAAACCCGGGCGGGGGCCCGTACCAATGAGTTTTTGATATACCACTGGCTTATCGATGAAGGAAAACATCGTGAGGAAACCTGCATATTTCCGGAGAAGGACTTCGTGAATCCGCCAACCCGCACTTGGCCAGCGTGGGGGATAGGGTCTAATCACCCTTCGAGGGAAGGCCGATATCCCAGCAGCGGGATGTTTAAAAGGCTGTTAAAGGGGCGTTCTAAGGGGAGGCAGATGTTCAGCAGCGGACGTCTTCCGGCTGATGATGATGACTTAACATAATGACCTCTCTTTATACTCCCATAACATGAGTAATGGTGTCGACGCGAAGCGCAGATCACACCCTAGATTCTGCATTCAGGACGCTTGAAGCACACCAAGCATCAGTCTAAATACACTTATAAAAAAAATACTCTTGATTGGTTGATTGTTAGGCGAGTAGGCTTAACCTTAAAATAGCAAATGAGAACGCTCGGTCGCACTCCCCGCGACCCGCGCCGCGCCTAAAAACTTTGGTGACTTTTTGTAGGAACAACGAATCTCGTAATGCGGTATCTAGTGTGATCTGTGATGCGAGGTCTACGACCCGCCACCGTCCTCTAGGGCCGGCCAGCGGTCCAATTATCTATTTCTCTTATTGACCTTATGATTTACGAGTGTTAGAACAACAATCTACAAGGCCTTTAGTCGAGTCAACAGTTCTCCCGCTCGTGCATTTCCACACTAAATATAGGCGTTACTGAAAGATGTGGCAATATTGAAAGGTATTTATGTATGGACTCATCATTAAGAACATTTTTACCGTTCCTGTAGAATAGCGGGTGAAACTGCGGGGCGCAGCTTGTTATAATATACAGGGTTATAAGGAAAGGGTATGCTAAGCCGAAAGGGGCTCATAGTACTCATGATTGTGAACAACTTTTACTATGGGACCAACCCTGAAATCGAGAAAAAAATATACAGCTGTTCCATAGAAAAATATAAATGACACTCGACAAAATGTATGGAACAGCATTTTTTTTTTCTCGATTTCAGGGTTGGTCCCATAGTAAAAGTTGCACACAATCATGAGTACTAAGAGCCCTTTTCGGCTTAGCATACTCTTTCCTCATAGCCCTGTATATGAATCTCAATATATATAATTAATATACTAGAGGAGTGGGAATAAATTTTGATAAACAAAATAGATGTGGTATTGGTAACAATACGATTATTAACTAATATTTCGCGCCGAACTGACACCTCGCGACCCCTATATCTTCACATCCCGATTGCCGATTGTTTGGACCGATTCAGCTCATATTCGAACTTAAAAATTGTATTGAAATGAACTACTTGCCTACAAAATTTCATGAAGATCGGATCAACGGTTCGCAAGTTATCATCGGACAAATATATACACAAACATACAAACATACATACAAATGCAGTAAACTCTGAGACCTTCGCTTCGCTCGGTCAAAAAATCGTGGTAAATACCCAGTGGGTATTAATGGTAATGTACTTGTTAAAGATTAAAACTCTTAGCGTAAGTAATTCCGATCTTAATTTTTTTTAAACAAAGTACCCCTTATTAATCTACACATCACGGAACATTTGTTTTTGCATTAAGATATTGCGTACTGCGTACTAGAGGTGACACTGAGGCTCACTGACATTGCGACGTTCCATTTAATGGTTGTCCCTTTGCCAGACTTCACTCAGTCACTCGGTTGAATTACTAAAAGAAATCAAGATACCCGACTGCAAAATGTAGCCTGTCGCTCTAGACATGAAGAGGAATTGAACGATGCCTTCGTACCTTGAACGTTTTAGGTGCTTTTTTAGGGTTCCGTAGTACTGCAAGGAACCCTTATAAGTTCGTCATGTCCGTCTGTCTGTCAGTCTGTCTGAATCCTTTATCTGAATCATTAAATAGGTCTTTTAAAATGATGTTAAGGTTTCCTATACCATTTTTTTATCAGACCTACCGCTTGCGAAATATGGGCCGGCAAAGTTGCTTGCAATGTGTCCCCCCCCCTGCCATTTCTTAACTATGCATCTCAGAAACATGTTATCATTCACGTTAATAGATCTTAGTAAAAACTTCCTTTTAAAATTATTTCGGCTAACATGTGATAATAACTTTTTGAGATAAGCTGAAAAAACGGATAATTACTTCAAACGTCCTACGCACCTACGGAACCCTAATAAGCATGGTCTGACGTGCTCTTAATAAGTTATTCCATTTAAACTTAACTATATATTTTTTTTACCGGGAATACAATTGATCTCGAGAAAATATCGATTTAGTATGCATTACATTTCATTTAACAATAATCTGCAATACACTTCCAAAAGTTATCAATTAGCCTATTAAAACTACAAAAATGTTAAATAAATAGAATGTTACAGCTCAGGTCGAGAGATGGGACATAGCAATGCATTGCGGTGTCACCTCTAGTATGCAGTACACCATGAGTATTATAACTCATTGGTTTTTTGTACCTTCTTTATTCTAAACGTATTATACAAAACGCGTTTCGTGTTGTACTTACTATAAGCTGTAATTATAGATTATAAAGGTAGTAGTATCGCCCACGTACGACGGTTCTTATTATTTTGATGTTTTTTTATGGTACCGACTGACTGACGAGACGTGCAAGCCGCTCACCTGATGTTGAGCGTCGCGCTTGCCCATAACAGCTCAATGCCACCCAAAGTTTTGAACTTCAACAGTTTCGCTCTGGTCATTGTGCGCCTTGGACCGATTACTCTTTGGTCATTGTGCGCCTTGGACCTAACGCTCTTTGGCCATTAAGCGCCTTGGGCCCAACACTCTCTGGTCATTGTGCGCCTTGGACCTAACACTCTTTGGTCATTGTGCGCCTTGGACCTAACACTCTTAAGTCATTGTGCGCCTTGGACCTAACACTCTTTGGTTATTATGCGCCTTGGACCTAACACTCTTTGGTCATTAAGCGTCTTGGGCCCAACACTCTTTGGTCATTGTGCGCCTTGGACCTAACACTCTTTGGACATTTTGCTCTTTTAACAATTTGAGGCCGTTTGTCATTTTGCGCTTCGGTCATTTTACGACTTTTCGGTGGTTCTGGTCGAACGCGGATCACTTGTCAGTTTTTGGATATTCACACTTTACCTACAAACATCTGGAAATGTGCGAGTGAGATAGCAATTGCCTTAACAACTACCATACTTATTTTATTGTGGCTGTTTCCTATTATTAAGTACAACGACCTCGGTATATGTAATCGTGTATTATACATTCGAGCCGAGCCACAGACTTTTATGTGTTATTCAACGCGAGTTCATGGCGTATTATGAAACGGTTTCATAGTGCATTGATTCGTGGAACTCTTAGGTCGCCGATAACATTTAAATAGGCTTCACTTAAGAGGACAGTCCGTCTTCAGTTTTCGTGCATTCGATATTTGAATTTATTTAGTATTCCAGTTTTACAAACTTTGCAATTGTGTAAACTCTGAAATTGGTTTTTTCATCAAGTCACACCCCCGAATACTGAAACGTTTGTTAACTTTGACGACAGATTAAGTCTGTTGCTGCCTTTGTCACTTGCTTAGTGCCACACAAAGGCAGCATTAGAATTAATCTGTTGTCAAAGTTAACAAGCGTTTCAGTATTCGGCGGTTAGTCGTCCAATTTCTCGCCCATGCGTGGGCGTTGCCTTCAGTATCCCACGCACGGCGAGGCTTCATAAGATAATTACGTTCGATGTCTGTGCTGTTTTTTTATATTGCAAAAACAAGGTCAAAAGTTCATTGACAAATCCGAAAGTTGAATAAACATAATAACCTATCGTAACTGACGTATCACGAATTTCGAGATCAAGATTTCAAGATTTTCGCAATATCAAGTACTGCGCAAAATAATAAAAGTACAGAGGCATAACTTTAAACAATTCAATACAAGGCAAGATGAGGTCGCGCGCGTGTATCGCTTACCATTCCTTCACCGAATGTGATCGATTCTATAGTCGGAATAACCGCCTCAATTTAACGTCAGCATTCACTTTTTTTTAAATTATTACATTCCATTTTTTTATATTTTTTTTATTACACAACAAAATACAATCAATACAAAGCAAGATATCTAGGATAAAGACATTCTAGATCGTAATTCAAAACTTGTGTACATAGAAAAATCTGAGAAGACGTTGAGCGAGGTTAATGCACAATATACACAAACATAAAATATAAAACGAAATTGTTCATAATCTTGCAGACCGCGCACATCCGCGAACAGTTCCGCGGGTACGCGCAATCTGCATGGGTACATTTTATTAAATACGTGAAGCATTAAGAGCAGCCATACTCAATCTCTGAGTTGAATCTGGCTGTACCGGGTTAGACCTATTTATATATTTATTTATTTAGGTTCACCTACACTGTGCACACCAATACAATGTCAAAAATATACACAAATAAAATAGAACTAAATGTCACAATACTTACAGGTGAAGACAGCATGCAATACAACAACAACAAAAACAACAAAATCTATTACAACAAAATGTGTCAAAACCACATCAGTTTTCATAGTATAATTTAATACAGTTTATAATAGTAGTTCTGCGTACAGTAGACCTCGCGAGCACAAACTTTTTTGAACAACATCCATTGTACAGTTTAATTTTTTGTCGTCTACGATTTTTGTGTGGACGGATATTTCTACCAAAAAGGGGGAAGCTTACTGACCGATATTGATAATGTTTGGCAGAAACATTCGGTACTCAATATTAAACCAGAATTTCGAATATGAGCAAAATCAGTCAAGAGGTCGAGTTATTAGGTCGTGAAGTCTCAGACCACTGAGACTGAAAAAAAAACGTCTTTTTTTTCATGCATTTCTTTTGCCAAGATCTTGTATAAAACGTCAGTTTATTTTAACGTAGATAACATTTTAAAAAAGCATAGTTTTTTCACTGACATTCACTGGACCACCAAAGCTGAACACCGGAAAGTCTGGAAGGGGGGAAGGGAGGCCTTTGCCCAGCAGTTGGACACTCTAGGCTGAAAATAATAATAATAGTTATTACCGTATAGTTAATTTTTACTGCATTTAATACGATGAGATTAAGATACTACTTTACGTCCCAGGGCTTCGCTCCAGTATTTCAAGAAGCTGGGGTCTCTCGGGTAGATGCTGGCGGAGACATGCTCAATATACCACTTGTCGCCTCCACCCTCGAATAAACGACTTCAGAAATTCCACTTTTAAGAAAGTGCACTTCTCAACTTTGTTGGTTTGTCCGTCCAGTTCTCGGAGTTGTGAATCTGTGCTTTCATAAACTGTGACATTTGGCTGTACCTTGCGAAACGTTTCGTGAGAATCCACCTTAATTTTCGTAATACCAGAATGATATTAAAACAATTGCCGTTGATAGGTTTGTGAGCTTGTTTTGTGTTGATTTTGATCTTTATTCCCAAGTTATAATCTTACATTTGTTTTATTAAGATAAGACTAATCGTAACTAATATTATAATTCAGAGGAATATAGCCGCAGTCGTATCAGGACCGATAAAGCTTCGAGGTATAAAAATGAATACGTTCGTCTCGGGGTAAAAACTTCGCTTGCACGATTCAGAACTCCCTATATTACAACTCGGTCCATACAAAACGTCAAAAAATGCATAAAAGTGCGAGCATCCAACCCAGCGCGAGCCGGGCGTTGCGTCGAGCACCCTAGTGGTCAAAATAAAGTCACCTTGCTACGTTTCATTATCGTCTCCGTTTCTCTACCAATTTGAAAGCGTTTCATCATACTCTAATGTTCTTTCTCTATCTTTCCAGAACAGAGCGAGTTAGAGGCAGTAGAGATGGCCGACACGGACACTGAAACACTGCCAAACGGCACTGCCACCCTGACGGAGGAAGAAGAGGAGAGATTGAAGCAGCGCCCCGCCGACATCGACGCTGTGAGTACAACCGTCTTACATCTCTGTCTTTCTAGAACGAGCGAGAAGTTAGTCTTAACAACAGACTGTTAATCGCTTGGCCAGAGTCCTTTGGCCTTCGGTCGTTGGTAAGCTTCTCAGGCTAGCACCAGAAAATTGTTTGGTCACTTCATTTTAAAATGATGAAAATGATTTTTGTTCCAACTATTTTTGTATCGACAAGTACTTAGTTAAATTAATCATTTAAAAAAAAAACCGACTCAACTAGAAAAAAAAAACCGATGAATTTCAACGGCTGAATATATTTTCTTGAATCTTAGCTAAGAACACTCGATTAAGTCACTTTTGAAATAAACAAAAACTAAATCAAAATAGGTTCATCCGTTCGGGAGCTACGATGCCACGGACAGATAAACACGTTAAACTCACCTACACACATATTTATTTTTATTTATTTATTTATTACTTCAACACACGCTTCACAAAAATAACATGCACACAAATTTAAACTTAAATTAACAACTTACAAACATAAAACACGTTAACACGTATAAACACGTTTTAAACTTATAACATCCCTGTGTTTGCGTCGGGGGTTAAAAACTACATTCGTAAAGCTATCAAGTTGAACAGCAACGCGATTGAACTAAGACGTAAAGCATAATCGCCTCGCTAGAGCATTTGTTTAACTAGCTCGACGACGAAAATGGCGTCGGAAACAGTACATACAAAGCGTTTTATTGATCTGTACAACGATATGCTGTTTCTTCGTTGCAGGATGTTCGCGAGATGGAGCGCCGCAAGCGCGTGGAAGCACTCATGTCGTCGAAGCTATTCCGCGAGGAGCTGGAGCGGGTGCTGGACCAGCAGATCACCGAGGGCGGAGACGCGCCGCTGCTGCAGCGCATCCGCGAGATGGTCGGCGGCCGGATGCACAGCGGAGCTCTCAGGGTAAGAAAGAAGCTTCTAGAGAAGTCAGGCTAGTGATGCGCTCAGGCTAAGATTGAAGCTTCTAGAGAAGTCAGGCTAGTGAAGCGCTCATGGTTAAGTCCTGTTAATCCTTAACGTCTTGACCGATTTTGACCAGAGTTGTACAATACAATAATAATTATACGTCCATGTATATTCCAGGGTCCATCGTGCGTACTCCCCATCAACGACATCCGCGGTATCGAGGGCGTCGGGTACGAGAAGGGGGAAAAGATACTACGCTGCAAACTCGCCGCTGTATACCGGCTGGTCGACCTGTTCGGCTGGACTCAGAGTTAGTATATATACTGTGCAAGTACCACACGTGGTGACGAAATGAAAACAATCACCAATGCCTTAATCCAGGTTATTGAGGAGTACTCTTCTCGGGCTAGGTGTTATGCTTGGGGACCGCTGTCCCCACCAGAAATTCTACCAGGGATGTACCGCGAGGTAGCTAACCGGTGCGCAAGGACTGCATCCACCGTTATTATTACTTCATTTTCATATCCTAGTAATCCTATTGGTGGATAATATGTTCTTTTTTTTAAATTTATTTTAGTTGTCTCGATCCACTATTTCCCCACCAAATTTTTCATCCAAAATGAAGACGAGTCGAAACAAACTGACTTTTTTTTTAAAGATAGGTGGCGTTGTTTCAATTTTTTGACTTGTGTATAGACTGATATTATTAATGTAGGGAGCTCTGAATCGCACAAACTAAATATAGTGTCGACATTAACGTATTCATTTTTAATACTCGAAGCTTTGATTGACCTTGTTACGACAGCGGTCACACTTCTCCGATTTATGATAATAGTGTGATCCTATTCTGCCACCTCTGTGCAACATGCCTTGCAGGGGGCATCCTTGCAAGGCATGTTACAAAGAGGCGTCTCTAGCATAGAAAGCCGGAGAACAATAACGCTTCACACTGCTTGCTCCCCACCAGGGTTCCCTTTGTCGAGAACGCCAAAGACTACACAAAAACACGGACACCTTTCCCCTTTTCTGGGAATTCAACGCGGGACCTCCTCGGGCTCATAAGGGAGATGTGCTGGTCAGCCATACCGCAGATATTTAAAATTTCAAATCCGTATGAGGACGAAATCGAATTAACCAATGCAGAACCACATAAAAATAAGCAAATCATATTTATATTTCCAGCCGGAGTGAACGGCCAGATTACCGCGCGTCTCAACACTGCAGTAGAACAGGTCCTGACCACGCCCCGCGGTCTGCTACCGCACGAGGTTACTGCGTCTTCTCTAGTGAAGGTCGACATGCAAGGAGTAGTCCAGGACCAGGGAACTACGAACTTCCCTGTGAACGTTGAAGGTACGAACAGTTTCTTGACTTGGTCTTCTCTTGGTCTATCAGTGGTTATCTCATGGTCTACTCGTAGTACACTGCCTCACGAGATCACCGCTTCTTCACTCGAGAGAGGTCGACATGCAAGAAGTAACTCCAGGATCAATGGACTACTAACTGGCATTGTCAATGTTGAAGCTTCGACTAGTGGTCTATTTTTGCACGATGTCACCGCTTTTTCTGTCGTAAAAGTCGATATGCGAGAACTGTTTAAAAGCTTGTAGACGTGGTATTTACAAGGTTTACTCGCAGTTTTTTTTTAAATAATAACTTTTCAATAACTCTTTCTTTTCCCAGGGTTCTCCCTGCACGCTGCGGTGCACGCCGCACGTCCTGACATCCGCTGCGTGTTGCACGTTCGCTCCGCGTCCGCTCTCGCCGTGTCGTGCATGCAGCACGGCTTGCTGCCGCTGTGTCAGGAAGCAGCTGCTCTTGGAGAGTACACCATACATCAGGTGCCGCTCGGTAAGTCATACGAAACATATTCGTAATTGGGTAGTTTGATTCTGAGTTAATAAAGTTGATATTTGTGTATTATTAAAAGCCCGCCAGTTGTGGCGAGTATTGAAAACTGTTTTGAGTGAACGTAAATGTAGACTATTGATGACTTGAATTAATGATCTGGAAACTGAGACGAAATTACCTCACTTTTAGAAAACGGTCAAGCCGTTTAAGCTGTAGGTCACATAGGAACATACATATCAGTGTACTTTCATACACCAGTAAACATTCCTCTTCTTTGGGCAGTCTGGTAAAACTGTCAAAAGTGAATTTTTGTAGCAGAATACACTTTGAGGTGACAGCATTAGACATGATTTATTATACACCGCATAGCACGATGGATAAACAAATACAAGAACTGAATATGCAGAGTTTTGTCATTGATCACTATACTTCATGGTTAGACTACTAATCCTTAAAGCCGCGTTTTCGACTACAGCGAGCCGATACCTTACAAATAAAACCTCCGGTGCTTAAATATTAAGATCTTAAGTTGCAACTACAATACATGTTGATTGTCTAATACTCACACATTGTTTTCAGGCATCCTCGATAACGAAGAGAAGGACAAACTCGTCCGCGCTTTAGGCCCGCACTCTAAAGTCCTCATTCTCTCCAACGCGGGGGCCCTCTGCTGCGGGGCCACCCTGGAGGAGGCATTCCACCGCGCACGCCTTCTGACGGCCGCCGCCGATGTACAGCTGCGTTTAGCTAGCGTGCCGCTGGAGCACCTCTCTGTCATACCAGAGGAAACTAGGAGACAGGTATGTAGAGACTAGAATAAAGAGAGTTAACTCTCTAGGTATTTCCCCTTTATAAAGCATACTAACCTATGTAATTCGTTCCGTCTTATAAAATGTATTTCACTTCGTAATATGCGTTTCATCTTGTATAATACGTTCTGCTCTGGGTGCCTTCCCCCTGTAAAATGTATGCCACCCTCTCTATAATACGTACTACCTCGAACAAGCGCCTTATCGCTTATCAGAAAGTACTTGATAACTGAGTTGTTATTGGCTGTTAAAACTTAATTTAAGATCCATGTTACCCATTAACGAGCAAATAAATAATTGAATTGAATTGAGAAGTTTTAGTGCACACAGCACTCGCCACGCCTCATCTTCAGTCTCAGACTAGGACAGTATTTTCGACCAGCAACTACATGAGCACTGTCACAACAGTTCTGTAATAAATTATGCGAGCGAAGCGAAGCGGCTTTTGTGTGTGTATATTTGTCTAATGGTAACTTGAGTAACAACGAGAGAAAACAGAAGGAAAAAAAACTCAGGTTTGTTAGACTGTGGATCGCACGAACCAAATCCGCAGATCTCTGAGAGGTTGAATTTTTTTTTTACATTTCAGATGTACGAGGCTAGCAACAAGCCGCCGGCGGACGCCACAAAGTGGCGCGTCGGAGGCGAGGAGTTCGAGGCTTTGATGCGGATGCTCGACAACGCTGGCTTCCGCACCGGGTACATCTACCGCCACCCGCTCATCAAGGTAACGACTTCTTGTGGAGGATGAGGGGATATGGAGAACAATGATATTCCTCCATTAAAAAAATGAGTATTTCTTGTGTTAAGCTAGGCCAGGCTAGGAGTTATGCCCACCCAAATAATGTATACCTAAACTCTGCATCAGCCTTTAAACACATCATTGCTGGGCAATTAGTCTACCCTCGAAGGGTGACTAGGTCATTTCCATCACGCTGGCCAAGTGCGGGTTGGCGGATTCACTTACGCCATCGAATTTCTTCTCCGGAAAGATGCAGGTTTCGTCTCACGATGTTTTCCTTCTCCGAAAAGTCAGTGGTAAATCCGTACGTAAGTTCACTATCACTTTAATCACTTTTCCATACTGGAATGTGCAAATTATCAAAGGACATTGGGTAATTTTTTATAGGCAAGTGGCGACGTTCGTATTAAAAAAAAAAAAAACGATTTTTTTTTATTTTCCTTAAACTCTGTCGGGGCTGAACTTAAAAACTCGTAGTTAGTTGCAGCTTCCATCAATAAGTCGTCTAGATATATAATGCGGATACAATAGTTTGTAGCTCTTTGGGGCTTTGAAAACAAGATTTTCTCTGACGACGGCAACTTTACCTGTAGGCATTTCGTCCGACAACTAGGTAACCCGTTGTCTCTGGATAACCCATATACCAATACCTTCATCGTTTGACGTCGCTTGATATATGTTGCGGTCACAGTTCGGGACTAACATCTAGTTAAAAGGACATGTATTCTATAATTCATGTTTAATAATTTCATGTACAGAACGACGTCCCTCGTCCCAAGAACGACGTAGAAGTACCACCGGCAGTGTCTTCTCTTGGATATCTTCTAGAGGAAGAAGAGCTCTACAAACAAGGGTATGTAACCAGCACACTGGCGGATTCACGCATTCTCCAAGTAGATGTAGGCTGTTAAATTTTAGCCTCACTTACACCTTCCCTTCCCTTTTCTTCACCGGCAGCTCTAGCTCGATCTTGGGATTTGAACCCTCGGCCTGCAGCATGCGAACCGAACGCGCTAACCGCCAATCCATCGGAGAGGGAGCGCAGGGCGTTGTCAGTCAGGGCTAATATTGACTCGTAGGTTTGCACGATGTACTGCGCAAAGTGAAGGCGACGCTGTTTAGAGCGTTATGACAGTCGTTTTACACGTGCAGCCTATGGGTTAAACATACCAAGAAGTCGTATACAGCCCTGCGCACCCAGTACAATAACGCCTTCAGGGCGCTGATGGGGCTGCCATGGCATTGTAGCGCATCAGGGATGTTTGCGGACGCGCGTATAGATGGCTTTGCCGCAATCATGCGCAGACGAGTCGCGTCCCTGATGCGCGTGCGGGGCAGTTCCAACAGCTACCTACAGCTGTTCGCGTGGCGGATGGACCTGGACTGCCCAATAATGCAGCACTGGACTAAAGTCCATGTGGAGCACTCTGGGTCCAAGCCAAAATGTTAGATTAAGATAATTTTAAGAAACTTTGACATGTCTGATTATTATTATGTTATTTTATTCTATTGTTTTCTTTTTTTCCGTGTATAAATTTATAATTTAAAATTATGACATGACATTTTAAGTACTTTTTTATGGACCTGGTCTGAAATAAATTATTTGATTTGATTTGATCGCCACAAATTAGAATCGTCTTCTCTCTTCTCAGGTACTGGAAGAAAGGGCAAGGCAAGACCGGCGAGCGCACTCGCTGGCTGAACTCGCCCAACGTGTATCAGAAGGTGGAGGTTCTCGAGACCGGCACCAATGATCCCAAGAAAATCACCAAGGTAGAATACTTGAGGGTTGAGGCAGAGTAGGGAGCGGGGGCGTAGGGAGTTATGGTGGGAAGGAGTAGGAGAGTCAGGGTGGGAGGAGAGTGAGGGAGGCAAGGTGGGCAGAGTAAAGAGCGATAGAGGTGGGATGGGAAGAGTTTTTGGGTGGGAAGATCACGAAACTAAAATATTTCTGGTATTAAGGCTATGAAAATACTCTCATGATTGCACAAAGGGGGACTCATGGTACGGGTGTGAGAGAGTTACACTGGTATATGGTGGGAAGTGGGGATGTTGGGGTAAAAATAAATAAGGGAGGGGATGTAGAGGCAGAAACGAGTGGAATGTTAAGACGTAGAGATGAGGAGCGGAATGGAGTACGACAGTAATAGAGTTAGGTCGGATGGGGTAGAGAGTTAGAGATTTGGAACCAAGACGAGTTGTCCTGTAAATACTATAGAAACGATTGTATTTACTTACAAGGCTTCTGATTTATTTTCATCCAAAAAATATACAAGGAATCGTTCATTGCATAAGTAACTAACATTACATTTAAATGTAGGGGTAAACATATGTTTTAGCGAGTCATAAAATATTATCTGAACATTATCTGAATATTATGGAACTGAAACGTGGTCCTTGACTACTGGCCTTTTGGAGAAACTCAGAGTCGCACAGCGGGCAATGGAGAGAGCTATGCTCGGAGTTTCTTTGCGCGATAAAATCCGAAACGAGGATACTCGCCGAAGAACCAAAGTCACCGATATAGCTCTCAGAGTTTGCAAGCTGAAGTGGCAATGGGCAGGCCTCATCACTCGAAGCACCGATAACCGATGGGGAAGAAAGGTTCTTGAGTGGCGACCACGAACCGGAAGACGAAGCGTAGGCAGGCCTCCCACTAGGTGGACCGACGACGTTGTGAAAGTCGCGGGCATGCAAGTGGCACATTGTCGGTCGGTGTGGCGGTCTAAGGGGGAGGCCTATGTTGAGCAGTGGATGTCTTCTGGCTGATAATGTAATGTAATGTAAAATATTATCTGTTCTATAGTATTTGACAGTACAAAAGCCTAAATTTTCCGCAGATATTGTAAAATGCGTGTATCATCTTAGTATCTTAGGGTTAAGAAACATACATACACACACGCCTGAACGATTTAACCCTAAAGTGAAATTCTCGAATGACTTTAAACGTACTAAAGTCATCCGAGAATTTCAATATTTTCGGTTAATAAAAGTAAATTTATATATCCTAGAAAATAGGGTGTCCACAAAAAACTAGAATCACAAAAATAATAACAATTATTTTAGAACTTATTTTTTTATTTTTTTTTGGTTGTTTTGTTATTGTCACGTTATATATGTGAGCTTTTTACCTTTTTTTTTTTTATTTGTATGTTTTGATTTTTACTCCCACATTCCATTTTTATTTTTAGTCTTTTATTTTTGGGTGTAGGTTTATTTTTTTCACTTTTACGTTTAATATTTAAATTATTAAGTATAGTTATTGCTTATAAATAAAAAAACCCGCGGTATTTCCGAGTAACTACAACATGGGGTTCTTCAAAAGGGCTGTTAATAGAGTCCTTAAAGGTCGGCAACGTATCTGTGATGCCCCCGGTGTTACAGGTGTCCATAGGCGACGGTGACCGCTTACCATCAGGCGGTCTGCTTGTTTGCCACATATGGCATTAAAAAAAAAATTGTTACCCATTTCATAGATAGTTTATCATAATATTAATCCATATTAATATTAAATAATATTAACCCGTTTAATTTTCGCTCAAATCAGCTCAATACTTATGTGCTTTAATATTTTAATTTTCTACTCTTTTTTTTTATACACGTTAAAACAACTACAACAACTAAAACAACTTACAGTATATTGGAAATATGATCAATTTAAAAGAACTAAAAATACTTTAGACCATCAATAAGTGTAAAACAAACCAGAGGGATAGTATCGAAATTGGTTTAGGGTTTTAACTGTTTTTTTTAAATTGCTTAGACTACATTTACACACAGTTTTTTTATTTTTTTCTATACTCTTTTATCTATATTAAATCATCGAAAAACGTTTTATCTAAAGGTGTAAAATGTCAAAACTTGTATTAGAAGTAGGCATAGATATTATATTCAGATATTAATAAAAGAAATATTTTATGTATATTTAGATGGTAAAAGCTTCTCGCTAATATGTGTATGATTTTATTAGGACAAGTTCCGATATCGAAGTAAAAACTTTTTGGTGAAAAAAATAAAAATAAAAGCATAATATCTAAAGACCACAAAGACTTTGTAAATTAATTATTATTTCTTTGCGCAAAAAAAAAAAATAAAAAAAAAATATATGTAAAAGTACGACTTTTTGGTTCTCTTAAACTTACAAGCCATAAAAATGTATTTTTTTGTGGCAGATTAAAAAAAATACCCACCGGCATAAAACTCCTTTTATAAAATTGAAACTTTAAAAACTAGCTAAAAAGTTTTTATTTTTGAAATTGGGATTTCAGAAGTCGCTTTTCTATACTGTGCTTGAAGAACAATGTTTTTATTCAATAAAATATAATTTTAAAAAAATAACAGCTATTATTGTGTACGCTTCTCACACTGGTGAAATGCTTTTGACGGTTCTTGTAAATAATTAGGACGGTTTGATTTTTTTATATACTTTCCTCGGGATTCTTTAACGTTTGTTAACTTTGACAGCAGATTAAGTCTACTGCTGTCTTTGTCATTGGCTTAGTGCCAGACGAAGGCAGTATTAGAATGAATCTGTTGTCAAAGTTAAAAATCGTTTCAGAATTCCGAGGTAAGCCGTGTGATTTTTATCGATTAATAAGAATGAAACGTGGAAATCGACTTTATTATTGATTGATAAGGTTTTTGATGATAGAACTATAATTTAAAAAAAAAAAGCTGTCTTTTTTTTTATTTACTAGACGTGGACAGCTTTTTTTTAGTTATTGTTCTGCCATCAAAAACCTTAAAAATCAGTAGTTCTGTCACGTAATGTCTACTTTTTTTTTTTGAGCACAGACAATCTTCTTTAAAAAAAAAGTTGTTTTTCATATTTTGTTGCATCAACTATTACTCCAGCGCAATAGAACATCTCAATATTTTTAATCGACATTTTCAGTTTTTAATTAAATACTAAAACGGTTTAAAATTCATTTTTGGTCGTAAATGCACTGGAGTCAATTTTGTTGCATCGTTTTTTAAATAGAACCAAACAATAAAAAAATTTTTTATTCGCCCTTTCTCACATATTGAAATGAAAAGAGAAGCTGATAATTTTAGTTACGAACCGACCACGAACCGGAAGACGCAGCGTAGGCAGGCCTCCCACTAGGTGGACTGACGACATTGTGAAAGTCGAGTCAACCGGTGGATGCAAATGGCACGTTGCCGGTCGGTGTGGCGCTCTAAGGGGGAGGCCTATGTTCAGCAGTGGACGTCTTCTGGCTGA
The DNA here is from genome assembly GCA_947579745.1 of Apocheima hispidaria. Taxonomy (NCBI): domain Eukaryota; kingdom Metazoa; phylum Arthropoda; class Insecta; order Lepidoptera; family Geometridae; genus Apocheima; species Apocheima hispidaria. The sequence goes on along the minus strand of OX388172.1, from coordinate 6,141,763 downwards.
TGATGATGACTTATTTAGTTGTTTCGTCAGTTTCAAAAATGGTTTTAGTTTTATGAGCTTAACTAATAAATAAGTTTTTTTTTTGTGTTTTCGTGTGTAACTAATATAATAATGTTTTACAGTGGGTGGACGCTAACAATGACGAGGTAATTTCAAAATGGAATATTCCTATTCTTTCTTTTAACATGCTCTTTCTTTTTCTCACATTATGGACGGGTCTAATATAAATTAAGACAAGACATTTGCGGGTGTTGAAGTTTTTTTTTTTTTATGAACTCTAAATATATTTTTGTTCATAAGAATAGATCACGACGAGGAGAAATTATCTTAATGTTTTGTTATCATACAAAAAACTATCCTAAAATTATTTTCGGTTCATTTGAATGTTTTCATAAATTTGTAGCGAAATCGTTTTACAAATTTATGAAAGTACTTCCTGTTTCTTTTATTTTTCTTTCTGCCAATATAGGCTCTAAATATTTGGTAAAATCGGGTTGTCGTTTGTCAACGCTGGTGTCCATATTTTTCTATATTTTTAGGACATTTCCTAACATTAAAATTATTTATCAGTCGCTTAGTAACCAATGCTTTAACTAAACAGAAAACATTGAAAAAACACGTCAAAAGCATTTCATAAATACCCTGGTTGTTTGAAGGATAAAATTATTATTATCAATAATTTTATTCAAAATCGTTAAAACATCGAGTTTGTACAGTGTAGAGAATTAAAAAAAAAATGGTATAAAATGTTGCCACATTTTAAATCCTTTCTCCCTGCACAGCCTTTTTTCTTCCCGTTTAAGTTCCTAAATTCCATGTTTTTTTTTTAAAATTCATTTTATTTGATGGAAATGTTGCATGACTGTTTTTGTAAAAATAAATAAATAAATTTTTCGTTTGGATAAAAAAAAAAACATATTTTTAAAAGTGAAAATTAAGTTTGCTTACGTATGAAAAAAAGAGCTTTGCATGGGGAATGGCAATTGTATTTTTTTTTTTGCTGATTGAAAAAAAACTTGTACTGTACATGCTCGATGAACCAGGAAAGGAAGCGTTATTCTTTTTTCTTTAATTTTTCACCTTGTTTTCTATGCACTATGCCACTCACCTTTCCTTACTAACTCACCCGAAAAATGGGCGATTTTCCGGCACCCGGCAACATTTTTACTAATTTATTTTTCTCTCTTTCCTTTACAAACTCGGTGGTTCGTCGGGAATTCTACGAAACTGGTCGAAATAATCGGAATTTTTAACAAAAAAACCCGGAAATTTGAACCAAACACTTGGAAATGGAACCAAACACTTGAAACTGGAACCAACCATTCAAAATTGGAACCAAACACTCCGATCATCGCTGCTGTTGGATTTTGGCCTTTATTTCGTACTGAAGTGGGTGCAAGATGGATCCCCGGCTCACTCCAGCACTCCGGTGAAAATCGACACACTCCAGTTTGTGCCTAAAAACACCAATCCTAAAGAATTCAAAAAACTGCAACAACAGGTATGTTTTTCAAAAAATAATGTTCGAATTATTTTAAAGTGACCGAGCGCAGCGAAGCGTTGCGTTTATATGTGTGTATACAATGTCGCCCATCGGCAAGTGACCGCCCGAAAAGGGCTTATAGTACTCATCATTATGAACAACTTTTACTGTGGGATTTTTTTCTTGTTTTCAGGGTTGGTCCCATAGTAAAAGTTGTTCATAATGATGAGTACTATAAGCCCTCTTCGGGAAGTCACTTGCCGATGGGCGACGTTGTATTGGTCCGACGATAACACGAGAAATGTCGATCCGACCTTCATGAAATATTGTAGGCAAGTAGTTAATTTCAATATAATCAATCAGACCACGTTTTGTGAATTTATAGCGAGGCCCGAGGTCTCAGTTCGGCTCGAACGACTAGTTAATAGAGTTAAAATTGCGTGTTAATTTCTAGTGTGAGTTTTAAACAAAAGGAGACTTCATGTTTCCAAAATTACTAGAAAGTGGTCAATAAGAAAGTATTTTTATTTTCACATAATAGTCACTCGTGTTTTACAGAGATAAATATTTTCTCAGGTTGCCTGGAAGAAATCGCTTTAGGCGATAAGGCCGCCGATTATGCTGCCGGATATTTCAAGTTTAAGTTTCATTGTATTTTCGGTGTCTTAATAAAGTTAAAATAGTATTGTATCTTAAAATGTTTGAAAAGGATGTTCACGCGACGAGATCGCATCGTTTGTTCGTGCGAACGACGGCTATACATTTATTAATATAAACTGTAAAACAGATAAAGGACAACCGGCGAGCAGACAAAATCAGCGCCGGACCTCAGTCCCACATCCTGGAGGGCGTCACCTGGGACGAGGCCAGCAAACTGGCCGAGGACGCTGTCAACACGCACACTGGCGACCACGTCGTGAGTACACACATACACACACACACACACAAAACTCGCGTACACAACCTACTGGTTTCGTCAAAATGAAAAAGAAAGAATGTCTTTTGTCAAGATCAGAAATTATTCCTATCGAAATTAGAAGTTTCTGCTATTATACAGGGTATGCTAAGCCGAAAAGGGTTCATAGTACTCATCATCAATGCAAAATGACAATGAAACTCAATACATATTTTTTTCTCGTTTTCAGTATTGATCCCATAGTAAAAGTTGTTCACAATCATGAATACTATGAGCCCCTTTCGGCATAGCATACCCCTTCCTTATAGCCCTGTATTCTGAAGTTACTCCTTTTCATCGATATTTATGACCATTAGCCATTGATACATTAAAATGTATGAATGAACAACTGCATTCTTGTCGTGGGAAGTATTGGAGAAGCCATACTAATCATAACGGGCTATTCCGTTTATCAACCCTAAAACCGCCACCCTTAGGGTGGATACTCAGAAACGCAACACGCCGAGCTTTTCGCTAACACCTCCGTTGTAGTTAAGAAATTTTGAAAACGATTGCTAATGTACATTAAAAGAGACGAATTTATCCATGATACACAGCTAAGTTACTTCTCCACAATAATGACATGAGAGTTTGTCATCATTTTCTGGACATATTAATAATTTATTCATTATATTGTAGAATTTATAAATTACATAATAATTGACCGAGCGAAGCGAAGGTCTCAGAGTTTACTAGGACAAATCGGCATTTGTATGTATGTTTGCGTGTATATTTGTCCGATGATAACTTGCGAACCGTTGATCCGATCTTCATGAAATTTTGTAGGCAAGTAGTTCATTTCAATACAATTTTTAAGTTCGAATATGAGCTGAATCGGTCTAGGGGTTGTGAAGATATAGTGGTCGCGAGGTCTCAGTTCGGCGCGAACTACTAGTATATTAAAGTGTTTAAGTATTGAACTTTAATATTATTTACTTACAAAATACTATTTATTTACTGTTGGATTGTATTTCTGGTAAAAAGTTGGAAGAACAATCAAAAGTGAATTCTGACTATCCACCCCTTCTGGGATAGACACGCGTTTCCCAGTACCCACCTAGGGTGGCTGTTTCAGGGTGGATAAACGGAATAACCGATAATTACAAGAATTTAGTTGTTTATTTTTATTATTTAATGATGATAATAATTTATTGCCAAATAATCGTTTTAGTTACAAATAACAGAGAACCTTAGTTATTAAAGAATTGTTAAAGCGCCTAAAAAACACAATTTGCATTGGGCCCCAAAGTAGGCAGAGCCTGTGTCTCGGGCACCCTGAGGCCAGTTGCCAGAACCTGTTGTCGCTGTTTTTTTTTTTTACATTTACCGTTGTTCTCACCGACGACATCCGGCCCCTAGGTGCTGATGGGTGCGGCCTCGAAGGGCATCATCCAGCGCGGGTTCCAGCACAACGCCACGATGTACAGCGCCCCGTACGCTAGGAACCCCTTCGACCACGTCACCGACAACGAAATAGAGGCCTACCGCCGCGCCGTCGAGAGAAAGGGACGCAGTGACTGTGAGTCTCTCAATCTCTCTCTCTCTCATTTACTTGTTCACTGTCTATCTCTCTCACACAATTGACAAAAAACGCAAGATAATTTGAATTTCGCGCGCTGAGCAAAATGTTGCACCGTAATGGGTAACATAGATCTTGAATTAAGTTTGAACAGCCAATAACAACCTCAGATCGGGCACGTAAATTGATTATTATCTTCCAGCCAACGTTCAGGTTATTTGAGTGATAATGTTTCCGCAGACGACACGGACCTGTCGGAGTCGGAGGCGGTGAGCGGCGCGCAGGTCACCTCGCCCCTCTCCGCCACCGAGACCGAGGAGGAGTCGCGGGACGGTACGTGGCCTGACGCAATCTACATAAAAATTCGAAAATTATTTATTAACCAAAATTAAACTGATCATACACTAGCTGCGGCCCGGGGTTTCACCCGCTATTTCACAGGAACGATTAATTTTTTTCAGGATAAAAAGTAGCCTATGTGTTAATCCAGGGTGTAAGCTACCTCCATACCAAGTTTCGTTCAGATCTGTTCAGCCGTTACAGAGTTGAACGGGAACAAACACACTTACATACTTACCTACTTACAAACAAACTTTCGCATTTATAGTAAATACTGTGATATGGATTCCTTGAGGACCTCAAACTCGGCTAAGCCTGTATCTTGAGGCCCGATGGGGTTTTACCAACAGGATATTTAGCGCGCGCTTACAATCACACTAATATTATAAATGCGAAAGTTTGTGTGTAAGCAGCTAAGTTTGTAAGTGTGTTTGTTCCCGTTCAACTCTGTAACGGCTGAACGGATTTGAATGAAATTTAGTGTGGAGGTAGCTTATATCCTGGATTAAAACAGGCTACTCTTTATCACGGAACAATATTCGGTTTCTGTAGAATAGCGGGTGAAACCACGGGGCGCAGCTACTTTACTAATATAATACACATCACACATACATTAATTAACTAGCTGTGTCGAATATTTTTCCTGGAAAAATAGTAGACTATGTGTTAATCCATGGTGTAAGCTACATCTATACCAAATTTCATTCAAATCCGTTCAGCCGTTACAGAGTTGAACGGAAACAAACACACTTACACACAAACTTTCGCATCACGCTAATATTACAAATGCGATAGTTTGTATGGAAGTGTGTGAATATCTAAGTGTGTGCTCAACGCTTAATGCGTTCGCCAAAGTCCGGTTATAGCTGTAGAGGCCATTAGAGACCAACAGCATCGTCATCCAAAAAAATTGAAGTGTGTTTGTATTGTGTTATAAATTATAGGTAACTTACACTTAGGATTAAAGGCTTCGCTACACGGCCCGACCCGACATCGTTTGAAAGAGATGGCTGTATATAAGTTTCTGGGGTAGCGAAAGGGAGAAGCTATAACCTTAATAGTTTGTTTCTTTTGCTCCAGTGAAATTCAAATCTAGCTGTCCCTTTCATACGGTGTCAGGTCAGGTCATGTGTAGACACCTTTACAAATAGGCCGTTTTTTTATCCTGGTAAATATTCGGTTTCTGTAGAATAGCAATTGAAACCGAGGGGCGCAGGTAAATATAATTATATTAATCTAGCTGTTACCCGCGACTTCGTTCGCGTGGGCCAATAAAAAAAAGTAGCCCATGTCCTTATGCTACCCTTAAGCTATATTTATGCAAACATTTAGGTCGATCCGTTCAGCCGTTGAGTCTAGATAACGCGACATACACCCAGACAGAGAGACAGAGGTTACATTCGCATTTATAATATTAGTTAGGATTCACTTTTACTAAATGCAATTTTTTGGTTTTCTGTACCATTATGGTCGTGCAAGGTTGTCCATTTATTACGTCACAGCCTGAATACAGGATTATAAGGACAGGGTATGCTTTGCCGAAATCTGCTCATGGTTCTCACTATTGTGAACAATTTTTACTATGGGACCAACAATGAAATCGAGAAAAAAAAAAGCTTTTCAATACATTTTGTCGACTGTCATTGACATGTTTCTATGGAACAGCTGGTTTTTTTCTGCGGTTTCAGGGTTGGTCCCATAGTAAAAGTTGTTCATAATGATGAGTACTATAATCCCTTTTCGGCTTAGCATTATTTTCGATTCCTTATAATCCTGTATAAAGAGATAAAAACAATATTTATTTTACTGTTGTCAGACGTTTCTGTTGTTTGCCGGGTTAGCACACCCTTTCCTTATGACCCTGCATAGATAGATTATTAATCAAGTTAAATATGATTTGGCAGAGCACCGCGTGCTGAGAATCGAGACGACACAGGCTCCCGTGCGGAGCCAACCGGAAGTTGTGCTCAGCGATGGTAAGTGCCCACGATCATCTAAATATTGAAAATTTTAGATGACAACACTATGTCGCTGTCCTCGTCTGATAGACGTCGATGAAATATATAACGATAAATACTTCGATTCTGTTTTAACATTTTCTTTTTAATTCAATTAAATCAGTAGTGTGCAAACATTACTGTCTTCCAGATTGAAAGGAAATGTTTACTAAGCATAAAGAGTAAGCGCAGTGCATTGCCGCGCACGCTTTTGAACTGTTAAAGCTTAAAAGTCTACAAGTGCGACTTGCTCGTCGCGTTCAGTTCGATTAAAATCAAATTGACAGCTCTAAAACTTGCCATCCCTTTCTCACATATTGAAATGAAAAGAGATGGAGATAATTTTGGGCCAGATTAGGTAATAGTTTAATGAGTTGTGAAACAGAATAAGCTTTTAAATTCATCAAAAGATAATATTATTTTACTAACGAAAAGAACGTAAGCGCCATCAAACTTTTTTTTTTTGCCTGATTTTTTGCATGGTATTTCCGTACCAGTTGTGTTTTGTATTTTATGGTTCTGGAATCTGAATGTAGCGGTTTCTTTTTTGCATTTTTGAAAAAAAAAAATACTTAGTTTTTTTGGAGATTTAAATCGAAATGAAGGTGGGTATAATTTTTTTCAATACACGTGTAAATAAGTACAATTTTTAGTTTTTTTATAAATATTTTCGACGTTAAATTCTACCCAAATTCAAAAGCATTCAAGTGACAGTTCGTCCAACATTTACAAAAAAAATACTTTTTGTGAAAATGTTTTTTTTTTTTCGTATATTACAGAATATATTAAAAAATGCGCGACGCCACGACGATGCGATTTCTTTATTATATACAAATGCTGAACGGACTGTTGATTTTTTTCCTTATTCACAAACGTTTGATAAGCTTATCATTGCAATAAACGACTCTGTCAAATTAACATTGAACATTAGAAAAAAAAAAATACAATTACAATAAAAAATAAAAAAAACCTTAAAAGGAAAGGGTATGCTAAGCCGAAGGGGGCTCATTTTACTAATAATTATGAACAACTTTTCCTATGGGACCAACACTGAAATCGCGAAAAATATATCAGCTGTGTCTCTATGGAACAGCTGATATTTTTTCTCGATTTCAGGGTTGGTGCCATACTAAAAGTTATTCATAATGATGAGTAACAGGAGCCCTTTTCGGCTTAGCATTATTTTCGTTTCCTCATAATCCTGTACAAGAAGTTTTTTTTTTTCTCCTGTCATACGTTTCTGAATCGTTTGATTTAAAGTTGTTTTTCTTATCATGATGAGAAATAGGAACCCTTTTCGGCTTAGCATTATTTTCGTTTCCTCATAATCCTGTACAAGAAGTTTTTTTTTTTTTTTTCTCCTGTCATACGTTTCTGAATCGTTTGATTTAAAGTTGTTTTTCTTATCATGATGAGTAATAGGAACCCTTTTCGGCGTAGCATTATTTTCGTTTCCTCATAATCCTGTACAAGAAGTTTTTTTTTTTTCTCCTGTCATACTTTTCTGAGTCGTTTGATTTAAAGTTGTTTTTCTTATCATGATGAGAAATAGGAACCCTTTTCGGCTTAGCATTATTTTCGTTTCCTCATAATCCTGTACAAGAAGTTTTTTTTTTTTTTTCTCCTGTCATACGTTTCTGAATCGTTTGATTTAAAGTTGTTTTTCTTATCCATGCATGCCAACAAAATTCAATGTTCCTTTATAGTTGATACGACCGATTTCTTGAATGCCGAGCGTGCCCACGCGGACCGGACGAAAGGTAAGGGCGTCTCTTTAATCAGCCAAGTCACGTTTGTACTTTTTTTTCTAAACGGGCAAATGCCTTTATTAACTAAGCAAAATATATACAAACTATAACTACCTAAACTACTTAGCCTACTACATAAAAATAACAGTTGGATTATCCAGATACCATTAAAGGTCTATAGATAATCAAAATGTTATGTTGTTGTTGTTTGGTAGCCCACTACCAGTTGGCAGCGTACCCAGCATGCTGGCGTTTGTAATGGAACTTTTATACTAACTTGGCCACTTTTTAACTTTGCTCTTATTTTCGTTATGGGCGTTTGTGAAAAATAAAGTTTTTTATTTTTTTGCAAAATAAATACAAAAAAAAAAAACATAAATGTCATTATGGATTTTTTATGTTCATATTTTTCAATGCATTAAGAGAACGAAAATGAGTTCAAATAAACAAAAATATTGCCTTACTTTTATTTTAATTGCATATCTCGCACTTACTAACATCCTTTATTGTATTTATTTCATCTTATTATTTCGAATTTCGTCTCTGAAGCATTCTAACTGCCACTTTTCTCACTATGTATGTTTATTTCAATTCTTTCTCTAATTATCTGTTTTTATTTTAAACGGTGGGTGAAAGCGATTTAAAGAATGAAAAAAAAAAACTTGCTAACCTACTACTACTAACTTGCTAACCTCGGGATTCTGAAACGTCTGTTAACTTTGACAACAGATTAAGTCTATTCTGCCGTGCTAAGAAGAAAAGGCACATCTAAATTTTTTTTTTTCAAAATTGAGGTATTAATACATATTCTGAATCACGAAGACTTTGTAATTCAGAATATGTATTTAACTCAATTTTGAAAAAAATGTTAGATGTGCCTTTTCGTCTTAGCACGGCAGTATTGCTGTCTTTGTCATTTGCTTAGTGCCAGACAAAGGCAGCATTAGAATTAATCTCTTGTCCAAAGTAAACAAACCACACATTATTGCACACCCCGTCATGTACTACTTCTACAATCCTTTCCATCCTAAGGTTGCCTGGAAGAGATCGCTTTCAGCGATAAGGCCGCCATTTGTTACACTAGCTAAAATGTGAACAATAAAGAGTTTATCTATCTATCTACCTTTCAGAATCCCGAGGTAACTTGCTTGCACTACTAATCTTGCTTCTTTGCTACGAAAGACCAAAACACGTAAAAAAAAAGCCTTTTCAAGACTAAAAAAAGTCCTTTGGTAGTTTGGTTTCTGTTCAAATGTTGCCTATATTATCTTTGTTCGCATTCACCCATCTTATTGTCCCCTTCTAACATACCTTTTCCTTCTAACAATAAGAACTCGGCGATCCGACGCCGTTCTCGGACGACGACGTGTTCCTACCGTCCGCCGTCAAATCATCGGTCATTACTGCGCGCGCGCACCACCGCGTGCCGGGCAGAGGTGAGACGAGGTCGTTGTGGAGTGGAGGAAGCTCGGCACGAAGAGTGTGTGTGGGGTAAAAGAGCGAGAGCATGATGACGGAGAAACTGTGTAAAAAGTAGGGAAGAATATTTTTAGCGTTGGAATTTTTTACTCACACTAATAAATGTGTTTGGATAGAACACAGATCACACCCTAGATTCTGCATTCAGGACGCTCGAAGCGCACCACGCATCAGTCTAAATACACTTATAAGAAATGACTCTGATTGGTTGATTGTCAGGCGCGGGTAGACGTAACCTTGAGATAGCCAATGAGAACGCTCGGTCGCACTCCCCGCGCCCCGCGCCACGCCTTACACTGACATCACTTTTTGTAGGAACAAGGAAGCTCGTAATGCGGTATCTAGTGTGATCTGTGGGGTTGAAGAATGAGTGTGGGAAGAAGAGTGATTATGAAAAAAGTAGCGATTGAAGTTGATTGCTTGAAGTGGGAGAAGAATAGCGATTGCAGTTCAATATTGAGTGATGGAAGAAGATTAAATGTAGTAGGAGAAGAGAATGCAAGTAGATCGTAGAATGTTCCTTTAAATGTTTGCTATTGTGAATGTTTCGGTGGTGGAATTATCTTCTTTCATATTTCTAAAATGAAATAAAACCTTCTAAGATCCGAACCTGCTATCCGATGACGAGGTCTTCTTAGACTCGGCAGCGTCCACCGTCACTTCGAGCATGACGTCGGGAATGACGTCGGGCGTGACGTCACCCCAGCCGCCGGCCACGGTCGTGATCAGGGCCCAGCAGGTGGCCGTGGCGCAGACTGTCAGAGGTGAGGGGTCGGGAAGGTTGAAGAGTGAATGGGACGATTGGGGAGAGTGGGTAGGAGTTAGAGCGTGCGCTCGGGGAGTTAGAGAGTGGCGTTGAGTTAAAGTTGGGAGCTAAAGCAGAGGAAGCGAGTGGGATTTGATTATCAGGAATTAAGGTTTTTGGGAAATTGAAAGTCGGAGATGGGAATGGTAAATTGGGATCCAGAGTCTGGGAACGTCAGCTTCCCAAACTCCGCCCATATGCCAAGTGCATGTGGGCGGAGTTTGGGAAGCTGGGAGCCATAGTCGAGAAAATAATTTGGGGAGTTAAGGAGTAGGGAGCGGTTTTTGAGGTGGAATGTAGGTCTCCCGACCTACATTCCACCTCAAAAACCGTGAATGTAATGTGAAGGCGCTTATGTGATCGTTAGTGACAGTTTCAAATGGCTGTGTGCGTTTTGTCAGTATGAGCGTCTGAATCGTAAATGTGGATAAATATTTGTGGTCGTTTTGTCCTTCGTTGTCGTTCTTCATTCGTTTCATGTGTTTGTTGATCTCACTTTGAAATCATTTCATGTCAGAGCTCGGTTTAGTTTCGATTCATTTCATATTAGTAGGTCTGTGATGTTGTTCATTCTTCTGTGAAGTCTTAAGGTCCGGCCCCACCAAATGCAGTTGCAATCCTTGTCCAAACGAAGGATTTTATCCGCTCCGCTTTGTTACATAATTTAGGATTTAGTTATTTGAGACGGTCTGAAGAAAAATAAATCCTACTCCCTTATTCTATCTCTTTTTTAACCTGTTTTCTCTTTTTAATTTTACTTGTATATATATATATATATAAACTTATCTAATTTATTTTATCGATTCCTTACAATTCGCTTCCGTCCTAATTGCCTGTTTTTGTTATAGACGCTGAGGATATGGCAGAACATTTTTTTTTTTAATGACATAAAGATTTAGTCTTATGTTCAACTATCTGTCCTGCTATATTCCCAACCAAACCTATCACGCTGTCTCGTTTGCACGCTTTCTCATGCTTACAGGTACAAAGGAAGCTAACCCACTCACCGAAGTACTCTCAGCTAACAAACGGTCCTCCCACGATTATACCCGTAGCCCTTATTTCGAAAACGTCGTCAAAATATATGAAAGTCAATCGGACTTAAACAAGAATCATCCGAAATGCAAAGTCAGTCTCAATTCTAGGCTCAATGATAACGCCGATCCTTTAGCTAGCAGTAGGTCAAGTTTACATTCTATACCATCGATTGAGTGGGACGGCAAAGCCAAAAGTGACTTCGTTTGGCGCACTCGATCCTTACCAAGGCAAAGAGTAAGTAACCCTCATAGATTGTACAGGACGAGGTCTCATGGTGGATTTATAAATGCCTACTTGAAAGATCCTGAACCTACTCATTACCACTTGCCCAGGTGTTTATCTTGTGGCGCTACTAATAACTCCTACGCCTGGGAACTGACTAAGGAAGAAAAGAAACGAACAGCCAAGATTGAAACGTCGATGTATTTCTCAGTCGCCAACATCCCACAGAAATGTCTCGAGGAGAAGGAATCTCTTAGAGTAAAGGAGATCGTAGTGCCTGTGCTTAAGGTAGAAAAGGTACCAGAGTTTGTGGAAAGTCAAGAGTTTACGGAAGATAATTATTTGGGAGAGCTGGGGAATAGTTTTTCGTCTGAAAACCAGACTGTTGTTGAAAAGCCCGCTTTAGAAAGTGATGATTGTGACGTCACTGTCACTGAAGACAACATTAAGAAAGGGTCCAAGATTGATAATGAGAACGGCGAAATATACAGAGCACAATGCGTCAAAATAGACCCACTAGAAGGAGAATATGTAGAAACGTCTGAAGGTGAATACCACAGCTTTACTGACGATTTCGAAGATGCCTATGTGAGTCCCGTAAAAGATCTTGTCGAAAAAGACATTAGAGATTATTCTGTACCTATTGACTTTTACTGTGACGATTATATGAGACAAAATGAGAGAACTCCAGGGAAATCTCCTAACAAACCAAGAGATGTTGCTAAAACTGTTCTCGAACCAATTTTGGAAGAATCCAAAAGTTCTTACGGTGATAGCTCTAGCAATTTGTCAATCAGTGGCATTAAACAGGATTCGGACGTGCAAAATGTAGCCGAAATAACTGTTGAAGACGTGCTTGGTGCAGCTATGACAGCTGTCAAAGAGAAAGGTGAAAGGAAAGCACAAGAGCAATCAGATACAAACACAGAGCAAGATCAACGCAAAACCAATGATGTGAAAGAACCATTTCTGATAACTAACAGTCAAAATAAAGAAATTGCCGAAACAAATTTAGACGTCATAAAAGCTGCTGATAACTCGGTAAAAAATGAAACCAAACTGTCTCATGGCCACAGAAAAAGTTCTATGGAATACAGCGTGGCCAGTTCAACAAATGAACTTGTAACTCTCGATTCAACGGCTGAGTTTGAAAAAAATGAAGCTGTTTCTGAGCTACTGGTTAGTTTGTTGAGTAGAATCGATTATGAAAGCGTCATTGAAGTTTTTTTTCGTGGAATTAATAGGAACATTGAAGAAATACAAGAATGTCAAGATGGAAATGATGAAAAAGCCATAGGAGTTAAAGAAAGTAACGTAGAAGATAATGAAAATGTACAAGATAACCAAAATCTCGATGATGGTTATAAATGTAATTTAGAAATAGTTAGTGATGGTTGCAACCTTGATATACTGCTAAAAAACGGTAGAGATATAGTGCCCAGTCTTGTATCTGATAAGGAACTGGAAAACAAAGATCTAGCAGAAAAACATAACACAGAAAGCACAGAAAGTTTTAGTTCATCAGAAGATAACGGTGATTGCAATTTTTCAATAACTAAGCTCGTGCAAGATATTGAATCCGAGCTACACCTGAACGAAACCATTCTCACTGACGCAAGTGACAGTGGTGTCAAAGAATCATATAAAGTTGCAGAAAGTCTAATTTATTTCATATTTCAGAGAGTTCTATACATATCTACTAACAGAAACAAGATGAAAACTACAAAAAAGGTAATTACCGTCGTTGATCCAGAAGATATACTCTATACAGCTCATAATATGTGGCTAAGTATTGATGAAAATACTAAAACTGATAACTTACAGGATAAATTATGTAGTAATTTGGAAGACCAGTTTGAAGACGAATTGTTAGATATTTATACAAAATTAGTATATCGGCCAATCGAGTCTAACTCTTGTGTTGTCATCGAAGAACACATACGAAACAACCCAATTTTGATCATGTCGACAAGTTCCGAAGGAAATATTACTCAATTTGACCAAGATGAAGATTCTGAAGCTGACAAGCTAGATTTGGACTTAGCAGACCATTATCGGTCAAATATTGATTACTCAAAAGATAAGTACGATGATTCTTACGCTAGTGATAGTGAAAGTAACAAACGTGGTCCATTGTCCGTTACAAACGCAACTTTATATAAAACCTTCGAAACTGGTATGTCTAAAGACAAGCACAATGACTCTCGCCAAAACGCAGAAGAGATCAATCAAACTGTTTCCTATAACATCTCTGTAGATAACTTCAGCCTTTTTAATGTTTCTGGTTATCTCAACGAAGGTCCTGAAGGTGACCTTTATAACCATACTGTAGAATTAGAACAACAAGTAATGCATGTTCGAAACAATGCGGTAGATTTTGGCATCGCTCACAAAAATGTAGCCGATGATTCGTCTACAGATGACGAAGAATTCAGAGAGCTGTCCGAAAACAGTGTTGAGATAGCTGAAGACATTATTTGCAAATTTTTTAATAACATATCCTATGAAGACGATCACGGCAAAACGAAATTCCGTACTTACACTCAGCATGTTTTAAACGACACTCTCGTTGAACACTCAAAACATAATGTTGATCAGAATTTGAACGAAACTTACAATGACTTCAATATATGCTCAGACGAAGACCTAAATACAAACATGGTTGAAACAAATACGGATACGGAAACAACTTTGAATATCGATCAAAGTTTGAACGAAACTTTCATCGAAAACGACGACAAAATGAACATTGCTTTCGTTCACACATCGTCGTCACCCGAAAAAGGATGCAACGCATTTGAATCCTGTACTGAATCGCCTATAAGAAACCCCAATAGCAGTTTTGTAGGTCAAGATTTGACAGTTCTATACGAAAATGATGATGTTATTTTAGGATCTCCTTTTGTAAAACGGGCATCAGTGATTTCGATGTCACAAACAGAAAACAGCGGAGGTATTAAATATTGGATATCATTTGATGAAACTATTACAGATGATACAATAAACAGATCGTGCAATGATAGCGTCACTCAGAGGGTATGGAGAAATTCTAGAAGGATAGACGAAGCTATACCGAGCTTTTACGGACTCAACTTTGAGAACAACGGCGAAAGTCCTAAACGTGAGCCATTTCAAAAGTTTAGAAATCGTTCTGTTCTAATTCGTGCCGAAATTTCCGAAAACTTAGAAGAATCTCACGATGATGAACAGTTAGATATCCAAAAGCATATTAAATATAATGACGTTGAAGTGAATGTAAATAAGTCGTCAAATATTCAAGCGTTCATTTCGCATAAGCCGGAAAATATACAAGAGATTGCTTCACGTAGTCCACCCGATATGCAAGCGTCCGATTCGCATAAATCACCGACTATGCAATCATTGTCTTCGAATGATTCGCAAAATATGCAAATGACTTTGCATGATTCACCAGAAATGAGAAACTTCAATTCTCCCGTCAGTTCGGAATTTTATAAAACCTGCGAATCGTTACAGGATCTGGACAGTCCTCGGCAAAGGTTCATATACAAAGTAAATAACAAACAAAGGCTTTACAGCACATGGCCTCCATTTGAAAGTACGCTGTTTTACAGAATAATATCTAAATTCAGAATGTCCGAGAGTTTCGATCCCAGCGACTTGGATACAACTAGAATTAATTCTTTATAAGTATTAGTATTTCAATTTAATGAATTATTTGCCGTAGGAAAACGGTTATTTTCGATGTTATACATAAATGTCTAAGATTCAAGATTAATCTGAAAGTGTACGCTGATCCGAAAGGGCTCGATAGTAATCTCGGTTTAATATGAACAACTTTTGCAAAGAGACGAGCCGGCTTATCCTCTAAGTTAGAAACGTTCGTGATTCTGATTGCGAGAGCATGCCATCCCGCTCGTACCAACTTAGTAGCACTATGCGCGGTCCCGCTCGCGGATCGCTTTCAGAGTTACGGGATAAGCCCGCAGCGCCTGATATCGCGAAAAAGTACTAGTTGATTGACATTACGTCGAGTGTAAATTAAAATTTTACTCGACCTGTTACTGCCCAGAACGGTATTTTTTTTTAGGTGTATGTAAATTATGTATGTCAGTTTCTATGTCTGATCTCTTAACGCCTAAACGGCTATTTTGATTTACGAGGTGTCTGTAGTAAGTTGCGTCTTTGTAGCCGCAGGCCGCAGTGTCATAGACTAAACTGCTATTATAAGCCTGACAGTTACCATCAGGCGAGCGACTTGCTCGTCTCGTCACCCAGTTGAATAAAAAATAAATAAATATGACGCAGTCGGTTTTTTTGTTTTTACAGTACAATAATTATTGTTCTGACTATATTCTATTATTTTAAATTCTATTAATAGAAAAATGTTTTCAAATTCAAATACAAATCATTTAATTCAGACTACAAAGGTCCATATTCACATAAAAAGAAATTCAATTACAATTAGAACACAAAATTAAATTATATTATATATATATATATATATTGTCCTACATGTCAATAGTAACACACAACAGAAACAAACTTTATCGACCAGCTGATTTGAGGGTTACTCCAATAGTAAAAGTTGTTCGCAAAACGAGTACAATACCCCCTTTCGGCGTAGCTTACCCTTTACTAATAGCCCGATAATAGTTCAAATGTGTTTAGTCGGACGAAAATTGTTTTTTCGGATATTCATATAGTTGCTAATATTTAGCTACAATTTTAAACATATTTTAATCCTTTTTGATAAGGAGGTAAATTAACATAGATAAAACATTAATAGTATAGTTTTGTACTACGGGTATGGTCGCTTTTAGGAATATTTGTACATCTTCATAATTTCATATGTGAGCATGCAATTTTAGTGTTTTAGTGCTTTGTTTTTTTTTAGTTTTTTAGTTATTGTGTTGCTGATTTTATGTTTACGCTTAATTTAAAAATAATAAACAGGCTTACACGGAGCGGAGTAACCCAAAAGGAACTAATGAGTCACTTTTGGGTGTCATTTTGGTAATGAAAAAGGTTTCAAAAGGAATTAATGAGTTCCTTTTGGGTACTAATAAAAAAGGTTCCAAAAGGAACTAATGAGGTCCTTTTGGGTACTAATGAAAAAGGTTCCAAAAGGAACTAATGAGGTCCTTTTGGGTACTAATGAAAAAGGTTCCAAAAAGAACTAATGAGGTCCTTTTGGGTACTGATGAAAAAGGTTCCAAAAAGAACTAATGAGTTCCTTTTGGGTACTAATAAAAAAGGTTCCAAAAGGAACTAATGAGGTCCTTTTGGGTACTAATGAAAAAGGTTCCAAAGAGAACTAATAAGTTCCTTTTGGGTACTAATGAAAAAGGTTCCAAAAAGAACTAATGAGTTCCTTTTGGGTACTAATAAAAAAGGTTCCAAAAGGAACTAATGAGGTCCTTTTGGGTACTAATGAAAAAGGTTCCAAAGAGAACTAATAAGTTCCTTTTGGGTACTAATAAAAAAGGTTCCAAAAGGAACTAATGAGGTCCTTTTGGGTACTAATGAAAAAGGTTCCAAAGAGAACTAATAAGTTCCTTTTGGGTACTAATGAAAAAGGTTCCAAAAAGAACTAATGAGGTCCTTTTGAGTACTGATGAAAAAGGTTCCAAAAGGAACTAATGAGGTCCTTTTGGGTACTAATGAAAAAGGTTCCAAAAAGAACTAATGAGTTCCTTTTGGGTACTAATGAAATAGTTTCCAAAAGGAACTAATGAGTTCCTTTTGGATACTAATTAAAAAGGTTCCAAAAGGAACTCATTAGTTCCTTATGGAACCTCTTTGTTGTTACACCAATACGAACCACTTTCATTATGACACCAAATATGAATGAATGTGAATATATATTTTTACAAGCTTTTGTTAAACTTACAATGTTTGTATGTATGTATGTTCGGGTCAAATCTTGCAACTGAATTTTAGACCAGTTCTTGTTCAATTGAGTTGAAATGTTGCATGCCTGTCAAGTTCCGATGACAATACAATATTATGAGAGCGAACTGATCTGATGATGGAGACGGAAGGTGGAGAACGGAACTTCTCTGTAACTAACAGTAGATTGATGGTGTTTGGACTCATTTGGATCAGGTTGCAGTACTGATAAGGATTTTATAAAAGCTTGTCTGAAAAAATATATGTTTCCACGAAAACTTATTTTTACATCATTTCTTTTCCCATTTTTTTTTTCCGAAAGTTTTCTGTAATAATAACTCAACGTTTTTAACACGCATGTTTATGTAAGGGCATTAAAATGTACTTAATTTCGTACAAATTTGTTTTATTTCTGTTTTTTATGTTAAAGTGTCAAATTTATTAACCGATCTGAACTCGCATGAAACTCGCATCGGCTGAGAGGTCAAAAAATTTGGCAAATTCTTTATACAGGCTTTTCGATTAGACGATGGACATACTTTAGGAGGGTATAAAGTACACGATTATAAATCTGAAATGTATACAAAAATAGGACTTTAAGAACTCCCTCTAAAAGCTGTGTCGTTCGCGCATTTTCTAAAATTTGACTACAAATAAATAAAAAGTCTGGTATCTTTACAATAATAATGCCAATGGTGGAAGAAGATGGGAAAAAAAATTGAGATATTTTCCTTCTCTTTCGCAAAAAACTAAACAAAAACTTTGGCAATGGTATTTTTAACATAACGGTTTTTAAAATCCCACTCAATGATTTTTTTATCTCAAAAAATATTAATATTTATATAGATATTCCCTTACGAAAAATCTGTCGCCAAGAACCTAGTGTGTTCCGGTAGCCTCAGTTGAGAGCCAATTCTCATTCCAGGCTAAGTGTGTTTACCTCCACCACCCGTGACTTAATATCAGGTGCGTCGCGGACAAACTCCAAGCCAAACGTTTAAAAAAAAGAACTATGTCACGCACCAACATTGATCGAATTATTGTTTTATCAGAAAAAAACAATAGTAATTACTAAACACAGATCACACCAGATACCGCATTACGAGATTCGTTGTTCCTACAAGTGACTATAGTGTGAGGCGCGGCGCGGGGCGCGGTGAGTGCGGCCGAGCGCTCTCATTGGCTGGCTCAAGGTCACGGCCACTCGCGCCAACAATCAACCGATCATAGTTCTTATAAGTGTATTTAGACTGATCCGCGGTGCGCTTCGAGCGTCCTCAGAATTTAGGGTGTGATCTGTGATATTAAATTATCCGTCCTCGATTATGTATGTCGTCTAAGCGAACTCTGTATACATGTTTACCTTATGCATAAACACTATATAAACTATTCTGTTCTATAAAACGCTTGTCCTGCTTTCACGCGTCGCCCAGTCAATGTAGCGTTTGACCCGGAAGTCATTAATAACAGGTTTTTTATTTTTGTAAATAATTGTGGAACCAAACCTCTCAGACTGTTATTCTTCTCGTGTAGATTTTCTTTGGTTTTAGCAACAGTCCAGTCCAGGTCATGCTTCAGTGAATGGATGCTTTACTGAAAGGTTTTACGGGGTATTGGTAACGATACCTCCAATGCTAATAGTGATCGTTTCTTAGCCCAGTCAATTTAGTATTTAACCCGGAAGTAATTAATAACAGGATTTTATTTTCGGTACATAATTGTAGAACCAACCTCTGATATTAATATACAATAATTAAACAAAATGCGTATCCGGAACAGACTCAAATTTTACATTTTGAAATATCGTCTCTATTTGCGCTATGTTAGAGTCTATTTCAGATGATGATCGTAAGCACGTCAGTGAGTCGTCGGCGACGATAATGTAAGGCTCAAGCATAAATCCTTTCTCTACGTTCCGTACCTCCAGACTGTTTAATTTAATTTAATATTTATTCTACGTCACCAAATTATACCAAACACAAAGTAATATTTATGTTATGAATTATGTCCGGGTCTTCAATACTATATCTTTATTTTTATAGCTTATATAGCGTTTATGCATGAAGGTGTTTGTTTTTCTAATTATGTGCATTTCCTTTTGGTTGCGGGAGCCACATTGTATTGGTATTTACATACTAGTAGTTCGCGCCGAACTGAGACCTCGCGACCTCTATAACTTCGAAATCCTTGGGCCGATTCTGCTCATCTTCAAATTTAAAAATTACATTGAAATTAACTACTTGCATACAAAATTTGGTGAAGATCTGATCCAATGGCTTGCAAGTTATCGTCGGAAAAATATACACACAGACATACAAACGAATGCCGAATTGTTTGAGTAGACTCTGTAACTTCGCTTCGCTCGGTCAGTAAACATAAAAAATATTGAAATGTGTAGTCATCTACATCTACACACACTAGGGAATAACTTGTAAACTTTGCACACAAAGGCGCCGATTCTGTTTGGAACTTCATAAAAAATTGGACTGCACTAAAATTGTTGCCTTTTCTCTCATATTGAAATGAAACGATTGGTTTGTTTAAAAGAACAAACAAATCGACGTCAATGTAAGCAATTTCTGGCTGTTTTTTTTTTGTACAAGGCAATACAATGTGGTTTGGCTTTTTAATTGTTTACTGGCAACACCGCTTTTGTGCACTCGCATGGCAAGCCGTCGGGTGGTTTCGGGAGAAACGCTTCCTAGTTATAACAAGAAGTAAGTACTTGGATTTTAATTTACGTTAAAAAAAGATTTCACATATAGAGGTGACACCGCATTGCACTGCGGTGTCCCATTCAAATGTGGTCACTTGTCTCTACTTCACTCAGTCAGTCGGTAGAGCTCGAGTAGTGATCACGTGTTGTTTTGTTTTCACACTAATATTATAAATGCGAAAGTTTGTGTGTAAGTATGTAAGTGTGTTTGTTCCCGTTCAACTCTGTAACGGCTGAATGGATTTGAATGAAATGTGGTATGGAGGTAGCTTACATCCCGGATTAACACAGCTACTTTTTTCCCGGAAAAGTATTCGGTTTCTGTAGAAAAGCGGTGTAAACCGCGGGACGCAGCTAGTTTCATAAATATAACATAGCATATTTATGGGAAAAGCTATCTTTTCCCGACTGCCCAAGGAGGAAAATGTTTTCGGGGTGTATTTAAATAAGTATGTATGTTTATGTGTTCCTATATTCCTTAGAGTAGTGGTCGCCATTTTCCTGTTTTTTGGCAAGTGGCGGGTTCTTTTTGTCCATTTATCAATGTTTGACGATCGACCAGCTCGTGGCGGCCCGCCACATATTCACGACCTCACACTAGATACCGCATTACGAGATTCGTTGTTCCTACAAGTGACGTCAGTGTGAGGCGTGGCGCGGGGCGCGGGGAGTGCGGCCGAGCGCTCTCATTGGCTGGCTCAAGGTTACGGCTCGCGCCTAACAGTCAACCAATCAGAGTCATTTCTTATAAGTGTATTTAGACTGATGCGTGGTGCGCTTCGAGCGTCCTGAATGCAGAATCTAGGGTGTGATCTGTATTCGCGGTGGACAAAAAAATACATCTTATGTCCATCTTTGTGATATACAGTAACTCCTTATCAAATTTTATCAAGCTCCGTACAGCCGTTTAGCCGTGATAACGCGACAAACATCCAGACAGAGAGACAAAGCTACTTCCATAGTTCGCTAGATGGCGTTGATCCATTTTTGTGCATCTTTCGACGTTTTATATGGACTGGCAGTTGTAATGTATGGAGTTCTGAATCGCGCAAGCGAAGCTTTGTCCTCGAGACGAACGTATACATTTTCATACCTCGAAGCTTTATCGTTCCTGATACGGCTGCGGCTGTATTCCTCTGAATTATAATATTAGTTAGGATTTGTGTGAGTTTCTGTATGTTATCGTAATTATTTCCTATTTATCTGTCCAGGCGAGCACGCCGTGAACGGCGACCACTCGGACGCACATCAGAGCACTTTTTCGCATAGCAGTAAAGAGGTGAGTCCTTTACACTTTTTACCCGACTGCCCAAGAAGGAGGATAAAGTTTTTCGGGAGTATGTATGTTTTTGTGCTATTAAATCCTGTATAACACTTTATTGGTACCCCTAAAAGACGTAACAAGAAAAATATAAGAGATAGATAAAATATGCAGTCTTATCGCTAAGAGCGATCTCCTCCAGACAACATTCGGATGAGTAAACATATATATCGTCCAGCAAACGACGTATAAGAGCTGATTTCAATTAAGCACTTAACTAGTTTTGTCCTGTTTTTAATTTTTGGCGTACTACTTCCAGGGCTCCCCATCAAAGGAGGTGTCGACCGAGGACTCTCCCAAGAAAGACAAAAAGAAGAAGAAGGGCCTGCGGACGCCTTCCTTCTTGAAGAAGAAGAAGGAGAAGAAGAAGGACAAGTCCAGCACGCCGCAGCCCGCCTAGATGTATGTACAAATGTATCACACGTAAGGTCCTGGCCCGAGAGTAACTCCTTGTGGTAATCCTGACGGCATTCGAACCGATTGGGAGTTCGTCTCGACCTTTATATTGGGTGTTAGAATATACGGCGGGTACGTCAAAAACTGAGAACCACCGGAGGACGGGCAGCAGCGTCCTCTTAGTAAACTGCGACTAGAACCAGCGGAGGACGGGCTGCATTCCTCTCAGAAAAAACGGTGAGCGTTCTGGGATTCCCATAACGCCAAGCTTGGGTTTATGCCCCCCATTTCTAAGGGGCAGGCATTAGTTCAGCAGTGGACGTTTACTTGCTGATGAAGATGATATTTCAGGCTATTACATACATTACATACATACATTACATACATTACATACATACATTACATACATTACATACATACATTACATACATACATTACATACATACATTACATACATACATTACATACATACATTACATTTACATACATTTATTACATAGTACATAAACTTATTTTTTTTAAACTGAAAAACTAAACGTCATTAAAATTGTGAGTGCGCCCAAAAATGCCCCCCATTATCAAATCAAATCAAAATGTCTTTATTTCCGGACAACAAAGTCCATTGCAATTTAAAAATTAGAAATTTAACATATTTAACAAATTATTAATTTAAGTTAATTCATTTAAATTTACTCTATTCCAAGCATTATGTGCACTACTAGTCATTGGTACGGACCCGCCCGGGTTCGAACCCACGACCGCACAAATATGAGGCGAGAGCGCTCCCACTGAGTTGCCAAGACTCCGACCTCGGTTGATTTATTCAACTATAATCGTGTTTTTTTAATTTCAGGTAAAACCCACAGCTCCCCACTGCCATCGCTTTCAGAATACATGTAATTGTTTTTTTTAATAAATGTTAGATTAAATTCCGGATGTGCGTAAACGGATATGCAACGTAAAGTTATACTTTTCAGCTTATATACAGCGCGTAGTCTGCGTGGGGTGTACATAATCGTGTGGAAAAAGGACACGCTGTATGTATGACGCGGCCGCCATTTTGTATTTTTATTTTACTCGTTTATTAATTATAAATTGAAATTAAAAAAACACGTCTAATTAATTCGTTTCATTGTAAATTTGATGAATTATAAATGATTTTTGTAATGTTGACGTTTATTGTTGGGTTTCAAAATGGCGGACTAAAATCAAGATGGCGGTCGTCGCGCCGCTCAAAAATAGCGCTGCTGTTACTTTTGGCAATAAAAATGGGCTTTTCTAATAAAAAAAATAACACTTAGATCAAAAATCGATTTTTGATCAAAAAAAAAGTGAAAAGGTAGAAAAGCACGTTTTTGAGTAAGTAATAATAATACCCACCTATTGGCGTTTTTAAGTTTGGTGCACTGGCTGTAGTGTTATTCTAACTCTTTTCCTCCTATAGAAATTCTATATCCATCTCTGTCAGATGAAAATCTATAATTAATTCGCTCTTTTTGATAATAGGTGGCGCTGATATAAAAATGCTCACTTCACGAGCGAATAAGAGCAAAATATATGCTATATGATAGATTTTTTAATTCAGCGAGATATTTTATTATTTATTTTGACTTATGCGATTGGTATTTTTTTTAAATTGTAACTTGCCAACCCACTTATGTCGAAACAAATATTTTTTATTACTTTACGTAATTTTAGTTTTTTTTTTCTGAGCGCTAAGTACGATTTGGTCGAAAAAAAGTTAGGCAGCTTTTGACGATTTTTTTTAACTTGTACTGGTTGTACTCTGTTGTTTTTTGGAATTGATTTAAAAAATACTCATTTTAAAGTGACAAGATATTTCGTGCAAACATCGCGCAAGTACAAGTTTTTTCGTTCAAAAATCGTACTTAGCAATACTTTGGTGCATTCTTTACTTATAAATACTGGCATGTAATGCTTTACTCGGGGCCAGTGTGGACAGGCCCTTATGCCATGCGTGCTTGATTACTATTAATTAAAAATAGTTTATAATTAGGTTACACAAAAATATCGAAAAAATATATATTACAAGATATTTTAAAATTATTACTTCACATTCAAAATCGTGTAAAAGCTCTTTAAAAATACTTATACGATTTTCGGATAACATTTTAAAGAAATATTTAATTGCAGTTAAAAAAATACGTAACGCGTGATATACTACGTACTACGCGGCTGATTAGAATAGAATGGAAAATAGATAATTCTTAAGCGTTTTGGTGCGCGATAAAAAATAGCAACTTGATTTATCGAGCAAAATGTCAAACTTTTTTAATTACTTAAAATTGACATTATAAGATGGTTTCGGAATTTTGCAAATTTGACACATGCCAAATTACCAAAGTTGACATATGTCAGTTACATTGCCAATTTTGACACCTGTCCATTACTAAATTTGACACAAATGTCAAATTGCAAAATTTTGTATATTGACATATACTGCAGAATTTCTGCTTGAACCGTGTTGTTAGTTCTGACATAACTTATACGAAGAAATTAACTTAAGTAGATATTTTTGTGTAAATCAAATTTAGCTATTATTAAAATATAAAAACAAAATATAATATATGTTAGCACTTATGTAACTGTAAGATTGGCTAGCCTACGTAGATGGTTTTAACTTATTTCCTTTTTTTTACTGTTCGGTCTTTTTTTTTTGTTTATTTGGCTTGACCATTTATGTTTTAGGGTCTTGTACTCAAAAGTACTCATTTCTGATTTCCTAAGCAAAGTGTTAAAAACTTTACAAATCAAACCAAGATCAAGAAATTATGTCAGATAATCCACTCTACATTTTATATTTGACATGTTTCGTCGACAATAGCTAATTATATCGACTCCTAGTGTCACATTGGACATCTTTGTTGTCAACGACCAATTTTATCGTTTTTAGAACGTCAAAATTGTCGATCTGTAACTTCTATACTCGTACTTAGGGATAAATACGATGAAATTAAATGTATTGTATCTTGCTTGTTTTATAAGCCGAGTGACTAGCCCTAGTGTCAGAGATATCAGTCATCTGTCATGGCCTAGCGACAGTTTATCCAGAACAAACTACCCTAAAAGAAATTACATAAAGATCAAGCCAAATATACATCATCCAAACTTAAGTTAAATACGGGGTCCATATTGTAATTTAATGTTTTTATTTTAGCTATTCCGGGCTCCGTATATCAATTTGACATTACCTAGTTCAGTCTAGCGTTCTTAAAATGACAAGTTGATTCGTTATTAATGTATACTGCTTAAAATAAAGATAAATGTCAACTGTTCCGTGACAATGTTTTATGACAATTGACACGATTGTTTTATACAATTTGACATTTGTGTCATGATTGTTTAATGATATTGACTCAATTGTTTGGTGAATATTGACAATTGTTTGATAAATATTGACAATTGTTTGACAAATATATAATGACATCTGGGAATGTTATTTATTTTTATTTTTGGCATCATACGTAAACGGGGTTTAAAATGAAATAATCGGATTCTAGGCGATCTAAAATAACGATTGAACAACTCCCCCGTACACTTTATCTAATAATGACTTTGGCAATGAAATACGCAATCTGTATTTTTTATGAATAAATTTATTATTAGTTTTAATTGACTTTTTGTTTTTATAATTTCCTTTTTTTTTTACGAGGACTGTTGAACTGTTATTTAAACTACCAACCTATGAATAAAAACCTTTTTTTGTTAAATCACAAAAACATTATTCGTCTAATAAATATATTTAATATGACTGATACCATAATATTGATTCCACAATGGCGTCGATTCGACGTAGGCTCGAAACGAAAATTAGTGCTATTGCTATCTTTTACCAATAGAAACAAGAAAGAGATAGCATGCTTTTCAGTGCAGTCAAATAAGTCAGATCTTAACTAATGTTAATACAATATAACTTTATTATACACCAAAAAGACAAACTTCGTATAATAGGCGGCCTTATCGCCTAA
Source organism: Apocheima hispidaria (assembly GCA_947579745.1). Lineage (NCBI taxonomy): Eukaryota > Metazoa > Arthropoda > Insecta > Lepidoptera > Geometridae > Apocheima > Apocheima hispidaria. The sequence goes on along the minus strand of OX388172.1, from coordinate 6,115,885 downwards.
AGCGATTTCTTCCAGACAACCTTTGGATGCACAGAATATAATAATAACTACAATTAACATGACATAAAAAAAAACATCAACATTATGCAATCCGCAAACTTGCCAATGTGGAGGTACTCGTATTTTAAATTGAAAGTTATTTGAATAGCCGGGTGTTCTCCTTGCAAGTTTAGACGAGACCGAAGCGGTTGCCGACTAAAAAAAGTTTTAAGTGTCGCTAGTGTACGTTTTTCTTCGCGGCTTAAATCGGTAAACTCGTTTGACATCACTGAAATGCATGCTGTCTATTTCTTGTGTATTAGTAAAAGATAGCACAAAACACTTTCGTACAGCAAGCTTAAGTGGAGTCGACGCCATTATCATTAATATTTAAAAAAACTGGATGTCTTCCTTCAATTTTTTTTTTTATTAGCAGCTCTTACATTAAACCTCTTACATTAAATTAAATTAATTATCACCTGGTCACAAATTCAACGGATATTCTTATTGATTATTAAATAATATAGCAATTTTTTAGATATAAGTTATAGCTTAAAGTACGTTATGTTATGGTTTTGTAACGTGATTTTTTTAAATATATGCTATTTCGAAGATTATTATGGATATGGTGTTTTATTTTTACAATCCTTTAAATTATTTTAAATTAAATTAAATTAAAAAATAAAATTAATTTACAATATTGCTCCACGGACTCCGGGGTCCGTGCCATTTATCAAGTTTTACAAATATTTTATCAACTAAAACGGAATATAACTACTAAAGACTTTACAAAAGGAATATACCAACGAATATGCTAATAAAGAGCTAAGTGCTATTATAGATTTGCGTATATACTCCGAGCAGTCCCGCTCCCGCAAGCAGCACCCGTTCGCGAGGTGACGCATGTGCCAGCCATCGCTCTCCTCAACCATATTGGAGGGAAGAGGGCGACCCGCCACACGACACCGCCGCAAGAAGAAGCTGTTTAGTGAGCGTGATTGCTATGGGGCTCTTTGTATGTTCGGGTAACTTCTTGCAACTGAATTTTAGACCAGGTGCCTTATCCCGTAACTCTGGTGGCGATGGTCTCTCGTTTGCTATCCTGCTCTTTCGCATGGTGCGAGTAGGACGGCACGCGATGACCATTGCCACCAGAGTTACGGGATAAGGCCCCTGTTCTCCTTGTTTTTGACATGATTAAACATTTGAAATGATTATGAAAATTTAAATTTGTTTAATTAACTTTATCTATTTTAAATTTTCTTTATAATTTTTATAAAATTTTAGGTAGGTAGGTTTAATTTGAAAAAAATTGCGTTTAGTTTGTGGGTATTTCAGGTCCTCTGGTTTTTTCGCCGTATATCCAGTAAATCGCTTTTGGACAGCGCGATGACATAACTGTACAGGCGTCTAGCAAATAATGTCACATACAAAATATGTCTCTATTTATTATTAGCTCATAACAAGAATGCATCAACTGTGTAGTGATGTAAAAATAATTTAATAGTAATTTTTTTAATAGTATTAAATGTTTTTTTTTTTTTTTTTATAGTAATAATAGTATTTTTTTTATTGTATTATATTGTGTAATGGACTGCTCGGAATTTATAGAGCTATGAGCCCTTGATGCTTGAAATAAATGAATTATGTAATAAATACGGAGTGTGTGGACAGACCTTTGTTACCCTTTTGACCACACTATATTCTTGAACTGACTCATCATCATCCAGAAGAAGTCCACTACTGAACATAGGCCTCCCCCTTAGAGCGCCACACCGACCGATAACGTGCCACTTGCATCCACCGCGACTTTCACAATGTCGGAGGCCTGCCTACACCGCGTCTTCCGGTTCCTGGTCGCCACTCAATAACCTTTCTTCCCCACAGGTCATCGGTTCCTTCGGCTTGCACACTCTGAACGCTATATCAGTGACTAGGGTTCTTCGACGAATATCTTATCGAATATCGTACCGTATCGTTCCGGATTCTATCGCGCAAAGAAACTCTTGAACTGACTGAAAACTCATTATTCAAACTATTTATTTTTCAAGATTGACGTCAGAAAAATTAAAATATTTCTCTCCCCCCTACTATACTCTTTGATATTTCTGAAGTTTCATATTTGACAGGTTGTATACCTAAAACTAAAAAACAATTTTATGAATTAAAAATTACGGTGAAAATCTGAAAATGCACCTCATATTTAGAAAATACACGTGATTAGCATGGGAACGGTCAAGGACGTTTGCTGGAGTTCTAAGGTAAGGTATACATAACTTAAGTATTTAAAATAATTATAGGACAGAGATAAATGGAGACAGGGTAGAGGTCTTTGCCCACCATTGGGACATGACAGGCCCATAATAAATAATAATTAATAAATATTCCTCTAGGTTTTGATAGCATAACTATTTCTAACCGTTCACCAATGTTAAGCAACGGACGACACGGTCAGCCTTCTGATGGGTGAGCGCAAGTGGCGTTTATGACTGATCGCTACCGCGGGTCTAGTGGCATCTTGAATTAGGTCTCGGTTGTTAGTCTTATTACAACACTTAGCTACGTTAGAGACCTCCAGACGGCCTAAAAAGGAGTCTGAAGGATCTGTGCTTAAATCTATAACTTGATATCATTTTAATTAAAAACTAACTATCTCGTCTCTAGTACCGCAAGCAACTTCAGGCGAAACTTCAAAAAAAAGACGCCAACATCGAATTCGCAGAGAACTCCCGACAAACTGTCAAAACCGCTAAAAACCCAATCAAACCAGCGATCAAACTGCAATCTAAGAAGGAGTCCTGTCGCGATATAACCAAAAGACTTGTCGACAGTTTACAACTGTACAACTCAAAAGGTACGATTCTAAAAGACAGCCAGATATCTCAAATATCGCTTTGTCTAAAGCCGTGCTGCAAACCCGTTGAAGATTTTTCAAAGCACCCCGACCAGTGTTGCCCTGCCGACGACTGTCCCCAAACCCAGGCAGAGAAAAAAGACAAGTGCAAAATGTGTCGGCGCAAGAAATCCCCCTGCCCTGGAGACTGTTCACAAAAAAAAGACCAAGAACCTCCTTGTCCTGACGAACCGAAAGAACAATGCTGTTCGAAAGAGAAAGATGATAAAACGGAATCCAAAAAACCTAAGTGTTGTTATTTGCCTGAATTCATTTGTTGCGACGAGCCCAGGCCTAAAAGAAAAAAGGTTAAAGGAAGGAGAACCAAAGCGAATTCTTCGATCTGTATTATCAACGAAAGTGCAAGAGCCAATTGCTGTGCTTGTTGTTGCCTATTAGCTGAATATTTTAAAGAAGTCTTGAGACTATTCTGTATAAAAAACGATACAAGAGTATCGGAAATCTTTTGTGAATTGATTGAAGTAGCTGGATGTATTTGTAACGATTGTCTAAATTTCTTAAAGAAACTCATTACTTGCGTTTGTGCTCTACAAGGTAAATGCTGTTAAATATGATGAAACGAAGATTCCGTTGTACCAATATATAAATTAATCTGACTACTGGCGCTTCACTCAGTCATATACTAGCTAGAACAAGTATATTTATTGTAGAAAAAATCAACGCCATCTATCGAACTATAGGAAGCAACTTTGTCTCTCTGTCTGGGTGTCCAGTGGCCACAGATCATACTAGATACCGCATTACGAGATTCGTTGTTCCTATAAAAGTCACCAATGTTTGAGGCGCGGGTCGCGGGGAGTGCGACCGAGCGTTCTCATTGGCTAACTCAAGGTTACGCCTACTCGCGCCTAACAATCAACCAGAGTAATTTCATACAAGTGTATTTAGACTGTGATGTGTGGTGCGCTTCGAGCGTCCTGAATGCAGAATCTAGAGTGTGATCTGTGCCGGTGGCTGCCGGAAAATTGAATTTTTGCGTAAATATAGCTTAAGGATCGGTCAGTCGGATCATTCGGTCTGAAATTCTAACTTCAAAAGTTTAGAAACTTGCGCGGCAATGCACTGCGAAATTACATGTTAAATCTACGCACATTAATTACGCTGGAAACATTGCTCTTCAGTCAAGAATACAGTAATGTTTGCACACTACTGCTACTATACAAACGGATGGTTAGTGATGTGGAATTGTAGATAAATATAACAGTATTGATAACCTAATTCACAGTTTCCACTGATCCCTAAAAACACCGTTTATCATCATCATCACCAGCCGAACGCAGACCGCGCTCCAGTATTAAAACAAGAAATTCAATAAAAATCCAATTTTTATTCTTTTTTTTTTTACAAAATCAACAACCTCAATTTAAAAATAGACTACACCAACTATTTCTATTGTTAAAAAACTTATCTACCATTACCAGTATTTTTTAATTATTAGACGGCGTCCTTGTTGGCCATTGTTCGGACGAACAACGATACGATTTCGAAAAAACATTTTCAAACATATTGCATACTGCGCGATTATTTTAAACGTTCAACTTTCAAACGAGATAAGTATTTCCGATCGTGAATTGAAGAATGAAATGCGATCATCGTTTGTTCGTGCGAACAACCGAAACGCGCGAAAATAGAAAATAATTATACTACAGTCTATTCATCCTTGCCTGACAAAATATGTAAGGGTGTCTATACATGGCCTGACCTGACATCGTTTGAAAGAGATGGCTATATATAAGTATCTGGGGGAGCGCAAGGGAGAAGCTATAACCTTAATAGTTTATTTCTTTTGCTCCCGTGAAATTCAAATCTAGCTGTCCATTTCACACGATGTCAGGTCAGGCCATGTGTAGACACCCTGAACAGACTTTAGTTGTTTGGTTCGACGAACATGTAGGATACCATTGTACTCATCATTATGTACATACTATGGGACCAACCCGGAAATCGCGAAAAAACCTTTTGTTCCACAGAAAATTAACGGCCTACTTTAAAATGTGATTTATCTATTTAGTGCCCCCCATTAATTATGTAGATAAAAAAATCTTATTTTGGGATATGTTTTGTTGGTTCTGTCATCTAGTATTGCATGGCGGGAAAACAAGATTACATGACATTTTCTAGAGAGAAAAAAAAACATTGAACAGACCTCTATTTCCACACACTGCCCGCCGGCGCTCGGAGCCCCTAGTGTGTGTTCAAGTGATTATTACACTAATACTGAGGTAATAATAATATCTAGGTTTGCATCGAACATATTTTGCATTGATTTCCTGGTTTAGATGTAATTAGATTATCTGGTTTTTACGACTAGCGCGCCAACTAAAGCCATCTCGTTTCATCTGCGCGCGATAGTGTATAGCGCTGTCTTTCTCTCGAAATACCCCCTTTAACACAGAACAGCTGTTTTTTTTTTGGGTTTTTTTTTTTCCAAAGGTTGTCATAATGACGAGGACAATAATATCCTATAATAATATGTCCGTCGACCGATCGATATTTGATCGTAAAATGCGATCATTGTTTGTTCGTGCGAACGATGGTCGATTAGGACACCACATTAGGGCAAACGCGCATTTCGTTGCCACATTGAAAGATTGAAACAACTTTTCGAAAACCCGATAAACATCCGATTTTTACCCGACTACCCAAGAATGAGGGTTACGTTTTAGGGGGTGTATATTTGTGTTTCTATATTACTTCCTGTAGTTTAATCGGCTTGACCGGTTTGAACGAGTGAGGTGTCGTTCATCTTAAATCGATTGTGACATTCCGGACAAAGAGGAATCCAACGACAGTCACTCGTCAAAATCGGTCAAGTCGATTTCGGTCGGAAAATCGGTCACGTCGGTGCAGGACGTAATTTAGAAACGCACAAACATACATACTGACATACACCCCAAAAACATTACCCTCCTTCCTGGGAAGTCGTGTAAAAAGTTTATATATAACAAAATAAGGCAAGAATTTTCAATTTTTTTTAATGTAATTTTCAAAAAATTTAAACGAATATGCGAGAATAAAGTTGAAAAAGAAAATAAAAATAAAATAAAATAAATACTTCTGTTTTTTAATATCTTAAGGGAGGCCTTCACTGCTGAATCGAAGCGCACTTTCTTCACAAGTACAATCATTTGACTAGCCTTGTGGCTCAGTGGATGGATTTCCGCCTTCTGAGCTGTAGGATGTGGGTTCGATTACCACCCAAGACAAACATTTGTGTGATGAACATGGATGTTTGTTCTTTGTCTGGGTGTTTCTATGTATGTATTTATGTGTTATGTGTAAGTATTATCTTTCACATTTGCCACCTCGTTGACACTGTTATGGTTTCCTATATTATTTTATTGATGTTATTTATTAGTATATTTTAGTCACCTATCATTAGTTATTTATGTATTAGTATGTATTACTATTAGTTTGTAATATGTTTATATGAGTATTTAGTGTAGTTTAGAGTATATGTGTCACATAATTTCCATTATTGCACACCCCGTCATGTACTACTTCTACAATCCTTTCCATCCTAAGGTTGCCTGGAGATCGCTTTCAGCGATAAGGCCGCCATTTGTTACACTAGCTAAAATGTTTTGTTTTCTGTCCTACTATGTACGATCTGGTGTGAACAATAAAGAGTTTATCTATCTATCTATCTATGTATTTATAAAAAAAGTATGTATTCTATCAGTTATCTGGTTCCCATAGTACAAGTTTGCTTAGTTTGGGGCTAGATGGCGCTGTGTGAAAAACGTCCACCAATATATTATATAAAAATCGGTCAAGCCATTTACGCTACAAAAGGTAATAAATAGGAACACACAAACATACATACACAAAAAAATACCAACAACAACGTTATTGTTTGTTCTTTGTCTGGGTGTTTCTATGTATGTACTTACAAAAAAAAAACAGTTAATAAAATATCTTCTACCAGTTATCTGGTTCCCATAGTACAAGTTTGCTTAGTTTGGGGGCTAGATGGCGCTGTGTGAAAAACGTCCACCAATATTTACTTATATATTCGGGCATTACAAAATACAATACATTACAAATTAGCACTGGTCCTGAACTAGTCAGACAACTGCGTGCTCATCATCATCATCATCAGCCGTAACACGTCCACTGCTATACATAAGCCTCTACTTATAGGCCAATTCGCCATTTGCATCCACCTGTTGCCCGCGAATTTCACAATGTCATAAATATATATTTAAAAAAAAAAAAAAAAAAAAAAATTACTGATATCTTCAAAATTGTCCCTACGTTTCTCACTGCTGTAAACTGCACATTACACACATGGTGTAGGTTACAAGCAGCAACAACATGAATGACAACATATTTTTAATATTGAATTTGTGTTTGTTACTTTTTTTGTTTGAATTTATGACATTTGCTTTATTTTTATTTTTAATTGAATTTAATTTGTGTAATGTGACTGCTCGGAATTTATAGAGCTATGAGCCCTTGATGCTTGAAAGAAATGAATTAATAAAATTTGTAAACCTAAACAAACCTAAATTTTTAAACTCTGTGTTCTTACATTCTTTTTGCGGAACCTGATACATATTTATTACTGTTTAATTTAATTCTATAATTTTGTAGTTCCATAACCGAATGTTTTCATTAAATGTACTTTTAAATAGTTTAATTTGAAGGCACGGCCTCATCCCCAAGATACGGGTACTTAATTGAACCCAGTTTGGGGTATAGTGCTGCTACATTGTCGAACTGTACTTGGATGACATAAATAGTTTGAATTTGAATCTAGTGGGGGGCCTGCCTACGCTGCGACTTCCGGTGCGTGGTCGCCGCTCAAGAACCTGTCTTCCCCATCGGTATCGGTTCGTGACGTGTGTGCCATTTGCTCCTTTTTAAAAGCTTTTATTTAACTTGCAATGTATGTATGTAAGTATGTTTATGTTCGGGTCAAATCTTGCAACTGAATTTTAGACCAGTTCTTGTTCAATTGAGTTGAAATTTCGCATCCCTGTCAAGTTCCGATGACAATACAATATTATGAGAGCGAGCAGGTCTGATGATGGAGTCGGAAGGTGGAGAACGGAACTCCTCAGTAACTAACAGTAGGTTAACGAAGTTTGGACTCATTTTGATCAGCTTACAGTACCAATAACGGATGTTATAAAAAGCTTGTCTGGAAAAAAAAACCACAAATAAAGATATGTAAGTAAACATTAATATAGAATGTATATTATTTACGCAATAATATTAAAATAAAGCACATAGTAGACCAATAAAATATAGCACAATCTGAAAAGAGGGTTTCCCACTTCGAGGTTTTCGATGCACAGTTTGTGTGTTTGTGTGTGTGTGTGTGTGTGTGTGTAAGAGGGTGTGTGTATGTATGTAATTTTTTGTAAATATATCAAACACCTACATGGAGTTGTTTGATGTTTGTTAGAAAGTTTGCCTCGAATCTGCAGTGTAGCCAAATAGCAAATTCCGAATATCTTACGAAAATATGTATAACTCAAAATAATTATAATGAGTCATCCGAAGCCTGGCAACACTAAATGTTTAACCCACACCACTTACCATCGTTAAGACCTCCGCGGATGTTTGACAGTTGATAATGACTCACAGAAATGAGGTAATAAAATTTACTACGCAAAACTCAAATTAAGTACTTATTATTAACCGACTTCAAAAAAAAAGGAAGAAGTTCTCAAGTCGACTGATTTTTATGAACAAACACCAAAAAAAAATATATAACTAACAAATTTACCCTCGCTTACACAAATTATATATTTAATATGTAAAGAAAATGTTGACCTATTTACAAATTTATTAGAGATTTATAATTAAAAAATACTTAAATTACAACACGGAAATTTCAATACCGTTTCAATTTTCCGTATCCATATCATCCGCTACTTCCTTGTCGAATTTCACCGCAATCGGCTTAGTTTAAATAAGGTAACAGATACATACAAAATTAGTTTTGTTGTTATAATATTAGCATAATGGAACATTTTAGATTTTATTTATTCATTTTACAATTACAAAATATATTTTTTTCTTCTTTGTATTTACACATCATTGGTACTTTAAAGAATCAGAAAAAATTTAAAGGGCATAGTCTTAACGTCCCCATAAGTGGAGATGCTGGGAATTTAAATGCCCAGCGTCCCCACTTATGTAAATGTTTGGGGACGTTAAAATTTAAATTCCCATCGTCCCACTAATAGAAATAATAGGGACGTTGGGAATTTAAAATCCTAATAAAGCGAGTAAAGTTAACAACACCTCGCATTTACTTTTAATTAACAATATTTTTCAATAAAAGCCTTAAAAACAAAAATTACAGGCTTTCAAATCATTAAACTTATAACGAGACCTTACCCGTTTACAAAAAAAAGAGGTAATTCAATGATAATTAAATATCATAAAATGCATTAACGTCGCGTTCTCCTAGCTAGAGCTATCATATTAAAAAAAAAAAAACATTTTCCATCGCCAAAAAAAAAAAAAACATGAATGACCCAATTACCAACTGAGAGTTGGCACAATTTCCCCACCACCAACTAGTTGGCATGAGGGTTGATATGTAGCTCTGGAACGGAAAATTCAATGGTATTCTATAGATAACGGACTTTTTTTATACTATAGATACATGACGTTTTTTTTAAATTACAAGTCGTTTTTAATCTTCAAAATTTTGAAAAAGTTCCAGATAGCCAACTTACGGGAACGGTCTTAAGAAAAAAATTGCATTGATTAAGAGCAGCAAAACCCATTACGATACGAATATTAATATACACCCTAGATACACCATCGTCTTAGTTGCCTATAGGCTCGATCCTTAAGGTGCAACGTTTCGCTCAGGGCGCGAAATTCAAATTTTCTTGCGTTTTATGTCAATTACAGCTTAATTACTCATCGTGGATTTATTGAAACCATTTTCGCGACAATAAATAAGTGACATAGGCAAACGAATCATGGCAAAGCTGCTACAGCCATGTTAATCATAATTTAATTTGCCTATAGACAAATTACAGTGCCTAGCCTTAGAATCCTATGCATATAATTTAAATCACATACAGGCTAAATCCGCCTATTGACAAATGAAACTTAACTTAAATTACTTATATACAAATTAATCATGACACAAAACTCCTATAGACAAAATAATCATGACTTAAACCGCCTAAAAACATAATCATCACTTAATTGTTTATAGGCAAATTAATAAAGACCCAAACCGCTTGTAGGCAATATAATCATCAGTTAATTGCTCACAGGTAAATTAATCAAGACCTAAACCGCCTGTAGGCAAAATAACCATCACTTAATTGCTTACAGGCAAATTAATCAAGACCGAAACCGCCTGTAGGCAAAATAACCATCACTTAATTGCTTACAGGCAAATTAATCAAGACCTAAACCGCCTGTAGGCAAAATAACCATCACTTACTTGCTTACAGGCAAATTAATCAAGACCTAAACCGCCTGTAGGCAAAATAATCACCACTTAATTGTTTATAGGCAAATTAAACCTGAGTCAGAGCGCCTATAGGCACACCGATTCCATAATCCCGAAAATTATAATCCTGCGTCCCATGTATAGTCCTCACATGTATTCTCAAATAACTCGGCCTAGTGAAGAACTTATAGCATATATGACATTGGTATTTTTTCAGCCCCTGGTGCGTCTCTAGATGTCTTTTCAGTTTGCCTTTCGTTATGAATCCTTTACCGCACTGTTGGCATATAAACGGTTTCTCTTTTGTGTGGGTGTAACTGTGCAGTTTCAAATAGTACGGCAGCTTGAACGATTTTAAGCAAACCTGAAAAGGAGATAAACGATTATCCAAACTAATATTATAATTCAGAGGAATACAGCCGCTGTCGTATCGGGACCAATAAAGCTTCGAGATATAAAAATGAATACGTTCGTCTCGAGGAAAAAACTTCGCTTGTGCGATTCAGAACTCCCTACATTACCTCTTCCAGTCCATACAAAACGTCAAAAAATGCACAAAAATGGATCAACGCCATCTATCGAACTATAGGAAGTAACTTTGTCTCTCTGTCGCGTTATCACGGCTGAACGGCTGAACGGATCGACCTGAATTTGATATATAGATAGAGCTTAAGGATAGGAGACGGACATAGGTTACTTTTTCGTTGTATGTCCAAGCGACGAGGTCGGGGGTAACAGCTAGTATACTCATTCATTTATAACCATAGGCTACACGTCATTGGTTTTAATTACATTATGAGTGCACATTCATGATATAAAAAAATAACTAGCCATTATATAAGTCAATAAAATAATAAATATTCAATGTAAGTCATAATAATAATCAATGTCAAATTTATATATACATATGTATATATTTTTATTTAATTATATTTTTTTTGTTTTTTAATGGTACTATTAAAATAATAAATATTCGATTTAAGTCATAATAATAATAATAATTAATGTCAAATTTATATATTTTTTTTAATTTAATTTTTTATATTATTATGTAAATGTTATTATTATTTACATTACATGTATAACTTCGTAAATTCAATAAGATAAGAAATAATAATAATAAAAAGATACTAATAATAAAAAGATAATAGTAATTAAAAGATAATAATAATAAAAGTATATATAATAATATAAGCCGGCCGCTCACGAACTTTATAGGGACCTGGCCAAACGTTTGGTGGAGGTGACGAGTGACCGGAATGCTGGAGCCTACTTTGGGCAAAAACTCAGCATTGCCATCCAGCGTGGCAATGCTGCCAGCATTCTGGCCACACTCCCTTCCACCAAGGGGCTCGTAAATCAGGTTTTTTGTATGTATTTATTTATTTTTGTTTATAATTTGTTTTAATTTTAAGTAGGTTAGTAGTAGTAGATAGGTTATTTTTTATTGTAAATATGTATATAATTTTTGTTAATAAAATATAGTTGATATATATATAATATAAGTGTGATATAATACCTGACAGGTGTGTTTCTTCTCCTCCTCCTCGTCGAAGTGTTCGAGCGCCAGCTGGGAGCCGTGCGTCTTCAGGTGCTCCTCCAAGTAATAGAAATGCTGGAAAATTTGACCGCAAATGTTGCAGATACGTGATCTGAAAAATATAAGTTTTTTTTTTTGTTGGGTTTGGTTTGGTAGAATGATCCGGGTTTTTGGTTGGGTTGTCAGACCCTACGATCTATAATCTAAAACGAATATCTTTTATTTAATATTAATAATTTATTAAAATTATTTATTTCGTTTTCCAAAAAAAAAAAAAGTAGTTCTAAAATACTTACTAGATGGCGTAACAGACCTACCGTTTTACCTGTCATTGTCATTGCTGTCGAAATATTTTATGTTTATTTTTTAAACCGTAAATTTTGGCTCCACACGTTGTGTATTTAACCAGTGTCAACTATTGTAATATTTCAAATGAAGTCAAATACATAGTTACGTTACTTGAAATTGTCTAAATAAACATGTCGAGCCAAAAAACACGAGAAAAAAAAAGGCACACGTACATTTTTTTGTCTTTCATGTCTTGACAGTGACAGAAAAAACGCAAGGTACATCTAACGCCATCTATTGGGTACTTTTATAACCAGGATTTCTTTTTTTTTGGAAAACGCCTCATTAATTTTAATTTCATTTATTTAATATCCGCTCCGCACGATATTGCCATACCCAATCAGGGTTATTATGATTACCTTTAAAGTATGTTAATTAAGATCTGTATGTAATTTACATAATGTTTGAAATAAATGTATTGAATATTAATGAAAGTAATTAAGTTCAGTAAATGAAGTTGTAGTAGCTCAGTGGGAGCACGCTCGCCTCACATTCGCGGGGTCGCGGGTTCGAACCCGGGCGGGCCCGTACCAATGAGTGCTTTGGAACTTACATACGTATATACCGCTGGCTTTACGGTGAAGGAACACATCGTTAGGAAACCTGCATATCTCCGGAGAAGGGATTCGATGGAGTACGTAAATCCGCCAACCTGTACTGGGCCAGCGCGGGGGATATCGGCACACCATTAGAGGGTGGGCCGATATCCCAGCAGTGGGATGTTTAAAGGCCGATGCGGAATGAAACAGTCTTACACAAAACTACAACTTGCTTCGAATCACACTAATATTATAAATGCGAAAGTTTGTGTGTCAGTGTGTTTGTTCCCGTTGTAACGGCTGAACGGATTTTAATGAAATTTAGTATGAAGGTAGCTTATTCCCTGGAATAACACATAACTAGTTATCCTGCAAAATTTAACCGTTCCAATAGAAAAGCCAGGCGCAGCTAGTAAGTGTTACTCCTAAAGTAGCCATGTGTTAATCCAGGTTATAAGCTACGTCCATACCAAATTTCATTCAAATCCGTTCAGCCGTCGCAGAGTTCAACGGGAACAAGCACACTGACACACAAACTTTCGCATTTATAATATTAGTGTGATGGGATCTGTGTTCACCTCTCGTCGGTGCCGGCGTCGGGTAGAGTAGTAGTGGGCGCGGCGACTTCCGGAGTTTTCGGTATTTTCCGAGCATTCTGTAGTACCATCGCTAACACCGAGTTGCGGTTTTCTTCAAGGATTCTGTAATATAAGTTTTTGCGGAAATATATATATTGTTGGAAATTAAGCGAGTGCCAGCTGGCGCAAAGTATAAAAGGCAGCACGAGGGCTTGGTCGGGCTCGCCGATCCGACAGCTCCCGAAAACAGGAAGTATTCAGTATTTGGTACAGGCGCCGGTTACCAAAGGCACACAATCATACACCGACCTCGCCGGCGTGGTCGAAGAATCCCAGGATCTGTCCGAAGATCGATTAATTTCTCTCCAAATAATCAAACAGATACAAACCAAACCGCTAGGGCCCCAGGGCACACCCCTTCCGGGGTGCCAGGGCCAGTTTGATATCCCCCCTCCCGGGTGACGGCCCAAGCCGAGGTCGTACCGCAGTCGGTGCCCTTGCGCTAGTCACCCTCGCGCCGTAAAAATAGTTTTTAGGGCTCAACGCCTTTTGCGTTCGCCAAAGTCCGGTTATAGCTGTAGAGAGGCCGTTAGACGCCAACAGCTTAGTCATCCAAAAAAAAAAAAAAAAAAAAAAATAAAAAAAATTGGTCGGGCTCACTTCGTTACGAACCGTCGTCGAGTAAACATCGTCCGATATCTTTCTTTCTCGAATTGCTGTACAAGTTGATTGGTTTCGGTGTTGATTTGTAAAACTAAATTCTTGATAGATGGTGTTGTATTTTTGTGTCTTTTATAGAAATTAAACTCAGGTTGTAATTTGCAAAAATATATATATATTCTAGACTTACGCTTTTATAAAATTAAAATATATATTTTTTTTTTCATTGTACTGACTGACGGGACGTCCAAGTCGCTCACCTGATGTTAAGCGCCACGCTTGCGCGTAACAGTCAAAATTTTGAACTTTTTTTTCTGAATTTTGATTTTGAATTTTGAACTTCAACAGTTCCAAATTCTGCGCGGCACCGCAGTGCGCTCGTCACCCTGATTTATTAGATGTTAAATCTCTGTATGCCCAGTAATTTCGCAGGAATTATTGCCCTTCAATGCGGAACATAGTAATATTTGCACACTACTGCTTGGTTGAATGATTGGCATTAGTATGGTTCTTCCTTAGCCGGACTCTGCACCACATACATCATGATGAAAGTCCGAAATTAGTTTAAGTCTAAAACGGGTCAAAGTCTAAAACGAGTCAAAGTGTTCAATGAGTTCAAGTCCAGCATAAGTTAAAGTCCAACATCAGTCAAAGTCTAAAACGAGTCGAAGTCCAAAATGAGTCAACGTCAGTAACCTACAAAACGTATTAAGTATACTCACAGGCCTTCCTTGATATGTGACCGGAGATGCATGCTCACGTGGTACCTCGTGTGGAACATGTGAGCACAAACCGGACACTCGTACCGGAGCGAGTACTGAGATACCGAGTGCGACGCTAGGTGGCGCTAAAAACAATTCACACACTAACCCCGAATACTGAAACGTTTGTTAACTTTGACGACAGATTAAGTCTATTGCTGTCTTTGTCATTCGCTTAGTGCCAGACAAAGGCAGTATTAGAATTAATCTGTTGTTAAAGTTAACAAACGTTTCAGTATTCGGGGGTAATATTCAAATCACAACATCGAAAAACATTAGCCTCCTTCTTGGGCAGTCGGGTAAAAAGAGAATTTTGACGGGAACGTGAAGCCGATTAGGCTACGGTAGGTAATATAGGAACAAACATACATACACAAAAAAACCCTCCTTCCGGCCAGTCGGGTAATAAAAAAGCCTATCAGTGGGATGATGATAATTTTGATTATGCATATATTCTACCAGAGGTTATGAAAAAAAAAAGTATTTATGAAAAATATATATATGATTATTACATGAATATTGCCATCGGTTTATTTTTTTAAAGCTGAAACTTGTTAAAGTTTTAAGACACTACATGAGTGTCATTTTGAAAGCTGTGACAGATGTCATACCTGCAGTTTGGAATGCGCACTGTACGCCTTGTTGCAGTATTCACACAGGTACTTCTTTCCTTCGGCGTCCTCTTCC